>JALDNG010000008.1:1195000-1857500 GCA_024349245.1 Neodontobutis hainanensis | reverse complement strand
ATTAGAAAGACAGTAGTAAATCTGACGGCACACACTTTGTGCCAAACGGTGTTAACTTTGACTCTCTCAGGTATGCACATTATCGACTGAATGCAGAAAAATAAATCACATTGTCACTCAGTATGTGTGTAAACACTGAAGTAATTATTGGACATGTAGGTGATATGTTTAATATAATAAGGGTTAAATTGTATAATATTTAAACATTACACTTTCTTCTGTTCTGTTCTATTTTATCAGAAAAGAGAACTCGGCTGTTTATGTGTTCACAAATAATAGAGAACCATATGGAAACTAGCAGCAGGTGAGATATATTTTATTTAAAAGTAACTATGACAATGTTTGCTAACTAAACAGGTTTGTTTATCAGGTTAGCCTCAACAAAAACACTGTCACAATCACTTTTTATCTCCTTTAACAATGTTCAAAACACAGTGGACTGATCTTGTACAAGTGGTGAGATTACGTCCAAGCCACAGTTGGACATAATAGCGCTTGTAGAAGTTCATAGAGGACACTCAGTCATGCGTGCATCAGGTGACCTCCAACCAGCCAAGTTACATTGTAACTGACATTGAGTCAGTGTTGGAGCGGTTCAGACTCATTTGTGCAGAACATTCACACAGCTGCTTACAGCCAGTGCACCACTTTACCTTCTAAAGTCTTTAGGTCGGGCACAGATTATGACTGAACCTGATGTGCTATGTGAATAGTGATCAATAATGTCATATGTACATGCGGCCTGTTTTATCAGACCATAATAGAACAGACCATGAAAACAGATACACTACAAAACTTTATCTTAGACTACTTTTCATTGTCTTTTGCTTGGAGTCATCACTGTAACTGAAGATACTACTTGTTATGCATAAGTTAGTTTAAAGTGGCACTGCGTAACTTTTAGCAACGACACCGCGCAGATCCCTCGACAGACTGTCTGTGTTGTTTATTTTCGAGAGGAAACGTTCCAAAATCAGCAAATTTAAAATAAAATAAAAATTCTTTGTAATTTTAGTGCATTTTGTACAAATACAACTCTGCTAATGCCCAGTATCGGTCTATTTCTGCTCCTTCTGTTTGCTTTACTGCATGTCACTCAGGGCAGGGATTTATATATAATTTACATCTGAGTTTTCTGTGTCAGTGAAATAGGTATTTATCTACCAATCACGTGTCTAAGAACCATAAAATCAATACGAGAATGTATATTTCTGGACTTTAAAGTAACGTGATGCTAGTAGCTAAAGTTTTGCACGCTGTTGCTGTAATGGAACAAGGCAAAGAGAGTCAAATAATGGAGATTTTCTGAGACTGAATCTTTTGGAATCCTAACAATCTTTAAAGACAGGAAAAGAGATTCTCTGTTAGGGTTGTTCTGTTTGAGTTTAGAAAAATATTACAATTATTTACAGATGTACTTGGGCACCAGTCTGAAACCAGCAAAGCAAAAAAACATGCATGTAATGTAACAATAGTGTATCTTATGGAAACCACACACTTATTTTCTATCCCTCATTAAAAAATAAAATAAAATAGGCATGGTAGATAGGTATGGCTGTTTTTTTTAATTAGGGAAAAGAAACATTGATTTTTTTTTTTAGCTTGAATTGTAAATATAAGCACAACACATGGGGCTGTTAAAAACACCCACTGAGCAGTTTGGCATTGTTTTAGAGGATACCCAATAATTTGAACTAACAATCGTGTGGGAATACACAAACAAACAAATTCGTAATAACAAATATGCCTCCTTAATGATCATCTTAGCCCCAGATTCATTACCTTACACATGGTTTTAAGCAAGGCAGCATATACCAAAACATGTTTCAGTGCTCACATGCAAAAGTAAAAAATGTGTTGGTCTTTCATGTGAAATCCTCATGGCTCCTCATGAGTGATTTTTAATGATGGCACGATGACTGGGAGGCGTTGTCTCGAAGCAGTGCTGGTTGTGTCCAGGCCTAATAACACTGATGTATGGACAGGGACTCACGCTCAATCATGTCCGCAGTGACACACGCACTAACATGGCCAGATTAGGCTTTCAGGGTGGCATTTCAAGGTTTTCAGTGCATGTGAATTTCAGGTTTTTAGACAATTGTGACAGTGCTGACCTTTTGAGAAACTGGGGAAGAGTAAAAACTAAGAAACAAAAGAGTTTAAAACATGCTAAACAGTTAAACTGTAGAAGATTTTACCAATAAGAAATACAATTTGATGATTTGGTGAGGCTCTAAATTCCTAACCAAGTCTAAAGAAATGTCACAATCAAATACAAAGCTTATGTCTAACAGCAGTTGACTAACATCACTCTCCCGAAATGACGGATGATTGGGAGGCCCCTGTAGAGTCCAGTGACATTATGGTAATTGTCATTACTGAGGTTGGAGTGAGTGCGTGACTGACGCCATTAGAGAAAGTGCAATTACAGTAGGCTCTGGTGACCTTGCTGACTAGCAGAGGTCAGGGCTTCTCATTAGAGTGTGGTGGAAGGCAGCCCAGTGTCTCCACTGTGCCAATCAATAAGACCGTAGCGTGGTCGGCGCTAATCATAGCTTTGACGTAGCCTCACGCCCCGCCACCCCCCATCAGCGCACGTCTCCACCACCCATCCTCGGTTCCACCTTTTAGCTCCCTTATTACAGAGCCCTAACAGACGTGCCCCAGAACTGAAAGTCAAAACAGGTCTAAATCCACCATGGAAAGGGTATGTGGACAAGCAGATACACACAGGGAAGAGAGAAAGAGCAAATTTTCATTTTATCACAAAGAGTTCACATAATGCAAAAAATAAATTACTGTTAGAAGGAGCATACTATGTTTTGGGTCAAGTGTCCTCTCTTTAAAGTGAAAGAGAAAATGATTTTTCTTCATTAGTCCTTAGTCTTGGTCTAAAAGTAGTGAATCCAACAACTGACAAAGAAAACTATACTTTGTTTGTAAAACAAAAGCAACTTTATTTTACTGATGCACACCAAAATAAGTGTTGAATATTTGGTTAAGAGCCCAGTATCCTATGTACTGAGCAGATTCAGGTTAGAGCAGGAAGTCCAATACAATGCTTACTGCTGCTTAACTGAAATCAATTATAACTCCATTCTTTCTGAACCAGTTTAGGTAAAACTTGGAAATAAACGTGGAAGTCAGGGCCTCTAATTAGCAATGTGCCAATGAGCTACTTTCCGTTGGAAATAAACAGCAGGAATCTTTAAGTCTGGAACCTGTAGATGCAGGTGCAGATAATGCAAGTTGTATGTATCTTATAGCTTCTCAGTTTTGTATTTTGAGGCTCATGACCTATCAGCAGATGAGTTCATGTGCCTCCCTTCTTGACAGAAACCTTCTTTTTTTGGACCTTAAAACCCTTGTGTTGATATATACCAGAAGTATGATATGTTTATGTTTTAACCTTTTTGGCTGACAAACCTGTCTGTTGTGCATGTTAAATACATAGTGAGGCTCAGAGATGACATTCTGGCACACAGGAGAGAAATAGTGGTCCTCATCCACAGGAGACCTTTCCTTTTTGTTTTTCATGCAGCGGTTAATTCACTAACCCCCTGTTAAACCAACGGCCCTTTGTCAAAAATGGACAATTATGCTCCAAAGAGATGTCCGACTGTCCCTCCCTCATAACCACCAGGTTTTCGCCTCACTCTACTCTTTCATGTTGCCCCTACTCTCTTGTTCCCCAGTCGTTTTTTTTTTTTCAGGTTACAGTCAGTGGAGAAAACACTGCAGCCTGTTTTGTGTAGGATACACACAGACCTTTTAACGTGTACTGTTTTGGGAATGGCGGCTATAATTGTAGCTGAGATGTAAAACTACAGTGTCCCATGGCTACTGTGGGGTTTTTAATGTTGTTTGGTAAGAAGCATTTTGTGGCAACAGGAAGTTGATCCGCAGGGACGATCATTATGTCCAGGTCTGAGCCATTGCATCAAACACAGGAAAAACAAATGGTCTTCCCTTCTGAATAAAGTATGTTAGACTAAAGGAGATTGTCTATGATGGTTAAACAGCTGGAAAAGTTTTATGTGTAGCAAAGACACATATTATTTCCAAGTGCAGGATGATTTCATTCAATGAACACATAATAGAAAGTTTGCCATATGCAAAAGTGGTGATGCAAAAATTCAGGCACAACATGAAGTTTAAAAAATGAAGAACACAAAAAACATTTGCACATTTTCTTTCTTGCTTGACTTCTACAGTCAATACATAAAGCACCGGCCATTTTAATCAAATGGTTTTAGTACATAAAAGGTATTTTTAGAGGATAGAATCAGATCAGTTTTATTTTATGGCACAGAAATGCACAAAAACTGTTGAAGTTGGAGAAAGATGTGGTGCTCCACAGAAACTTTAAAAAAAATGGAGTGATTTATGACTTTTATGAAGGTAGGTAATTTTTTTTATATATATATTTTTACTAAAAATCCTTTGTTGAACTGTATGCTTTCAAAATATTGTCATTCATTTGAAGCAGTAAAGGCTTCATGCGGTTTGATACTTAATTTTAAGTGTGCACCCAACAATTGAACAAACAATAGCTGAATGATTAACATCTAGCCATTATTCATGAATCACATTTAATGAAAAGGTGCAAAGGTAAAACAATGGTAAAACTGAGAATAAAGTATTGTTGCAACCCAGTAGTCTGGGCTGCAATGACTGCTGGGAAGTTGAATATGTCTTCTTTTAAGTGAACCCATCGAGTCAAAGGCAATGTTCGTAAATGACCCCCATTCTTTTTGTGTTCTGTGTGTTCCAAAATAAAAGCCCCTGTCTGGGTTATACTGCCTGCTCTCCTGTGCTCTGTACTCGTCGCTCAACACCAACAACATTACTTTTATTGCTTTTGCATATAGTAAAAAAATAATATAAAAGTTAGATCAACCATGTAAACCCAAAAACAACTTTCTTTCTTTTGTGAAGCTTTTTGAATGGGGTCCAATTAAAGGAAGGCATTCTGGAGCCATATTCACTTGAACAGAAAATGTATCATCAACTTAACCCATGTTCCACTATTTTTACACAAACTATAAATCCCCCAAAATGTTACATCAGCATAAAGAATAAAATCAGACTAACCAATGACACCAGAATCAGAAACTTTGCTGTGCTGTCAAAGTCAGTGTGGAGCTGCGACACTGGCTGCCAGTGGTTTTCCGTAATGGATTGTAACGCTGGCCGAGGCGTGCCGCTCTGCCGAGGCAGCCGTGCTCCCCACCCCCCATACCTCTAGGCGATGCTCCAGCCTGTGTGCAGCCTGAACCTCCCTACTCTGCTTCCTCAACAGATCAGCTCGGCCTTTACCGCTCTGGTCAAATCTCAAGCACCAAGTGTTCTTATTATGCCAGAATGGTCCGTCCTGAATTAAAGAACACTATGTCAACGTTGAATCATTTAACGGTCCACTGACGCTTTTAAAATGTTGAAAAGTAACCTTGTTCAAAGATGAAATTAATTTACCATCTATGTTTTACCCATTATGGCTTTTTTATTGTCACGCATAGGAGCCGTCTATTTGCTATGTGCCCCATATTCCCTATTATTTAATCTTTCTCAAGGTAAATGGTTCTTTAAAATATTATCCGATTTTAAGTTGACCTCCATTTCCAATATCTTTTAAACTTGTACTACTTTGAAATAAATAATGCCCTATATTGGTTTATTAATCCAAGGTTATTGGTCTTCATTTATCAATACTACAAAACACAAAATAAATAACACCGTTTTCCTACAAAGACATGAACTGCACTGCATTGAGGATTAGAGGCAAGCTCAAAAAAAAAAACGTCCTGACTATCATGGTGCGGGCGCTCAGCAGAGGATATAGAGCACACACTTCCAAGCCAAAAGGCAGCTCAACAAGGCAATCAGACTGGAGAGCCGGCTTGCCAACAATGAGTCATGCTACAGGAAAAGACTCCACAGTTCTTCTTCCCCACACTCGCCAACACCCGCAACCTCCTTTATTGTCTTACGAAGTGATAAATCTGCTCCAACCATCCTCCCACTGCAGCTCCACTAACGCTCAATGCAGATAGAGATCATCTGGGCTTTATGGGACGCCATTTATTTAGATTTGCATCAAAGGATAGTTATTTTTCATGGAGCACCATTACCCGCTCATGTTCAAGTGAAAAAAAAAAAAAACTAAAAAACTTTTACTTGTAACAGGTGTGGTGCAAAAGCCTCTGGGTAAAAGGAACTAATAAAAGGAACATCTGTGAAGATTGGACCATGAACACTGACAAGCTTTTTACTTCTAGGTTACTACATCGACCAACAGGTTATAGTGCATCCTTGTGTTTGTATTATTACGTTTCTGCTCTACAAAGTACAAATGTAACTCAAATCAGAGTGAGGTTAAGTCAGACACCTTTAGGAAAACCCAGTATGATCAAAATCCAGAGATAATTTAATTTAGATGGGTTGGTTCATTATTTAGATCAAGGAAGGAAACTAAGCTGGAAAGCAACACTACATTCATTTTCAGGATTTGCAGAAAAGCTGTCTGCAACTGCTCTGCTGCAAACTTACATCTTATTATAGATCTTATGTGTTTCACATGTGTTTTAAGTTGTGATTATCAAGCTGCTCACAGCAAGGGTAACATCAATGTAACATAATGCCCCGGCCATTTAGCGGTCATTTCTACTGGAGGGGTCCAAAGTGTCACCACAAAACGCACTGTTCCTGTTCTCTGGGAAAGCTTTGGCCTTTGGCTACATCAGTGTTTTCTGTTTTTCAAAAAGTGGAGCTAAACACTAAAGTCACTGTCAATAAGCCTGATTTGGCCAAAAAATAGAAGAAAAAACAAGATGGAAAGTAATATTTTATTAGAAAACGTGAAAATGCTAATTGTTGTTCTTTTTCTAACAAAAAGCTAGCATTTTTTATTTGAAGTCATTCAAGATTCTGTATGTTAAAATAATATCTATAATCCAATATCTGTCAACAATTAAGAGTAGTAGGCACATAGTGTGTTTGTGCGTGGGTTGCCTTATGCCATGTCCATTGTTGGGGCCATAACATGACATGCGTTTCTTTATTCTGACCATTTGCCACTTGCAGCTTATCCCGCTCTGGCCTGACAGTGAGGTGCACACAGGAGAAATGGCCCGGCGTGAGGAGGTTCACTTTTCACTGGGGGAGACACATGCTTGTTTACTGCCCTCATTATGTCAGCAGCTGTCCTGAGCCGGTCGTCCTGTGGTCCTCTGTCCACCTACTGAAACCCACAGGCCTGCCACCTGACACTGGACTCATGGTAGAGGTTTCCAGTACAAATGAAAGACCATGAGGTGAAATCCGGATGGTCATGTAAAAAGGTATTTGCAATTGTGGCTCATCTGGTAATGTGCGTACCACATACTTTCCAGCCATTTCCTGTGTCGGACTGACAAAAAAATATCTTAAAAATAGTATTATGTTCTTGTCACTCCAAATGTATGCACAATGGGTTGTTGATATAGGTCTATCTGGAAGCCATGTCCAAGTTTACAGAATGAAGGGCAAATATGTAAAAAAAGAGACACTTCTCAGAGCTGGAAATTATACAGTTTTACAGTGAAACGTATTGTTGCTATCTGCTATTATTGTGTTTGAGCAAATATTCTGGGATGGCAAAAAAAAAGGCAAAATTAATTTCTACTTCATTCTACTTTACAAAAAATTATTGTGCTGCAGTATTTTCATCTCAGTTTCTCTTTAGAGCGTGTGGTTTACATTTTGATCACACGTTAAATTCACACTTCCCATTCCTCTTTGTGCTAGCACTGAAAATCTCTGCAGAACCACGGCAAAAATGTGTGAAATTTGGTTTCTCTAAAAAAAATATTACCATTTTACACAATCACCCTGTGAATCAGCCAACAGGTGATTATCTTTCTGCTTTTGCACTGAACATTTAGTTTCACATCTCACAGTGGATTTTTTGTCCCTACTTCTGAACCAGATGTTTCCCTCAGCCACAGCAAAAGCAGCAGACGCCAAACACAAACTGATATGATTATTTTTGTACACTTTTTCATCTTAGTCTTTATTTTGTGTGCACGGTTAATATTTTAGCCCTAAATGCACTCGTGAGCATGTTGTTTTTCCTCTCTGCAGTCCCCACATCTATAATCCCTTTTATTGAAATCCGTGTCACCTGCTGCCTGCGCAGTCCTGCACCCTGAAGCATTAGACGGCTGGCATTTTGACGGCCACTGCAGAGACGACAGAGAGACATGGCCACAGCATCTTGTGTTTCCAAGCCATTATTTCACGTGTAAATTCACCAAGAAGCCCACAAGCCGGGATTGTAGCAGTGATTTATCAATGGTGAAAGTACCTGCATTTTAACTGCTACAAGGTTGACATGCTGCTGTTGTTTTGTCACCAGCGCTGCCCACACATTCGGCTCAGAGAGACGGAGTCATGGTGGGCATTGTGGTTGGTGCTTGTTGACTTTTTACCTATTAGGCTTTTAGGGATTTAAAATCTGTCAACAGCAACTATGAGCTAAACTTTACTGTGCAGATTTCAGTCATATAACAGTAGATTTCATTTTCAATTAATTTGTATCTAAGTGGCCACCATACAGCTCTGGTCAAACACCTGACAAAATAGAGTACTGTGCAAACGTCCCAGGGCACTTTTAATGCCCATTTAAATTTTATCATGAAACACAAAAAATATAGATAACAAATTGTTTTAAGAACAAAGAAGTCATGCTACCATCAACTTCACAGTTTATCTACATATCTGGCACAGTTTTATGATTTAAATGTCTTAACTATAGCCTACTATTAATAATACCTCCAAAGTAACCAGATTGTTTACCCTTCGTGACTGACCACGCTGATGTATTGCTCAAGTGTAAGCAGAAGTCAAACAAGATAATTGCCACTTTGGTTTTGAGGAATAGTTTTTTTTTTTAATTACACCTATTTGTGTTTCTAACTCTATCTGTTTTTTTATGCCATCATCCACATATCTGTATGTTTTGGCTTCTTTGGTTGCTAAAAGAACAAATCTTTTTAAATGGTCAGACACGCAGTAAACCATCCATGTTCTTCTCACCCTATCTCTAAGAGACTGGACAGCCACCCTGTGGAGAAGGCACGTTTATCTCTGGAGGGAGGGGTTTGACTTGAAAATGACTCAGATAAGACCAGACGGTTTTGGTCTCATAGTTGTTAGCTATGAAAGGGCAGTGTGACTCCTTATGGGAGAGTATTTAAGGCTTAAAGTGGGTTGGTGGTTTTGTTTTTCAAGAGCGATAATCCATCCACCTCACAGGTGTGGCATATCAAGATGCTGAGTAGAGAGCATGATTATTGCACAGGTGTGCCTTAGGCTCTTGGACACAATAAAAGGCCACTCTAAAATGTGCAGTTTTATCACACAGAACAGTGCCACAGATGTTGCAAGTTTTGAGGGAGTGTGTAGTTGGCAAGCTGACTGCAGGAATGTCCATCAGAGCTGTGGCCTGTGAATTGATTGTTAATTTCTATACCATAAACCGTCCCCAAAGATGTTGAGAATTTGGCAGTACACCCAACCGGCCTCACAACAGCAGACCACATGTAACCACATCAGCCTAGGACCTCCACACCCAGCATCTTCACCTCCAAGATCCTCTGAAACCAGCCATTCGGACAGCTGCTGCAACAATCGGTTTGCATAACCAAACAATTTCTGCACAAGTTTTCAGAAACCGTCTCATTGAAGCTCATCTGCATACTTGTCGTCCTCAACCTGAACTGCAGTTTGTTGTCAAAACCGAATTGAGAGGGCAAATGCTTACATTCGATGGCGTCTGGCACTTTGGAGAGGTGTTCTTTTCACGAATGAATCCCGGTTTTTACTGTACAGGGCAGATGGCAAACAGCATGTATGGTGTCATGTGGGTTTTTTGGACCACTCCCTTGGACCCCCGAAATTCAGTGAAACTGCACGTTTTAGAGTGGCCTTTTATTGTGGCCGGCATAAGGCACACCTGTGCAATAATCATGCTCTCTAATCAACGTCTTGATAATGCACACCTGTGAGGTGACTGGATTATCTCAGCAAAGGAGAAGTGCTCACTAACACAGATTTGGACAGATTTGTAATAATAAAATATGGAGGCAAAAAGAAAAGTATGTTAAATTTTTTGTTTAGAATACAGTATACAGTATAGTGCTTTTCAAAGCTCTCAAAGCGCTCCAAAAAGTCCATTATTCATTCACTCCACAGTCCCCCACTGGTGGGTTTCTCAGTGCCACAGAAAACTTAAGGCAAGGTCGGGTCAAGTGTGTTGCCCAAGGACTCAACGACAGCATAAACTGGGAAAAGCGGGAATCGAACTGCCAACACTTTGGTTATAGGAAGTCCGCTCTACCACCTGAGCCACTGCGCCCCCTGCAGACCTGTACATCGACCACAATACATCAATCGCTTAGGCTGCAGCAATTCCTCTGTCAATCTCCCATTCCATCCTTCCTTCACTCGTGAAGGAAGGAGATATGAACCTGAGATATGAACTCTCCGCCAACCTGGAAAGGACAAGCCCCCCTTTCCATGGTGCTGAATCTCCTCCCAGCCGCTTCACAGTCCCACTCCAAGAGTCATATGTGAACTAGACAATTCGATTAATATAAATAACGCTTGAAGGTAAAACAAGTTATGATGTCTCGTTTGTCTGTGCAGTGACATGAACCATAGCAAGAGGTTACCTACCGAGTGATGTGTCTTGGTTCAAAGTCACCCTGGTGAAATATGGTGAGGACTATTTAATAAAACTGCCTCAATGTAATGTCTATGTTTTCTATAATTCTTTACAGTACACAAACAATGGTTTGTTCTTAAATTTTGACAACAATAGCAGGCTGTTGAGGATTTACGTTTGTAAATTTGCAGTGTTGCAGAAAGTATCACATATAGTGTCTTGTTCATCCAGTAGAGCTCAGTATTCTTATTGGAGACAGCACAGTGTTTGGGGAAAGAGTGAGATTGAGATTGAGTGGTAGTCCATGCCATCAGGGAAGAGCAGAGAAGACGAGTGAAAAAAGGGAGAAAGGAAAGCCAGAGGGAGAGCGGCAGAAGAGAGAGCGCCGGGCAATTTTGCAAACCTGTGACACATTAATTATTAACAAACTCAGGCTAAATGCGTAAACTCTCCCTCCTTGTTCATTCTCTCCGGCTCTCTGCATACACACACACTGAGGTGGCACATGAAGCTCGTAACACGAAGTGGAGCATGTCAAAGGCTTGGAGAAGGTGTCAGGCTTGGCGAGGCCCGCAGAGATATGTAGAAGGAGACCGCAGGGAGGAAAGTGCACACGATGACGTGAGGCAGGAAAAGTAGGAGGCATAGAGCGTGGAGTAGGACAAAGCCAGACAATGAGAGTGGCTGTGGAGAGGCTGAATAAAGAGGGAGATTAGTGACACGTGTAAGTGTTGCATCAAGGGAAGGTGAGGATTTGGCTTTTAGAAGGAAGAAATATGGCAAAAGCACACATTACATCTAAGACCAGATTGCAATGACCAGCTGATCTGAAATCTGCCATTTTGTTTACGAAGTGCTAATCATTGATAGGTGGTCAGTCCGTTTTGGCAGTCACTATTCTCCAATCAATTGGCTGAATGTCGCAATGGCATTACATGGACGTGCCTCAGCGCGTGTGTGTTGTGGCGGGTGCTGCTTGAGCGGTCACTCTGCCCCTCAGGCGGTGGTGTGTGTTTGGAAGGGAATAGATCCTCCCCCAGGACTGCAGGGAGGAGAGTGTGTATGTCCTGACAATACTTTGTGCTGCAGTGTGTCCTCCACTACACAACACTGAGTAACCATGAGGACCTGCGAAAGTCGATAAAACAGCAGCCCAAAGAAGGCCAACATGTAGCCAGACGAGACAATGTGCTGCTTGCAACAGGACACGGATACTTCAACATCTCAATCCACAAATGACTCTTGCTACCATACGCCTTTATAACATGTCAGCAGTGCAATGGTCTATGATAAAAATAATTAATTTAGTTACTTTGGGCAATATTAGGACCCTTTGCTCACCTCTTAAACACTATCTCAAATAAACTCTAAGTTTCTGGTCCAGAATAGCGTAGGTTCAAGTCTTGAGATCAATCAATGGCCCCAAAACAATTTGAAAAGTACATCCAACAACAGTATAAAGCAGTCATCCGTCGAATGGACTTGGTTTATGTTAAGAATATATATAATAAATGCAGAATAAATGTACAGTTTCTCTACAAGCAGATATAAAAATTGGTAACACTTGAGAATAACTCACACAATAAAACAATAGTTTATAATAGATGCTGAAATATCATATCAATATCAAGTATAATTATTCATTGTTTTATTGTTAAGACTGTTTATAACGTAATAGTGATTATTAGGGTTATAATGATTTTTAGATGATAAATTAATGATTAATTAAGTTGTTACAAATACTCAAATAATGCTTAATAGTGTGAGTTATTCTGTAGTGTTACCAAAAGCTTTTATAGAATAAAACACAAATGAATTTGTTCAAGCTGGTTGTATTTTATTTTGAAGATAAAAAAACATCTTGTTTTAATAGAATATCTAATATGCTAATGCACTAAACGAAGGCCATTTATCACTCTAAGCACCTTTACGTCACACTGGGCTCCATTAAACTACAATGGTCAGCAGCTTGGCAGTTCTCTAAATTCAAGATGAACAAACTTCTTTATTTTTATTGATAACATTTAGTGCCACTTCCATAATAAACAAATAAAGTATAAATTAACTTTCTTATATCATGTTCTCTTGTTACACTATCGTAAGATGCTCTTTCCTACGGTGAATCCGGTGCAGCCTGGCACCGTGTTGTTTTGCCCAAGCTTGCAGTGATGCCATGTTGACTTTTACGCTTGACGAAGCCTCAGCGTTGGGTGCTGGCCAGGTGCTCAGAGCTTCACTTCTTCTCGTGTGTCATGGCTAGCGCTGAATGGACAAACAAACACATCTTTGACTTCTCAGTGTGTGTGTGTGTGTGTGTGTGGGGGGGGGGGTAGTTTTAATATGCACATTGTCAATCAATGTTCAGCAGTAAAAGCTCTGCTAAATAGCTCCTGCAACCAACCAGCAGAAAACTGTGTGTCACTTTGTATTACCCCATTTTTGCACTACTCTATACTAAAAAACAATTAAAAGTATAGACATGTTTTATGTGTTGTAATTCACTATAGTTTACTGTAGAGTTGCATGTCAAAATGTGGTGTAAACAGTGAAATCCATAGTGTGCAAACAGAATCAGTCCATGTTACTGAGGGCCACAAGTGTGGAATAAGAGGTTCATCCCTTGTGTGAGCATTTATTACATTTACATTTACATTTATTCATTTGGCAGACGCTTTTATCCAAAGCGACTTACAGTGTCCTACAGTAATTACCAGTGTTACAGTCTCTGGAGGCAAGGTGGGTTAAGTGTCTTGCCCAAGGACACAACGACAGTATGAACTGTGGGGAGAGTGGGAATCGAACCAACTACCTTCGGGTTGAAAGACAATTGCTCTACCCACTGAGCTACACTGAGCTATTAATTTGAATGAAAACAGTACTTATTATAAATTCATCAGGCTGTTATTGCAAAGTCTGTTTTCATCTTGGAGTAGAAGTGTCAAGAAATAGTAGTTATTTGTGCATTAAGCTGACATAATAACCCATGAGCATCCTTCTGCCTTCAAGCTAATCTTGTATGACCTCAGGCTTTCATGTAAAAATTCCCTGTAAGCAGTATCTTGGCACGCACTGCAGTCTGTTGCACCCCACTTTCTAATGTTTAAAAACATATATGTTCACTCTTGGAATATAAATGTGCCACGTTTGTACATCATGCTTCGACAGCTCCATCACACCTTGAACTAATGTCATGTGATCACGCCAACACACAGAGCACACATAGTGTCTGTACACGGCTTTATTAAACCCTCACACTGATAAACAATGGTGGCAGCTGTCTGGAGAGCCAGCCCAGAATGTGAAGAGACGGCGTGTGATGGCGTCGGGACAGGTCCGTCATCAAACCATCTCACTGCACACACAAACATTACAGCTTCTATACTGTAAACTCTGTAAGACTGTAACCGATCAGACGACTACTAAATATCACATCTTCTTACACATGTTCCTGTACAAATCTATTGTTTAGTTGATATTCTTGTGATAAAACAAACACCTCATGAGTCGAGCCGTCTTCCTGTCACACTTGGATGAATGCAGCAGACACTTTGGACACTTGGACAGTGTCACAGTGGCTCTCAGTGGACCCTGCCTTTGTGGGACTGTTCTCTGTGGACCAGGTCCCTGAGGACTCTTCTTCTGTCAACTGCTGTGTCTGAAGAGAGAATACTGAAGGCTACAGTATGTGTTCAAGGAAGACACAGTGGCCATTCAATTTTCCACCTTGATACTCATTACTTTAGTAACTGCTCACTGTCATAATAAACCGAATGAATACATCTTTAAATGTGTGTAATGACCATGCGTATTGCAGCACCGGTTTGTTCAGCTCACCATGGCAACACCTCCCACTGTCCTGGCCCTGCAGCTGCACCAGTCTCTGGACACTACACGCAAACCAGGCCTCCAGCATTGCAACCACTATACCCAAGGCACAGGCACCATATTTACATTCAAATACACACTTCTTAAACATTCTCACACTTTTCCACTACTGATGTAAGTCCTTCTCCATCACACTCATGTGTACAAATGTCATGTGTATCTCATACCCTACCTGTTTTCCCCTTTCTGTTGATCTATAACTATAACTACTTCTCTAATACCTTTTATTTATATTGGATAAGACTCCTTACTATCTAAGTTCAACAATTAGTTTGAACCATCAACTATGCAACACTTTGTGAGTCTGTTACACACTCGCAGCAGTAAGCTTTTTCAAACTATAGTCATCTCAAATAAGACAACAGGAAACATTTTCTAGTTTGTAAGCCTACTTTATGTACATTGGTGTTTTTCCTTTTTCTATGCAAGTGTCAGAAAGTGATTGGAGCGTTAGTATCTTGTGCAAAACTTTAATTCTAATAAATGATCATACTGTGTGTAAATCTAGAAATATGAAGTTGTATTTCCCCCATCTCCAGTCATTATTAAATACATGGGCTCAGTACTCATGGTGATTTTATGGCGACTGTCCCACCTGACTCCTGGACATACAGACTTCCCACTGTGGGGCTGTTTGTGAATCAGACGTGCATAAACACATACGTCCACGACCAAATGCCCCTTAAACTAGATCAACACACACACACACACACACAATGTCTCTCTCTTCGTCTCACTCTCTGTCTTCCTCTCACACACACTCCGAATGAGCCCCTGGTTTGTACCCCTGCCCACTTCCTCTGCAGCCCGTGGTGTTTCCGCTGGGCCGAGCCAGTGCCAGCTCCCTCCCTCTGCTTCCCAGTGGGGTCCTGCCTCCCGGCATCTGTCAGGGCAGCTGTCTCTCCTCTCCACTCTGCACTGCACCACACTCTGCCAAGGCTGCACACAGGACCACTACACAGTCTCTCACACACACACACAAGTACACAAAATGTACAGAAACCAGGTCTGAGCATGGGATTATAAGGCACTTCAAAATAAGGAGCACTGGGTTTATAAGGCAGCACATGTCATTCATAAAACAAAGTCAGATGTTTAAATGGGTGTTTATATTAGTGTTCTTTAAATGAAGTTAACAATCAGCTCAGTGCAGTAATATTTACACAAATTTAATTTCTACTAAAACTTTACACTTTTTTTCTAGCATAGAGTTACAAAATATGTTGCTTTTCTACGGTCAAGCCATCTTACAATGCCAACAACATACAATTCTGATATTCATGTGATCATGTGACCTCGCGTGAACAGCGCGTCATCATTTCAAAACAAATTGTGTGGTAAGGAAACTATATCAAATGTAGAAAAAATGCACTTTAATTTTAATGCACGCATGTATAAGATAATATATTTGTGACAATTTACAGATTAATAAAGATGCTGAAAATATACAGAGAGAGAAATGCTGTTTGGCCCACTGTGGAAACTCCAAACTTACTGGACCCATATAATTCATAACTAAATTTGTTAGTCATAAATAAACCTGGAAAGAAACCAGAGACAGAAGCAGCGGCAAAGGAAAAAATGAAGAGAGAGGTGCAGGCTGAGATTGGGGAGGGGGAACCGGTCCAGGTGTGCCACGAGCTGTAGGAAGTAAACATAAAAGCAGTGGGCAAAGAAGGTGCTGAAAAATGAGACGTTCTTTACGACACAGAAAGAGTGTGTGTTTGAAAAGAAGGTCGGGGATAAAGAAAAAAAAAATGTTTGGAAGAAGGACAGTGAGCCACAGAAAGCTGTCCATGACTCGAAAATAAACCCATCATCAACAACATCCTCGCTGTCTTCACTGTCAAACAGGCACACACTGCTCCAAACCTGTGTGTGCACAGACAAAAACACTACTTCCCTCCCCTTGGGGTAGAGGTCCATCCAACACAGATGTAGACCTGATTAATTGGGCGCAACATGGGGAAGTGGGTCTGGAAACTACCTGGCCCGCAGCCTATCCTACCCTCCTCTTCCTCCCCCACCACCACTACAACCACCACCCCCCTCCTGTTCCCCGTCCTCACATTTGGATCACGTAAGTCGGCAGGTGGGCTGCTGAGAGGAGAGTGTGTGTGTGCGCACCGTTGATATTCTGGCTGCGTCCAGCTCGCCGGGCGCCCTACATTGCAGGCTCTCCCTCTGGCAATGCTCGCCTTGGCTCTGGGCTGAAGCTGGAAACACTGAGAGGCTGACAGACTCCGCGGGCGCACTCACAGGTACACACACATATAAACACACAAAGACTGCTCCACGCTGGCCAGAGCACATCAGAGAGACTGGGAGAAAGAGTGGAAGTAGAGGGGAACAGTGCATTTCAACTGTGGATACAAATATATGAAGACAACTCATATTAACAATGGTTAAAGTCACATGGAAAAACTGGGGATGAGCAGAAAAGGAAATATCCTTTGCTTCAAACGTCAAAGGATTTGATGAGATACAAGTAGGGATCATGGTATGTCATGGTAAGGAAAACATTCTTTGCAGGTTTATCGAGAGGAAGTCATACATGTCAATACACAAACAAACAAACATTAAAGTGTCCCAACTCAAACTGAAAAAAACATTAAGATAATGTGTGGTGGTATTGAGGGGATGATATGAAGGAAATGGCCCGAGCAATAAATCAAACGCCTGCAGTCTTTTACTTGGACTGGGCTCTACCAGGTGAGACACTAAGGCACTACATTGTCAGTAGCCTTTTTGGAATTTAAAAATGGGTGTACAACAGTGTACAAAAAGGAGAAATATGAAACATTTTTATTTTAAGGTAAATATATTTGACTAAAGCCTAAACAATAGACGGACAGACATCCAGTGTTTACCTCTATCTTCCAGAGTAAAGCGTGTGGATTACCCTGAGGAGTCAGAGGCTGTTTAATGAAAGCACAGGAAGGGGGCAGCAGCTGGTGGCATGTGTTTAAGCCCCCGCCTTTCCTCATCTCTAAACGTCCTCTTCATCCTCTTCCTCTTCTTCCTCCCCCTGACAGAGAATAGGGCCCTTTGTCCGTTCTGCTGATGGCCGTCCCAGAGATGGTACCAGAACCAGAACAAAACCGAAGCTGAGCCCCTCACTGCGCCTCCACAGACCAGTACTAGTCCCGAGTCGCACTGAGCTGGGAAAGGAACAAGACAAATGAGCAAAACAGAGAGAGACATCAACAGAAAGACTAGACAATGGCAGACAAATCGAGCTGTGCGGCCAGGACTACCACAGAGACATGGGACGATTCACACTCATCCAGCCCCAACATGTCTTATGGTAAAAACACAGAATGGAGTAAAGTGAAATGTGGTAATCTCCTGTGCAGTCATATGATCTCAGTGCATCGATCATATCAATGTAGACCACAGTTACCCAGTTATGATCAAATGGCATTAAGTCATTCAGTAAAGCAATAATGGAGCTGTACCTCATTTACCTTAAACAAATACAGTACATTCAATAAACTCAACAACTGTCATCAAACATAGCCTGTTCTGTATGTTGTGTAGCTCTTAAAGAGTAGAATACAGCATGTATGCTAGTTTTGACCTCTTTCAACAGCTCCCACTGAACGTCATTTGGAGGAAATCTTTTTAAATGTGACCTTAACCACATGTTTGTGACATTTTGTATTTTGTCTTTTCTGTTTCTTATGAATCTAAGCTCATACAAGGCAGATAATACCCTTAAGTCTAACATAGGAATAAGTTAATGCTGAGTCATTATGTTACCAATGATTGGAGTGTTATCAATATCTACTGGAGTTGAAATGTATTTATTTCAACAAACTGCAGCTATAGCATATAGTTCTGGGAATAAACCATTTGGATGCATCTGCTTACATGAACTTAAGCAAAATCTAGCACTATATATTCAAACAACGGGACACAAGTTTATGTAGAATATTTATGTACTCAAGATTGTTTGAAGAGTCAAAGACATGATGAGTGATGTACCTTGATTTAAAACTTTTCAATTGATTTAATAAAGAAAACTTGTGACTGGAGCCTATCCCAGGACATTTGGGCCTGAGGCGGGGTACACTCTGGACAATGGCTAGTTTGTCGCAGACATTGACAGACAACCACCCTCTCTTACACTCATTCACATGGGACAATTTACATTCTCAAATTCACTAAGAAATGCATGTTTTGGCATGATTTGGACGATGTTAAGAAGCCTGCGTACACGGAGAGAACCCGCAGTAACACAGGGAGGACATGCAGACTCCTCACAGAATGGCTCGTCTAGCCTGGGGAACAACGTAACAGGAGCAGTTGTATTCTACTGAAGATTGCGAGTCTAAATATCATTACAAGGATTGCCAGGAAAGATTGAAAAAAAAGAAACATGTGAGCAGGAATGTATAGCCTATACTACATTTGCGCACTGAGCTATAGTTAACAATAGGATAAAATAATACTAATGTCCCATTGTATTAAAATGAATGGGGTTAAAGGATTTCCTTGACTTGAAGTTTTATCATTTTAATGTACACAAATAAGAGCATAATTTCAATGTAGTTTAATGTATAATTTGAGTAAAATGGCACTGGAGAGTCTCATGAGGACCTTCACTTTCCCTGAACCTCTAAGTTAAGTTAGTGAAATACTTATCTCTCACTCTCACTGCAGCGTTATCTCATGCTTTGTGTATACATTTAAGCACGCAGGTATGTGTGGGAACATTTTTGTGTATCCTGCTGCTGGAAACCATTGTTTCCTGTTCTCTCAGGTATTGTCAGGGAGATGTGGCTGAGGTTAGTGACTTAAGTAGCAGTGCCTTGTGAGCTACACTGTGTCTGTGTGTCACTGTAGTCCACTGTTCACAGCATGCATCAACTGTGTTTTGTGTGTTGGCCACTGTACATTTAATTATTGCCCACTATCGCAGCAGCTGCCTCAAAGGGCTTTAAAGAGACAAATAAGCAGCAAATGGACATACAGACTGTATAGACTGACACCCCTGTCCTTAGACCCTCCATCTGGGTAAGGGAAAACCTCAAAAGGAGAATTCCGGGCCCTGCAATATTCCCAGGACAGTTAACTATTGTACATTTACAAATAGTCCATCATATGTATAAATAAATGAAAATGAATATAAATCCAAAATAATATCAGCAGAAACAGTACATTCATCTGAGTGAGAGAAACTGGGGTCGGGGGGGGGGTTCATGGTTCAGATGGGGTAAGCTAAGGTCCAATCATTACTGGGACGTCTAAGAGAAAACATATGTCCTAATGATGTAAACATAAAATAAACTAAGCAGGAGATTAACCACCAGAAATTCAACAGTGTGAAAGATGCCTCTGCAAATACAGCAGTGTAGATACCCGCTTACTTAGTTTAGCCTACTTAAAGTTCTGGCATTCTGATTTGTTTGGTTTGGTTTTCCCATGACCTTGCGTCAGGTGCTGTGTCCCAGTTAAATGCTTTGAATGCTTGCATGTTTTGTATTTAATATTCCTAACAATAAATATATAAAACTACTTTTACTTCTATTCCTTGCTGCTTCTGACCATAAATGCTGGATTAGTCACAGTTTCAGGATGAGAAGGGACAGAGTATTTGGCTGTGTGAGTCAGGAGCTGAGAGTGCCCCCTAGAGACAGGGGCGCTCATTACTAGTCCCTCAACACTCACATATTCCCCTTTTTTTTCCCCTTCCACAGACGCTGCCTAAAAACCGTATTGAATCCTTGTCCTTCTGCACGTCGGAGCATGGCAGGCAACAGCATCCACGCATGGCAACACCAGCCCGACAACCATCTCCTAGCAACGCACGTCCTATGCCCCAGGAGGAATGTGGAGGTCTCTGCTGTAGTCACACCATGCGTTTCCTGGAGGGCAATCAGCTTTTCCCTCGTCCCTCAGCGCTCACCTCTGAGCGCTCTGAGCTTTCTCTCCTCAACGTCTCATTCCAACTGGCTTAGCCACTTTCTGGAAGGAGTCTCAAACAGAGGGGGGATGGAAATAACAAGCTTAGAAAATGTTAAAAAGTGAATGACACCCTTTTCTTGGCAAATGGTAAGAAAAACTCTATTGAAACTCTGAATGTTTTTTGTTTTTTTTTTTACTTTTCTTTCCATGTTTTTAAGCAGCTAAAGAAAAAGTTTTCCATGACCTTGCATGACCTTAACAAAATCAGCAGCAGAATATAACCAACAAATAACTAAAGACTGCTGTTTTCTGTGCTGGAAGAATAATCTGCGTCCTCTTCCTCATCCGCCACAAGGCCAGTGTTCCCATAATATTCCCATGACTCCTCCAGCAGCCAGTGTTCCTGCTCTGGGCTCATGAGCGCTGCGTTGGCGAGGGGCTCGAGCAGCTTTAGCCCACCTTACGCACATCTGAGAACCTCTGTGAAATCCTAATCCCCAGAGCAGGGTGAAGTACGGGCCCAGCTTGCCTGACCTCTCTGGTTGCCATGGATACAGCGCACTATAAATAAAACAGAGGGGGGCTTTTTTTTCTCGACGCAGTTTGGCAGGACTGTGTGGCCTGCTCACTGGTGAGGCTTATTTTCACTCACTCATTCCGGCCCCTTTCCTCTACCTCATACATGTCCAACTCAAGGCCCAGGGACAGATTTGGCCCTTTGTCATCTCTGAGCAGCCCCCGAATACTTTTTAGTTGTCAGTAGACTATGTTGGCCTATAGCTTGTAAATGATGGAAAGTACTGTAAAAACAAATAAACAAAACAAGACATTGATAAAAAGGAACAAAATTACTAATTTAGTCAAATTTTGTCTTAACACTAAAAGTACATACAAATTAGGACATCTGCATACTGTACCTACCTTTACACCATTAGGAGTGTAGGCGATCACTTCCAGCTGCTCGCTATTCACGTGTCCCACAAACACAAAATGTCAATGGAAACCGAGTTGTGAAGTTCTGTTTTCCTGGAAAGTGTCAATAGATGCATGGACCGAATTAGGGCCGTGGCAGTGCTTTATTTTTCCCGGCATGGCAAAAACCTCAGGAGGCTCGAAAAAGAATTTGGTCACAGTTGTGGGAGATTGTTGGGAGTGATGCAAAAGAGAAGGGGTGACTAGTTGTCGGGAGGAAGAAGGGGAAGGGAGGAGGTTTGGCCATTTCGCCGTGTCGAAAACACGCTTGACACTTCATTCCTTTCCAGTTAATGTAGAGAGGACTGCAGGATATTAACCCTCTACCTGCCTTTTTCGATGCTCCACTATTACTCAATTCCCATTTCTCACAACACACTTGTTTTACTGTACTTTTGGGTTTCCACAAATGGCTCTAGACCAAACCAGCCAGCCAAACATTCATGGTAGAGATAGCTACAGTATACATTATATTCCTGTATCTTGTTGGCATTTGATGAGTGTAATACCGTGAGACAATATGACAGGCCTGCTGTGCAATCCTGAGACGCTGTCACGGTGATTTGAAGATTTGACCATCACATGCCAAACAACGTTCGTCTGGAATACATTTTTGAAGGCACATTTGAACCTGAAAACTTGAACCAGCAAGTGACCACATTGTTGCCACCTAGAAACATTGAGACACACCATTGTCCTCCTTAGCCCCGCTTGCACGAAGGTACTGTATGGTTCCGATTGGTATGGCACAGATAAATATGTTTTCATTGTCAAAAGTGTAGGAGTCAGAGTCCTAAAGTTTCTTGAGTGCACTGTCCCTAGAAAGGAATCAAAAAGGAAAACACAAAGCATATTTTCACAATAGTTCTTGTTCTTGTATTAAACAGATATGGTTGACAGGAAAGTGTCTGAAAAATTGCATTTGCACATTGACCATCGTGTATCACCTTATTTCTGCTTTTAGTTTCAGCTCTTACTGACTGTGCATTGAGGCAGAGAGCAGAGAAACCCCAAGAAACCAGAATCTCTCCTTCTACTTCACAGGCTCAAGTTCCTTCTTTAATTTAATTTAACTTCATTTTTAAAGTTTAAAGCTTCAGTTTTGCTTCATATATCTCATAAAAACCTATTTACATACTAATTTATGCAGCTATCTCCACCAGGTTACAGGCTATCGCCGACGTGTTGGTAGCACCATGGTCCTTTTTGAGAGATTGGTGTTGTGTTCTCACTGACTTAAAGTTGATCATTAAAGTTAAACTAAACAAGGCCAATTTTTTACTTTTTACACCAGAACTGTCTCCACACTGCTGGTGTGGGTGTGTGTGTAGCGGTCGACCTGGGGAGTAGGGAGTTAATGCAGCCAGGACTGTGGCAGTCCTCCTGCCCCTCAGCCAGATTAATCATGCAGGAGAGACACAGCAGGCCCCCGTTCATTCGGCCTGGGGGTGAAGCTGTGCCCGCATGCTCTTCGTATCACATGGCCCAGCCCCCCCCCCCCTCTCCTCTCGTCTCTATCCCTCTCAACTGGGGGGTGCTGTGGACGGGGGTTATCGCTGCTGTGGTGGAACGCCACAAAACCAAGTGTAGCCTTCTTCCTCAACACTGTTGAGTTTTAGATTTTTTGTACTCCATTTTGTGGGGTATAAAAGCAAGTGAGGGGAAAACAGGCGCCTGTCTTTCCCACAAAGAGACAACAACAAGGCTATTTTTCTATCTCCTGCACGGTTGCAAGGCCCTGACGACAGCAGTGACCAGCCTTGCTGCATGAACAGAAGTGGGTTGTGGGGTGAGTGAGGAGGGGCATACCAAGGGACTCGCCGCAGATATCTCCTGGAAACTGCTCGATGATGTCTACAAGCATGAGGAAACAGCCACAACCATTGTTAGGCTTGGCTCACAGTGGTGCACTGTTCGTACGTGTTGCTGGTTGAGCACCTATAGTGTGTTGTACAGTGCTGGCCTAAAGTCAGTACAGGATTTAAAAATGTGTTATGCTGCAAGTGCAAGTACTATGATTAATCTAACCTTAAATGTGCTCTGGAGCATGCGCTGTGACTGGAAATATAGTACAGTCGTCATACAAGTTATTGACTCAACATTGGATGGACAAAGTACACACTTTTTAAGCAGGCCTTCAAATAGATAAACTTGATGAACCACGTAAAAGATTGTCAACCGATAGCAGCTTTAAGTATCTTTTGACTGTGGCCAGTGAGAACTATTGTCATGAACTATTGTAAATGAACCAGTATACAAATCATTGTAGAAGAAGGAACAGTGGCATTACTGTTAGTAGGGATTGTGCAATACGTTTAGTGGCTATTTTAGATGCATATACATTTTTTTTAAATATCTCTATGGACGGTTCAGTATGAAGGTCAAATGGGTGCTTACATGATGATTACAGATCATTGCCGTAATTGCCTCACACTAAAGAGCTAAAGGTTTATGGAAAGCTCTAAACTTCAGGTCGGTGTAGTGAATTGGCATTTATTTATTTTTTTATAAAAGAGAAGCCGGAGAGGTCTTTAGGCTGCTTTTAAGGGTGAGTGGCATCTGAGACAAGGACAACAAAAAGAATATCAGGTAGTGGAGCTTTAACTAAGAAGGGTAAACATTGTTAGCAGTATCTAGGCTATAAAATGTGCTACAGCAAGAACATTGGTTACATGTACTCAAGTTACAATTACTAATTACCCTGTTAACTAGGACTACAAATTTTTAATTACATTTTCATTTAATAGACATTAAGACAAAAATAAAGAAACATAATCCAAAAGATATTACCATACCCTGAGGTGCACACATTAGATAACTTTATTGTTCTTTGATTGCACCATACAAGCTTGTCAACAACCAGACAAGTGTCATTAATGAGGCATTGCAGTAGTGTTTAAAATCCCATTACAATACAAATGTCTCCCTATAGAAAATATATATATATATATATAAAAAAAAAAAAACACAACCACGCATCAGCAAAATAGTAGCAAGCATATTGAGTGGAGGAGATCTTATCCCCAGTATTTGGCAGCGACTGTCTACCTTGCCAGGATTTGATCCACTGGGAGTGACAGATGAGACGTTTGGCACCGTCATTGGTCCACAACAGGTCGCAGTGAGGCCGCTGCCAGGTGGCACGGGAAAGCACAGCATTGTGACAAATAAACATCCCTACGCTATTCCAAAAGAGGAGACAGCAGCATGAGAAGCCCTACTGTACCTCCTTTCACCCTGCTCTGGCTGTCCATGGCCATTCATCTGCTCAAAATGACAAAGAGAATAGAGAAAGCATGCTTGTGTCGGATAGGAGCTAATACCCAGAGGAATAAGAGCAGTGGCATTGAGTTGACAGGTCTTATGAACTTAAATATTGTTTTTGACTTATTTTTGTCCACATTGGAAAGCATCAACAAGTAAATAGACATACTTCTTACCCCTGGCAAATATTTAAAATTGTAAGTTATACAAAAATACCATGATTTTTGCATTTTTCTTCCACATTTACAGTACTGCAGACCACAGATAAAAAAATACATTCAAGCATGATTTTAACATTTAGGTTTCGAGGGAGAGCCATAGCAGTGTTGTAAGAATATCCACTGAGCTTGTGACTGAACAGTAGACCAACTTCTCAGCTTGGTGGGTAGATTACCTAACAGAAGGTGTGGTTGTGAGACGCAGGTGGCTGGGCTTGGTGGGGAGGGGGGGCTTGATGCCCTGCATGGGGGTCTGTCCAGGGGATTGAGCGGGGCCCACTGAGCCATCCACGGTGAAGGTTTTCATGAGCTTTGCCACTCTGCCGCGCCCAGCGCACATCGGTGTCACATTCCCTGAGGATGTAGCGTCCTCCGAGGCTGACCGTAGAGTCACTTGAGATGAACCCACATCTGAAAAACACAGTGAGGCATACTTTGAAACTTCTCAACCTTAGACTACAGACTTCAAGTGCAACAACAGGGAGAAAAGTTTGTCCTTCGGTTTAATACCCTAGTCTTCATTGCATTTCAACAGTTTTTAGTTCAATAAACTGGGTTAATTAAAAAGTACTATTATTTATCTTTTTTTTTTTATTCTTTACCATAGTCCCATGTCAATTTCTCACTTAATAAATTTCATTTAAGACAAAACGTATACACAAATCCTTCACCAGGCCATCACATACTCTTTACACATTGTGTAACTCGTTCTTCCACCTCATCTCTTTCCTTTTCATTGGCCTCTCTTATCCCACTCGTCGAGCAGAGGTCATTCTCGGCGTAGTGTAGCAGGGACACAGCTGGGTGTAGTCGATGTGTGTTTGGGAGAGGGTGTAATTGCGGGAGGGATGAAGGGAAGAGGAGTAATGGAGGGAGAGGAGGGAGGGCCACAGGGACGGCAGTGGAGAGCAGACAGACGCTGCTCAGACACCAGAAGGCTTGAGGAGCCACATATTTTTAGCGTCATCCCCGGGGGACAGAGATATGTGAGAGCGCCTGCGTGCACGGCTGCAGATGCACGCACAACAACAACACACATAGTGAAAACACGTGCAAGCCAGGGAGCAGACGCACTTCTATTCTAACAGTTGAATTTCCAGAGACCCTCGCACTCTCATATTACAGTCAGGTCTGTGCGCATACTTGCACACAAACTGACAGACACACCCCTCGTGGATTAAGTCACGCATGCAGCCTTTAACGCTCTCTAATGTCGGGCTCAGCCAAACCTAATGTGGCCTTTAAACGAAATAAAGGTATTTTTAGCATTATAGCAGGCAGTTGTTCAATTTCTCTACACCAGATGGCAGTATTGAGTGGGAAAGAAATCCACCAGCACACCACAGAACTATGAATTAAAATTTTGTGGCAATAGGTGTCATTTTACAGCCCACTTGCAAATTACCTCTCATTTGTGTTGGACTGAGGGCAACTGGAGGTGCAGTAGCTTACACCTCCATCTAGTGGTACAAAAGTGATAGAAGCGCCACCTATGATGGCACTTTCTTAATCTAGTGTTGCTTTATCTCAATAACAAGTCATTCTTTGCAATTTGTAAAACACTAGAAATTATTTATTACAGAAATTCTAACAAAGACTGCGGCCAAAACAAATAAAAAAAGTCTTAAGGCCTCAAAACAACCAAAACTTAAAGCTTATATCTCATTGTTTATTGTTGTTTTCTCTCCTCACTACACTTTCCTCTTCCTTCTCCTCTTCTTCTCCTTTAGTCCTGCCCTGCCTTCCTCTGCCCCCTGACCCACAGTTCCTGTGTTAATGTCCTCTCGCTGCGCTGCGTGGGCTCGCCTATGATTGTCTTGTTCTGTTGTGTGGTCACCACGGAAACCTTGGACAGGCTCCAGCAATTGAGGCTGACACAGATTCAGGCACGCACCGACACACATAGATGCGTACAAACACTAGCGTGGGCACGCACACTCCCGTGGCCAAGGAGTTTTTTGAGCTCATAGCCTTAGTGCAAGTCTGAGTGGAATTCTTATTAGAGAGAGCCGCAAAGAAGGGAAGAGAACGGTCATTTTGCCCAAAATAAACTCTAATGGATGTGGATTGGTCAAAAGATGCAAGAAAACCTACGTTGTTTCTGGAAACCAAATAGTTTCCAACAGGTAACCTAACAAACCTGTCTTAACACATCCCCTTCTGCCTGAAAGCCATCAGCAGCTGCAGCACCTTGAGCTCCGTCAGCAGAAAGTCATTAACACTACCTGTGAAAACACCTATTAAAATAAAACAGAAAACGCACAGTAAATCACTCCTACAGATTGATGACTCTCTCATTTGAGCTTCTTTGGGATGCCGCACCTCACTACTCCCTCCAGCTCATAAATGTACAAGCAGGACAAAGAGAAAGGGGCGGAGTGTGGTGTCACTGACCAGCCTAGTGCCTAAAAATTTAAGACCCATCTATCTCTTTAAGGACCTCCTCGTCTTGGGTAGAGGAGGGGGTGGGTTGGACAGAAGTGGGGCAGAGGGCAGAATTCCCCAGCAGCCCGTTTAGGACTGAAGGTTAGGGAGATAATGTGGTGGTGGTGGGCTTCTGCGTGGGGGCTGGGGCCCCTGTTACTTATCAGCTCTGGCTGAGCGTCGCCCAGGGCTAGAGTCGGGAAGCAGTACTGGAATGTGTGTCCTTCCCTCTGAAGGTGAAGACAGGAGAGGAAAGCTGTCCCACAAACTTCTTAAACATAACACACACACACACACACACACACACACACACACACACACTGCCAGCTGTTGGACATTAAAACCATTTCCTAAAACACCTAACAAAATATTACATCATTTAAGCGTATTCTGCTTTCTCTGGTGGTCACAACAAGCCCTGATCAATCTACCCTCCTATTCTATAACATCTGAAATATTAACTCTCACGTTCACTGAGGTGATGCACACCTCCACTTAGCATTGTTGCCAAAACATACATTTTAATGAGCTTTGGTTTTTCCTGCTATAAACCTTTTTTTGTTTTAAATGGCTAAAACTATGAGCAGAGACCTTACAAGAGTTGAAAAACCTAATTCACAGTTATGTTTAACTACCATCAATGTGTTCTTTGGCTATCTGTAAATGCACTTACTCAATGTCCCTAACATTAAGTGTGTTTTGTTAAAGTGTTGTGTGGGCCTCAGCTACCCGCTCGCTGGATACCACATCATTAGCCACATTTAAAAAAAGTCAGCTGAGGCATTGGACTGATCCCAGTCAGCCTCCTCCTGCCTTTGCAACAAGCTTCCTGCCATTGTCAAAAACAGACACCGTCAGTATTTTTTGTCTAAAGTCAAGATCCATTTTTTCTCAACACTACACTGAGCCTACTGCAACTCCCACCACACCAGCTGTTCCTCTCCCTTTCCATTCTTGATGCCATCATTTGTCTTTTATGTGCTTCCATGCCAATGCCAATTGATTCCACATCTTGCTTAATGTGCACACCGGCAGCACTGTGACGGTTTAAACTCTTCTTATCTACACGGTTGTTGTGTTTTGCTCTGCATCCATGTCTTTAGAGTTTTGATTTGATTTATTTATTTAGGACAGTGTACAATGTACATTAAGCTGGAGCAGAGATGCTTGAATCAGATTAAGCTAATTTCAATCAATGTAATCCTATACTGTACATGTCTTTAGTGGTAGCACCTGGAGGAAACCTTCACAAAAACCTACAAAAACACGGAGAGAACATGCAAACTCCACACAGAAAGGCCCTGGATGGGAATCAAACTCAAAACCTTCTTGCTGTGAGGCAGGAGTGCTAACAACTCCACTGTGCCTCAGGACAGCTTTTTATTGTCTTTATTAAATGCCTGGACTAAACTTACTTTTTACTACTTGCTACTAAATATTTTTTTTATTTGAAAATAAAGTATCTAATTAAAATAAATAAATTTCTTCAGAAATGAAAGTCTGAAGATAAGTGCAGATTTTCATTACTTTATTTAAGTTTACAATAATGGACTCAGAAGGAATGCCCAGCCAGTGTGAAGGACACCCGTTTTCAATTTTAAAAAATATGTTGTTGGGATGGGATTTTTGTTTTTACATCTGACACTTAGCTTTTATGACTATTTCATTACATATCCCAGCGTGTTTACACTACAGACCTTTACTTTATAACAATGAGCATGTTTCTTTACCTGCATGTAGGATGAGCATATTTCCAGCAGAGGGACCTTATGGATATTAGACCCCCAACTACAGTATCATTGTTTTCCACTGGATGGTGCCAACTACACCAAACACACCACCCATTTCCCTCTTCAGATCTGGGTCACAGTGTGGTCAATTCATAAAACTGCCCACTGGTTACAAAACAGAACATTGTGGCATTGCTACAACAAGTGAAAAAAAAAAAAAAAAAAAAAAAGATAACATTATTCATACAACGGCCAAATAGATGTGCATATACAAATGACAACTCCGTGCTACCTGCACAGAAAACATCTGCATGGACACAGACAGGAGATGTGAGCAGCAGCTGACACACACACACACACACACACACACACACACACACACACACACACACACACACACACACACACACACACACACACACACACACACACACACACACACACACACACACACACACACACACACACACACAGAAATGTGAAAACCAGTTTCAATGAAATGCTGGTAAGGGGTACAGTTAATTGGCTGGTCTCACTCCCGTCATGCCTTTTTGAATTCTTGACAGCAAGGAAACTACAGTACAGCAAATTATTCAGTTTTTAAACAAATAATTAAAAAATTGAAGAATTTGTTTCAGTTTTTAAAGCTCGTTTTTCAAGCGGTAAATAAAATATTGTTTTTGTTGTTTGTTTTAGAAATGTAACCGGATAATAAAAGGAAACGCAGCAAACAAATATGACAATACAAATTGTTCTGTAATAATTTTACTTTAAAAGCCAATGTGTAAGAGAAGCCACACAACTCCAAGTGACATAGCCCTTTCCCCTTAAGTATGCCTTAACTTGCTGTCCATAAAGATTCCAGTGAGCTGAGGTGGTGAGCTCATTAGGTTTGGGGAAATAAATCCTTCCCTCTAATGCTGCAGTGGAGAGAAACCTATCTAGCGTGGCCTATGTTCAGACTGTTTTAGTCAGCGCTAGTCTTTTCATGGAAGAGGACAGGAAGGATTTGGTTATTGGCTCAATGACACACGTTTATTATACAGCACTGTTTTCTGTCTGCCTTCAGTCTGAATCAATTAGAATAATTATAATACATTACTGTATACATGTATGAACACAGTCACTAAAGTCTTTAAAATAATGCTCTTCATTGACTCGTCAAGCTTTTTCCACCCTGCACATCAAAACACTATCATGTAGAATAAATACAAATGATCTCATATTTGTTTCACAACTCATGCACCTAATGCAACTGCACAGTACAATACTATTAAGGATACAACTAACACCTCCACTAGGATTTTTTTTAATAGACTACAATTAGGGTTGTAAACTGATAACACTTGGCATTAGACACTAGGACACCCAGCAGGAGACCCGGAACATGTGTCACTCACCTTTGTCATTCGGTGCCTTGTGAGACAATTGATCTTCGTGTAGTGCTTTGGTTATGGAGGCGTTTCCTGTTCTGGAAGAGTTGCTGGGGGAGGGGGGCTGTGTTGCAGTGGTCGACTTTAGACCAGCCACTCCGGGCCGATCGTGGACCGAGCCTGGTGTCACAGTGGCACAAGCCGGTCTCACGTTGACAGGGCTGGCTCTCATGAGAAGCATTGAACAGATGGGGAGCTGGGGAGTGGACTTCTCGTTCGTTGTGCTGGCTGCCTTTAACTCGGGCTGCAGAGGCAGGGGAGAGTGACAAAAAGGGACAGAGGACTGGGATCAGTGTTGACAGCTAATTCACATACAGTGGAATTACTGTCATGTTTGATTAAATCAAAGCATAAATGATTCACAATTACAGCTCTTCAGTGACACACAACGCCCATGAAGGAACACACAACTACAGCCGCTGATTAAGAGTTGAAGAACGTGTATAGAGAAAATTATAAGGTGGCTTGACAATCAAGCTGCCTTGATAATTTTCCTTCCTGATCGCACGCCTTTTTATTCAACAATTTACCTATTCAAACCTGCCCTTTTCTGTTTCCAGTCACAATCCGTTTCTTTCAACAAAATAATCAATGTAGAGAAAGACTCAGGTGTGACTCTTGGCCAAGGTGTGGCTGTTTTCTGCCACATCAGCATGGACTGGCTAGAGATGAGTTTGGGCCTGTAACAAATACATGGCCAGGAGACGTTCCCTTCTGTGGCAAAAGAGGAGTGGAAAACAGGGAACAGAGGAGAAGCTCACGCGCCCAAACCTCAGGAGACTGCCCCACAATCCTATCCATCTGCGAGTGACGCATTCTCTATCTCTGCCGTTTTAATTCCCTGATCAAGTTCATCAACCATCTGTTCTAGGGCAGTCCAGAAATCCTCGCCTTGTCTCTGTGATTCAGTTGTTCTCACACACCGTATCACCTGCACATACACACAAAAGGAGACAGACAACGCAGTCCCCAGATGACTTGAGGCTGAGGCGATGATGGAGCCAGAGGGAGGACAGTGGGGTTCAGCTGTTCCCCGGAGAGAGAAGAGCGAGGGGCGCGGCTGCTCAGACGAGAGAACGCTGAGAGACAGGGGAATGCTGGGAGAAAGACGATCTGCAGACAGGCTGAGAGTGAGGGGACAGCTGGCCTAACCACCATTTCCTGTTACTCACAGAGGGACACGGGCTGTAGAAATCCAGTACGACTGTATTTTTTACATGTTTCTGAGCTAGGATTTGTGAGGAACTTCCTATTGAGCGACCTAATTTGTGGTTCACAGATGGTAGTAATTGACAGCTTTTTGTGATACATGAAGCAAATCATAGGTTTCCATTACATTTTACAGTTTAATGGAAACAATTGTAGTCAAGCATGTAAAAATAATGCTACTTCTTAGCTTCAGTTTTAATTTATTTTTTTATGATTAAAATGCATATACAATCATTTTTTGGCATCAGAACGTAAGTTTAATACCTTTTTGCAACCATTTAAAATGACAAAATGTGAATATTCAGACCAATTTCTTCATTTTGATTTGATTGCATTACAGTACCTGTTCTGCTGCAGGAGGAAATGAGTGCTCACTCACTGACACCTGTGGGTTTAACAAAGACATTGCACGAGTTAGTATTATGAGGAGGCCTGATTTGAACAGAAAGCACATACTGTATAGCTCAGTATTTTCAGTCTGCCGCTGTAACTCACCGGCAGAGGGTGTAAAGTGCTTGTTTCCTTACATATAGCCTGTTGGGAGAAACACAAGGGGTGTAAAACAACACACAAAAGGAAACAAATTGTTAACTTTGGTTTTAGTAATTGATATGTTAAAAAGAAAAAAAAATGTATGCATTAAAGAATAAATCCTCTTTTGTGGGTGAAATTTTAGATGTTGCTACAGAAAATCAGTGGGATTTGTGTTCCTACTGAGTGAGCAGTGTGCAGCTCCAGCTCACAGAATCATTGCGCTCTGGCCAGATGAGACCTCGGCTGTCTCTGGCTCACTGTGTGCGCGGTTGTCATGACAACACAGCAAATCTCTTTTTAAGATAGCATGAAAAAGACGAGGCATCCAACCCAACTCCAAAAAAATAAAAAAATAAATCATCCGCTTGAACGCAGGCAACTGCAGATCCAAGAGCACAAACACCTAAACTCTGAAAATAATAAGTGTGACATAATAATAATAATAAAGCTATATTTTAATTGAGTGAATACATTTGCACTGGCTGTGTTAAAATCCCTGTTAAAGCTTGCACAACTGTGTGGCAGGTATGAATGTGTAAATGAAGCTGTGGGAGTGTGAGGTTAGATGTGGAAGTGCTACACTGACAGACAGGGAAAAAGAGCTGTGAAAAAAACATCTGAAAGTAAAAAAAAATATTATGTGGTTGATCAAGAATCTTTAAATGTAGCCTAAAGTTAAAAATTAGATTGACAGAAAGAACTATTAGATTTCCACAGGTTACACACACCTTGTTCAGTTGGGTGCCAGATGTTGCTAGAGAAAGGTTTGCTCTTTCAGTCCTATTGGGTTCTGTGGTGGTTTTCCTGTTTGTCAAGATGCTCTGGTTTCTGTAATAAATCAACAGACCTGTCATTTCTATGCATCTAAACTCATTTTATACAATGTTTACTGTAACCGGGATAGAAAAAGGTTTCTTACTGTGTGTTATTTTCGAGGCTTGGAGGTGATTTCTTCTGTCCCAATCCTGAGCAGATGAACTTGGAGCTGAGTTCATCCACTTCCCCGATGACAACGACTGCCACATCTCCATCTCGACCCAGCAGCCAGGTCACGTTTTTACCCTTTGCTGAGGAAACAGTTACTTTCAAGTTTAATCTCAGTAACATAACAGTGGTCAGTCTTTTAAGTATGTAGCCTTCTCAGTCATTAACAAATGTTGCTTGGCTTCATTAGGATTAGACTGTGGTTTCCGGGCTGAAAAATATAAAAAAAATAAAAAAATTAACCCAAACATTTACGAAAACTTAAACAGTACTCTTGGCTGCTAGTTTTAATTGAACATAAGATTATTATTATGTACGTAAAATGGCATGAGATTATTTTCCTGTTATATACATGCTCTAGTGTAGACTTAGCCTTAATTAAATATATCATAAGCACTTATTTATGTCAAGTTTGTTTCTAAAATGTTTTGAGGTCTAGGCTGTTTTGTTTAGATAGATTACAGGACACACAGGAAGAACACATGGAGACAGGCATCAAAAATGTTTGAGGCAAACTAACCTTTCATATGTAGAACATAAACCTGATTGGCATGTTAAAAACCTTAGCCCTGCAAATACAACCTCCTACCTATGCTAAAGTAACAGAAGGTTTGTTATTCAGTTATGTAACAGTAAATACCTTAAAGCCAATCCAAGTTCCAACCATAAAAAAAATATTTTGCATTTTATTTCCTAATTGACTAGATAATAGACACCAAGTTCTTGGGACACATGCCCTGTCATGTCACTGCCTTGTGACTGACAGAAGAGAAACCAGCTGTTGGCTAAGAGGCTGTACACAGGACAGCCTACTTTCATAATAAACTGGTTTTGCCAGCCTGCCCTGTGGATTAAATTCCTGCATTGCAACAACAAAAACAGAGGACACACACAGTTGCAAGGACTCAGTTGCATGTGACAGCTCAAGCCACAACTTCTGTCTCCTAAACTGCTCTATACGCTTAACAATTTTCTACATTATTGTTTAAGTAGGTTAAAATTTGATTTAAAAAAATGGTTTCTTCCATAGAGGGCCAACATCCATCAAAGTTACAAGTGTTTGCTCAAACACTGTATATGCTATGTAAGTGTATACCAGTGTGTGATGTTTTTCTTCCAAAGACACACACATTTAGTATAAATCTAGAATTCAAGTTATTGCGGATGAGTTTGTAAAGCAAAAAAATAAACCAAAAAATAATTGCCTATAACATTTTATCAATTTATCATAATTTTATTAATCCCCCCCCCCCCCCCCCCCCCCCCATTGCCATCAACATTTGTTCCTTACAATGACCTTCGTCAGGATCCAAGCCTGACGAAGGTCATTTGACCAAAACATTGCTAAAATAAATCTTTGGAATAAGAGTGAGATAGTGTGCGGGAGTTTTTTCTTGTCTTCTTTTGTGGTATTTCCACCAACGCACCTGTCGACATCTTATGTGTGCAAAAACTAAACCTTTTAAATACTATCCCTCCTATACCAGCAACTACACACTGAAACAACATACAGTTAGTGATGGATTTACTTATAGGAATAACATTATTTAGCAATAAAAACAAGCATAACACTATGAAAGATTATTACAAAAATTATCATTGTGTTCTAAGCCCCAAACAAATACGTCCCATGCTGAGATCTTAAAAGAACCCTTGTGTATCTGCAACTTCTCCTACTGAACATTCCAGATCAAATCAACCCCCGCTTTGTTTTTCCACACACATACATTTCCTGCATGCTTCCTGTTTAAGCTCACTGTTATTTGTTTGAGGGTCTGACACTTACTTCCTATTTAACACACTAACACTAACTATCCACCATTTTGCTCCATGCTGGGCATAGGGCCTACTCAGGAAAAGTAAAGAGACCATGTGACCTTAGGTTGTGGTCTGCATGCAGTGCAGTAAAGACAGCTGCTGTAGTAATTAACACACAGAAGAAGCCCTGTTCTCTCACTGCAGTGGATAGCAAGGTCTTTATTATGAAAACGCACATAAAAAGATGATTGAATGGACCAACTGCTCTGCGATATTGCTTTAATTAACAATTAGAACATCCTTTTGGGCATCATGCTTTGTCTGCTTGTCTTTGTAATGCCAATGTATGTATGTAATGTATTTATGACCATCCTTAAACCTCTCATTTCCCAAACTGGGACTTCTACCACAAAGAAAATGCGGACAGGCAAGATTCTCTCCACTTTGGGCTAAACCAGTTTCACAAGTGACGCACAGCTTTCCGAGTACCTGCTTGGTTTGTTGTATTTCTGCGAAACCCATTTACAACACCACTGTGCAGTATCTTCACCGTCACTAAGGGCCTTTTTTTGATAAATCCTCAAACACACATTCCAAACATGAGTGGCATTGGAGACACAGTTATAATTTCTTCTTTACAGACTCAACAGAGCAAAGCGCAAATGTACACAAACTTTCCAATTACTAGTAATTTTAGGCCAGATTAATAAATCTTTTGTTCTGTGGACACTGTGTCTACATTAAAGTGACTCAATATGCTTTATCTCAACTGTAATTGTGTATAAATATTTACATTAATGAAAGTAAAATGCTTTCCAACAGTGTATCATGTCTCTAAGTGTCTAAGTGTTTCCACATATCAATCTTGTTAAAAGTGGAGTTGTCACCGAACAGCTGGTGTTAGCCTTGCGCTTCGAGGAAACTTTCAAGTTGTGGAGTGGACTTTAGGTAAATGCAGCATTTGTGATGCCACACAGCTGTCTGCATGATAGTGGAAGAGCAAGCAACATTCAACGACAAATTGTCTGTCACAAGCATTGAGTTCTGTGGTTATTCACAATAACCTACAGTGAGAATGCAAGCTTTGTCACAAAAAAGACTCTGGATTGTAACTCTAAGTGACAGCCATATGTTTTCTGTCTAAAAAGTTAGTTTGGAGCCTGTCAGGAAGATGGTTTAACACAGTGAGGTTACTGTGACAGGTTGGTGTGTTACCTTTTTTGGGCTTTGTTCGTTTTAAATCAGCGTCTCCCCCTTCTCTCTCCAGTTTCTCCTCACGCTCCTGCCATCGTCGCACCTGCTCCTGCCGCATTTTTAAGAACAAGGTCTTCTTCTGGTCTTCATTAAGAGCATCGAGCACATCAGGGTCGATGTACATGTCCTGTAAAATCTGCTGAAGCATGTTGGCGGCTGGACAGTGGTAACAATGGATCCTAGATGGAGAAGGAGGAGGCGCAAACCTCCGTCCGGCAGCTTCTCAAAGTGGACACTGTAGGTTTACAGCCTCATGTCTTCAGGGAATCTTCAAAGCGTCTTTATTCTGATGCCACTCTTATAGAGCAAGACTCAGAAATCAAAGCACATGCTCGTTCTCAAACATGCAGTTGTACAAGACATACTGTACAAACTCATGTTATCAAACATTCCCACACATGAGTTTCTGCCCCCTCTGTTTGTACCTCAGTTTCCTTAAACTTTAGAGGCCATCATAAAAAAACCTACAAGAAAAAGAGAAACACATTTAGAAACAATATAAGTTATCTTTTTTAAAAAAAAAATACTTCTTCATTCCAGGATTTATTTTGTATAAGACATTTTCTTTTTCCAAGTGTCTTGTCCCTTCCTTCAGGAATACGGAAGAGCCCAAACCCTAAACTGTCAGACAGACTTGTGCCTTGAATGGGAGGAGATATCTAAGAAATGGGGTTGTTTCTGTCATCAAAAGTTCCCTCCCTCCTGCCCCCTCCCTTACAGACATCCCTTTCCCAAACCCGTGCTCCTTTCTCCTACAAGAAAGCAGCTTCACTTTAACGTGAATTTATTGGTTATAGAGAAAAAGAAGAAAACAGAAGCAGAGTCTAGATCAGTGTGTGCTATAGTATCTAACAAGGAAATTGAAATGGAGTCCCCCAATCATAGCAGGGCGTTTAACAATGGCTAACACTTGGAGGGAAAGAAAGCTTGAGAAAGTATGACTGGAGGAATACAGATTTGTGTCCACTGAACACTTTTTACAGTGCAGAGGAAGCGACCGGACAAGAAGAAGAAGTGATCCAACCAGTAAGTGGTAGAAAAGACAAATCTGGAGTGAGAGAAAGGTAGATTTAGTTGAAGTACTCACAGTGGGGATGTAGACAGCCGCTCCACAGCAGAGTATGCTAACTAAGCAGGAGAGAGTGGAGCGCCTGTGGGTCCTCCTTGTCTTTGTGTTTGACTGGGCTGATGACATCACAGCATTCCTTAATGTCTCTGCCTCCCACTCTCACACAAACACACATCACTCTGAAGAAAAGCGGAAGAAAGCAGTGACACTCAAAAAACATGACCGTGAACATGTCATCCACACCCGTTTAACTCGTTACAGTGACATTAACCTGTATGGAAAATGCACATACATTATTACATTGTAAATTCGCTACAAAAAACAAACCAAGTAAAATGACCTGCTCTCTATTATTAGTTATGCTCTTGATAAAACATACAAGTGGCAGTCAGCATTACACTGTGGCCCTGCGTTTATAGATTTTGCCCATGTGCCTGTGGAAATTCCTAGTAGCTTCTTATGGCTATGTATTTTTAGGTAAAGAGCGACCTCTAGTGTTAGGAAGACCAAATGAGCAGACCATGCACTTACGTCATCACTGAGTCCTCGCGCTACTGCCTCACTGCCCAACGGATGCAGCAATTCTCAAGAAAACAAAGGAAAATGTGAGAGAAAAAGGACTCATCTAGACTGTAATACGCATGTGACAGAGGCAGGGTGTTGAACAATGTAATGCCCAGGATAACTACCGACTGATAATATGATTTCTAAACCAATAAAACCAATTTTAGCATCCTAAAGTAATGGCCAAGTATTACGGTTGTCTCAGGAGAACTGGGGCCAGACCTAATATGTTTAGGTTTAGGCATCTCTCTACAACTGTGTCACATTGTGGTGCCATTAGTACATACTACAGGCTTAATGTATTAAACATGCACTGTCATGAAGAATGAGTTAATTTGGCTAATTTAAAACGCAATGTGCAATGTGATCTGAGCTCTTCTTAATCTAGCCTAAGTACAAAGAGTAGTGCTAAAAAAAGGATTCATTATGCATATAGCTCTCTCAAGTCTGCATTGAAGACTATAATACCCCCAACAAAAAACAGACATACCGTTTTACTGGAGTCTTTAAGTACAATCCCTGACCTTTGACCTCTCTGGTGATTGTGTGGAGAGATATATTATCCTCCTCCTCTGGCCTTTAAGTGGTTAAGGGGAGAGGTAATGTCCTCCTGAGTGAGAAAGATATCTGACACAAATGGCCTGTTCTAAATATTGTTAAATACTTTGTCTTGTATTATAAAAAAGGGGAAATCAATTTAATGTAAACATGAGACAAAATCAAGGGTTTTCTTTTTGCAACAAACTATAAAAAACACATACATTAAAAGTAGATTTTTCCCTCATGGGTAAAGTAAATTTATTTTTAAAATTTGTAGATGTACATAAATTATATTTAATGCATCAAAACCAAATGAGCAAATCAAATATCCTCTTTAAAAAAGAGGCAACATAAGAGAGAATGACATTCTTTGTTGAGATCATTTTAAACAAGTATTGGTCAGGCATCTTATTAACCTGGGAAAGAAAAGTGCTACACACAACAACCACTGAAGACAGTTCACCATACACCTTAATGAGGATTGGACAGAAGCACCTTTTTTTTAGCTTAAAGCTAAAATGGAGATTTATGGATTTTTAGGGAGTTTTCTGCTTAACAAAACTCCATTTTTTGTCTACTTTCCACAACACAAAGCAAAACAAAGTCCTTCTGAGAGAAGCATACTTGCAGTGACATTGTTCTATTTTCAAGTTAAAGTACTTATGTGAACTGCTTGACCCAATAGGCTGCTAAGACCTTGGTTTACTATACATTTTCCTCCCACATGGAGCTTTAAGTGCAAAACGGCATACAACTCCTTCATAAGAAATAAACATGGAATTCAGCCACATGCTTTCAAATAGTAATCATATATTTAATTGATATACATATATTGCCACCATTGGCACATACGATATTGCACACAGTGATGAAATGTTCCACAGAAAAAAATAGATATATTTTTAGTGGGCAAAAACATTCCAAAATTACAAATAAAGTGGAATAATGCTGAAAAGGTAAAACTACGTAAAAAGAAAAACAAAACAAGACATGCTTGCTACTCCCCATTAATTGAGCGACTTACAACTTACATATAACTACCCAAGCCAAAGAACAGGCGTGTTTGGGGGCTCATCAACCACCATTTAGCATTTCACAACTAGCAATGTTTCTAGTCAGCCCCTGCCCTCATAATGTGCTTGGCCAGTGAAGAGCCAACTCTTCGGCATCATCTTGCATCTAGGTGACCACCCCCTTCCATGTTTACATGTAGGCCGATACCTGGATGGCTGGGGAATGGGGATGGCAACGAGGATAGGGAGGAAGGAAGAAAGGACGCAAGCAGAAAAAGTTAAGAATTCTGCTCCTGTTTTTTTAAGAGTTTGTACCAAACTCTTTAGCACCACGAGTTGTGCACTAGCACACAAGGGGGCTGAGACACAAACATGAAAAAAGAGAAAGCAATAAAAAAGCAAAACTGCTATCCAAAGCACCAGGCCAGCGTGTAAGCATGCGGAGTGTGTAAGGCACCAGGTTGTTTATATGCTGAAGAGGATGCTCCCAACCAGGTATCATTTAGGCTATATACCAGAGGCTCCAAAAATAGGTGGTCAAGGACAGTCTAGTTTGCTGGTTTCCAGTCAATCTAAACATGGGAGCAATCTTGAATTCAATGCTGAGGTACATCTTAATAATCTGATTGTTGCCAGTTTCTCTGGAGTTAACTGACAGAGTTTATAAAACTGCTATCACACATCTATGAGATGCGACTGAACTGGATTAGAACCAGTTGTTTTCCGTGTGGCAGCCCAAATATTTACAATTAGACCGAAACTGAATCTCATCACCTGCTGCTTGATATTTGGGCTCACAAATCTAAGAGCTATGAGTATGCATCAAAGTACCCCCACTAAACTTCACACTTCAGATCTTAAATGTGAACAAATGGGCACATCTTCTGACAAATGTCTGGATTTTTAACTACAAATGAATTGCACTCTCTAGTTTTCACCAACAATCCTATTTGATGGCCCTTTTCACAGTGTGAAGGCAATATTTTCAGTACATTTTGCAAAATTACTTTTTTTATACCAGCACACTTTGAAACAACTTCCACTATGACTACACCAAGCCTTTGGATGGAGATCACTCAGTACTAACTCGAGATTCATACAATATCCGCAGATAAAGATACATATGGAAGGGTCCTTGAGCCAATATTTTGGGAGACCAACGAAATCTAACTTAGTGCAGATTAACATGCAGCAACAGCACTCCTTGGCACCATTTAGACTTATATGATTCAACAAGTTTACAAAATAACGGATTCAGGTACACTAATCAAGAATGCTCTGCTTAATTCTGCCTCTTTGAGAAGCCCCTCTACACAGTAGGTGTAGGGCATTTGTCTTGTTAAGTTATCTGCTATTTGGGCCATTTGCTACATGTTGTCACTGCATTTCTTCTATTGTATACACATTGAGTACCTTTAAAATGAACACATTGCATTAACAACGAGACACAAAGGTAGTCTAATATATCCATCTGCATGGCAACATTTTCAACTGAAACAAAAATTACAATATTAATATTTCTTTGAATGGCTCTGGAAAATGTCATGTCTAGATCCATTCATCAGTTCATTATACTTGATTTTTATGCAATGCATATTGCACAACAGATAGAGCACTTATTCATTTGATGAAAATGCCTAAATGTTCCTTTTGATACTGCATGATATCTAACCAGTTTCCAAAGCAGGCCTAGCCCTCTTATTATTCATGTGTAAACACATCTCTACTCACAGGTAAAGGTAAAATGGCAAGTACATGTGACAACCCTTTACAAAGTTTTGAGAATTTTGGTTTGAAAATTAATATATCTGATTTGTGCTGAAGTCATTAGCTCACAAGAAAAGGAAACTTTTTCCTTAGAACTCGGCAATAATTCCATTTGAACATTGCAAACACTTTTTACAATAGCTTTAACTTGTACAAAAGTTTTCTGTTAATAAGGGAAATAAACACTCAGTTCAATATTGTTTGTCAAGTAGGAAACAATGTTCAAATATAAGGTTATTACTTTGTTTAGCAGCCTGTTACTGTATTAATGGTGGATAAGTGGGGTAACATCCAGCGATGAGTGACAACATGTCATAACTGTCAGGTCGTGGAGGTTTCTTATATTGTGTGTGATGCTCCCTTGGAGTTAAACCATTAAAGTTAAACCTTTAGATTTCTTTCGTTATACAGTAGAGTTTTAATTATATTCTCTTGTTATTTTCTTTACTCTTCAATGTTTTTACTCTATATATCAATCGTCATCCCCATCGTCCGCCTGCATCTCCTCTTGTTGCTGTAGCTCACATGCCCTTTTCTCCCGCTGTTTCTCCTGGATCTTCTTCATCTCCTCGGCATATTTACAGAACGTATTCCCGAATTTGGACCACACTTTGTAGGGCACCGTGATTGAGTTGCGGTACGTGGGCTTCACTTCGCTGACCCTCATGAATACACCATACTTATTGGATCCAACGTCGAAGAAAAAGCGTTTGTTGTCCACAGTCAATGATGACCCTTCAGGCAACTCCGCGGGCTCGTCCTCCACACCGTAATCGTCAATAAGTTTAGCCAAAGCGTCACGAAACTCAATAAGTCCCTGGGCAGGCAGTGCAATCGTCTGGCCTTGCGTGGATCCCAATCCGGGCCCCCGGTTAACGGTCTGTCGGATTCTCAGAAACCGTCCCCTCTGGTTCTCTTTCAGATCCATGTAGTATTTCCGATTCTCCCGCACCAGGAACTCGCTCTTGAGCGCTCGCCGAGGCTCGTCTTGTACCATCCCAGGGTTGCTTGGTCCCAGTTGGGCATAATGCTCGATGAAGTCCCCCAAATAGTCACGGAACTCAACCGCGACGGACATGGAGAGAGTGAGGCGGCTCTTGTTTCCACCGGCCCCGACTTCTGCTATCTTTAAGAAGCGGCCTTTTGCATTCTGCTTTACGTCCAAATAGAAGCGTTTGTTTTGGATGTCAACCCGTTTCGACGCCAGCTCTTGCGTCTCATGCTGGAGCCCGGAAGCCGAGCCCGCCCCTCCTGTCGCTAAGTGCATGGAGCCGAAGCCTGGGCCCGTAGCTGCTCCTCCCTGCTCACTTCCACTGTCTCTGTCCGCCATGATGCTGCCTGCCTTCTTCCTCCGTCTGCTGCAAAGCCTCGGCCAGCCACCGACAACGCCGCAACTCTCGCGAGATCTAAACGGAAGCATAAAACGTGAAAGAAGTGCGTGAATGCAGAGCAAAGTGGGGTTTTATCCTTATATACTGCATTTACACGGCACTAGTAATCATAATCGAAACCAACGACAATAAGTATAAGAACTTTATTTATTTATTGTATTTTTAAAAGCTGAAAATGAAGGAAGTGAACGATTTTGCAGCCCATTGCTTCTCTAACCCTCCCCTTGCATGAGGTAATGACCTTAATATTCCTAAAGTAAACATAAATCACATTTCTGTGTTTTACGTAAGGTTGCTTAACGCAATTTCTTTTATTAAACCATTTCTAAAGACAGAAGAATGGGATCAAATGTGTGAAACATTAACAAGCGGACTTTACATTTACTTTAGAACATTAAGAAGCCCACATTCAAGCCTACTCCTTACATGTTAATCTTTCAAATACAATGGTGTCAGAGTAGGCTACTTGTATTCAAAAACGTAAGTTGATTCGGATAAACATAGGCTAATACCAAACATTATTATTTAATACATTTTAACCTTGTCAAATCAAAGTCAGACGGGCCTTTAGGCCAAGGACAGTTCACCTTTATATTTTCTTAAATTTGTCACTTCGTCGATTTCTGTTAATACAGGAAAAAAATAAATATTTAATTTTTTTTGTATAACTTAATTTTTTTCCCTCATAAAATGACTTTCTATTTTAACCCTGAAACAGCGGACTCATTATTCGGGTTCTTTGAAATATAAAAGAAACGCGCATATCCACCAGGTTTTCACATTGAGACATACATTAATAGGCTTATATTAAAATAGTACATTTACAATCCAGGCCTATTATAATAGTAGATCTTAACGCGGAGGGAGCAGGTCTTATCTTTGAGCTCGATGCAATAGATTAAATACTTCTACATTCCTGCATTTTACACTTTGTCTTTTCCTACTTATCTTTCACCAGTTAGGCCTTTTATTTTATAGGATCTCAAAAAGCCATTAGTCTGGTTGCACTGCTCTTATATTTGCCTCACATGACATCCCAGATCACATGCGGCTATTAGCCTACCTGTAGGAACAAAAATATTATCTGTAGAAACATGGGTTTGATAAGGCCTGACGCCGTTTTGTTCAACAGCAAATGTCTATCCTCTCCAGCAACCGAGTAAGTTTCAAACCGACTTTTTAATGCCCCATTTTTGCCATGAAGCACTAAGCCAATTATGCTAACGCTGTTAAACAAAAGCTAAAGATACAGGGTAATAGCCAAAAAAAACAGTAGCTAGCTTACATATCTTTTCCAGTTATACATAAGCACTATATACTAAAACTTTTGTATTTTTCCCGTGTATTGTCTCTACTTTAGTGCACTTTTTTAAAGTAAAATATTAACTAAGCCATTCTTCATCAGTAATTTAGGTTTTAATATACATTCATTATTAGCTATCAGCTATTTAGCAACATGTTTGAGGAGTTACTTTGACTTCAGCTCATTGACGAACAGTCTATCAACGTCTCGTTTATTTAAAACAAGATAAATACTCAATTAGACAAATATATGCACAATAAAGTTTTTAATACTATTGGAATGTATTGCTTTTAAAAATTAATTAAAAATAAACATTTATGAGATAAATCCCACAATGCAGGTGACACCGCTAATTTATGACATCCATCCAAGATTGTGAAAATGACTTTTGTAACTTAGCCTTCTTTATCTGCCAGCAAGTTTAAAGACATATTAAAGGAAAGCATTATTTTTTAAAACGCCATCAGTGAAATATTGGATGAGAGTATTTAATAAGAAACATTTAAAAATATGATAAAAAATAAATAAATTATTGGTTTTATAGGCCTAACAAACACTGCCAGTATAATAATGAAATGTCAGTCCCAAATAAAGTGAAAGTCTAAATAACTTAGCTGAAGGGCGCACAGAGCATGTTCCATGTCTTCCTGATTTTCTCATTTGCAGTATGAAAAATGACTCTTGTACAAATGTGTTATCTTAAGGGCTCATGGGCCTACTGATATATACTGCTTATTGCTCTGTTCTATAATATTATTTGCTTATTTTGAGAAACTTAAAATATCATAATATGTAAAATCAACATCCATAGTAAAGAATAACAGCTAAAATAAAAAAAAAAACGCCAACATAATGTTAATGAAATGGGGTGCAACTTCCCTCTAACAGTTTCATTTGGATGCAATAAACTGGTCACTATTATTTTACAGAGAGCATTATGCACAGATATTATAGGCCATTAAAAGGATTTGGTACATTTTGTGTCATAACATAAAAAGTAAACACAATACATTATAATTCAAAACGGTATTCTTATGGGATAGGCTAGATTTATTTTTATTTATTTATTTGGGCCATAAAGAATAATGCTTTATTAATCAACTTTTATCATCTACAATTGCAATATTTAAATTTTGCTATCAACCAAAATCCAAAATACTAGGCCTATTTATGCTTTACAGACCATTTTGTAAATAAGGGAAACCTGTTTTGGCACCAGAGCATACTCCAGCGAAGAAGTCAGGTGTGTGCCGTCCCGGTGCGGAAAAAAAACGGTTTAAAGTTTTGCACTACATCGCAACATTGGAATGCCATGGCGCTTCTCCAAACTCAGCTTCAGTATGATTAGATCTGACGCTCTCCTCCATCTAGCTTTTTGTGCTCCTGTAAACTCCATAGAGCAGAGACACGTGTTTAGTTACACGGACATTTAAACACTCAAGCTCTTTAACAATTGGAATGCCACGTAAATAAAGCGCAATATCTTTCCTCAAGTGCGACCCCTGTCCTACCTTTAGCTGTTCAGTCTGCAGCAGAATGCCTCGCTTCGACAGCTCACAGCAGAGTCAAAACAGACAAGATTATAAAACAGCAACAAAAGCCTTGTGACAACACCACCGATTACGTCTCGTTGCAACCAGGGTGCAACACAAGATGGACCAGAAACGAGTCGTGGCACGGACAGGGACAGGCGCACAAGTTAAATGCTAGACGCCTTACCACTGATGTCAACACGCACTGTGGGAACGCAGCGAACTGGCGCCTCCTTTTGGTGATGTAGAAATGGTGCAGCCAGTATCTTTTCTGTAACAGTTTCCCAATTTTTGGGAAACCTCGATCGAGGTCAGTATTTATCTTGGAGTAAAAACAAGACAATAATCCCTTTCTTTATAATCACGAGTGTAATTACTCTAAAACTCACTTTGAATGATAGAGAATAGTAGTTACATGCAGGTCATCTATCAAATTCCCCAAACCAAAAAATATGCTTTTAATCTCCTACATATCTTATTCTAAGTTTTGTTTAATATGAAAAAACATTTTGTTTTGCAAAAATAATTCACTAAATCTTATTGTTTACTTTTCATATAAAATTTCAGCACCACGGAGAGCTGCCAGTATCCACCTTTTGTTGAACAGGTGGATTATTCACAATCAAACTTCGGCCCAAATCAGACTGTTTATGAAACAATCTGTGTGCACAGAGAACAAATTAAAATCCAAAGGTGTTCTTTGGAGCAACCCATACAGTTTTTAGACTATACAAGCTATAATTAGGAAGACACAACACAATTATTTTCTGGCTTCTTCTTCATTAACGCCTTGAAACATAAACCTTTTAGGCCTCTATGCTTTCTGTTGTTGTGTCTGGTCAGAAGGTACCACACCTAAGCATTTGAGGCATCTAAGTCCTTAGTTGTAACATTTTAAAAACATCAGGAGTCTGCTGTTATAGCCTCATGGGCCACATACCGTATATAAAGATTGTGGACTTACTCTTTACTTATGCATGTTGTATCACTCCACGTGGCCTCTTTAATTACTAATTTTAGAACAGGAAAAACAGGTAATACGAATGACATAATTATTATGTACATTAGCAACTTTTGTGGTTTGTATCAAATCCCTATCAGAGTTTACGTATGTGTCAAACCGCTCGGAGATCAGCTCTGTCCAGCAGATGTCGCTCTTTGTAAATGTTGGCAGCCCAACCTGTATCCGCATTCTACTTTCCATTAAGGCTTTACTGACAATAAAGTCACAACTTGTTGCCATCAGTTATAATAAACTATAGCAAGAGATCCGTTTTAAAATCATTTGAACACCGCCCTGTTTTACTCGTGTCTTTAAAAAGAGTACATTTAAAATAGGTATTCAGCGCATTTTTCTTATGGAAGTTATTAATTTTTATGCCAATGTTGCAGTTTTTGTAGCTGTATGGATATAATGCGGAGCCTCAACCTCAGTTTTTAGTGGCATAGCAGTGAATGTGACTTAATGGGATAAGACGCTAAACTCATTCAAAACAGTCTGTTGAAGAATCTGAAACGCTTTCACAGCCTTAGTCATCCTCGGAGCAGCCATATGATTTCTCCAGCCTGGACTGCGTGCTGCTGCTGCCCTTTTCTCTCAAGATTAACGTGCCTAAAATTTATTTTTTTTTAGTTTTTTTTTTAGTTTTGGGGGGGGGGGGATGCCTTGGTCACTGTGAAATGAAGGAGGAAGACTCGTGGATTTAGGGTTTGGTTGATTTTGTTCGAACGTGAGCTCGTCGTTGATAATCCACCATGGAATGAGTGGCATATGCAGTTGGATAATTGGGTTTAGGAGTAAGGAGATTGACCCTGTGCCGTGTAGGCGCTCACAGTCCTCCAGTCGTGCGTTCTCGACGGAGCCCCTTGGCAATCGGCATTATTTTCTCTCCGTCTGTGGCTGGTGGGGGAGGCGGAGAGAGAGCCGCGGTGGAAGGCGGCGTGTTAGCGTTAGAGCTGCCCAACACACATTTTTGTTTTGCTTTTTGGAATGAAACGTGGCTTATGTTTTGCGACTGGACCTCCAAACTTGTGTTATATTGCAGCATTTTGCGTAATTCCCTTCGCTGCAGATGATACTGAAAAGCATCCCAGCAGTACCCCAGCACTGCAATTTTTGGGCAAAGATAAGTGTGGCGTCGTCTTGCAGTTAAGGCTACTATGGCAGCATAGGGGCAGCTTCTGGAGGGGGAGAATCCAGCAGTTCATTGCTCTGCCTCTCTACAATGCCTTATTATTAGCTGTTAGCAGTGAGTGCATTTTGAGCCTAGCGTCACTCCGTGGTTTCTCCGATTCAAAGCTGCTGTTTCCCCACTGAAAATCACTCGAGAAGCAGCGGATCCCGATGGCATGGACACTTATGCAAGGTCTGCTGCGCTGCCGTGCTTCTGGAGCCGACTTGCTGTGTCTTCTTATAACCCAGCTCCATCATCGCCATCACCCCGCAGCCCAGAGAGCCCTGCCGCAACGCGACCAGCCACCACCTAGCCAAAGCAGGCGGCATGAGGCTTGATTCAGTGCATTTATCCATGCTGGTCATCGGGGTCTCATTCGCCTGCTACTCCCCGAGTTTGAATTCCCTGCAGGACCAGGCTTACAAATCCGCCGTGGTGATAGAGGGCAAGGTGCAGTCTACGCCTGGGAACGTCACCGCGGAGCCGTACCGTGTGAATGTCAAAGTGCTGGATGTGTGGCCCCTCAACAGCGGGGGTCTGGAGCGAGAGCAGCTCGTCACTGTAGGGGAATTCGGATCTGAGGCGCCGTGCACCAAAGTAAAGAAAAACCATAAGTACATTTTTTTCATGGACCCTACTGATGAACCCTTGGTTTTCAAGGCATCGTACGCGCCCCTGGACACGAGTGTGAAGAACCTCAAAAAGGATGTAGGGAAGATCTTGTGTGAGAACTGCGGTAAGTTCATGTTTTGTGGGTTTCCCGGTGAAGTTCAACCCGGAAGAATGATCTGGTGATAACAGCCTCCTGATGGCTTTTGCTAACGTGCTGTGCTGCTTTGTGGTTTTGTAGCCACAGCATGCTCTTGGAGGCACTGGGTACCAGATAGGTGCCTAAGGGGCGTCTATGCAGCAATTTTCGACAACTCTCGCAGGCTCCCATAGCCCACATGATCAATCAAACTCCTCTTTCTCTCTCCCATTCCCTTTGCCTGAACCGCATCAGACATGCGCCTCGCACTGTTGCTCGAGAGGAATTGCAGTGTATGTGTGTATCGAACTATCTGCACCCTGCAAACCGCATTACACGTTACACGCTTTGATTACAATAGCTCTACGCTGAAACAAGCGCTGCTCTACCTCTCATTGTGTGGTTGCACTGCACGTCACTTCAGGCATGCACTTCACGGACGAGGTACCATTTCAGCACCACGGACAGCGGCCTGTAGCACCGGTGTCACGTGTTCTAATTTACGCTGCCTAAGCAAATTGGTTCCTGGCTATATTTAGGCTTCTGCCCTGCTTAAACGCTTTAATACGTTTAATAAGTCCAGTACACATGGCTCTTTTAGCAGACAGGAGGCTAGCACAGAGGCTACCTGTCTATTGCTCCTATGAAGTGAAACCCGCGCTACATAACTAACCACACTGTAAAGTTATCCACCATGTTCTTTCTTACAATAGTCTTTTTAGGGGACAAATTAAACTTAAGGCCTATTTTACCTTGTATCAGTTGTTTCCAGGTTTTGGGTAAGAAGACCAAGACAGTAATTTTGTTCAGATTACTGAACCTATTGATTAAGTATAATGCAGCATGTTGTTGCATTAATGTTGGTGCAGTGGTCTGTAGTAGGCTAACTCCATTCATGTGCATGTGTGTACTAATGCACACACATGCATTGTCTTTACAGCAGTGCACACTGGTGTCTGTGGAGCAGTCTGGCTTAAAATATCAAGTAACTGTTAGTATAGTATTGCAAAAGTCTCTTGACTGGGGTAACAAAACATGAAAGTTGGGTGTTAAGAAGTCTTTTTACCTCCTGCTACCTCCAAGCAAACACTGTTTATATATATATATATATATATATATATATATATATATATATATATATATATATATATATATATATATATATATATATATATATATATATATATATATATATATATATATATATATATATATATATATATATTGTGGCCTAGGTCATGATATCTGTCCTGTCCGGCCTCCTCTGTAAATCCTCTTAGCTGTTACTCGAGAGTCTCTCGCTTTGCTCTCTTCCTGATTCTGCCGCAGTCACTGCTTCTTAAACTATTCATCCCATTAACAGGTGTCACAACCCTTATCACCTCAGGTGATCCCTTCTTAATTTCTCCTATTGCTTAGCCTGGCTTTTCAATAGCTTATTCAAAGTTGTAACTGTATTACAACATGTAATATTGCTGTGTAGTTTCTGAACTGGTCGTATAAACTAATGACTCTCTGTAATGTAGTATGTAAGCTTATGTTTTTTCCATTAACAGTAAAGGGCAGTCAGGACACTAGACTGTTCTAGTGCATATATATTTAGTAACTCTAATACTTGAGTTTACTTGCATTGTGGGTCAGCCTAAAAAGCAATGACCTCAGGTACAAACGCTCTCCACTGTGTATACCATAGAACTGAACCATTTTTCTTTTGTTCCCTAAAACCTTTTATTAACTGCTTTTATGTTATGTTTTAAATATATATATAAAATTTGACAAACACATACAAAAACCTTGTTTATTCACATTGGCAGTGTCAAAATGTCTTAAATTACACCATTTTGTAATTCTGTAAAACACAGTATTGTGGTTATCACACAGTACATTACATTCTTACAGTGGTTTCTGCTTAGAACATCTGATCATATTACAGTGTGTGATTTCACAAAAGAAAGCCATTAAAGTACCACCTTGTGCCACCTCGTTAGAACACTCTTCAATGCACTCATAGATTCCTCTGGCACTGTGAAAAAGACCAGAAGCTTGCCTCTTTTGTCACAAGGGAAATTTGAACTTTTGTAAGTATTTTTTTTAAAGCAATCAGTTCAATAGTCTTATGGAGGAATGTTGTACAGCCACAATCTAACACATGTAAAGCAAATGTTTATTTCATAGACGACTCCAGTAATAAAAAAGAAGCATGTGTAAAGCAGTGATTATGGTCAGTCTATAGCTTTGCAGTTAACCCTGTTGTGGAAACACAATTGTTGTTGTTTTTTTGTGTTAAATGTGTAAATGGTTGGAACAACTGCGTAAAAGAACGAAATGCTTGGTGAACACTGTGTCATTTATCTGTCACTGCAAGGTCCCGCTGCATCTTAGTCGCAGCTGCTGCATTGAAGTGGTAGACAGGCAGAAGTTAGCCCCAAGCTATGGATCTTACTGTGAACTGAATGGGTTTTTTAGAAGAGCTAGACATAGAACATAGATAACAGTTGCTGATGGCTACCTCAATACCCAGCACATGCAGCATCTTTGCTTAAAATTAAATTTGTGGATCATCTTCTGTGGTCACTGGGTTATGTAACTCTTTGTATTTTAGAAGAAAAGAGAAGCCAAGACCACTTTCTGTAATTGGCTGCTGATTGCTCTTTCCTATTAGGCAGGCTCACACTAAAGCTTGTAGGCTTTTCTTGCAGCGGCATGTGAATCATTATTTTTGGTCCGGTTTTACCTGAAAGGCAGAGGATACGCAGAAGCACTATGTTTATGGCTTTAGGCCATTTTGGATCACAAATGGTAAACCTGTTAGTTTAGGGTTGTCACACTTGTGTACATCAAGCCCATCCCAACCCACATGTAAGATAGGGCAACCCAATTTTGAATATAAATTGATTTACATTAAAACAGACATAAATTTGCTGCAGTATAGATGGCAGACTGTGAGTGGATTATTTAAGACAGTCATGCTCTTTTTTATTGGTTAAATATGTTGAGCTACAGAACATGAATGTCTGGCATAGGGAAGACTATTAGTATAGCATTAGTATTGCACTCCAAACAATAACAATATTCAGATATGTATCCAAATAACAGTAGATGTGTGATATATTGTGCAGCACAAGTTTTGGAAGTGTACACATACTGTATCTAATCTTCGGTTCACCACTTGCAACTTTTCTGTGCTTGTGTCTGTAATAAAAATCAGCACACTCATTGCACTCATACAAATGTCGAATAGCTATTGTTAAGGGCTTTAGCGACAAAAATGTCTAAGCTGCTTGTTTTGTTTGACAAATTTCCCAGAATCTGAACGTCACTGAGTCCTGAAGTCTGAGCTTAGCCAGGTTCTATAATGACATAATGACAACAGAAAGGTCCAAATGTCAATGAATATCACTAGGGATTTTTATTTTTTTTATTAAACACAAAAAAAACATGAACCTAAAAAGGAGACACCCCTTTATGATAAGCTGCTGTTGTCAAGATTTTTATGACCTAGTATTTGTTAGACAAATAGTTAAATCAGCCTTCACTTACTTGTGCATGTTGTTTAACCAGTCATCCTACAATAATTATTCCTGGTTTTCAGAGTCTGCTTAACAAGCTTTTTGATTTTGATTATTATGAATTTCTGTGCTATAATACAGAATTACTGTACGTCTGAGCTCATGAAGAATAATAAGCTTACTCAGCGGTTCAGCTGGATAAGAACCACAAAAACAGGTTTACTTTGCAAAACACCTTTTCAATGAATACAATGCTCTTCATAAATGTAATTGGGTTTTAGTTTCGTTGATGATATGTAGGAACTGTTGAGAAAAATAACATGTTAGACTGAGACATTGAAAATGTATTATGTTCAGTACAATGACTTACTGGATAAGAGGTTAGCACTATGATTTTGTTGTGTTAATTTGAAATTGCTAATTGTCATATGGCATCCCTTTGTGAGCGTTTTAAAAAATATATCTTAATTATTTCTTGTGTAGTCTTTATTGAAAAGCATGTCAAAAAGGGACACTACTAATATGTCTTATGTTTCTTTTATTTTTTTTTACAAAGAGTAACAGTATACTGTATACAGTCTACATGTTCACTGACCCAACTCTCAGTTTTTTTTTAGTCCACTGAAGAATGTTGCCTTCACCACAATGAGGCAGTATATGATCAGGATCTGCACCGAAAATGTTGGGAATGAGTCCGTTGGGAATGTCACAGCAGTTGTTGTGGACTCCCTGCCCCTAAGGCTGGAGCAGTGTCAAAAAACATTCAAAAGCCCACAGTCCCTGCTCAATGCGAGAGTTATGTACAAGATAACAACTGTGAAAGTCACTGCCATATTGGATTTTACTGTCCACAAAGACATACAGGCAGTTATTCTGGTGCAGAACATAATATGCAGTCAGCTTTAAGCGGATGTGTTATTTTGACCAAACCGACCTTAATGATGTCCCTTTGGGGAGAAGCATTTGTGGACAGTGTTGGACCACAGTCAAAAAGATGCCCAGTTGTGAGTTTGAGCAGACAGCTGTGGGGATGGAAACATTCATGGCAGCTCTAAGAGGGGATTTTCTCCTGCATACAATGAACAAGTGACTTTCGCATGTAAAAAAAATAGATCACAGATGTTGCTAATGTCCTGAAGAAAATATAGTTTTATATCAATTTGGTTTTTATTTTTCATTTATTTATCACAATTGATTTGGTTGTGCTATTTTAATGTTTTGTGAGGTCGGTTTAAGTTGAATCATTCAGTAATTTGCAGCTATCTTTATCTGCAATACTCTTCTTCCACAGACTTCAGCTAGTGCATGTAATTAAATATTTAAGGCACTTTTTCTGTACACAGCGCAGCTTCTGACAAATTAAGGATTTTGGAAAACTACAACTTGTATCTAATATATCAGAAAATATCAGAAAGACTGTGTAGCCAAATATCTCTTCAGTGATTTGAAAGCTAATTAGGCTACCTGGCTTTTTTGCAGCATTTAACTTTACATTGCAGCACCAAATTTTTTTTTTGCCACATCTAGTGCTTGTTATCTTGAGAAACTGACACAGGGGTTGCTTTGTGCTTGATAGATATTTTTATGAACACTATAATTGCCTTTAACACAGGCCTGTTGTCAGTGGAATCACACCAATTACTGCTGAGATCAACATTGTCTTGTCATGTTGAAGAAGCACTATTGCTCAGTCCAAAGAGGGAGGGTAAAGCTAGCGGGCACAGATTTCATGTTGTTTTGTTTGCAGATCCGTCTAGCTTTGGGCATAATGACACAGAAAGTACATTCCATAATATTCCACAAACTGGTTTATAGATGACAACAAGGCTTTTCAATTGCAGGGTACCTAGGGTTTGTATAAACAGCAGAAGGCCTTCAGTGTCAACTTCAGATCTAGCTTTTTTATAGTGCAACAGAAAGAACTCTACGATGTGTGCATCTCCTTTTTGGTCATTGTCATTGGGAACCAAAAATAAGCAAAAATTGTATTCACGCTTGACATACACATTTAGAGAACAAAATATTTAAACTGATTGTACACATTTAGTTAGATTTGACTACTGTGTGTAAGATGTCAACACTAGCATCGAAACAGTAGAAGATGTTTGCAACTGAAACAAGATTGTATCTTTCTTATACACTCTGTGCTATGTACAGTTTCATGCTAAGACTTGCATGTGAAACGTCTTCATTAGGTATTTACTTTCAGCTTTGAATGCATTTTTCATCACGGCATGTCTTCACTAAGGTGTCAAGTATATTCACAGAAAGGACAGTGTAGGAGATAACCTTTCACTGCAGACTCATTCTGTGCCATTCATTTACTTTATGCTCCAGGCAGATGCTTGGCTCTCATTATGCACCACTTTTTCACTTTGCTTCTATCATTCGGTGTGGGATTTGAAAATACATACTGACCAACTCATTATGCTAAGAAATATGGTATGAAAAGTAAGATTAAGTATGATTACACAAAAGCAACTTGTTACTCTACAGATATGCATAAGGACATATAGAATATACTTGCATTGTGGTAACCTTTTATGACACATTTGTACAGTTCTACTTTATCTTCTGTTAAATAAAACTATCTTTGATTGCTTGAATGTATTCTTACGTATCACTAAGCATCATATACAATTTGTGTGTCCCAGACTGTGTGCACCCCTGCCAGTGAAAGGGTGCGTTATTCTTTATGTACGGTAATTGTGTAAATTTTTGTAAAGTGCATTTGCTGGAACTCTTTTTTTTTTTGGCAAAGATGCACTTTAGCACGTCACTTGTAAGATGCTTACTTTTTTAATGTTCTCTGCATTTGTGCAGTGACTGGTTTCTGATCATGGGACAATGCATTGATGTGAGTGTCCAGGAGTGTAGCATAACTGTATTTGCCCACAGAAGCTAACAGTGTCCATGACAGGAACTTTAACTAAATGATAGGGAACAAAAGGACTATGGGAAGGGCAACTGTGTTTGTGTGCAGCAGGAGTGTTGAAAAGAGGGGCTGCTGGCACTCCTGCTGGGCGCCTCCCGGTGTGTTTTACGGGACGTGTCCAGCCATGTTTTCCCCACACACACAGTACATATTCTGAGAGAAGGTTTGTTTCCTCAGGTATGTTGTAGGTGTGGATTGATGTGTGTCTTAACATGAAAAGACTTAAACCCAATGGAATGGCTTGTTAGCGGTGTTTGGAAGTGGACCAGGAGAAAATGTCCCTTATACCAGTAAAGGGGTCTCTGCCTTCAACACTGGCAGAATTGAGAAAACAGTCATTGACGGCTGCACAGAGATGGATTGCTTAATTTTGTGGTCCGGTGATTGAGAGTTACCAGGCTGACTGTAACGCAGGAGGAGCAGATAATGTTGATTATGACACTGCTGACTCACATACATGAGGGTAAACAACTCGAAGCACACATATTTGGAGATTTAAACAATTCACAAGCACCCTTATTTATGACGACCTGATACGTGACTCCCACATTGTCTCCATGATGTCTGCTTCATCCTTTGGAAATGAGTTCATTCATATACTTGGAAGGGCACACACTACAACTTTACAGTGACCCATTATCTAGTTTAAGGGGTACGCCTTCCTGATTAATGGATGGACAAAATATTGACAGGTAAAATATATATTTTTTATTAAACAAGATCACATTTAACTGTTGAACCTGGGTATGGGTAAGGTGTCTGTTAAACATGGAGGAGAAGAAAGTAAAAAGACATTGGCTGTGTCCGAAAGCACTTCCTCATCCCTAAACCCTCAGTCACTATAGTGCAGCACTATATAGAGAACTACAATAATTAATGAACAGTTTTGAACACCACCACGTTAGCCACGTGACTAGAACGTACATGTTATAAAAAACATAGCTGAATTCCGCTGATAATGGACTTCTGTCATAAATCAGAACACTTTAGTGATATAAGTATTAATATAAATAAGCTTATGTGTTTTATTTTATCTTGTTCTATTAATGATAATAGTGACTGGATTGTTGCAACTCTTTAATGCCTCGAGGGATTGTCCGTCTGTATAATTTAAGATAGTGTTAATGATTTTACATTGTTATGGTTTATTAATAATTCACGACAGATTATGTTTCCACTCAAAGTCAAACTTGTGTCTGTTTCTCGTTTTATTCAGTTCTGTTGTGTTCAGTTTAAAGACATGTCACGGTTGCGCGGCTGACAATTCACACAGCATGGTCTATTTTGACCATCCAGTGACCACCGCTACTCACCACTTTTACTAATGCATTGTATGAAACTTTGAGTGCACTACCTTTCCGTCAGTAGACATTCGGACACTACTACCGAATGGCATAATCCCTATATAGTGCTCTATATAGGGATTAGTGTGTTGATTTGGACACAGCCATTATGTTGTGTATGTACTATGATGTCCATGTTCCTAATTTACTACAGTGCTGTAAATATTGTTGTATTCCAGACCCAACTGTCTACACAAAGTCATGACTAAGACAAGACTTTTAGGACCAAGTCATGTCTATAAGCACGCAACAACCAAATTTTGGCCTTGGCTAGTCTTGAAAATCCAGTCCTCTGTTTAAACCCAAGAGAAGTAAATGCAAACAGTAATTGATCTTTTTCAGTTAAACCACTTGTGATTTAATATTGACGATTGTGTTCCAAAATACTGAGTATCCCAAACCTCCTGTTTTGTGGTTTTTGTTGTTGTTGTTGTTGTTGTTATTGGTGTTGTTGTTGTTGCATAATGTGTCATGAACTGTAGTGTAAGTTTCCATGTTATTTACTCCCTTATAACTAACACACTTAGACAATTATTGTATAAATCATCAGATAATTTCAAACAGGAAGTGTCTGCTAGTCTCTGCATGTTTTGGAAGTCGGCTGTTACTCTATCCTTTAGCCTGGCTTTCTTGTGTCTTTCCAGGAGTGCTCTGCTCATTATTGTGCTGCTCTAATCTGGAGGGGACAGGACTGGGTGCAGAAGTGTATTTATCTTCCTGCACAAATAGGACCTCTTTCCGTCTGGTCCCTGCTCAGCTTGTTGTTGAAAGATAGTGAGCCGAGTAGAGCAAGCTTCACATTGTGTATGTGTATGTGTATGTATATGAGTGTGTGTGTTTTTTTTGTGTGTGTGTGTGTGTGTGTGTGTGTGTGTGTGTGTGAATGGGGGAACTGAGATGTGTCCCAGCTGGCCCACAGACCAGCACACTAACCATCACCTCACTGCAGCAAATGCAGACAAAAGGGGAATATATCTTCCTTGTGATATTGATACCCCTTAACTCCGGGGGTGTTTTACCCTAAATGAGAACCCAGCATTCCTCACAGAGGGCTCTTGTACTTGTAAAAGCCGTAAGATCAGTGTTACAGAAAGTCCCTGTAGTGTGAGCCCTGTAGCCCCATTTCCGTTTTTCTCCATCACATCTGTTGGGATGTGTACTTTTGCAATGCATTGTCTAGGCATGTTTCTTTTCACTCCCTTGTTGTATCTATGATATTAGGCTTGTAGCAGGCAGTTATCATTCTGCAAATGGCCAAGAGCCAGGAAACCACTGTAGGCAAGCCAGCTTTATAAAACTCAAAACAAACTTTAAAAACTAATAAAAAAAAAAAAACTGCATACAAAATACATCAATTCAGTTTTGGATAATGAATCCGATTTTGATTGTGTCTTGTGCTCAATGGGGTGGCATTGACTATTGCTTTCTGGTTATGGTATTTTTATCCATGCAAATATTGTATTACTATATGGTATTTAGGCAACAATTAATACTGTCTTGGCTAAAAAGCAACTATTAGATTTTCGACTAAGGCTTTGGTACTGCTTCTCCATCACTAAGCCGCTCATTCTGCCACTGGCTTGCCCATTTAGACCCATTACAGGTTTAGCTAGCTTTGACCTCCTTCTTAGTCTAAGCCAACCATTGGTGTGCTTGTGGGTGGATTTAACTGCCTCTAATGGGTAGAGAGGGTTTTGTGGGCTTTGCAGTCGTCTTGACACTCAGAGATGACCCAACCACTGTCCTGGCTTCCTGTCAGCTCTGTCTCTTGTGCCAGAGTTGCGCCCACAGTCCAATAGGGCTTCACACATACCCCTTTATCAAACTCACTCAATTTGAGACCACCTTGATCTCGGCTTTTGCCACCAAAGCATGATCTAAGCTTACACATGCGTAGTGGACTGTTTTCCAGGAAAAGCCTACAATTGTGAAAAACAAACAAAGAGATAAGAGAGAGTTTTGATAAGTCTCAGGCCTCAGTGGCCAAGGCAAGAAATGCAAATGATTTAACCAAGAGACTGCTTTGACTCTGTGTGAGAAGTCGTTCCAGTGTCCTCATTGTGACATGTTTGTGCTGCTCTAAAAGCACATTCTAGAGATAAAGTAGAAGTGCAGAGCACAAAAGGAATTTGATTTGATGTGAAGAATGCAAAGCAGACAGCGGATGCATGTATGTTTTTGGAGGGGGATGGTTGCTGATTAGGCCACAACCTTGCCATGTTATCCTTCATGTAAATATAAATATTTCTCCATTGTAGACTAACTGAATCACACTTTGCATAGCTTTGACATATACTGTTGTTTTTGTCTTGCAGTCACAAGGCTTACCTGGCATGCAGAATTATCTTGTATCTTATGTGAGATAGTGTTAAAGTATGCCGTCATTGTGTCCAAGTACATGTACAGACAACAAAGATGACGACATCGGGGCAGTGTTTTTTTTTTCGGTAAAGCGTGTACGTATTGGGACAAACATTGGAGTTTAGTGATTCATGTGATGTCCTCAGGTCCATTTTATAAATAAAATATGGCTTAATGATGGGATTTGTTTGTATTGGGTCACTATGTTGAAAAGAGGTTGAAGGAGTCTTCATGTACATAGACGGGGGTGCACCTGTGTGTTTGTATGTGTTTGAGGGCTTTTATTTGTATTGGAGTGTGACTCGGTGTATACTTGGTGGGCCAGAAGATGCTTAGATTGAGTGTGTGTTGTTGTCTTACATATGTGTTTGCGTGAAGACCTAGTTGTATGTGGGTGTGTGTTTGATAAACTGTGAGCGCATGTGGGATACTGTTTGTCTCTTCATCGGGTGAGAGCCGAATGAGGAGGTGGACTAGATCTGCTTTATCCTCTATCTTCAATCAGCTCCCAGTCACACAGACTTCATCTGTCCCAGAGACAGACAAGAAAAACTAAGGAATACAGTGCAAGAGTCAATCAGACAGCCTTAAGAAGATAGAGCAGATTTTTTTTAAGAGGATCATCAAATTCATGCTTAGACAGCTTCTGTCATTAAAAATATTTGTGATATTTCAGTATGCTCGCTACAAGCAGTTATTGGCTCTCTGCTATAAGTGACGAGGGACGTATCAATATGTAGTCAACTTTGACACATGTTTTTATCACTACTATATCAGCAAACAGATATGTATTTTACAGTCTTTGGTATTTCAGCCACAATAGGTGCCAAGTGACATCTTGTGCTTGTGCGCACATGTACAGGATGTCAAACAAACTATCTTTGTCTTTTTAACACGCACTTAATCAAAATGTCTTCTTTCCCACATTGATGACTGATGCCAGAGAGAGGCAACTCTCATAAAACAGGACAAAGGTGCACAATTGTGTCTTTGAGTGGGTGTGTTTGTCTGTCTGCTCAAGGAACCCACATAAAAAGTGAAAAAAATAAATCAAAGCCTTGCTTAATTGTAGGCCTGACACAAATGTATAGCCTTGTGTCCTTTACAGGGCTGCTCTGGCACACGTCCAGATAAGGAAGACACATCTGACTCTGCTGTCTGTGCAAGGCTGTTCCACAGCTGGCCTGTTATTGCAGTATCATGCCCCATTGGCTGATGAGTTGCTATGCTCATCTCTTGTTCCTCTCAGCCCCAATCAGACCTGTTACAATGTGAGTCAGCATGGCTAAAGTGGGAAGGATCCCTTGTACCTTTAGATCAATCATACATCTGAGACAGTGTTGACGACCCAAGTTTAGAACTGACATAGATAGAGAACTAAACAAACAGAAAGGACTAAAGATCATCTCAATTTCTCAGTGGCCTTGAGAGTGGAGCATGCTCAGTACTGGTGTTTGTCATGTTTCTCTCAGAGATGCTGCTGCAGTGCTTCCCAGCAGGCTTGGCACATGTTTACTCATGGCCATCTCTGTTATGGAGTGCTACAGTAGACAGACGGGACTCTGATGGACCTGTCACTTATCAGTTATTCCTTCTCTTACTGTATTTCACACATGTTGGTTTCCACTGTGTTGTCTCACTGTCTCTCATCCTCATTCCACCATTCTGCATCTATCTCACATACTCTAGTTGCTACCCTTAAGACTGCGGTTGCCATGGTGACATCTATGTGCTGCGGAAACATCAAAGAGCTCACTCTACACAGGATCACTTCCTGGTTTAGGACTTATATTCTTTTTGCTTGTGTTCTGTCTGGCTTTTAGCAGCTGGGTGTAAATACCAAGTAGCCACGCTTGATTTGAATTCAACCATGCATTTGCAGTGGAGTAAATGAGGCAAGGAATGTGATTTGGGCTCTCTTTCTAGCTATGATCCTGGGACCAGCTGTTGCTTAGCAGAGTTATTAGTAACACTCAGATTTGGGATCTCAGTTGACCTTGGCACGACTGACCTTGAGAAAACAGCCCCTTCCTCAGGCTTCCAGATGTCCCTGGCATTGATTTGTGTCATACCTCCGCCACCAATCTACTCACTGCTAATATTTCTTTGTCTTTCAAAGAGACAGTAAAGGTAACATTTTTGTCAGTTACTGCTGCAGACAGTGCGCATCGGTAGACTTCTGTGCATCTTATTAGTGCATGTGTTTAATGCAGCTGTAACTTTGTGGGCTTAATCAATATTTTACAGTTGGATGAGCAGGGTTTTTATTTTTAAGTCCTCCCCTCCCTATGTTGTTCCAATAATGCGGCCGGTCAGCTGAGGAAGTAGATGCCATGTTAAAAGGTGAATATAAGCAGGTGTGGCTGCTCTCTGTCATCTCAATCCCAGATTCCCCAGTTGCACTTTTCAACTTTTGTTTTTCTTCTCCTACATTTCTGCTCTTTTCCTCTATTCATTTAATTTGTGTAGGTTTTGCACCCCATCTCTTCCCCCTGCCCATTCCTCACCTCTCACAGTTAAAACAACAGACATGTTTAAAAGCAGGCACTACTTTGAGCCCCCCAGACTTATAAATTTCTACAAGAAAGGCGCATAGATCTAAAAGGCATAACCTAATGGCTAGCCATTAGGTCTGAAAAGATAAACTCTGCTGCCTGTGAAAGGGCAGCTGTATCATTGTGACGATGTGCAGGGATGCTGTTGTGTCCGCTCCATCTTACAGGAACGCATCTTCTGTTCTGAGAGCCGCTCTCAGGGATTAGGAGGAAGGCAGAGATGAGACCTGTGGAGCATTTATGAGGAGGGCATAAAATGGATCCATGTCTATACTTTTGGTGGTTTATTTCTTTGCTCCTCCAATGCTGGCCCACTATGCCCCTCCACCTCAAGGCTACAATCCAAGGACAGTCCATGGCTGCTGAAAAACAGATGCTAATACTTTCAAGTAGAAAAAAGAAATAACTGTTTACATGTCTGCCTGTCCGTGACCATATTTGTCATAAAAAATACACCAAATGTAGCATCGAGGACTGGCTGGACTTGCATCGGTATGTTAAGTAGAGCCACTGGGCGGCAGTGGCTCAGTGGTAGAGCGGCCGTCCTTCAACCGGAAGTTAGTAGGTTCGATTCCCGCTCTCCCCACAGTTCATACTGTCGTTGTGTCCTTGGGCAAGACACTTAACCCACCTTGCTCCCAGTGTCCGTAGCACTAGTGTATGAATGTGTGTGACTGTAGAGGTGTGTTTGGTGGTGGTAGGAGAAGGTTGAGCGCCGTTTGTGTGGCAGCCCCCGTCTCTGTCTGTCCCAGGAGTGGATGTGTGTGAATGGGGTGAGTGGAAGCACGATGTAAAGCGCTTTGGGTGCCCGAGAAGGGTGCAGGAAAGCGCTATATAAATGCATGCCATTTACCATTTACCATTTAAGTTGCACTTTTGTGTGTGACCTGACTTTACCTTAAATAAGGCAACATGACTGTGAAGGTTCTCAGTCATCCAGGTCATCTTGAGGAAAGGACAGCAAAGTCCAAATTTTGTCCAGAGAAGCCAGATCAAAAGGGTGTGAAGGAAGCCATTTTTGTTCAAATGGAAAATACTTTTCTGACCAGAGGGGCCTCAGATTCTTTTTGCCAACTATTTACAACAGTGTTCTGAAACTTTCACTAGAAGGACAACAAAACCTGAATAGAACGGTGTCGCTAACGAAGCTCCTGAGCCGTTAACGACTCTCCCATTAGGAGTCGCACCAGAACAGTCTTGTCCCATCTGAGTTAGTTTCAGGTCAAACTCCTCCCTCTAGAGATCAAGCTCAGCTTTCTTACCAGTTGATCTCAGAACTGAAAAATCATCTTGTGAGGGGAATGTGTTTCCTGCTCCTACTGTACAGTCTTATGAAGTACACGCTCATAACTTATGTGAGCTAATGATACTTATCTCTTTCTCACAACTTGCATCTATTTGAAGATAATGCAGGGGTGACAGAGGAACTGGCCAAAAGATTTTAATGAGTCGCTCAAGACAGCTAAATCATCCTGAAACTCACATTTCTCGTGGCCTGACGTAACACATAGTTACTTTTCTGACACATCCATAAAGCACTCGCCCACCCACTAACACACGAGCTTGGGGAACAAGTCTCATCTTGCCGTATAGTGGAGGAGGAAGTGAGCGTTGAGATTAGGGGGGAGACATGGCTGCAAGGGCAGCTCCCTGACACGCTGTAGCCCCTGCCAGTTGCCAGTTATCTCAGCTGACAGATTAGCTCATCGAGAACAACCACTGGGAAGACCTAGAGACGAGAGCAATTATGGTGTTTGAAGTAGAGATAGCAGCACCCCAAACCTCTGTTTGACCTCTTGTATTCTTTCTTACATTGGGGCTTATTAGTGAGCACACTGACCTGTTAAGACATGGCTCTTCCTCTGGCCCTTCCAATTCTTGGTGCTGCGGCTGCCACCTCTCAAGCCATGTATTCTGTCAGGGCTGGATACATTCAAACCCCGGGAGGGCCTCGTAGATGAGTCATCTTTTTTTTTTTCTTTTTTTAATTTAACGTAGTTTCGTTGAGAGTTTCCTTGTTGTTGTGTAGTGTTTTTCAGGACAAGCAGGACATTGGAAAATCTGTTAGCATGAAATGAAACAAAAGAGGCCAGTGAAATCAGCTGCTGTATAATTGTAGTGCTGTTTAAGTTACCGGTTGCTTTACACAATAATAATAAAAAATACAGTATATTTTCCTACTTGTTTCTAGTCTTTAGCTTAATCATATCCCCACTTCAAATATAGTTGATAAAGTTTCCCATAAGTAACCTAATTTATTTTTGGTTATTTTATGGCCTATTTTACTTTCTATGACACACTTCGTAATTGTTAGAATTTCAATAAATTGGAAAGTCGGGCAACCATTCTCCCTGAGCTTGTCCAATAAAACATTTTCCTCTCAACAGATTTTAGGGTTTAATTATAGTTGCTATAGGCAATTTGAAAACATTATTTAATGTAACAGTAAATTAATTGAGCATATAGGCCAACCTATAGTTTTATCACTAGCGCCATTCTCTCCTGTCTAAATATACTTAACTTTTCTTTTCCTTTTAAAAAGTGAGTTAACATCTTGTTTTACGTTAATAAACACATACTGTATTGCCCTATAGACATTAGTGATAATTACCAGTGACAGGGAAAGAAAGATGCAGCCTCTGTCGAGCTGGGACCAGCCTTGATTTCTTGAAGGGGGCTGAGGAAGGGGAGCAGCATGGAACGACCAGAGAGCCTTTCATGTCATTTTTAAGAAGCTGACCGTCAAAGATCTGATGGTTGATGCCTCAGTCACACAGCCGTCTTACACATATCCCTAGAATCTGTGCTCAGCAAATTTATACCAGATGTGAAGTGTTTTGGGACCCCAGCATTAACCTGGCAAGGGCAGATCTCCGTCTGCATTATCTGGGTGGGGTCAGCAGTGGAGACAGGACAGCTTAGTTTCACTGCTCCTTTGTGCGGGTCATTACAAGGCAGAAGATGCTGCAGGGTAAGGGACTTGGTTACATGTGTGGAAATGGAGCTTCAATTGGCTAAGTACAGCTTTTTGTGTATATTTTTGTGGGACTGGTCTGTGTCAGTCCTGGGCTGAGACTACTTATCAAATAGATCCACTAAAGGAACAGTTGACTGCCTTCAAGCAATGGAAATGCCTCCTTTGCTTCCTCTCTTTTTTTCCCTAGCTTTCTCCCTCCCTCCCTCACTCCCTCTCTCTACCCTGCTGAGTAGGTGGTTCCTCGCTATACTTGATTGTCTATATAGGAGGAGAGACGCTCTAACAGGCTCAGAGTCTAGTGGTGCCCACTTGCCACACGTTCCCAATAGGACTACCATTTTTTTAAAAGCGTTTTTTTCCTGAGAGGATTTACTTTCTTGGCAGCATGGCGGAGAGCAAGAGGAAAGAAAGGAAAGGAAGGAAGAAGGGGGGAAAGAAAGGACAGAAGGACAAGGATGTTGAGCCCTCAGCAGGTAAATGTGAATAAAGGTGCTCTCTGTGGAGGCCTTTAAAACTGTACTATATTTGAAACTGTACAGATTGTGTATAAGTGAGGAAACGCTTGCGAAAAAGTTGAATAGAAAAAAAAAGTGAGATTAAGCGTGTGTTACGGAAGTTTGCCACTAAGTATCCCCTTTGCTTGTCAAAGCTTGACGCCAGGTTGTCACATGGATTGGTTTCCTGGTGTGCACACATGTAGAGGCACATCTGCTTTCGGGAACACATTGGAGTTGCACTGCTTAGGAAGTCAAACAATAATAACAATGATTTGTGTTCACAATCTCCAAGACAAACTGCGGACCTCTCTGAGCAACAGAGCTGTTGGCTCAAGAGCTCTGTAAAACCTATGAGTTACTGTTATAAACATTTTATTTATTTATTTATTTTCTTAATAAATGCTTTGGCTTAAATCAGAAAAATAGACAGAAATTGCCAGAAAGATATTTGTTCAGTAAAATACAATATTTTCCTACTCAGTTTTTTTCAGGATTATTAATATAATAGCTGCTTTTAGTGCTTCTCTTAAATCAGTGCCTGTTTTTGCTTAAAGCAGTTTTAACTTTGTGATAGCATGGGCAGCTTGTCTTCACATACGGAGTCCCAAAAGGAGTAATGTGCTTGCTCAGTGTTGGTTCCTACATGCTGCAGCCTGTCACTGTAGTTTGACCTGAGGTCATGGGGAAGCCCTGCCCCCACTTCAGAAACACTTAAAGAAGAATAGCAGCTCTATCTTTATGTGTGTATACTATGAGTAGCGTAGGATCAGATACAGTAGCGTTATCTTACACAAAATCTTGGTAGCCATTTTGTACCTTTTGGGTGCCTTCATCATTCAGTCACACCACAACTGCTGATAGTTTTTGCATTTCTGGTTTTACTAGCAGTGAAAAGTGGAATACATAAATAAATACAAGTTCTCAATCTGAGTTGATTGCGATCTTAATTTAAACGGCTCCTCAAAGAACAGTGAGTACATGCTGCTCAGTTTTAGCATTAAATCAGTGAACACAACTCTGTAGTGTCTGTACATAACTGGCTTATTCACATAATAAACCTAATATGGTGTGCCTTTTTGACACTGTAACCAATAAAATTATATATATTACAAGTAAGTTTAAAATTGAGTATTTTAAACTTACTTGCAATATATACATTTTTTATGAAATAGAAATGGACTGTCGCTGATGTGTCACAGAACATCTCTGTGGGTAACCTTTGTAAACCCTTTACCTAGTCCAAGCAAAATGTTCTTGTAAAGTAGGTCAAAATGAAGACATGCACATGGCTGATTTCTGTCATGTCTACAGTAATGGTAATTCACAGCTCATCAGGTGGATTGGGAGCTTAAGGCTATAGCTAGAAGACAGGACCCAGCTTGGCTTTTTGACTCAGAAGCTACCTACTACTTAGGTCAGGTTTAGTAATAAATGTCACCACTTGCCAGCTACAAATTATCCATGACGCATGTTTGCTGATGTTGTGGTGTAAACGCTTCTACTAAAATTGAAACGGACAAATTTTAAATTCCATTAAAATGTGCTTCCTTGCTTATAATATTGTTCTTCTTTGAATTTAACCACAAAAGTGTTCCTCTTCTTCTCCTTTTTTCTATTATTTTGTAAATGTGGTTGTAATTGATACTTTTTATTATTTAAGTTTGGGCCTCAGTATAAAGGTAATCAGGACCATGTTCATTGCAGTTATGCCAGGATTATAAATATTTTACAATGGCTTTAACATGAACATGACAATTCTGTGTATGGCCATGCTTTTAGCAAATTTATCACCAATACAGATAGTTGATACTCCCAGTTTGGAGAAGAACACAGAATTACTGCTCAGAAACTAAGCCAGTGGAGATTTTCTTTAAAAACCAGGTCCATCAAGAATATAGCTAAAATATATGTTGCTTAGAAATGGACAAACATTGAGGTTCTTGTCAAGATTATTATGTTAAAACAGATTTATATTAACTTTATTTGCAAACATATACATACTTTAGGTACCATTTGTCTGTCTTCCAGTTTTGAATTGATGACTATAGAAGTTCATAAAGTGGGACGTGCAGGTGGTCTGTAGACTTTCAGTGCTATGAATGAGATGTTTCCCTTTCAGCTAATGTGGGTTAGACACTATTTGTCATTTTTGCCTTTTGTTTAATAGTTTTGGCTGCATTATGCTATAGGCTGTCAACCTATTCCGGGTAATGTTTTGATTGTGTCGCTTCATTACTTATGTATTACCGCGATGTGTGCCTGTAACATGCTTTAGTTAATGGGTGTGTCAGAATATAATTGTATGTAATGTTGCCCATGAGCATTGAGGTGGGTTTGAGCGGCACCGCGCATCAGTCAACCATCACTGCCATCATTGCAATAAGACAAGATGAAGGATTGTCTTGCGCTCCTCACCTTTTACTTGGCGCTGACTTTTTCAAATTAGTTCATAGGGACTACCTCACAGCAGGTATTTCTCAGCTGTAATTGCCCTTTCACTGACTATGACGTCTTTTCAGAATTTGGACCAGAAAGGATTTCAGAATGTTGATTTAGGGCAAAGGGCTGCTGCGGTGTTACATGATGATTTCCTTTAAGGTTGCTTTTCTGAACACTTTGTGCATTGTGGTTGAAAGTTGACACTCTTTAAAGAATGTTGCTTGACTTTTCTAATGAAAATGACCCTGGGTTAGATGGACCCAGAACTTTGTAAACACTATAAAATTATTGGTACCAACATGCTTCATTGCGCTAAGAGAAGGAAGACACAGAAAAGACAGCACTATATGGCTTTATTTTCATTAATATCAATCACATAAAGGGCAAATGTTGGATGGATGATTCCTTACAATAAGTTAATGTTTTACTGGTGCCGCAATACATAAACTCCTCATCCAACTTGTCTTGTATCTATGCATAAACAAGTTCATGTCTGTATGAGTGCAGTTGCGTGCGTACTGAGGGTGGTACCCATTAGTTCCTTAACCGAAGAGTTGGCTGCTCCTTCAACAATATTTGCATAAGGTACATGTTCCTCTTATTGTGTAAGTCTACTTCTAACATATTCAGGTCTAAGAAGATTGGCTGTCTGATTTTTATTATTTATTTTAACTTTATTTTCAGTTACTTTACTATTAGTGTTTTTAGCCAAATTTGAACAAAAGTGAAGTAATTTTTTTTGTACATTATGTCTGTGTAAATTGTCATTCTCATTGGCCATGGTTTAGTGTTATGTCCAGATTCGTACCAAAAACGCAATATAAAATATATATTTTTTAATGATACAATTTGTGATACAATGTCAAAATCACATTATTTTTACATTCATCTAGTTACAATATTATATCTGTACAACTGAAGTGAAAAGACTATATTGGAAAAGTGGATTGTCGTGCATTAATTTGTTGCATTGTGGTATTATGGTGGAATTTGTCTAAAATTTAAACAATGTCAAACAATTTGTTTCTGCATCACCACAATGTATCACCAGAAGGAAACAATCCATTAATGTTACATCCAATATATTGTCCCACATCTAATCATAACAGACTCTGTCAGCTATCTTAGTGACGTTAGTCTTTCAGGCTTTAGAAATACAATGTTGACAAAAATGTGGTTTTATTAACTAGACAAACTAATCTCTTAGGGTAGCCCTCCACTTCTTTTCCAGTGTTTTTTCAAATGCTGCACAGAGTCAGAGCGAGTGAGTTTTCAATAAGAAGGGTGGATGGAGCCAGAGGGGCAAACACAATAAATGGTAAAAGCAAAATATCTGAACCAGCTGCTTTTCCACAGTTAGTTTTCTCCACTGACTAATAAATATAACCAGTTTAATTTTTAGCATTAAGTCAGAGAATTGAGCCGGCAATCATTTTTACTGCCGTTAAAGAGAAAAATGTCAAGGAAATGCAGTATTCATATTGAGTCCTGTACAGACAAGGAGATATGTTACTCCAACAAGGAAAAACTCCAAAAGATTTGCATTTATTTCCATGAATTCTAATTTGCAGTGCTATATTTCGCCATAAAAGAAACTGTTCACTGACAGCAGCTAAGAGGAACAAGGGAAAAGTTTGGGTTTGTGTTTTTGTTTAAAGTATTCTCTCCCAGGAAATTAATATATTAACAGATAAATAGATTAACCAAATTTAACCAAATTTTAAGTAAACATTTTAAACAATTCATTGGAAAATGGAGTAAATGCTAATTATTTAGTGAAAGTGAGTTGTTGGTGACGGGAAGCTGTTGAAATGATCTCTTTGAACAGATGTTGTGTTACAGTTACTGCTGTGCAATGTCTGAAGCCCATTCCCACATGCAAAAGCCATTTCTCTGGCTGTCTAACCATGTAATTTGTCATCTGACAACGTGCAGTGAAGTGACATAACACCAGAGTAATCAGGGATACTTTGTCTAGGAGCGAAACACAAAGGCATGCCTTGGATTCCTTCTCTAAGCTGCTGGAAGTAAAACAGAAAGGTTAACTCAATAACACGAGCAGGGGAGTGTTAATTCATCAGGTCACTTTGTTTTTGAACTTTTCCTGGGTTGACTTTTCCAACTGTTACAGCAAGCTTGAGCTGTTGACACGCCGGATAGGCTTCTATTCTCAAATTTGTTTTTTATAGTCCATATCTGCAGCTGCCTCTTTGCTTCAAATAGAGAGAATCAGGCTGTTGTTGAGGCAGGGGTCTATCACTGTAGTGTGACACGTTTTCCACTTGTGTCTTGGAAAATAGGACACTCATTTATCACTCACAATTAGATTAAGTACATTTAGCACTTGTTTTTTTATAGAGTATAATGTTTGTGCATATATGTTTTGTTCACATATCTTGCATAAATGTTGTTACATGGATAAAGTACATGGACAATACAAAGCCTAATCTTTAAAACATGTGTAACATCTGGACACAGAGCTGAGTGTCCGATGCACTCCTGTGTCTTCATTATAACTCTCACACATTTGGCTCACTGGGCTAATAACGAGCAGCCTGTGATTCTCTGACTTTTCCAGGCAAGGACAAAGCATACTTAATTTGCTTGGCAAAGACAGACCTGTGTCCAGGCAAAGCATTCAACATTTTTCTTTATGTTGCAAACTTCATTCCTGTTCTCCCGCTATGACAGACAAGGTTTTCCATCAGGCACTGTGGTGGGCTGAGTCTGGCTGCGCTCACTGTATGGAAATCAAACGCACTGCTTCAATTATACACATCCCAAGACAGAGTAAGGGAGCCTTCTATGAATTTGAGCTCTACTACCTGAGAACTATTACGAGTGCTATTTAATACAGTTTACATGTTCCTAGAAATATGACTCATTATGATTTAAATGACACCTGCAACAAACATAAGACATTGTACAATTTTAGATGGTTCTATAGCCTAATGTAATTTAGTCTGGATGTATTTCAAATAAAAAATAATGAAAGCCATCAGATCTTGTGGTTTCATGACTATTCTTTCTTCAGGCTGTTAATAAATACAATTAAATGGCCTTATACAGAACAATATATTCTGCCTATATAATGTTATGACTTGCAATAAAACCATATGGACGCCTTTCTGCATAAATGAAGGATTTTATTGTTCCAAACCATTTTTGGATAGTAAAATCTGCTCAAGCAATTGCAGCACAAAGGATAATTTTCATCTTGAGAATAAGCTCATTAAGGTTACATTGTGGCAAGGTACAAAGGCACATCTGCCTTCTTTCAGATTCTTTCTTATTTTTCCAAATGCCATGAATGTCACCACTCACATTTTCCAACAGGAAGCCAGTTTCAGATAAAAGTCCACTGTCAAACCTCTTAACAAATAGCTTCTATTGAACTAAAAATACATGCTTTTCCATTGATATGAGTTGCTATTTTAAAATTGACATTTCACTATCTGTGCTTCCATTGGAAAAAAGTCTATTTCAGACGACTTGTTTAAGCAAATGGGGTTTACAGCAAATCCTTTCTTCTTGAAAATAGTTGACTAAATTAAAGTCAGATTATTAAAACATTCTGCAACACATTAAAAATAAGACACATCTTCAGTTTCTCTATACTATCACATTTATATCAGTTTTACCCTCCAGAAATATGCATATAATAAAATAATATAATATAAATAGGCATATATGTGTGTGAGTGATTTGAAAGTCCATTTCATTCCTAGCACAAAAAGATGTGTACAGCTGGGACAGAGACACATGACCTCTGGATCCATTCTGGGGAATTACAGCCAAGGGTTCTGGACAAGGATTTGGTGTCAAGGTGTCGGACACAGAACACAGACAGTTCCCTCTCTCCACAACAAGGGCCATGACTGTAGTAGAAAGAGACACTGGTCTGCATAGTGTGGTAATGCATTATCTGTAGCCACCATCAAAGTCAGTAGATTTATCACTGCTGTGCAAAGTAATTCTCAAGCAAACTGCAGACTCATTATGGTTTTATTACCAGTGTAGACTTGACATCTTTACCAGGTCACCGAAGTAGGACAGTCTTACAAAAGAAGGTGAGAGATAAATTTAGCACACCTTTTGTTAAAACTATTGTACTTCATTGTGCTGCTGTCATCATGATGCTCTCAACATTGGTCGGGCAGCACTGGTCAATTAAGTGTATGACCCTTGTTCACCCCTTCTCTGCACCTCCCTGGACCAGTCTAACCCTAAACATGTGTGCAGCTGTCAAATGTTAGTATGGTGCATGTGCATCGTTGTGTCCTTATACTGTGAGGGCTGTTCCATAAAATGCAATAAGCTCATCTTATTTGGATAAGTCTGGCTCATTTCTGTTCCATAAAACAGGCTCATCCTGCCTTGGAAACCTACGCAGACAGCTTAGCCTGGCCCAGAGCCGGTTTTAGATTAGGCTTGGGCTGATTTGATGAATCAGAGACTTATATCACAAATCAAGTGGAAAAGCCCTCACATCTGTCCCTCTAATGTTTTATCAGATTAATGAACTTTAGTATTTGCCATCAACCTGAAAATAAGATTTTAGCCTAACCAGCTAAAAATCAGACAGGATGGATTATAAACTGTGACTGTCAATTTGTTTCAATATTAAATATTAGGCGATTGATAATAATACTTAATATAATGTATTTTACATGTTTGTGGCTCATTTATTTTCCTGTTGTTCCTAGTGATATTGAATTAAATGTCAGACTCATCATTGGCAGATTAAATGAAGTCTATATTGTAATTGTACACCTCATCTGTGAAGGGTAAACACATTTAATACAGAGATCACAGTTCACTCGTCTAAAGTTACGTCTCTGAGTCAAAATGCAGGCTCTGTGTTAGTTTCTCTACACCTCGTCAGCGTCGTTGACTCCGTTTGTTAAAGCGATGTTCGTGGAGGCAGGCGTTTCCTTGTTGTTGTTTTTCATTGAGGCTCGACTTCAATGTTGTGCCAACGCACGGCATAATCGACACTCATCAAGTGAGACTGGTGTTAGCCTGGCTGTGAGAGCCTTGACTTGTCTTTATGGAACAGGTTTAGCTCCAACTCATGTTTACACTAATGCTCAAAGCTAGAATTCAGAATGTTTCAGAACTGTCATTTTTATTCTTGTGGTTCAGTTTGGGACCAAAGTACTGCTTCAGCTATATTTTCATGAGAGATATTGAGCCTGTTTATTAGTCTGAGGAGAATGTCTCTGGTGACAACATCTGGTGGTCACAGAAGACAGTTGTCAACTCAGCCTAATCAGTATCTCCCAAACCATACAATTACATGAACTGTGAGGAGATTGTCTATTCTCATGATTGTCTCTCTTTTTGTCTTTTAGCTGCTGCTCCAAAATTAAAACCGATGAAGAATCCATCAATAGTGGACGAGGGAAGTAAGCTCACAGTAAAATGTGAGGCCACAGGGAACCCAGCTCCCACCTACAAATGGTTCAAAGACGGCAACGAGCTCAAGAAAAGCAAAAATGTCAGAATAAAGAACAGCCAGTGAGTATAAATCAGCCATGTTGTCTAAAGTGGAAGGGTCTGTAAATATTGGGTTGAAATATAGCTCATCTAATAGGATGTTAGTGTATCTTTAAATGGGAATTGAGGATAGAACTGATACAAACTTTTATTTGACATAAATATATCTACAGGGCTTCATTGTTGTGACAACATAAGAAAAACAGATTAGCTAATGTTTGTCTTTATGGCAACTTTCTCAAAGAAGTGCTGTTTGAAAAATAGTTTCCAGGCCTCAGGGCACCTACACAAGTGTGTATGCTTGGATCTACTGTCGGGCCATTGAAATCAAGTTTGAATGACCTGTGCTCTGACTCTTTTTAAAAATGGAACAACTCACTTTGTTGCCATTAATTATTGCTCCACAGAGGATTGCTCCACTATCCGTCAGTTATTAAAACACCAGTCTAGCAGTAAAAACAACACCCAAATACAAGTGCATGAGTTAGCTTGCTTTAAATTGTGATAATGTTTCTGGCTACATTGGTTGCTATACAGTGGAACATATTTTACTTTGCATTTCAATTCATTTCAATAAAAAAACCAAATCCTAATAAATTAAAGATTTCAGCCACAATTGGTCAAGTGATAACAAAGAGAAATGTAACACACACACATATAACAAACTATTATTAAATGTATGTAATCAAGATAAAATACAAAACAGCAAAAAAAAAACATTAGAGGTTATTCTAGTTAAATGCTACATAAAAACTGACAAGTCTAGTTATAGGCAGAGCCAGTATAACGGCTTTATACTGGCCAGTAACAGCAGTTATACAGGACCAGTATAACTGCTTTATACTGTTTCTGAATGAGCTGTGTCCCATGAAGGCACTTGTTGCCATGCTGCCGTCTGCCCTCTTGTCTGCCCTTCTGTCCCCCATGGTCTCACTTGTTGCGTTTCCATGCTATTTCCTCCCTGCTCTCGTTCCCCTGACTCAGCGCTGTGAGTGTTGTCTCCCACAGGAAAAACTCCAGAGTCCAGATCAGCAGAGCAAAACTGGAGGATTCTGGGAATTACACATGCGTGGTGGAGAACGGACTGGGAACGGACAACTCCACTGGCACTGTTAACGTCCAAAGCAGTGAGTATTCGCCGTTCTAAGCAACAAGTCAAGTGGCACAGATGTACTGGCATTGTTGTTGTTGTTTGACTGTTCTTTTGCCAATTGAGAGATCCAAAGCAGCCATTGCAAACAGGCATGTAACATTGGTAACATGCATGAAGAACAACTGTCCACACATGTGCTTTGCACATTTATCAGTAAAACGCACAATGTACAGGGAGGTGGATGGGATATATGGCTTTTTATTCAATAATAATGTTTCCAAATGCTCAGAATAGACTACTCAAACTACTCAAATGTTGTCATAGTTGTCTAAACCCAAAAAATGTGTTAGAATTTAACTGTTCAGTGCATTTCCCAAACTGTTGCAGATGAAAGAGCTTTGATAACAGCTGTTTCCATTTGTTGGTGTGGTAAGTTTGTGTTTGCAGTGCGGGCAGTGAGTGTATTGCTGCTGTGGGCTTGCTTGTTGTTGAAAAGAAGCTACCAGGAGTGAAGAAATATAAAAACATTACAGAATAGTTCTGATGCTGCAGGTTGTGTGGTACAATTGACTCATAAAGTGCTTAAGTTGTTTGAGGAACTGCCTGTTGTTACATGGAGCTCTCCTGGTCCTGTCTAAAGACTTATGTGTAGTGTCTCTGCTGACTTTGAGAAGAAAAACACTACATAAAGCACTACTTATGAAGCTTCACATACATAGTTTACATAGTTTAGAAAATGTCTCGTAAAGGTAGTCACATTTTGCAGCCATAATCTATGCAGCATTATTGGGATCGCACAAACAGAAAAAGCCCTTTGTGTTTGAAAACCTTTTTGGCTCTAACATGACAGTTTGATGTTAGGAAAGCAATTCACCAAAAAAGGCATCCATTTTTCAATAAACAGGGCAGGATAATGCCAGCATTATTTTCTAAAATCTAACAAGCTGTTTGTGTTTCACTGCATCAAAAAGTGCATCTTGAAACTGCGCACTTTTAATTGACGCTTGGCTTTTTTTTTCACTCATGCACTATTTAAACGTTCAGTGACACAGGATTTCCTGCTGTGGACATGCAGTGCTCACATTGTGAAAAATTTATCTGATAATGTTTGTCACTTAGAAATGATCATTATATAAAATAGGTTGATATGTGCTGTTTTTTCCTGGAAAGGTCAGTGAATCCCTGGTGCTTGCACCTGTTTGCTTGATGTTTGATGAAGGCTTAAGAAAGTGTGACTAGTGGAACATGAAACTTAGTATGATGATCTTAGCAGGTCCAAAGACTGGTAATACAGCAAAAATATCAAAGACAATATAATATTACAAAGCAATGAACAAGCTACAGTAGCTGAAATGGATAAAACATGGCTGTACAATGATAAAGTGCTCCAGAAAAGTATGACTTCATTTGGTGCAACCATCAGCAGTGAAGTGAAGTTGACTGAAGTTAGCTGTTGATTTGGAAGATAATGCTTACAGCACTTATTATAAATTGTGGTCTTACTTTTTAGCCAGTCCATCTGTAGGTTATTGGCAGAAATAAATAACAGTGCAATTCCTTTTCACATGGGGAATCACTGATTGTATGAGTGGCAGGTCTCTGTTTTCCAAAGTTTGTTTTTTGTAGCTTAACAGTGATTATATTGACGGCATGTTGCCTTGACTCGCACACATCTGCCCATTTCTCTGTACACCATTGTAAATGTTCTCTGTACATCTGTCAGCGCTGACATCTCCTAAAATCACTCCTCCTGGATGTTCATACAATAGCATCACTGTAAGTTCTATCGGGTGCTATGATCACTAGATGTCTGCCTCTGTGTTTGTGTGTTTGTTCACCTTAAAAACTCCCATTGTATTACAGCAGAGTGCCTACTTCCGTCATGCTTCAGGGGAGAAGGCAAGACAGGACGAATCAGGGGTGGTATGTCCAACATCGGGGGGAGGGCATACTCCAACTGCATATGTCAATAAAAGGAAGCAGCGGTGAGCAGTGCGTGTTGCTGTGATTATCGCTGACGGATGTAAAGCACAGATCTGAACATGTTGAGAAATCAAGAAGTGTAGTATTTTGAGGAAACACTTGACAGTAATGCCCTGCTCATAGAAGAAGTCACATTCAAAAACATGATTTAGGCATCATTTTATTGAATGGATAATTAATTTAGAGCAGAGTAAAGAAGAACTTGAATAGGAGAGTAAGAAAAGTTGGGACATTTACGCATTATACAATAAGTGATAAAAATGTGTCTAAACAGCCTTAGGGCTAGTTGTGTATATGGTGTGTAGTAGGAGCTCAGCGCTGGAGCATCTTTCTGAGACATACAGAGCAGCATATGGCAGTGGCTGCTTGCTGTCTGTTCTGGTTGAATCAGTGAGGGAAACCATCACTCAGCTCCACCACATGGTGAATACGGGCCACCACAGCCAGGCTCACACGGTCTCTCCAGACAAGCACTCATTTTACAGGACTGGCAACTGAATCAACAGATTTGTTTTATAATATGGTATAATGTATTTTTATGTTCACTTGCTTTGTTGTATGCTTACAACAAAACAGCTCTCATCAGCGAGTTTGAACACAGTTACATCGATTTGATATGCATAGTATCAATTATATATAAGGAGTGCCAGTCTGAGTTACATGCTGATCTTTGGCCTTGAGGTGTGATTAAATACTCAGATTTTGTTCCAAAACGTTTCCCAGGATGCATGTAGAATAGCAACGTAAAGAATCTTAAGTCGCATTTGACAATTAAAAGGCCTGCATTGATAACGCACCCAAAAGCCGGTAATTACTCTTCTCTTTGTATTAATACTTTTGTGGAAAGGAAATGTAACACCTTTGTAACCCACGTACCATGTGCATGTTTGCCCTGTGTGTTCAAGGCTGAAACTCATGGCTTTTGAGCGCACACTGGGGTTTGGGGTCAGCCGTGTGTTTGCTAACGACACTGTATGATTGTGCTTTTGAGGTAATTTTACTCATGACACTTTGTTTGACCACTGAAAGAGAAATGCAGACTGAGCTGATGCAGCGCCAGTTACTGTATAATTAATCAGTGCAGATGGCGTGATATTCTGCTGAGTTGAATGTGGCTTGTTATCAGTGTTTTGCCCTCACATTATCTGACAGACTTGCTCTTACCTCTGCTCAGGATTTGTCAGACTTTCCAAATATGAAGCATATCAATGTTATATACAATAGGAACTTCTATGTTTGCATTTTGCATTCTCTGGCATCACGACAGTACACAGCATGTGTGTATGTGAGTAAGGGTGTCCTGGTGGTCTGAAATATCATATGTCATTGTAATAGTTTCTGTAACAAACGCTGCCTTTTCCAGAGTTATGTTTTGTGCCCCATGCCCAACCCCCCCAAACTAAAGGACCAAGGACCATTTGTTGTCCATGCAGTCCGGCCTCTAGCCTGTAATCAGTCTGGCATGGGAAGCCCTGCTGGCCTTCTGCAGCGTGGTGTAGTATATCATCCACTGTCTTCTAAAAGGCCAATGTGATGGAGCAACACTAGTCAAAGTTTGCTTGGCTCCACGTGGCTTCAGATTAAGGCCTCCTATTATCCTACAGGCTGCTGTGTTGTGATAAGCGCATGTAAGGCAGCCATGTGTCTGCAGGCTGCAGGTCACATCCTTGGGGGGTGCTGTGCACGGCTCCACTGAGAGACTGTGTGAGCGTCCAGGAATGTGTTGATGGAAATCACAGCTGAACATATGATTGCTTCAACCTCAGCAGTCATGCTGGGGCCCACCAGCAACAATTTTGCGCATGCACACACACATATCAACACATACACACACATGGACATACCTTTACATGTTTTCACTCCCTGCCCCAAGCCAAACACAGTCGCCCCTGTTGGAGAGCGAATGCTTAACCAACTTAAATGACCTAATAACTCTTAAAAGTGTGTGTAAAAAACAACAACATCACAGCACCTTAGCCTAACCCTCCATGCTCAGTTTGTTGAGATAAAGACTTTACAAGGTGTCCCAGTTGCATACTAGTCACTGCTGGATCACTGCTCTAAGGAGCTTTTTCCATCATGGCCCACATGTGCTGAAGCAGACCGCACGCTGCTGCTGGACCCTCTCAGGGAAGGGTTTTTTTCCCGTTAACAATGCCCATAATTAACATATAATAGGCAAATGAATTACCTATTATATAAAACTAGGAGCACAAACATTTCATTGCAATATTTTGGCCAAACAGATCACAGATCTGTTTGGCCAAAATAATGTTTAAACATGCTTGTTTTTTTATTAGTGTAAGAATGTACGGTTTCATTTTTAATCAAAAAGGGAAAAAAAGGTCAGTAGTGTAAAGCTGTGGTAAATATGTAAGAAATCATGAAAACAATAGCAGTTAGAGTCACAAATCACATTTAATGGTTCTGCGCATTGTTCTATTATATCCACCAAATGACACACTATTAAAAGTTAAACTTGGCTATTAAGCCAGATATTTCCAAGTCCAGCCAACAGCACATCAATCAAAATGTAAAACAAATGTCAGGCTGGAGTGGTATGTGTTTAAAACTCTACAGAGGTTTAGTGAATAAGTAGATAATAAGGGCCTTTTATGGCTATAATTTATAGCTGTGTGTTTTAATCTTATATAGTGTCACACACAGTGGTAAAGTCTTTATTAAGACCTGTTCCCAGGTTAAAATAACCCTCAAAGAGAGTTAAAAAAGGGTAAAATATTAATAATTTTGTTAAAAATAAAACACAACATAGAAAAGTCCCACAAATATTTAGGTCAAGAAATGATGTCAGTCCTACGCACATTACATTGAGCAGTACTTTGTAGTAGATAAACATCAACTTCCTTTGTCCCATCCAGCAATTAGAAAGCTTACTCACTCCTACTATGTAAGCATCAGGGGAAAGTTATCCAAAATGACGCCAAAGGAAGTTTTTGTGAGTGTTCCTGGATGTGAGGTATTAGGCTGGTCAGTTTCATTGATTGGTGTGGGTGAGATACAACGACTATGTCGCAGAGCAACAGGCTTCCACATCTGCCAGGGGTTCTTTATTTATGGGCCACAGGAGAACAACTTGTCAGGTTTCATGGATCACACTGCTGCACTATTAGTCATGCCCACTTTTTCAAGATTATCCTCAGTCCCCGACTCTGGACAGGCATTTCTCTGAGATGGCCGCCTGATTGCACCAGAATATCAGGTCTTGTTAGTTTTTACCACAAAATCAGGATCCAGTTTATGCTGTTCGGATGTTTAAGTCACTAAAGCACAAAACAATTTGCTTATCCCAAAGATAAGTTTTTTTTTGTGTGTGTGCCATGTTAAATTAACTGTGATACAAAGAGTTGATCCTGATGATGGACCACTTGGAAATGAAGCTTGAATATATTCTGACATGTTGCAGTCACCTTCATGAACATATTTGAGTGTGCCAGGTATCCATACCAGCTTTCAGGCAGAAAACAATATTAATCAGGAGGATATATGTTGTCTGTGCTTTTGGACTCAATTATTCTTGTTTAATCCGTTGGTTCTAGTTACTCTTCATTTTACTGATATTGACTTGACATTAATAATGACTCACTCAACTCAAAAATGTGAGTTACAAGTAGTACAGCAGTATTCCCAATTATAAAAAAAGTTTTACAATTTTGTAGCAGGATAAATGAAAAGGAACTTTTTTTTGTGATGAAATGATTTGATAACTGCAGCTGTTTGAAATTTACCGAACCTGTGTAAAGTCACATTTCCTCTGAGCAGTACGGTACAAGTTGGTCCACTGTGCTGTGTGTGGGAAACAATAACGTCATACATCCTCAGATATAAACTTGCTTCATATCCTTTGTACCCCTTTTTATTAATTCTGCACTGACCAGACCCAACCCGTACTACTCCAGAGGAAACTTGCCTTCAGTAACAACACAGCAGGCTTTGTGAAGGAAGAGCAGCTGCTTGGATTTAGCAGATATGGGTTTAGGTCAATTGTATTATCGGTTTTCAAAACTTGATGTTGCCCTGATAAATATCTCTAGTTTTAATGTTTCTAACCAAAGTGCATGACGCTCCAGTTTTAGCACACAACAGCTGGAGCTTGTAACAGTTTAGGTCCTGTTTTAAAGTTCACCCAAAGCTTGATGTAGTTGTCGAAGTAGTCACAAAGCTGTCACTTCACCCACTCTGCACTTGTTATTATTTGTCATGTTAGGGGCTTTTCTGTTTTAGTGGGCTATATCCGGCAGAGTGGGAAGATATCGGGTAAATGCAAGTGTTTATGCCATAAACGCCTACAACACTACGCATCACTGAGACAGGACTAGTGATGTTCCAAGGCAGGTTTGTGTACACAGGACAGAGAATGAGTCTTACATTTTGAATATTATCCAAGAGAATAATAAATCAAAAAGAAATCATGATGGAAGAGGAATATCAAGGCAGCGCACCTCGAGAAAATGTTTTTGAGGATCTGATTTAAAACATTAAATAGCAGTAGTGGTTTCATGTTTGGCCCAAGAAAAATAAAATAGATATGATGGGTGTGCACATACTTTCACAAGTAAGTCTGGGCATGTGTCTGTTAATTGAGCATGTAACAGTTTTTTTAGCATTGCATATGTTGACAGGAGACATTGTTGCAACCACTGTGAAGCACAATCGGTGAAAAGAAAGCTTTTGCATGGATTTTAGGAGCGACACGACTCAAAAACCTCAACAAGAAGAGTAAATTTGGCCGGGTCACACGTAATAGATAAATCATTTGGATAATGTCTCTAATTCACTGCTTTTCTAACAAACTATGCATGAGTTACTGCCTTAGCGAGATCTTCCCTAATGTTTTAAGAATAGGCAGCTGTTGAGTCAAATCATCGCAATGCTTCCCCAGAAAATGAAACTGACATGAAACAGTACAACTGAGCAATGTCTCTTACAGCATTTTTATAATAGTTTGCCTTATTAATTGCCTAAATCCTGTCAATCCATTGTGATAAGTGAGCACTCTTTACAAAAACAAGTTATTTGAAATGAAAACACATCGGACTTGGTAAGCGCTCCAGTAATCTGGCTGTGTTATGTGGGACGGTTAAGCCTTGGCTGTGAGTGAATGAGTGAGGATATTGCTATGTGTGAGGAGGAAGCAGCTGTTACACTTGAAACGCTGAGTGATGTGAGCAGGAGGGGACATGAGGTTGAGCTGTGTGCAGGGCTTTGTTAACTCTTCCCAACTATGGGACCAAACGTATCTGAGACTTCATTTAACAACATTATAAAAGATTCTCTCTCAGCCCCCCTTCAGCTGTCCTGGTGGTCTTTCCCCCACAGTGACCCCATCTTTGGGTGACTGGCTGAAGTCATGTTTCCCGGAAAGGAATTTTATTTTAATTATTGCATTAGAAATTCTCAATGTTGGGGAGCCTTGATGGCAGAGCACATACCATGTACTAAAAAATATAATCTCATATTGCAAACACATTTGTTTTTATAAATGAAGGCTGGGGATTTGAACAGATTATTAGGACACAAATGTATCCGTCGTATGTGAGAGAAACCAACAGAAAAATGCAGCACTAAATCAATTCTATTTATTTATTGACATAAGCTGATGTCTGTGTGGGCCACTATTGTTATTGTTTTCTACATCATCGGATAACATTAAAAATACCAACTCATTTAGCAGGTCTCAAAATAGGTTGTAGCCATATGCTTGTTATACTTTCTTAAATGTTAAAGGAACAGACTGTAAAATGTCCAATGGTAGATTTTCTCAAATATGTCGAAATACTCATTTATGTTGTTTGAAATTAGATATGTCTTCATAGCTACCGACAGATTAAAAAGATGTCAATCCATCCATTCTCACCACACTCAGAGTAAAATGTGTTTGTATAGACTGAGGTTGATGACAGCAGAATTAGATAAGAGCAACAGATCAGACCACACAGTCCAATGGTGAGTGGTGAATGCAGTGGTGGGTGCTTTAACTCGTAAAACAGCCCAGTGTTTAATTATTCTGAGAAAGATTATTGCTGGACAATATGGCGTAAAGCCTTGTGTACACTTAGTCAGTAATTGCAGGTGTTTGGTCGTTGATTGAAGAGAGCCACCCGGTGAGTATTAACCTATGACTAAACTGTTGTTAAGTCACATCAAACAAAATCCTCACTCCTCTTGTTTGAGTACTTTGCATTTTTGGATCAAAGTTGGAGTCATCTTTGTGTGGCGGTGGAACATGTACTTACCATTCCAGCCTTAAAGCACAAGCCACAGCTGTCTCTTGTCCTAAATCTCCCATTACTACATCATGTTTCCTCCTTTTGTTGTGGATTTCTGCAGCTGTAGTGGTCACATCCAATCTGCCACGCCGGTGACTAAGATGTTGTGAAGAGGTTACCGTTGGGCAGCGTAGGTATAATTTCCATCTTACTGTGTAGGCTGGGGTTGTATATGGAATCAGGCCTGGTTTAAACACTAATACACTCACAGTGAACTCATCTCTTGGTTTACACGGGGCCCGCAGCCTCACAAACCAGTGCGGCTCCTTTGGCTGTCTCCTGAACCTACAGTGAGTGTGGGTGGTGTGTGTTTGCCGCAGCAGGCTGTGTGCGTTCTGGCTTTTACACAGAAAAGTTTAGTCCTTGCAGCTGGACACTATCTGAGACCCAAATATGGACTTGTGGTATATGTCTTCTGTATCTGGTACAAGGTTGCAAAGTCTGCCCTTCCTCAGAAATGAAGGCCAGCTGTGAGAGATGAAGGGCGACGACAAAGACACGTGGACTTGGTGCATTCGGTTCATCTGATGTGATGACATTATCTGTTGTAACGTTTACATGAGGCCTTTATATACATTATTTTGCAACACTAAGGATATTTAAGTATTGTATGACATCTCGGGCAGTAAATATTCCTTGACGTGTTCCATACTGAAAGAAATGTTGATCTTTTGCATTTCTGTAAAACCACTTCAACATTTATTAACAGCTTTCCTCGCTCCAGATGGTGTTTAGGTTTAGAGGGGAGTTGATTAATTTGAGGAAAGGTATTGAATGAAATACATTTGTCTTTTGCTAATACTAATTCTAATGTGGATAGTGCCTAAACTTAACGTATACTACTGAACAACTAATAAGATATTGATTTTGTAATAATGCCTTGATCATAAAAGTGACATAATTTTACATCACAAGCTTAGCGAACACATCTCTCTTAGTTTGGGTGGGATAACATTGTTTCCTATTGACGGTGACTACGGCCTTGGCACAGCACTTGTGACTCTTTTGCTGCTGAAATGTGGATGTTGTAATGTCCCACTGTGAATTATGCTTGATTAAGTCATAACTTCAAACCACCCTGTTGCCATTGTAACCTTCTACAGATTTTACATTTATCAGTGACGTAGGTCTTTAAATTTATGGACTGCTTAATTAATTTTTTGTTAGACTTTAAAATGTATCAGAAAGAAAAAGGTTTGTTTCTACAAAAGTGTAAATACTCTCCTGTTGTAAGATGTTGGAGGTATGGAATATGCTGTTTATACTACTTTGATGAACAAAGAAGATGAACAGGTTATTTCCCAACAGTTGGAATAATTAATAGAGCTTTTATAATCTTTATGTAGGTTGTTTTCATAGTGTTTTTGTTTAATTTAGATGGTGGGTGGGTTCATAAGTTTAAACAATTACAATGAGTAGTCGAATTTAAAGCAAAATGTGTATAAAATGCATTTTTGGAAACTTATGATGTAGTGTCACATAAAAAACAAATGCCTTTACACACAGTACTGTTGAACGTGGGTGTTTTTAACCTTAGGTCATACCAGCCTCATCAGAATGGTCCTGTTTTTCTCCTGTACGTCTCAGCGTGGCAGCTGCTCTCTGACTGTTGTGCCTGTGTTCACTTGTTGCACAAGGTGCCAGCACATTTTGTAAACACTTTTTTCATTAATGGACAAAAGTGAAAGCGGCAGGCCTCTTCTGATTAAAAACAAGCAGGCAACAGGAGTGTGGAGACTGTGCCACACCATGTGTCACTGGCCCACCAGCTGCACACGCTGGTGCCAACCAGTGGCCATTCCTTAACACAGCCGCTCCCGGCTCGCTGCAGTCCTGCCCTGCCAAACTGCACAGTGCTGTGCTTGAGCAGCTGTTGTGCAATCACACACTGGGCTGCTCTTTGATTTGCTTCAGCCTTGAGACAATTGAGGCAGGCAAGACCAGGCATATCAGCTATGTGACTGAAAAATGGTAATAGGAGACAGAAGAAAATTAAAGAAGACACACTGGTTGTTGCAGTGGCAGTCGTACTAGTGAGTGGGTGGTAGATCAATGTTCTTGGCAGGCTCTATTTAGTGCACTTCGAAACATTTCTCTCTCATTTCGAATTGTGCATAATTTTCTATTGAAAGAAAGATTTAAGTGCAGTCTTTCGTGCCGGGCTCTCGGTGTGCCTTGTAAAGTCCTTTGAGCATCTCGCCTACAGTAAATAGTAATTTAATTCTTCTTCAGGCATTTGACATGTACGTGTGGCTCATTTTGAACTCACGATTACAAAATGCTCTGAGACAAGCTGAATATGCCCACTGATTGGGTGTGCCTATACTCGTATGGAAGTACTGTAGGTGCGTGCTTGTTTTCTGTTGGCTTTGGCAACGTGATATTTTCCAACTTAAGATCCTGTTGACAAGGCTCCTCTTTCCTGGATAACTCTTGCATCTATCACTCTCTTCTCAATTGTTTTGTCCCTTTTATTTGCTGCATCATTAAGCTCCTTTTGTGGTTTTATTTAAAATGAATAAAAGTTTATAACTCAAATGGGAATATACGTATTAATCACTGTCAAATAGTAGTTATTTACAGACACAGCCCCTCAGAGCTTTAAGCTTTACCTATTGACATTCAGCTTTTGCGCCTATAATACTTCCATTCACAAGTGCCACAATGTACAAAAATCCTACGTTTGCTCTTTACCCTCTTTACCCTTTTTACAACCTTTCTACCATCAGATCCAGCTGTCAGCATCTTCCCATTATTAAACCCAAGCCTTTTTTTAATTTGATTTAGTATGGGCTTTTTCTTGTCTGTTTGTCTTGTGCAGTTTGGCAAAAGTCAAGTTTGGGAGAAAAAGGTAGCTGCACACAATGCGAACAAGCCGAGGAGGAAGAATGCATGTAATATGAATTGGCCCGTGGTTTAGAGATAAAAGATCTCGTTTCCAGCTGTAACAGGAGACATGTCAGACATTCCCTGCCAAGAGTCAGGAGGACAGGGAGGGGGGCGAGGTGGGGGAGCACTTTTTTCTCTCTTTTCTACCTTAAACTGGCTGTGGAAAGACATGCCTGGGTGGCAGGTCTAATACTGCTACTAGCACCTTCTTTATGTGGCTCCCTGTTTTACACATTTATCACTCTCCCATCTCTTTTTTTTTTACCTGCTTAATTTTTCCTAACTGGCATGTTGTAAAGAATGATCTGATAGTCTTAGTGTTAAGAAGCCCTCTTCTTTGTTGGGGTATAAGGGTGCCACCTGTTGACACGCCATTCTCCCCGACGTTCTGTCTTTACTTGTGCTGTGGCTCCTCGGCCCGCTCCAGTGTGAGTTGCTTCGCTGCAGAATAGCATTTCTGTCAAGAGAAGGACATGGTCCGACTCCACGCTGTTCTCTCTCACTGACAAACTCACAAATAGGCCACGTAATTTATACTTTCATCCTGATAACGCTGCTTTTTAAGGGGTAAAAACACAAAGCTGTAACTATATCCAGATGGAACTTATCCACCGCTGTTTGAATAACTGTTTTGGCTTTTTCTTGCACAAGAATCTCATTCTGTCCAATGCTTTGAGATGGCTTTCTGTTCAATTGCTGCACAGAAGTAAAAAAGATTAAGTCAAGCTGCGGTAAATTATAAACATTTACCCATAAATTAGAGTGACATGTGTATAACTCTCTACTCTAGACAGCCCAATTGAAAATGTATTTCATTACAGGATTGTGCGTTCAGGGCTGGGTTGTGAGGTGCAGGGCAGGGCTACGAATCAGAACGAATGCATTTCTGTTTGCTGCATATGCACACGGGTCTCTCAAGAGGAAAGAAAAAAACTGTGCAATAGGGACCTCTCATTTCATTTTTACGATTTTCTTAGAATACTTTGGAGAGCGTGGAAAGACAGGCATGTTTATGAAGGTTTCCAGATGGTCCCGCTTGCACCCCCAGCCTTTCGTTTCTTTTCGTTCTTGAGCTATGAAGGATTAATCAAAGTCAGTGGCAAGGGCTGATGGCTAAACACTGTGGCTCTCACTAAACACTTTCAACTTCGACTCACACTCAGCCCCTGGGCTCTCGGGGAAAGCTGAAACCCAGGGTTAAAGAGCCAAGAAAACTTACCTAAACCGTGGTTGACTACGTTCTGATAAATGAACCCTGCCCCTAACTCTCTTTAGCAGCAGAATTTGTCTCTGCATTGAACCAAAGGTAACCTTGACAAAAACACCTGAACTCTGGTCTCCAGTGCAGAGCGGGGGATTGTGCTGCGTGACTGTACACACACAGAACCATATGGCACACTTACAAATGTACCAGAACAAACAAATGGGCTTAGACTACAAATTTATGGATTTTAATAACTGCTTTCTTGACAATTTTGGCTTTTTCAACCAGTTTAATAACTCCAGTGTATTGTAGATATAATTCAAACCGCAGACAATGCTATGATCAAAATAAGCTGCCTTTTGTCAGACATTTATAGCCTTTGCCTCGTGGGAAATGATTCAGATAGAAGTGTTGTCTCTGAAAAGACAATGACGACTATTAAAAAACTTTAAAGAGAAGTTTGAACAAGAGGATTAATTTTTAAATAAGCACCAGCTATTTCCGTTCAAGGTTGAGACCATAGTTGTAATTATCACTTCAGATGCTTTATTATAGCAGCATTGACTTGCAGGTTAAAAAAAAAAAAAAAAAAAAAGAAAATGTTAGGAAATTTAGCTAACACACACTTAGGAGTACTCTTCAAAAGCAAATAGAAGCTAACATGTGTTTATTTTATGATGTACTCTCCATTAGTCTCAGAAAAGCCTGACCGCTGCTGTCAATGGTAAAAATGACCACCCACTTTTAAGGTGTTCCTTAGTGAACTGTCAATTAGCGCCGGGCTCTACACATAAACGCACACGTCAATCCTGATAATTGTCTGCATATGTCGTATAATTAGTCAGCTTCATATTGCTCACCATTAGAGGCGTAATCGTTTTATCCACGTCATATGTGTCTGTTATTTGTTTGTGTATCTCTGACCAATAACTTTTGGACCTTGTCGTAAGTTGTGATCTCAAGTAAACATGTGGTGCAGACTTAAGTAAACAGTGCTTTGGCTGAACCAGATCACCTCAGACCCTGTTCTAGATCCTGCTCCAGGACGGGGTCTGAGTGTACCTCTCCTTGTATGGGGTTTCTAATAACGGAGGAAACTCTCCACCGTCAGACATGGTTTGGGGAGTACTACTCTAAACTGAGCTAATTCAGCTAATTTGACCATAAGTGCTTTAAACAGATTGTCTAGATCACCACCATTTATTAAATGACAAAAAGGATTTTAAAATAAGTACATATGTTAAAAAGTCTTCTTTTTTATTCCTCAATGGATGCATTTCCACTGCTAAAGCTTATTCAGGTCATACAAAAAATGAAGTTCCTAATGAACACCCAAAAAGAAGTCAAGCATTAAATATTACAGAAAATAAAAAAAACATTATTAGGTACCTTTTAAAATGGTTTAGAAAAGTTGTATCGTACTGAATTTTAATGATAAACGCAATGTGTTAAGACAGAGGGCCCACGCACAGGAGGCCCGCTGCAGACGGCTAACAGATACATCGAGCCTACACAGGCCACAGTGTCAAGGATAGACCCACTTCTATAAGGTAAAAGACTGTTGTCAAGATCCTGGAGGAGCACTTTGGTCTGACTTTCTGAAGCAGTCCCAATTTAATTTCTACGACATAAAGAGTATATTAATTCTAAACAGTGCCATAAAACATCAAAAACATTTCACATAGCCATTTGTTGTTAATTTGTTGATTGTACAGTATGCAGATTTAAAGCCGACATTGGGATATTACTGCAGTTCCGTTTAAATGAAGTCATCATTATGACATCTCAACAAAGCCTTATCTTTTCCAGTTTACCTGGATGCTTTTTGATTCATCTTCCATGACATGTGGGCTTCATTTCTATAAAGTCCATCTGATCTCTGGGATGTTATAAAACATTCCACTCTATAGGCATGGACTCTGTGGTTTGTGGGACAGCTGAGAGTACAGGCCACCCTCCGAAGTCTAACACTCCATAGTTTACTGCTGCTCAGCGGGGCTTTACATACTTTTGTCAAGTTTTACAAGTTTATTATAAAATGTAAAGTGGATGCACATGTTAGATTTATAACTGTTTGGTTTATGCATTTAGTGGCAGTTCCCTCTTTAAAGCCTCCAGATGTTGAACCAGTGTAGTCATACAGGCTTTATGACTGACATATTGTTTTTGATCACTATCTGCCTGTCCTGATTTAGCCAGACAGGCTATATTAATGGGAAAATTAACCTTAAAGTTAATCTTGAAATTAACCATACCAATGTAGTTTAAATATTCATTTAGAATTATCAATTATAGCTTCTATAAAGTTATACTAGCCTTTATGAATTGTTGCCAGATTATTTTTGCACTTCGGTTTTTCCTTTGAGATGTTATTGTAGGACAAAAGGAGGAGTGCATAACAAAAATGGGACACTTGCCGTGTCATAGATTAGATGTCAGATGATGACTGCGGGCCAGTAAATGTCCTCAAAAGGATTTTTTTTGTTTATTACTGGGATACATGCCATTTTTGAAACCGCAGATCTTCTCTTACTCACGTTATTAAATAACAAAGAAAATCATATTTGTTTTTCATAAATCTCTTGTGTCTTTACACTTTATGATGCACAATGTTTATGTTTTTGTAATTCAACTTGGAATTGACCTGGAAGGCATGGATTCATTCACCGGCCATGGATTCACGTCACACTTGAGTAACATTTATGACTTCATCACCTTCAACTAATCAGAAAAGATGCATGCTTTACCTTTTGTAACCTCAAAGGCTGAAGCATGCATTAATGTGGCACAAGAAAAGACACATTTGTCCAGCTTTACCTAACCACATGTCACTTTATTTCGATGGTGTCTCAAACCTGCGAGTACTCAAAACAACACAAAACAACTGAAGAACACAGGAGCTGTGTGAATACATTTTCCTTAGCACTAGGGTCCTCTAACACTTCAAGACTTTATTTGATGTCTACATCAATAGATCATCATCCAGAGACTAAGTGAGTCTTGACATTGATAGAGAGCAAGCTTTTTCTGCTAACCTGTGGGTTATAAAAGCTGCACACCAGGGCCCATTGAACTCCAGTGTCACAGTGGCCTTAAAGTAGGTCAGGGTCACTTGTGAAATATTCAGGGCTTACTGCAGGTCTTGTAGCAATTGTCTGAAATCATTGCCAAATGAAAGCAGTGTAGGACATTACTACAGTGTTGTGGGGTAATGCGATCCTAAAATGTACCAGATGGTAAACAGACAGAGGGCTGTGAAGAGTAGGAACAGTAGAGTGAAACACATTTGGCATGACCAGTAGCTCAATGATCTTTAACTGTGCAACATGTCCAGGGTTGAAGGATCAGCCTTGATCCTTCTTGTGTGAAATTTACATGTTCGCTGACTCCCTGTGAGGGTTTGCTGTGGGTTGTCTGTTTTTACAGTCCAACCACATGTAGGCCGGGTGGACTAGAGACCTGCGTGCGACTGCTATTGTGCTGTTCCAATCTAATAATCTGTTCAAAACATTTTCCTCCTGTTCATCAAATGCATTCTGGGATAAGCTGAAGCTCCAAAGACAGCAAATTGAACTGTTTAGCGTGTTTTATTCTTAAAAGTTCTTCTATTTTAAGAGTTAAAGGGCTTAACAATGGTTGCAGTGAAAGATCAGGTGTGACCAAGAGGTACTTGGGATGAACTAGAAAACCAGTATATTTATGTGTAAAATGTTGGAGCCAGTATTGTTTAGGTTTTTTATTTGACTGGAAACATTTGATCACTGGTGTGGGAAGACAGACCAAACACAAAAATCTCAGTTTAGTTTAAAGATGAGTGTCACGTGTAAATTCATGACTCTGTTTGTTTTTGTTTCTGTCTGTAAGAGATGTTGTTCTTATTTTTACTATAGTAACCAAATCATCAGGTTCCTGCATACATAACACTACTTTTTTGGAAGATGTCCGACTTCTCTTGAAGAAAAAAATATGAAATATGAAAGTAGCATTGTTTGTCTTTGTTTCAGGCACACGTCTCTGACACAGCAACGTGCTGATCAGATTTGTTCAACTGTGTTACAGTCTGGAGTTGTGAAATCTTGTCGTTTGTGGCAAACAGCCGACTATATGTCAGAGCCAGTGACCTCGCAGACAGTCTTGTCACAACACACCGCATGGCACGAGTATGAAATCCTAAAGCCCATGTATCTGATTATAAGGGCCCTTAACTTGGAAACATTTTGTATTTCCAACCACAAGCTGTCATGTTGTACCAAAGTGCTAATAACATCTCATAAATTTGACAAGCCAAATAAACTCCTCCCTTCTCAAGTCCAGTCCTGCAGCCATGCACTCGCTGCCTGTGCCCTTCCTTCAGAGGGGCCTCACTTTTCCACCTGATTAGCAGACTTTATCCCAAACTTATTATATCTATTCAGGCAGAGGGATTAAGAGCATATACATGACATGTTAGGCCATTCCAAGAACCTGAGTCAACGCATAAACAACTCCTACGCCGTGTCAGGGAAATATTTATCTTTGCTCGTAGAACTTCTTGAGATAGTGTCAACATTGCTTAGAAGCACAATTACGTTTGTAGATGGAAAACTAAGAGTCCTCGTCGAAATACAAGTGTATGATGCAGCAAAGCGGTCTCACAAAATACAACTGTTACCTAACCTGTATCATGGCTGCGTTAAAATCTTTTAAAATGTCCGATACAAGATTTAAAGATCTTTTATAGAAAACAGACAACATCACATCATAACAGTTGCCTCTTCTTTGTGTTATGATTCTTTCTTTCAGTAACAACAACAACGCTATCTTCAGGCTCAGGCCATGCCAGAAGGTGCAACGACACAGAGAAGACCTACTGTGTGAATGGCGGCGACTGTTACTTCATACATGGTATAAATCAGCTGTCTTGCAAGTGAGTAAAATAGTATTTTGTCTCTCAGTGTGTTGTCATACTTTGTCCCCGTATTTCCAGAAATATTCTCCCTAGTGCTGTTCCTAGTGGCACATGTTTATTTCCATGTTAGTGTTCCAGCTCTTCTTCTTTGGCGGCAGCCTTGCATCACAGGAAAGCGCTGCCCGTCTGCCTAATGACCCACCTGTTGTGCTCGGTTTTTGTGTATCTTAACACTAATCATGGAGTGAAGCGGCGCAGCACTCACCCTTTTAAGTCGAGTTTGGTGTACAGGAGGGCTGCACATTAAAAGCCTTTTCAAAATGTCATGAGTCACTGAGTTTAGTGTGGAGCAAATATTTATGCCTGTTAGAGGCCCCCAATGAGGTAAATAGAATCACTGCTTACATTTAAGGTCTTTGGCAAAGTTTCCATCAGAAAAGAAAAAAAAACATGAGTTTTGATGCAACCACTGTTTATTTCTTGACATTTAAAGAGAAGATTAAAGATTTTACTACAACTACACACATTAGTGTTTGTAACTACTTTTTAACTACTTTAACTACTTTTCTATTACTCAACCTGAATATTATTATTAAGAAACTCAGTTATAATTGTTTATAATGTTTTTTTGCAGTATATAGCCCTTTATTACAACTACAGTTGCCTCAAAGGGCTTTACAGATTGTACAAGACATATTATTAATCATATTTAATAATGCTCTACTACTGTTTAAAAGTGTGTAGTTATTATAATGTGCCTTTAATGTAAACCCTAAAGTCGACAAATTATTCAAAATAAGCCGATTATCTTCCATTATGACTGTCAAATATTGTTTGCTTGTTCTGTTTGACCATATGTCAACATAGCAAAAGTTGTTTGGATGTTTTGATACAGAGCTGAAATATTGGCGAGGCTATTGTGACCACTTGGCCCGAGAAAGAATGCTCGACAAGCACCACGGACATGGCTGCAACAGCCGTTCAATACGCTGTGTACAAATTGGAGGCAGCAATAACTCAATTGCTGCAGCTAATTCACTCACGGCTGGGGCACGGCTCCAGAAAAGTCGGATAATGCAGTGAAGGCCTGCAGGGATTTGTTCCCCCACAGCCATCTCATTCAATATAGGCCAGGCTTCAGTGGGCATTACTCACAGGGTAAACGAGTGTCGCAGACAGCTAGCCCTACTTTTAAACCAAACTCCTTTGGTGTTTACATTTTTCACATCAAGGTTAATTTTACTCTGAGAACTTATAGCAGGTGGGTATAAAGTTGGAGTTGATTGAAATTGTGTCTCTCAGTTTGGCACACATGATCAATGTAGCTTTAGAGTAACGACTAATGAGAATGACTTATTTCCCTTTTGACCAAAGATAAAGAAGAATAGATTTTGCAGCTGTGTTAATCTTGAATTCTGCAAGCTCATCTGATTTTAAAATTATGTGCTGACAGTATATTTGCTTTCATCTTCCAGCGAGGTTTCCCCCCGTCTAGGTGGTACTATTCCCCTGCTAGGCTGCATCACTCAGGCTGAGTAATTTAACGCTAAATGTTGTGGTGCTCCTGGGAGACGTTCCAGTAAATAATGAGCAATGACCTTTGTAGGAGCGGTGGTCTAGTTGTGACTGAGAGAGGAATGTAGGTTCCCCCTGAAAAATCAACAGCTCGTTCTCATGCCATTGGAATCACTGAAATGTCTGATTTTATTTTATTGTGACTTTATAAATCCATTAATTTATTATTACCTTACATTATGTCAAAACTGTCATCTTTTCAGCCTTTATGCAGTTCTGTGGATCCAAGAGAAAACCTGTTACTGTATAGTAACCGCAAACCTGGCTCTCAATAAGCTATTTAAACTTTGTGTTATTTTTAAATTTGTTTTTTTTGTTGTTTTTTTTAAATTTGTGACTAAAAGATTTAAATTGTGTTTTCACTTTCGAAGAATCAACTCATCTGTGGTTTAACTTTGTTGTTTTGTTTTACCAGTTGCCTTCTTTGACCTTTACTAATGTGTGTGTAAAAGGCACTGGAGTTCATAATATTTAGAGTGCACCTCACTTCCTGTGTGTTCTTTCTCATAACACTTGTCTACTCCTTCCCAGATGTCCGAGGGGATACTTTGGCCCACGATGCTTACATACTGAGCCGCAGCGGTTGTACATGACCAATCCTTTCAAACGTATGTTCACTTCAAAATGTGCAGCTGAGAACAGGGACACAGTGGATCACTTATGTGGACTCACTCTGCTCCTGAGTTCTCTTCCTCCGTCTCCTCTGTCTCTTTCTTCTTCTCAGGTCAACACACAGCGGGCTGCGTGCTATACTCTCGGTGGTGTTTTCCAGGGGGACACTCTGCTTTTGCTGTCCAGTTGTGCTCTGGTTCTAACTGATGTCTCTCTGCCCCCCCACCCTCTCTCCCCCTCACTCTTTTCTACACGTTTCATCTCTGTCCATCACCCTCCTCCCTCTCCTTTTGTGGCTTTTGTTTCTTTCCATCAGGTGTCCAAATGACTTTACTGGTGATCGCTGTCAAACCTACGTTATGGCCAGTTTCTACCGTATGTCAATTTCCTCTTCTGTCTCTCTGTTCTGTGTGTGTGGCGCATGGATGCCGTAGTAACAGTTATTTTCAGTTGATTTCTAATAGTTGTGTGTGTGTGTGCACTTGTAATTACCATATTGGCTCAGGCACTGTGCATACAAATTTAGTATAATGTGGCTGTCATAAGTCTCATGTGAAGCAACACTATGTTACTTAACTGTATCTACACACTCAAAAGGATTGTGGCATCGTACTGTACCAGAACTCTCCAAAAGTCCTGGGCCATTTTTAATGACCATCCAGATTTCCGTCTCAAATAATGAAAATAAATTCACAAAAAACAAACACTTTTTAGAACAAAGTCATCACAATCCCATCAGTCCCAGTTCTCCTGATTCTTCGTGTCTTTGCTGCATCTTTACCACCATTTAGATGTTTGCAGAGTTTCCTTTTTAGTGCAGCATACATATTTCCTGTATTTTCTGGATGTTTTAAAACAGACCAAGTTCTGTCTAGTGATGGAAAAAGACTTGTGCACAGACCTGCGCCTTCGATAGTGTTTGGTTTGTGGTAATCTGTGTTCTGGTGAGACAATAACCGGGCTAAAAAGCTGCATAGTGTTGCTTTAATTAGAATTACTGTATGTCCTCAGAAAGAAAAGCCAATATATTATATATAAATGTACAGCCAGATTGAGTATACATGTATAAATTAAGACATACAGTGCCAGAGCTGATCTGGGATCTCCGCTGTCCTGAATGACTCATTTAATAGTTGGCACGTTGCCTAATGGAGCAATGAATGAGTTGTGTCTGCATGTGATGTTGTTTGTGCTTTAAATTGCAGAGTAATGCATGTGCACGCTTAGAATAAGTGCTAACAGTGTGATCACAAGTCATTTTTTGGATTTGGAAGCTTTCTATTAGCAGATTTGCACACCTGCATGTCTCAGAGCTTACTTAGAGACCTCTGACTAATGGCACGTATTAATAGACAAACACATGCATTTTAAAAACATGTACCAAGTTCTAACGTGTAAAAGTATGAAATAAAAGCAGCAACTTTTTTGGTTAGGGTTTTTCCCAAAAATCAATTGCGGAGATCATTATCTGTTTTAAAATTGCACAAAGGGGAACAGGCAATTTACATAAACTTCCTTGAGAGCCAGTTTAACATTGATTGATTGTTATTCAAAGTAATAACAAAAAGGCGTTCTCACGGAAACAACGGCACTCTTACTCCGTCCTCAGCTCAGAGTTCACATGAAACGAAGCACACGTTGAGTCTATTTTGAATTACCCTTGTATGAATTGTGCTATATAAATAAAATTGCCTTGCCTTGCCTTGCCTTGCCTTGCCTTGCCTTGCCTGAGGTGAAAGAATTCAAGCCGGCACCACTCTACCTGGCAATACCAGCAAACACATCTAACAAGTGCAAAATTATACCAAGATTAGAGAACGGTTTGCAGAAAACTGCAACTGGAAAGATTTGGCCTTCAAGTTTATTTACATTAAAATAAACCCATATAGCAAAGAGTAGCATTAGGCCTTGTGCATGTTTAGGTTTTGTGTCCGTTCTTTCACTGCAGCTGAATAGGAAGTAATATTGAAAAAAGTAAATGCCATTCTTTACCAACTCATACAAGTCCTCATTCACAGGCCTGTGATTTTATTTACCTGTACAAAATTAACATAATGATCTTATGAAATAAAAATAAAATTTAAGGCTTATATTTTAAGTCAGGTAACAGCTCAGCAGTCCCCAGTATGTTGCTGCATATTTGTCAGCATCATGTCTTTACAGGCCCATGTGGTTTCAATATAAAGTATGCAGTAAGAAAATGAAGTGCATCTGCTTTTGGAGTTGCCTGATGCTGCTGTAGTCAGACATTTGGAGCTTACACAGCTTGTTGCAGGTTGGCTCACAGTGTCATGTGAATAAGCTTTTCTTAACTACAACTAATTCCATCTCACATTATGTCATAATGCACTATGCTGAAATCACTTGTCTTTTTGGCAGAGTGGACAGACACTTTGTGTGGGAGCTACACTCACCCTGCAGTGTTCAGCACAGCTGTGCAACTACATCAAATAGAGTTAATTTCCATCTAGAAAATGTAACATTACAGACCAAGATATACTCACAAAGTTAAAACAAATAATTTGTAAATATTTAGAAACATGAAACATAAACAGAGTTTTTCTTAAAATGGTGTCTTCCTGTTTGTTTCCTGCTGTGCAGCGTGGAAAAACTAAGCAGTGTGAGCTTAGATATTATTACATCAGTCACAAGTATCATTAACACTAGCAACCAGTTTTCTGAAAACTGAACCGAAAACTGTTGCTGCTACAGGCTCTAACTGTCAACTGTTAGCTGTAATACAGACAGTTAACAGGAATATTAGATTCGTTTTTTTTTTTTTTGGAAACTCTTTGACGTTCCAGTTGCCCCCATTTTGTACAAGCAATTAGGAAGGAACACACTTTAATTTGAATAGGTGCTTTTTAAACATGCACTTGCACACACACACACATGTTCACATTTATTCCATAGGCTCAGTCCCGCCTCTCACAGGGCACCTCCCAGCCCCAGGAGATAGAGATAGCAAAAAAAAAGGAGGATGGCTTCTGCTCTTTAGCCATAAGGGCTTGGCTTAACAGGACTATGTTGTCATAAGAACAGCTGGGATCTGCTTCAACCCAATTAAATCATGTGAGCTGCCAGAGATATAGACTCATGGTTGAACCTTCCTATGGCCTCTCTATGCCGTACAATATAGAATCCCACTGTAATTCTTCTTAGTCAGTGTGATTAGTGCAACATTGTGCAGATACACTCCTTGTAACTTGCCTGTTCATGTGATGGGTGTGTTCAGGAACAGATACTGTAGCGTTTTTGAAAAGTACAAAACTGAAAACACAGGTAGTGTCAGCTTATGACGCATACTTTCCCTGCACAGTTAATGACAGTGGCTGTGCTAATCATTTCCGTTCTCACTGTGAAATATAATTTTATTCTATAAATGTTTTTGGCGGCACAGTGGCACAGTGGTTAGCACTGTTGCCTCACAGCAAGAAGCCGTTCTTTTCATGTTCTACCTCGCTTGGTTGTTTTTTTTCCGGAAACTCCGGTTTCCCCCACCAACATCTAAAACATGCTGGGCGCCCCCTGGTGGTGGTTACTGACTATGAATTTCCCCATGAAGATAATAAATGGATAATAACAAATTTAAATATTGATTGTTCTGCAAATATTAGATCACTATCAAAATCTATCAAAACAAAAGTAGGCAAGGCAAGGCAATTTTATTTATATAGCATAATTCATACACTGGGTAACTCAAAGTAGATATATTACTACGGTGTGAGCTTGTATGGGATCTGCTTTGTGTGTTGCATGTTTTTTTGGTGTTTTCTAATATCGTGTTTTGTTGTTACTAACCACACTGTTTTTAAAAATTCAGATTTTAAGTGTTTTTATTTGCTCCACTATTTATTCAAAATGCCTCTGCCTTAATCTGCTCTTTTGTTTCTCTTCTTTCAACTGTCCAACCTCTGCAATGGCAGAGCATCTTGGGATTGAATTTATGGGTATGAAACAATCCATTTTGATTCTCAGTCGTACAGTTGCTACTAAATAGACATCCTTCATTTTGACACGCTCCCTTTTGTCTGTGGTCTGAACTGAATCATACCGTCCCTTGATTAACCGTCAGTCTGTAGATCATTTATCCCTGAACTAATTGGCCTGAAAACCTTGTAGTCATCTGATTCTCCACTGAGCATCATTAACAAAGATGTAATCACCGGACCGTCTCCTGTGCATTTAAAAAAGTAGACTCATTATCTATATTTTTCTTTCAGTTGATTTAAGATCCCTCATTCTGTCTGTAACAAGCATGATAGATCATGTTTGTAGCTGCCGAATGTCTTTCCTCAGCCTTAACTCTGTCCATTCCTTATCTTTTGACTCTCTCCTTCCTTTGATATGCCATCTTATTCCTTTTATTTATGTGCAATCTTGTCTATAATTCTTGCATCATATCTTGACTGTGATATAACTTAGCAGAAAAAGACTAGTTTTTGGAATGATACTGTGATGTGAGCATGCCCAAATACATTCAGATCATACAGTGGTGGATTTCTTCATCTGCTGCTGCTACAATATTGTGATTATGCTTTGGTTTCCCTTTCCTTGTCCAGAAAAGTGCTTTGATGGTTGAGAATATCTCTTTGATTTAAATTGAATTTACACTGTGGACAATGGAGCCATTTGTGTAAATGTTATACCACACAGACTCAATTCAAATTCTTTATTAATAAACAATGAACAGACTGATAACAGCCTCATATTTATGCTGTACAATGTTAATTTTGATTTAAAATGTCTGCTTATTTATAGTAGACACATTTCTATGTGGTATTTGTGACTAGTGTTTTAACATGACTATATCTCAATCTCATTGAGTGCTTTTCTGGAACAGATTATGTTTGACCTGAGTAGATGAAGACTTTTAAGTGGAAGATTAATTATGATCAGCAGTTGTAAATTAAATAATGGTCATTATTTGTATAAAAAAAAAAAAAAACATTACTGTTTCTTAGTGTAATTGTTGGGCTCTAAGAATATTTAATAATAATAAATAAAGGCCTTGTAAAATGTACAAGGAAGCAGAATTAAAAAGATCTGTGGATTGACATATACACAGCCCTCCACAAGTAACAGAGCTTCATTCTGCTCAGGATTAAAACATGTACAGTGTGTCTTGTTACACCATGCCATTTTACAAAAGTGAATACTCTTTTTGTTGTTGTGTCTGTGTGCTTTGCTGTGAACAGAGGCTGAGGAACTGTACCAGAAAAGAGTCCTGACAATCACGGGTATTTGTGTGGCTCTCTTGGTGGTGGGCATTGTGTGTGTGGTTGCCTACTGTAAAACCAAGTAAGTGCAATTACTTAAAAACTCATTATCAATTTCATGTTTGTAGTCTATGTCTACTGTTACATGTATTATAAGTAAAAGGAACAGAAGCATAAATGTAGTTTTAGACTGATTTCTTTAACACAAAAAATTTAAATGGCCTTTTTTACTTTTTAAAAAGGAAACAGAGGAAGAAGATGCACAATCATCTGCGACAAAATATGTGTCCAGAACATCCCAATCGTAACTTAGCAAACGGACCCAATCACCCAGGACCTGGCCCAGAGGAAATCCCCATGGTAGATGTGAGTGCTTTTTTACAACTTAATGCTATTCCAAAGGCTTTTAAGTGCATGGAGTTTTTGTAACAATGTGTCAAATCCATTTTTAAACACAGTACATATCAAAGAATGTCCCTGCAACCGAACGAGTCATAAGACCTGCAACGGAGGGATCGTTTCCCGCCAGCCATACCTCTTCCAGATCTCACAACTCTTCCACACGAGCCCATTCATCAACTCAGAGGTAACTATCCACGCAAAGGCCTGTGCTCAGCAGTGTGGAGAAAGAGATGTATTTTGGACATTCCTTTCCTGCTTTCCCATTTGCCCCCTCACATTTTATGTTCTGTTCTCCCAAGATAAGGTTGCTGTTACTTTAACTAAAAATCAGTAAATGTAACAGAAGATTTGGTTAAAACACGAGTAGTGAACAGAGGTACTTTTGATTTTGTTGCAAAAAAATACGTACAGCAAAAGAAAATGCTAGGCCGAGTATGGGATAGGGCTTGAACTGGTCAGAAGTCAATGCAAAACATAATCATTAAAAAAAATCGGATGGCACTTTAAACATAAAAAGATGTGGGAAATTAAAAGTGCCAAACCAAGTGTAGTGAAGTCTGAACAGTCTGAACAGTCTGTTGAGATAAACACATAAAAGCTAGCAGTATAACTAACAAGGCTAGCATCACACACAACCTTGTGTCTTTTTTCAAATGACAAACCTTAAATGAAGAATTAATCTCATTGGAATGTGGTGGGGTGGTGCGCATTAACACGTTTTTATTGTCAGACACGAGGAACGAACATGGAGCCTGGAACACTCTGACAGTATCCTCTCTGATTCGCCGGGATTGATGTCATCATCCGTGGGGACCAGTAAGTGCAGCAGTCCTGCGTGCATGGAGGCACGGGCCCGCCGCGCTGCTCACTGTGGTTACTCTGACCCCCACCGGCCGGGCCTACAATACGAGGACTCGTTTGACTCGCTTGGAGACTCTCCGCACAGCGACAGGTGGGAACCATGGATTTGTTTGTCATGAACAGTTTGAGAAGTCTGTTTTGGTTCTCTGTCAGCCTCCGGTTCAGTGCAAAATGACACAGAACAGGTTTGATGAAGAAAGGCGCTAAGGTAGACCAGAGTGAACAGCATAAACCTGGACATTCCATTGTATTTCTTTTACCTTAAAAAAGAATTTGTCTCATGCCTAAAGTTACATCTTCATCTCCATCTGTCTGTCCTATGTCTGTACTAGAGGCCCAAACGTTTCAATCTTCACTGGAAGCAAAATGGTGGACAGCTTCATTAATGAACAACTCAAACACAGTTAATTGACAAGAATCTATTTGTAACATTATGACTGAATTGTAATTAATTCAAAGTTTTATTATTCTTACGTCGTTCTTCGTGTCACATGGCTTCTCTGTATTGTTGAAATATAAATATGGATTCGGAGCAAACGTTTTGGTCACTTTTGGTGTGAAACCACCCTTAGAACACAGCATAAAGGTGTTGTGCCTTGTATTTTTAATTATTTTCAAGTGTCTTACTGCACCAGCTGGCTTTACTATCCTATTTAAAAAGAAATTTTCTGTAAAAGTGTTGTAGGAATGAACAGAAAGACACAGTATAAAAACAAACACTTAACAGAAACTACAATCCCGAGCATGTGTGCTTGATTAGGTGTTTGGCTGCCAAGTTTCATCTTGATTTCTCTTAGAGACAGTTGAGGTAACGCACACCTCTTCCATCTACTACAGATACTACGTCAGCAGTGATTTAGCAATACACTGGGAGTATTTCAGCCGCACAATGTTTCACCTAAAGGGAATAAACAGAAACTAGGACCTTCACTTGTATGCAGATCAAGTTACTAGATCTGATCATGTGTAAAACGGATACCAAGCCTCTAAGACAAATTTAATTAATACTAATAATACTGTTTATCCTCTAATTGGCCAGCTTTTAAATAAAGGACAATGTGTTATTGGTAAATATTGCTTCTTTGACTGGAATTCAATCTAAAGCTTTTCTTGCTCAGGTCCACCACAAACTTTTGTTTTATTTTGAGGTTGTTTTTATAAATTTGCATGTCTCTGACATACTTCTTGTTGTTCATATAGTATTTACGTCCTAAATTTAAGTATGTGTACAGTATAATATAATTTGAATTGAATGAGTAATGTCTGTATGTTGATGATCTGACTTCTTTAATCATTGTCTCTGTCTTCTTCACAGATACGTGTCTGCCCTGACCACACCAGCCCGCCTCTCTCCTGTGGATTTCCATTACTCATTGCCCCCGCAGGTGCCTACTTTCCAAATCACATCTCCCAATGCCAGCCATGCCATGTCTCTTCCCCCTGCTATCCACAACCCATTCCCTCTGGAAGATGACCAGCCGCTGCTGCGCCGCTACCAGGTGCCCCTCCATGATGCACAGTGCCAGGAGCCCTACCGGCAGCAGCGCCGCACCTATCTCAATGACAGCAGGGGCAGCCTGCCCTCCAGCCCCTACCGGCTGGCAGAAGAAGAAGACTATGAGACCACCCAGGAGTACCTCTCCTCCAGGGAGCAACCAAAGAGAAGTGGGTCCAACGGCTCTGGCAGCCGCCGCTGGCGCAGGTCCAGACTGAACGGCCACGTGGCCCCGCGCGGATACGAGGCCTCTCGGGACTTAGGCTCTCGAAGCTGCCTAACAGACAGTGAGTCGGAGGAGGACGGTGAGAGCACACCCTTCCTCAGTATGCAGAACATGAACGCCGAGCCGTCGACCATCTACAGGCCGGCCGACAGTCGGACTTCTCACTCATCGGGACGGCACAGTGGGCATGGAAACATGCATACGAGACTCACGCACTCACGCTCCAAACCGGACAATACACCCATTAGAGAGTGAAAATGAACCAACAAATCAATATAGTATAGACCTGCATCTATAAGAAATATTTTTATTTTATATAACTGACAGATATTCTAAACAAATGAAATATTTATTTTCATTTTAGCAAAAGTTGTCTACTAGTTAACAGCAAAGACTTTTTTATAGGGAAAACTCTATTTATATGTACATTTTGATTTACAGCATAAAAGATGTGCCAGTTTTTTCACAACGTAAAAAATAGAGTAATATTGTGGTGCCTTTTGCTGTATGCCGATGCCAGAGGGCCAGTGGAGGTTTTTGTAGCCTTTCTTATATGGACGCCTCATTTTTATACACAATTATGTTTGTTTTCCTCTGGTTATAAGTTTTTTTTTCCAAGTTGCATTCTTTGAGGAGTCTAGCCCCACTGGAACAGAGCCCCTTCCATATCACGCAATATAAACCACTTCAACATAAAGTGTATGTTTACATGAATATGAATTGCCTGTAGGGATATGATTTGGGATCTAATAGAGCGCCTGATAAACACAGAGTAGATCCTTTTTGCCCTTTGAGACTGTCTAATAGGAGCGTGTGAGTGTTTCTGCGCGTGTAAATGCCTGTGAGCGTGTGAGTGTGAGCATGTCAGATCTCTTGCATGTATTTATGATTGTTAGATTAACTATTTTGTTTATTGCGGTAACATCAAATGTGTGGGTGACTGGGAGCTGACAGCAGAGTGTTGCAGGTACACGGCCCTCTGTCACAAGCGACCCCAGTGCAGTCTAGGTCAGAAGAGTGGACAGCTCATAGCTACTGGAGGATTGTATGTTTCGCAGCTCATTGCTTGGTCTGTTTACAGCTTTTCTGTCCCGTTTCTTGCCCCACTCGACTCGACTCCTGATGTTAGCCTTTCTGTCCGTGTGTTATGAAGTCAACACATACAAAGCCTCTTGGCACGGGTTGAACCCTGCCAACCGAGAGGGTGGCAAAACAAAATGATTGCTCCTTTTTTAAAAAGTCTTGTCACTTATAAGCCCACACGTCATCCTCCACATGTTCATTGTGCTTCTCGTGGCTGGAGTGAAAGGCCACACAGTGTCTCAGGATTTACACATGCCCCTCCTCTTCCTTTTCACCCTCTTCCTTAACTTCCCACAAGGTCTACCTAAGACTAAGGCTCTCATGTGGAGGCCTAGATGTAAACATACAGTCTACCAGTTCCCTGAACACTCCCATACAGAGAGACGGACAGTGGAAGCAGCTCAGTGGAGAGCAGTTCAGATTGTGCTAGACAATATCAGTGAAATAGCTGTGAATCTACGGAGGATCATACAATGCAAAAATATGCAAACTTTCTATTTTGCTGTTTGATGACATCATTTTCTAAGAGGTGACTGTAGTGTGTTGTGTGTGAAAAATATGTGATGCCTATAGTGTAGATGAAATAACATGATATAAATGCATATTTACATGAGTTATTTTTAAAGCCATTATCCATCTGTCAGTGTTCAGCCTTTTCTTGTTCACTGAATGACTGTGTCATGACTTATGTTATCACCTAATTTATATTACTTCACATAAATGCACACTTTCAATCATGTCAAATAGCCTCCAAATAGTGTTTCCTCCAATAGTACAGTGTACTGCTTTGTCTTGGTGACAGATCTAGTAAGTACAAATCTAGTCTGTAAATGCTAATCATTAGAACAAGTCGAAAGGCCCTCTGTCCTTCACTGAAGAAAGTCAACTTAAATCACCTGCTCAGATAGAAGAGTATAAGACAGTGATGGGATCTTGTTGCTGTTGGAGTGTTTCTACTTCTCACCAAAAAGTTGGATGCTGAATTATCAGATTATTGTTAAAGACATAAAAAAACGATCTGCGAACAGCTATGGTATGAGATGATGTGCAGTGCTGTTGTTGAATGGTCTTTGGTCAAACCTCACGTGCAGGTATTTTATCAACTCACATCTGGGTCTAAATCAGTTTGTGTGAAAAATGTAAAAGAAAACAGTGCTTCTGGAGTTTTGTCAGCCTCGGCACTCGAGATGCTCCCAGGCCTTGTGCCTGCCACTCTTCTGTTTCATCTGATGACCCCGACCCCACCCGGCCCCCCCTCGCTTGAAATGTTTGTACACCTCTCCTCTGCATGTCCTTGTGGTCAAGGTTAGATGGGTGCATGGTAAAAAAGCAGCAGACAATTCTGAATAACATGATATAAATGCATATTTACATGAGTTATTTTTAAAGCCATTATCCATCTGTCAGTGTTCAGCCTTTTCTTGTTCACTGAATGACTGTGTCATGACTTATGTTATCACCTAATTTATATTACTTCACATAAATGCACACTTTCAATCATGTCAAATAGCCTCCATACATTCTTTTTACACAGTGTATTTCATTTAACATTCAGCAATAAAAAAGAATCGTTTCCCCATGTCATTCCTGAAATATTCTAGAGAAAAGAAAAAAGCGATTGTCATAGATTGTAAATTAAAATGAAAAATTATCCACCTGTTCATATGAGAAAATAAATCTTTATTCATATCATTTTTGATGTAGTTATTTGTGGAGAGACGGCAGTATGCATTTATTCATCGGTCACAATGGGCTCAGCTCTGACTTGCTTCTGGAAACATAATGAATACAAAACCGATCATGGCTAATAATTATTTAATTTGTCCACAAACAAAATGCCTTTGAAACATTTCTTTAAATCTGCTCTTGATCTCAGTGGGCATGGCTGCAGAGTCCTGTGACCAAGACCCACTGTGAGATTGCATCAACAGCCTTTTTCAGATTACTATTGAAATGCCAGAGAATTTATTAAATTGCTAATTCTAACTTAATCCTGTCTCAAACAAAGCTGCACCATTCGACTGATCCGATTACACAAACAGCTTACAAGTACAGTTTGCCATTTGAACTTTTGAACCACTGATACATTCATGATCAGACTCTGTAATTCTGTTTTTAGTGTTACATTTTGTAAAACCACTTGAGGGCGCCATAGCTAAAAATGTATATTCATGCTCTTTTTATTATTAACTCTGTGAAGGTAAAATTGAATTAAACACTAGGGCAGTATTGTGTGAGTAATTCTTAATAAATGTAATCTTGTGAGTAATTCTCACATGTCTTAATGCTGAAGGCTTTACTCTCATTGTTACTGTATATTTAATTTATGATTCATATTCTAATTATTTGCGGTGTCTACTTTTTTCCATCGGAGGGCACTATTTCGCACTTTATTAATCCTGTTCATATTGTTTCGGTTAAACGCAGATTTAATTTGTCAAATAATTTCACGTCAGTTTATGTGACAATAACTTGGCTTTGTGTGATCATTTTAGATGATTTATTTTTATTTTTTTTAAAGAAATAGAAAACATAGGCCTAATACAATAGGTGACAATACAGCATCTGTGACACAATGTTGGATCACATTTTTACAAAAAACAATAAAACCAATTGATATGATTCCTTAAAAAATGGGCAACATAATTCATCCTTTATTCCTTATTCTTGTATTTTGACCTGTCCAAACATAACATAATATCACAACTCCATGATCAGCAGTGAGAAGAAGAGACAGAAAGTAAAACCCTTTTAGTGTTCATGAACATGTCAGACTCAGGCCACCGGAGTTAAAAGAGTGGCCTGGGTGTCCTGCAGTGTCACAGTTTCCTTTGATGACTTTTTGGGCTTTCCTCCAGATCCTCTGTGAGAAAAAGACAAAGCAAATAGAGTTAAATGTTGTTTTAGTTTTGTCTTTTTGGTTTGTGGCATTAAAAAACCTCACCTGTCCTCGACGTCCTGAATAGTGTCTGGAAGGGAGCACCCCAGTGTCTCTGGGAGGAATATGGCCACCACCCCACTAAAGACAGGAGCCCCACCATAGATCAACCCTGGGAGCCAAAGAATGTAGTCTCCAGTCAGGAGCACCATGGGCGCCACCATGGCCCCCACACGAGCCATCATAGACACGAAGCCCATGCCATTCTGACTGCGGGACAAGAAACACAGAACAAATCAGGTCACACCTCACTGCTGTGAAGCTAGACCAAATACCACAGGAATATTAAAGGTATTCATGTTTATTTTGTTTGGAACCATTTTGTAAACAATTAGCATAACTGCTCCTTTCAGGTGGTAATGTCCTTCTAGAGTGAAACTGTTTAGGCAAGTGGTATCTGAGGCCTCCTCCTCTGATGGAAAAGGCCCCAGTTCTCCCCTGACCAGTTGAACTCAGAATATAAATATTTCTCGAATTTGGAATGAAACGTCTTCACCTCGAAACCTACCTACGTACTTTTGTTTCAACCTTTTCTCTGCTACATCACATTGCTGGTATACATCTGGTAATTACCTGGAGGGCATCAGGTGGTCCTACTACTCAAGTGGAAAACCCTTTGGTAACTGGTAGTTAAATAAAGTAAAAAAAAAGGGGGGGGGGCTTTTATTTTGCTACTTGTGATTGCTCTAAAATTACTTGTTTTAATATTCTTTGTTGGAAGTAACAAAAAACATTGTTGGAACATTGTAACAAAGTTGATGTTTCAAAACTGAAATAGGTTAAAAAAGGCCTAGAATGATTTATTGAGTTTGTGAATTTGAAATATTTCTGATAATAACTAAACGTTAACTAATAAAATTGCATTAACAGACGCAGTCATTAAATAAATGTATTTATGAATGATATTGCTCAGTTCAGGAGGACATCTAGGCGCTATTTCCATGGATTTACCGTAACGCATCTAATACGGGTGCACTCTGAAATCAAGACGGGGCTGGCTTGACTGGCGTTTCGCAAAAGTGGGTTTTACAATTTTTTTATATTTCAAGCATGTCTTGATCAGATATGTCTGTGACTTTTCGTCTGGTCCCGGTGTAAATAGCAATTACCGGATGATGGTTGGATACAGCTCTCCAGTGTACAGGTAACAGCAGCTGAAGGATGCAGCGAGGCAACCTTTACCGATGACAGCCAGAGTCGTGCGTAAAATCTGTTTTTCTAAAGAGCATCAGTCATGGGAGGTTTTTTGTTTTTGTTTTTTTTTTTTCATCGTGAGTCAGCACATTATAGGATATAAAATAACTCACCATGAGGCACCAGCAGGTTGACCATAATACAGACTCCAGCAAAAATCAGTGCACCACCTTGTGAAGATTTCCTTCCCCAATAACTCATAGTGACAGTGATGATGATCTTTGCAGGAATATCAGCGCAGCCGAAGATCACTTGGATCAGGTAGATGTCTACACCAAACTTTTGCAGATCCATAGCCAGACCATAATAAGCAAAACTGGTTGACAACCTAAAAAGTGTTGAAAAAGTAATTGCAATGTAGGTCTGTACAAAGTTTGTGCACTTAATAATATTTCAGCTGCAGGGGCCTTTACCAGACAGCTCCGAGACTTAGTGTCATGTTTCTCATAGTGGGGGTTCGGAAGAGGTCGAGAACAGAGTGTGATCCCTTGGAACAGGACATCTCCTTATTCATGGACTCTTGCACCATCTACAGAAACATGTGTGTGTCATCAAGTCCAACAGTAAACATGATTTTACTCAGAGCAGTCTTTTACTTTGAGGTCAATCTTTTCCCCTTCTTCATTGCGTCCATTAATTTTTGCCACACTTTTGAGATTCCTGATGGCTCTTTCTGTTTGGTTATTCAGGACTAACCACCTGGATGATTCATGAAGCCACCTGTACAACACATTTTCTTTAGTTCAATAGAATTTCAACAACCTTTTTATTCCTTTAAGGGAATTCAGAATCTCGTAGTTCTCTTTGAAGTTCTCACTTTACAACATTAAAACAACATCATCCATCAGTGTAATGTTAGACATCATCTCACCATGAAACGAGGAAGCAGGCATAGAAGGGCAGTGACACCGCCAGAGTTAGCCACCTCCAGTCTCTGACAAAGTATGCTATAAGTGCAAAGTTCAGCTGTCCCAGTGTATAACAGTAGCTGGTTAACGTCCCAATCACAGTACGGACACGTGTTGGGATCCATTCCACAACTGAAAAACAACCAGTTAAAGTCCTGTTTTTGCAAACCCTAGATATATTTGTTTGGTCCGCTGTAAGTGTCTTACTGAGGGAGAAGGTGTTGAGTCCTAGTCCGGACAGAGCCATGCCGCAGCCGAATCGAAAGAGGCAGAAGAGTGAGAAGGAGGTAGAGAAAGCAGTACAGGTTCCACACACAGCCATGAGCAGATGGGAAATGATCAGCAGCATCCGGCGGCCATATCTATGTACATCAGAGTGAAAGCAAAGGTCAGTAAGGTCACAGCAGCCCCGGAGCCTGAGTTGGACAAACTACACTCTAAAAATGTGATTTTACAGACTTATTAAAATGTTTTTTTTTCCCAATGTGTAATTGAATTTAGATAAACTGATTATTACAAGTCTTAATTTGTGCACATAATCTTGAAACTTAGTACTGTTACATGTTCTTCATAGGCCATATTTTTTTATAAAATGATTTTTCTCAATGCCATGGCACATCTGACTTTATGTGATCCCTTTCTAAAATGCTTTTCCTGCATGACATGTTGGACTCAGTAAACCTTGACTAAAACTATGTCGTAACCCCACTGAATCATTTTCTCTGTTTTTACATTCAGCCTAATGTAGTGTCCAGCTGTGTAACCCATTAGCAAAGAGCCTCTAAGCAGTTTATCAAAAAGCTATAGTTTAACAACAGTACAGAGGTTGTTGCCTCTGTACAGAACAATCAGTCCAGATCATTACATTTCTCACCTGTCTGATAGTGTTCCAAATACTGCAGCTCCTACCAGGACACCACCCATATACACCGTCTGTGACATTTCCTTCAAAGCACGTTGATCACACACCATATTCCACTGAGGAGACACACTGTTTGAAACATACTTGCAATGTGTATGAAATGTGCAGTTGATGTGACAGTGTTAAGCCATACATCTGATATAATGCTGGATGTCCTCTTTGTCATGTTGTAGGTCCATCCGTCTTCACAGGCCTGCAGTTCGACCTCATTGACCTCTGCTGCTGTCCCATTGTGGTCCAGCAGGTGCCACTGCGGAGAGGCATAGCGCTGGCATCCCTGTGGTCTCCCCAAATGATCCATAGGCACACTGACCAGCAGCTTTTCCTCTGGGCTCAGCAGTCTTTGGGACATGTTTGAAGGGGGACTGCAGTGGTGAGGGGGCACCAAGGCCACAAAGTTCTGCAGAAGGTTGTGGCTGGCCATCATCATGACCGGCAAGGCCAACAAAGTGACATGAATGATCTGGAAGCGTCCAGTACTGCCCACCAGCTCTAAGAGGTCCCCGAATGTCATGGTTTTGTTCAGAAGATGACTTTATGGAAATGTAATGAGGTGAGGTCAAGCTGTCAACAAGAGGGAGTTTTAGCTTAGATATGAAAAACAAAGTGTCAAAAGGCTTACCTGCACAAATAGCTTCTTACATTTGTCAACAATATGAAAATCCGTGCTGGCTAACAATTTGCAATAGCTTCATTAAAGGCATTCACACATTAGGCCATCAATAAAAACAAAAACAAAGAAAAAACAAGTTCCGCACAGTTTCTTTCAAAAAGCCAAAGACTGTGAGTGAAGTAAACTTATTGCCCCGTCTTGATGTAAGTTTCTGAAAGTAATCGGCTCCTGAATTCCTGCAACTTTTCTGAACTTAGGATTAGGCGTATCCTCCGCAGGACTGTAGCAGCTCCTTCGCTGACCTGACTGTGCACCAGCAGAGGTTCAGTGCAAATGAGCCTCAGCAACTGGAGCAGACACCCAAGTCCTGCTTTAGCAAAGACACTGCCCCTAATTGGTTACTTAATATGAGTTACAACAGTCCTATCTGTCAATGCACGTACAATTACAAACTTCTATTGTACTTAATAGTTTATAAACCAAACTTCTCATATTTCTGTAATGCAAACTTTATTTAAAAATAGATGTTTTCTTTTCTTTTTTATAATTGGTCCCACTCTCTGCTTGCAGATGTGAGTGTTATAAAACACATTGTAGTCAATAAGTGACTATATAAAGACAATTTCAACACATTAGACATTGTGTTACCAATACTAAGAATCCACTACACCGCCAAGCGTTTAGTTAAAAATCTGGATATTTTGATCATTTCTGTATGACTTTTGTGTCCTGATGATTAGTTTGAAAGGAATGTGTGTGCTTGTGTAACGCTCAGCATGAGATGTCAGTCTGAATGACTCTGCACCAAAGCAAAACAATACACTTTGAGTTTTTGCAGCTGGGACACTCCAGTCTGCAGGTCACGTGAACATGCTTAATAATAAAATCTGAACAAAGGAGGGATGTCAAGGATGAGACAGTACGCAATAATAAAACTGGTATTATATTTTATCTCAGTTTATGCATCATAGGCGGGTGATCTTGCTACATAGATCCTCCTCCTGTGTGATTGTCTTGGGTGGGAACAAGGGCCCCCTCTCTACATCAGGATAAGGATAACAGTTAGGTAAACTTAGGTTTCTTGTGGTTATCTATTTTAGTTCAGGCTTCTTGGAACTGGTGTCCCCTCTCTACATCAGGATAAGGATAGCAGTAAGATAAATTAACTGCATGCATGCTGAATGGGAATTCAGAAATAGGGAAATCTTGCATAATGAAGAGCACGTTTAGGAAGGCCCAGACAAACTGAAGGTTAACAGGCTTGTTTCTACATTTGAGATATAGGCATGGGTTTCTTTCAGCTGGAACCAACGAGGACATGGGATGAAGAACAAAGAACGAATGACAAAGAAGAAAGTACTACTGATAATCTGGTAAGAACCGAAGATTGGTAAATTCATTCTTTTTCAGTTACATATTTCCTAACTTCATTAAGAGTAGTAAGAGTCAGAAGAATTAACATGGCATCCTGAATCAGAAGGCTAAGATGAGCATTTGCTCACTTATGTAGACCTATAATAGACTTTTTAAGAAATACAACATCAATGAAGGATACCCCATGGCTATTCTCAGCACCAGCAGGAGATGTGCTCAGACCTTGGTTAGTGAAAATTACAGCAATCATTTTGTAAAACTGATTTAACTGAAGAGTAACATTTATGTTCCAGTGGTTTAATGTAAACAGGTGTTCTCAGTAACATTACATTTCATAAATATCAACTGAATAAATATTTTTAGTGGAATAGAAAATGTATAAGGGTTAATAACCTGTCTCATTGTTGATAATACAATACATCTGACCACTCAGAGACATACGTAGGTGTTGTGCGTAGGCGGAGTGCAGTTATTTTGTGGGTAAGAGTCTGTGTTTGGTTAACATTGTCCTTTTTCTTAAGAAACAGGGTATTGAGTGGATGAAAAACTTTGGTTTACCTTATCTCCTGCTCATAGGTCACTCTGTTAGTTCTGTTTTTCTCACTGTTTCCCAGCAGCCTCAAGTTTGAAGATATGATTTGCACCAGTAATCATTAACTGAAAATCTCTGAGCCATAAGTTATTATTTTAGTCCGACCCGTCTTAAACTAACTAAAGTGTTCTGTTTGAAGCCCCTTGTCGAAGAGATGTAATAATGTTCTGGATCATGTGCTGCCTTCTGTAAGTCTCTGCTGCAGCCACTGAGAGTAAAGACAAGGGGTGTCCAACTTAAGGTCCATGGACCAAATCTGGTCCTTTGTGAAGTAATGGAGTTGCACTGAAAGAAGGATGCATGGATCAGAACAGACCAGATTGGGACAGTTAGAGCAATACTCATGTTCCAGGCGTAAATTTTCTTATTATTGCATGAACTTGTTGCTAATGTGTAGTGGTATAGGCATGCTGCTGGTTTCTATTGCATGCTCTGACAATGGACCGGCTCCATGTGATGACTCTAATGAAAATGAGATCATTATTCATTTCATTAAACTAAAGAAACAAAATCAAAAACTTCTGGAAAACTCACTTGAGTGTTTTTGTGTTCCTCTTCACAGGATAACTGTACAAATGTTATTAACCCCAGTAAGCTATCAATACACACCCCAAGCCTAATATGGCCAAGCAGCACACCAAATTCATCAGCTGAGACTCAGCTACAAGCACATCCAAGTCATTTACATTTACTCCAAACACAGACCAAACAGCAAGCAAACAAAAATAGGTGGTGCCAAAAATTGCCAAATTCTGCCCTACTGTTTTTAATGGAGTTGTTGTTCTAGCTTTTATAAGAAACATCTTTTCTATGTTCCAGTTAATTTGGCGTATTCAGAATACAGCAGCACTAAATCCATCTGCAACTCTTGACTTGTATAGGACAGCGTTCTCTAGATAAATCCAAAAGTAAAGTGATGGTAGGGTTCCTGAAACCACAACAGTGTCTAAATATAATTTCCACTCAAGGAGATTTAGCTACACTGCAAAAGGAAGGTCTTATACAAACTCCTAGTTTCAATTGGTGTTGTGGGAAAAACATCTGGGTTGCCTTACCTCCATATTTTGAAGGTTTTTGTGGAGCATGTGCATTGAATGACCTTATGTACAAGGTAGAACCAGTATAGTTCCTTCCCAAGACATCCCTGCATACTTAATCTAAACAGTAGGCAAAAGCACCCACAGGATATGTTCCCCTCAAGATGACTGACGCCAAGACGACCAGTGACATGTATTTTGAACTACCGCAAGATTTTAGGCCTTTCTCACAAACTCAGTTATTCTTTAAATCTCTCTTTATTAATACTGAACTACAGTATGATAATCATTATCTTAGCACTTACCAGGCATGATGTGACAAAATTCACTTACTTAGAACACATACACTCCAATCTGTCACTTCTTCTATGAGCATGACGATGATACAAAGCCCAGTGCATGTGACACCTGGAGGGGCGTGATTGGGAGGAATGGCCCCCCCGATCTGAACCCGAGTGATGTTCTGTTATTGGACTTCTGTGCTAGCATCAGTTTGTCCATAATAAACACCATGTTCAAGCATAAGGGTGTCCATCAGTGCACGTGGCACCAGGACACCCTAGGCCGGAGGTCGATGATCGACTTTGTAGTTGTTTCATCTGACCTCCGGCCGTATGTCTTGGACACTCGGGTGAAGAGAGGGGCGGAGCTGTCAACTGATTCACCACCTGGTGGTGAGTTGGATCCGATGGCGGGGGAGAAAGTGGGACAGACTTGGCAGACCCAAACGTACTGTGAGGGTCTGTTGGGAACGTTTGGCCGAGTCCCCTGTCAGAGAGATCTTCAACTCCCACCTCCGGCAGAGCTTCGACCAGATTCCGAGGGAGACTGGAGACATTGAGTCCGAGTGGACCATGTTCTCCACCTCCATTGTCGATGCAGCCACTCGAAGATGTGGCTGCAAAGTATCTGGTGCCTGTCGTGGCGGCAATCCCCGAACCCGTTGGTGGACACCGGAAGTAAGGGATGCCGTCAAGCTGAAGAAGGAGACATAGACCTATCGAGCCTGGTTGGTTTGTGGGACTCCTGAGGCAGCTGATGGGTACCTGCAGGCCAAGCGGGCTGCAGCCCGGGTGGTTGTGGAGGCAAAAACTCGGGTCTGGGAGGAGTTCGGTGAGGCCATGGAAAAAGACTATTGATCAGCCTCGAAGAAATTCTGGCAAACCGTCCGGTGCCTTAGGAGGGGGAAGCAGTGCCCTGCCAACACTGTTTACAGTGGAGGTGGGAATCTGCTGACCTCAACTGGGGATATTGTTGGACGGTGGAAGGAATACTTCGAGGATCTCCTCAACCCTACCGACACGTCTTCCACTGAGGAAGCAGAGGCCGAGGGCTCAGAGGTGGACTCGTTTGTCACTCAGGCTGAAGTCACTGAGGTAGTTGGGAAGCTCCTCGGTGGCAAGGCACCGGGGGTGGATGAGATACGCCCTGAGTACCTCAAGTCTCTGGATGTTGTGGGGCTGTCTTGGCTGACACGCCTCTGCAACATCATGTGGCGTTTGGGGACAGTACCTCTGGACTGGCAGACCGGAGTTGTGGTCCCTCTTATTAAGAAGGGGGATCGAAGGGTGTGTTCCAACTACAGAGGGATCACACTCCTCAGCCTCCCCGGGAAAGTCTATGCCAGGGCACTGGAGAGGAGAATGCGGCCGATAGTCGAACTTCAGATCCAGGAGGAACAATGCGGTTTTCGTCCCGGTCGTGGAACACTGGACCAGCTCTATACCCTCTCCAGGGTGCTGGAGGGTTTATGGGAGTTTGCCCAACCAGTCCACATGTGCTTTGTGGATCTGGAGAAGGCATTCGACTGTGTCCCTCGTGGTGCCCTGTGGGGGGTGCTCTGGGAGTATGAGGTCTGGGGCCCTTTGCTAAGGGCTATCCGGTCCCTGTACGACCGGAGTAGGAGCTTGGTTCGCAATGCCGGCAGTAAGTCAGACCTGTTCCCGGTGCATGTTGGACTCCGGCAGGGCTGCCCTTTGTCACCGGTCCTGTTCATTATCTTTATGGACAGGATTTTTAGGCGCAGCCAGGGGCCGGAGGGAGTCTGGTTTGGGGACCACAGGATTTCGTCTCTGCTTTTTGCAGATGATGTTGTCCTGTTGGCTCCATCAAGCCAGGACCTTCAGTGTGCACTGGGGCGGTTTGCAGCCGAGTGTGAAGCTTCTGCAGTGATGCGGTCGATGTACCGGTCTGTCGTGGTGAAGAAGGAGCTGAGCTGTAAGGCAAAGCTCTCGATTTACCGGTCGATCTACGTTCCTACTCTCACCTATGGTCATGAAGTTTGGGTCATGACCGAAAGAACAAGATCCCGGATACAGGTGGCCGAAATGAGCTTTCTCCGCAGAGTGGCGGGGCGCTCCCTTAGCGATAAGGTGAGGAGCTTGGTCACTCGGGAGGAGGTCAAAGTAGAGCCGCTGCTCCTTCACATCGAAAGGAGCCAGCCGAGGTGGCTCGGGCATCTGTTTCAGATGCCTCCCGGATGCCTCCCTATGCCCCGGATAAGCGGTAGAAGATGGATGGATGGAGGGATGCTGCGGGAGGCTACAGTGTATCCCTTTTACATGTGATTGTGATCCCAATGTTTTGCTATATTGTCCCTGACTTTGTATTATGACTTTATAATGTTTGAATACCGGATTCAGTTGTAACATTTATATCCTAAAGATTTGAGTGCCTTATATAGTTAATCCTGTATCTCTTGATAAAGGTTAAGATACTTATAGATGATGACCAAGGAAAAAAAAAAAGGGGGGTATAAATGATGGCAGCACAAATGAAATAAAAAAAAAGGAGGATTGATATTATGTATTTTATGTCATCAATTTATGCATCATAGGCGGGTGATCTTGCTACATAGATTCTCTTCTTGTGTGATTGTCTTGGGTGGGAACAAGGGCCCCCTCTCTACATCAAGATAAAGTAAACCGATATTGTGGTCTGTTTCTGCTTGTTGGTGTCTGAACCCGGATCCAGAATTAACTTGAATGAACCAATCTCTTCAATTTCTTTCCAGTAATTTGGACAGAACACCTGTGGAGTCCTTTATCGAAATGAACAATAAAACCTGAGCATGAACATTCTTTAGTGAAATGGAAGCAAAAGTCTCTTTAGTGTGACCTTGTACACATTCTCATTGTTCAGATAAATTCTGGCCTCTGTAAACCATACAAATCCACAAAGGCTGGAGAAAGACTCTGCGTTTAGAAGTGAGAACAGAGAACGCTACAAAGAGGAAGAAGTACAGGTTTAGTAGGGAGGTGAGAAAAGCTAAACCACTGTACTCTGTGAAACTCCATCAGCAATTCTCAGCCAATACCTCTTCCTCTTTTTGAAAAGGGCTTAGGCAAAACACCAACTACAAGTTAGCCCCGCACCCTGCTGACGACCTGCGCCTAGCCAACAGGCAGAACAACTGCCTCTTTAATGAATAATCAGGCAGTTCGGACACCTTGCCTAACACCTCCATTCATCTCTCCCACATGGACATTTTCAGTTTTACCCCCACCTCCCCCACCCTCATAGTTAGCATCAAAGCCCTCGCCTTACCCCCAACAAGACTTTTCCAGTTAAAGAGGGGAATGTAAACATGCTGCTGAATCACCATCGATTCTGAGTCACTGTGTGGAGCATCTGACTAACTTTTCAACTTCTCACTGGAGTCATGTCAGGTACCAACCTGCTTCAAGACCTCCACAATCATTCCGGTCCCCAAGAAGCCAAGGATCACTGGAATCAATGAGTACAGACCTGTCGCGCTGACCTCTGTTGTCATAAAGCCATTTGAGCGCCTTGTCTTGTTACATCTCAAGACTCTCATAGACCCCCTCACAGACCCCCTGTGGATCCAACAAGTCTGTAGACGATACTATCAACATGGCCCTCCACACCAGGATCCTGTTTGTGGACTTTAGCTCTGTGTTCAACACCATCCTCCCAGATCCCCTTCAGGACGAGCAGTTCCAGCCTAACATGCTAGACTCCATCTGCAGGTGGATCACAGACTTTCTGACAGTCACGAGGCAAATGGGGATTTTTGTAACCTATCTATCTTTAGCTAAATATGAGAATGAACAGTTTGTGCAGAGCAGACAAAAATGTCTAACGTTCAGCCAGATGATAGGAATCCATTGCAACAGAAAGTCTGAGTTAGTCTTTAATTAGCAAAGTCTATTCCTAATGTATGTTTAATAGGTGCATCAATACTGGGCTATCAGCAATGATATCCATATATCTTACTTGTTCATCAGCAGCAGTTTTCCTCCTGTTAAAGTCTCTGTTATAGTTGGCGAGTGTGACATCCCTTGTGATATTCCAACAAACTGAGGTTTCATTGATTTCCCTGAGCTGTTGTATATATGTTGCCTGTATGGACTTTACGCTTGTTAAACCCACCGAGACAATAGAAAAAGCACTTGTGTAAAATTTATTACACCACTAAGCCCGAGTTAAACACTACAATCACGTTGACCTAAGTGACACATTGTCCAAATGTTCTCTTGCTCTTTGTTAATAGTTAGAAAACAAGTGTAAAAGCACACCACTGTGATCTTTGCTCAAATTGCAGACAGATGCAGCGGCATCATCAAGAAGCAGCAGGTCTGAGACTGAGCCCAGTGCAACGAGGAGAACACTTCAAACATACTCAGTTCAGTGACTTTATTTTGATGTTAAATAAATTTGAGTTTTATTGTCATCAAACAAAATCAAAGCATAAAATCAAGATTTCAAGAGTGCACTTCAGAGCAGACAACACAGGTGTGGACTTGATGGAAGAGTTGTTGTTGCACTTTATGCAAGAAAATTAACACACAGGACTATGTTTCCTATTTGTTAATAGACAATATCTCACATGTACCCAGTCAAAACCGGCCTATGTTTTCTTTGCTAGTCACTTCCAAGATGCTTCTTAGGATATACAAACATGTAAACTATTTGTGTGTGTGTGTACATCTCTATAAATAGCATTCCAATCTTCTCTGGAAATAAAGTGATATACTTGATTAAGATTTTGTTGTGGAATGTTTGGTAGGATTGCATTGCATGGTTGCATTTTTTTTTAGGACTGAGCATGGCTGGTAGAACTCCACAACCTTATCAAACAGTCTTCCCCGTTCTTGTTTTTGTTTAACTGCCATTTAAGTTGGACAAAATACACTATTCTTTGATTAATTTGAAGCAGGACTCTAAAGCATGCTGACATGAGCAGACATGGGTAGTCAAACATTTGTTCAGTGGGACTTTGAGTCCATGCCCTCAGTGTTTTATTTACAGCCTTGTTTGAGTTATCTCTTGGAAGCGCTTTGACCTTTCTGTGCTGATAACACCTGAGTCGCAGTGGGAAGGATGTTTGTGCGCTTTATATTTATTATGTTCTACTTTTGTAGCTTGTTTAATTAAGTTAATTAAGATGTCTAATTTGTAGTTTGTGTCACCTTCACAGATTGCATTATTTTGTGTGGAGAATCTAAATCTCTAGAAAAATAAATACTCATGTTATCAGATTTGGATGGTTACTTAAATGGTCCTAAAATGTATATAATAAAGTAATCATTCAGGATGCACCATATACTTGTGAATTACAAATACTATAATTGTGATTATCTTACTACTCACTGCAGTCTGTCATCAATAGTTTTTCTTTCCAAAACTAATCCATAGATCAATTTAGCAAGAGAACCAAAAAATCTGTGATGTATTCAGTGCTGTTTGCTCTTTAAAAAAAAACATTCCTCTGACTTTACTGTCCTAAAATTGCTCTGCACACTCTAAATTGACATCACAACTACCATAGATCTATGACAAATGAAAAATGTTCTGCCACCTTTTATATTTTTAATAGTGGCCACTTGTGGTACTGCAACCCCCTTACGACAAAGCGACAAGACTTTACTATGGAAAAATAAATCCTGAAAAGTGCTTACAGGGAATCTACAACTATGATTTTTTGTGATTATTTTTTACTTATGTACTTTATGTCTAGCAGGCCAAAAACACAAGCATTAAACTCATATATCATACATTGCATATCATTTGGAAATTCAGTCAAGGATTGGTCACATGAAGAAAAAAAAGACAGTCACTAAGTTTGTAATAGCATTTCTGATTTTATTCAGAAAAGGTCTGAGAGGAAATACACAGTCTTATCATTTAAATAAAAAAACTCACCAATAAATTCACATACCTCACCAGAATGTTTAAACTAGCAAGTGACTTCTTTTAAACTGTGGATATGTGAATATGGAAAATGTAAACTTTGCTGCTTTAGTTGTTGTTGTGATGTGTTCAGTGCGAAGGTGCCGGGTGAACGTTGGAGTGCAGGCCTCGTCGGACCAGCCCATTACAGATCAGGGGCGGGGAGTTTCTCCAGTGTGGGCTCCATGCCCCAGATCTCGCGGGCATACTGGCTGATGGTGCGGTCACTGGAGAACTTACCGCAGCCTGCAATGTTGTAGATCACCTTCTTGGTCCATTCCTTGGGGTTCTGGAGCAAGGATATAAACAAGGAACCATTAACTGTTGTTTTTATCAATGGTTAACAACATGAAATTTAGCAATGTTACTATCCTGGATTGTTATAATATGGGAAAAGACAGAAAACACATAAATATCAAAGTTACATTTTGAGTCTTGGAGCCAGCCCTAGGTGGCTAATTTAGGAAATACAGGTTAAATAATAGGACCTCAAGGTTTTGACGATGGTGTGTTATTGTACCTTGTACAGAGCGTTGACCTTTTCTTGGGATTTCATATAGTCTTCATAGTCAGCAAAGACTTTAAACCTGTTAAAAATATTAATGACAACAGCTGAAATAACTACAGTTGAATAGATAGATCAGGTGGTGTGCGTGGGCATAAAGCCGTGGGGCAGTTTTTTCTTGTAGAAGTTCTCAAGTTTTTACATGTACAGCAGATATTATGTGCGAGCGTGCTTGTGCCGCAGGCGGTCATGTATGATATGTCGTTACCTGTCGTGATGCATCAACATGTTGACAATTTCCTTAAACAGGTCGGGCTGCTTTGGGCTAAAGAAGCCTCCAGCGATCTGGTCAATGGCTTGCTTGAGCTCCGGCAGCCGGTTGTAGTACTCCTCTGCATGGTATCTAAGCAAAATAAAATTACAATCACCTTAAGCCTTAATACACACATACACAAGTTCTACTCTGTTGCCACAGTAACCGGTCCATTCATAAAGGACTGGTGGCTGCCCACACAGGAATTTCAGCCAGTTTTCAATACCACACCTTTATGTGCTGAAAAGCTCAGTGTGCTGTTCTTGGTTGTGAGTGTGCACACATCAACAGTGTTGTCTGGTGATTACCAAAAGCACAGATCAAAGCTGTGAACTGCACTACTCTTCAACCATATATTCAGCACAAATCACACAGCAGAGGCCAACCACAGACAGCCTGTACTGTGGTGCACTAAAGGAAGGTCCAGAGATGGCTTCAAGTCTTTTCAGATTTTGTGTGATATTTATTGATAAAGACCAGGATTAAGATAATGAAACAACTAAAATATCCGAAGCGCATGTGATAAAGGTAGCCTTTAACTTGAGATCATCACTGTATCAGTTCATGATTTGTAAACCATAAATACAGCTTGAGTGGACTTATTAAGGAAAATTGAGATAATGAGGAATATTATTCTATTGTTGCTTTTGTTATGATCTTTAAAACAAAATTACATTTTATATTTGGCTGCCATATTCCAATCACTCTCAGGTACCTCTCAAAACCTTTTTTAAGTTGTGCAGAAGTTTCTGTAAACTAAAATGTGGTTGACTTTTTATTTTTAATATAAAAGGTCATAATTCTATCCTAATACATAGTGGTCACAGTAATGTTAACATAATTTAGGTACATAATTCAAGATTCTTTCATAAGTGATATGTCTCAGTGTTGTGAACACTACACTTGTGAACATTTCTTGCAAATAATAAAACATCTTCAATATGTTTTTGTCAAACTGCATGTTGCTCATCAGAAATATGTTATTGGGAGCATTAGAGAGTGACAACTCCAACAAAATCTCACCCTTTTTTGTCCATAGCATCCACATCCTCCACTCTCATGCCAAATATGAACAGGTTCTCCTCTCCCGCCTCCTCTGCCATCTCCACGTTGGCTCCGTCCATGGTGCCAATGGTCAGAGCGCCGTTAAGCATGAACTTCATGTTTCCTGTGCCTGAGGCTTCAGTGCCAGCTGTGGATATCTGCTGTGACAGATCTGCAGCTGGGATGGCTGAGAGCACACAAAACAAGAAGCTTAATGACTAAAGTAGGCATTTTGTGGCCTTGTGGTCATGTACAGATGAGAAAATGTTGACATGGAACATCTGCAGAGAGGAAAACGGACGGGAATGATGCAAAATGAAAGAAATGCTAAATAATAAAAGCAAGAGGAGATGACAAGCATCTGTATTGTGAATTACCCTTCTCTGCGAGTGTGACTCTGTAGTTCTCTAAAAAGATGACTTTAAGTCGATCTCCTACCACAGGGTCATTGTTGACTATTTCACCAATCGCTGTGATAAGACGAATGATCATCTTGGCGGTGTGGTATCCAGGGGCCGCCTACAAGACACACATCAGAAAAACATAACGATAATATTAACGTAAAGCCATTACATACGATTTTTTTTTTAACAAACCTTTCCACCAATCATTACGGTCCTTGGAGTCCACTGTTTGTTTGGCTCCTTCTTGATGCCTAAAATTGAAAGGAATAGTTTTTAGAGATAAGAATGAACACAAAGCTTTAACGCGGGTGTTGAAAGTATGTCAGAGGGGCTCACGGTTGTAATAGGTGATGATGTGCAGGCAGTTGAGCAGCTGGCGCTTGTACTCATGGATTCTCTTCACCTGAATATCGAACATGGAGTTGGGATTGATCTTCACCTTGTAGTGCTCCTCCAGGTGCACAGCAAACTTCATTTTATTCTCCTGCATTAAAAAAATAAACATATTAATTTAGACAAGTGTAATCTGTTTGTAGACATATGTGCTTTAAATGCTTTTAGACAAACAATGCAGCTCCGCTATATCTTTCATCATATTATTATTTCTTTTTATATGGTAAACACAGAGCAGCTTAGTACATTATGTCATTATCTGTATACAGTATGAATGCAGATAGCTTTCAGTGGGATATGTGCCAGGGTTACATACCAAGCTGCGACAAAGAGAGAGACGTTGTCACATTTGTTGGTTATTGAAAGGTATACTATGGAATAGTAAACATGGAAATGTTTGTAAAAAAAATTAAAATGCTTTCTTTGACCTTCATCAGTAAATAAAAGTTAGATCCATGTTTACTATGGCTTTTGAATGAACTTAATCCACCAGTCATATAGTTTTGTTTTACTTCCTTCTGTGTGCTGAGACTGTCTGAGAGGTAAATATATAAAAATTATGTAAATGGAGGTTAATGGTAAAAAACAGTCATCTCGACATTGGACGAGTGTGAGATAACAAAAGTCCACTGTTTGGACAGATTTGATTAAATCTATTGTGAATTATGCCTAGTGCTTAGATATAATTTACAAGGCTCACCTGTTTGATTTTGGCAATGTCACGAATGAAGGCCTCGTCATTTACAAACTGGCGAAGCTGCTGCAGCTGGTCAAGGTCACGAAGAAAGTCCTCACCAATTCTCTACAAAAATGAAAGAAAAGAAGTGAATCATGATTTGAAATGGTTGTGGTAGATATAGATTGTTTTATTACAGATTACATTTGAGTTATGTCACTGTTTGAATAACTGCTGAGAATAGATTTACTGACACATTTGTGTATTGCTGTAAACCTCGTACCTCAGCAATGACCTCAGCCAAGCCGGGGTTGCACATGACCAGCCAGCGTCGAGGTGTGATGCCGTTGGTCTTGTTTTGGAACTTAAGTGGCTCCATTTCATAGAAGTCCTTAAAACTGTGGAAGAAGAGAAGTGGCAGAAGGATGGGCACAGTGATGGTAGGTTGCTGCAGTGCTGAGCAGACACTTACATGGTGGCTTTAAGGATGTCTGAGTGAATTTGGGCCACACCATTGACAGCATGTGAGCCCACGATACACAGATGAGCCATGTTGATCCTCTTCTGCGCTCCTTCCTCGATGAGTGACATGCGCTGCAGACGGTCCATATCTCCTGGATACCGGGCTGCAACTTTCTGATGAGTGACAGACACATGAACTTTTTTTTTAAATAACTGCACAAGCTCATTTTCCTAATTGCACATTTCTAAAAAGCGCTTCTGTCACCTTTAGGTTAACATCTCTGATTGAAAATATTATCAAATGAGCTTGGTTTATGAGCTGTTGGTCCTGTTCCATATGGTGATGTCTTATAATTTACTGTGTAGGCTGACAGACGCCAGGTGAGACATTCATTCCGCCTTGAGGTGTAGGCGTTAAAGTCCATATAACTTCACTTTGACAGGTGATGCAATTAAAACCCAATAAACATCATTCGCTTAGACTTTAAAAAATACTGCATTTAGGTCGTTGTGCTGATGTGTTAAGGCATCCATCACATTTTAATAGCTTCTGGTGTTGTTTATTTCCATAACAACATGGTAACAATTGCAACTTCCGACACAGCCTTGGCATCATGTAATGTACTCATCACTTCCTGCGTAACCTGCAAAACTGTAATTATCAACACGGCTGTATTAGTACTAATAGTACAAACAACGCGATAAATCATGTGTGCAGTGAGGGTTAGGGTTGTGTGAGGACCGGGGAGGACACGTGATGGAGATGAAAGACGTTGCAGTGCACAAGTCTGACCTCTAGATGGCGACGGTTGATCTCGTAGACGATCTCCAGGTGGCGAGGCAGGAGATGGGCGAACAGGTCGACCGGCCAGCGCTCCAGAGCCTCGGGAAGCACCGTGTGGTTGGTGTAAGCACAGGTACGAACAACGATGTCCCAGGCCTGCACCCAAATGATACACAACCTCACATACAGGAGCTTTCAACAGTTTTAAATCAGAATGGTTGACTCAATACCCAGGTATAACTCTCTCTCTCTTTTTTTTAAATCAAAACTGAATGCTAATAAAACAGATATAAATGTGGCATTAGCAGCCACTCACGATTATCGAGGATTTAAAACTGGACAGGCCAAGTATTTTGTCCTTTTTTTGTCGATGTAAACTATTAGAAATCGCATAGGCTAATATGCATAGGCTATTGGAGCAAAAAGTGCATTACAAAGTGCAACATAAAACACACTGACCTGTCAATTTCAGAATAAAAGCCGTTGAATTTGCCAAAAAGGCCGGTGTGAACGTTGCAGAGCTGTGGACACTGTCTTTAATATACCATACATAGTGTATGGATTTCCCTTTCATAACCATGGCATTAATATTAAATTGTTTTTCTTTCATACTCAATTTAGACAAGGCCCACTTTGAATTTGTAATGGGCCTTTTGAAATTTTTAATTCTAAAGTTTAACATGAAAACAGACTTATCCCTGGCAAAGAAGCCCTAACCAAACCACTATTTGGCTATGAGATTTAGCTGTTTAATTAATGTTCACCTTTTCCCACTCCAGTTTCTCCTCGTCCACCAGGACCCTCATGAGCTCAGGAATAGCCATAGCTGGGTGAGTGTCATTCAGCTGGATGGCAACCTGAATATGCAGTAGAAAAACATTCATTATGAAATGTCAAGTTCAAGTCAGTCATATGTTATAAGAAGCTTTGTTTGTAGAGCTCATTGAACCGCTCTCAGAACCCAGCATTCTAGTGCAAGGCAGTTGACCAAAGGCACACCGAGAACTTGAGGGGAAATAATTTCATTTGTGACACATAGTATTTTGTCGAGTTTTTAGCGTCACCTTGTCAGGCAGTTTGCTGAAGTCTGTGCGAACAATCTCCCTGGAGCCAAACTTGGAGACCTTGAAACGGCGGATAATGTCTTGGAGGGTAGCAGAAACCACAAAGTACTCCTGCTTGAGACGGAGCTCCTTCCCCTCAAAGAACTGTCAGGGAAAAGGCACACATTTCTGAACTTAAATAAAACGTCAAGACATTCTTTGCTATTAAAAGTAATTGTGTATTCATGTCTAGTGTTCACACACAGACGAAGTAGAGTAAAAGCAGCCAGACATAAGTCTTCAGGTAAATCTCAAACTGTAATTATCTTTTTTATGTCATTGTCAAATATCCGACAGACTCTTTATCAGCCAAACCATAGTCATTAACTCAACCTTTCATTCACTTTCTTTTTCTATGACTTCCGCAGCCAGCATTTCCACATGGGCCTCATTTGGTGCTCAGTATGGGTCCCACCTGTGTTTGATCAGCTTCAGAAGTAACCCAGAACTACGACAAGTTTTTTTCTTACATTTAATTGTTGATCAGAGATGGTGTGACATCAACAGGGAGGAGAAAGGAAAGTTTACTTTATTTTATTCCCCATTATTCCCCCATTATTTTTATCCCCAGACTGTACGTTTACCTGAGGCAACATTCAGGACATTTACATTTCAGTTTCTGATCACAATTAAATGTAAAAAAAACCTTCTGTACTTACCGTGGAAACTGCAGACAAACCCACTTGGGACTCATTTAAGACAATATGATGTATTATTTAAAATCTGGACTCTTGAAGTTCTGTAGCTGTATTTCTTATCTAGATATTTGAATATTGGCAAAAGTGGCAATTTAAATAGGCTGTTTGTGCCCATCAGACTTTTTATTCACCTTATATTTTCCATTAAGAAAGATTTCCATCCAATTATGTCCCACGTTATCAAGTTTTTATGTCATCTTTTTTATTTCATTTTCATTATAATAGATAGCAGTGCCTTATTTAGATAGATAAAACAAGTTTGCTCGATTTCTTGAAGCAAATGTGAAACAATTTCCTTTTGCAATAAACTATAGTGGAGTTAATTAAACTAAATTTGAAGACGTTTTCCATAGTTTGCAAAGAATAGTGATAACATATTTTAAATCTCATTTGAAAATCTTGCCTGTTTGAAGATTAAAATGTAGTTATTGTTATTGTTGTCAGGTCAGAGGGCTTTATTGTATACACATATGGAAAGCGTAACAAAAAAAGACTCGAGAATAGGAGCAGATGACTGAGTGAAGTGAACATCCACTGCGCTGTATTCCCTGCTCTGGGCTGCCCGCACCTAAATTATGTGCAGAGACTTGAGTTAAAGCTGATACTAGATGTTTATCACCCAAATCTTCCTTCTCGGGCCCTGAGGGAGTGAGCGCACGGTGGTCAGATAAAACACAGGCTTCAGAGCAAGAGAAAAGCTGACAGTGGCTCCAGCTCAAGACAAAGAAGAGGACTATAGCCACCAGAGCCACTGACCAATTTATGGAAATCCATTTATTATCTGAGCTACGATACCTGCTTTCAAGACACTTATGTGAGAATCTTACAGTAGCAGAGGGTGCCTATATTAATATAAGGACACATACAGTATACTGCTCATGGTATGAATTTGAATACTGCCTGTGGTTTTCACATCCAGCTGTTTCCTTGAAGCCGAGGTCAACGCTGCACGCCTACACGGCTTTATACCAAAAGTACAGCTACAGTCATTATTTCTTACATTGTCATTGGGGTAAAGCACACGGGAGATGTTCTCCGCCAGGTTCCTGTCCAAAACAGCCTGAATGTAGCCACCCACATTGACTGTAAGACAAAGAAAGAGACATTTACGGTATATATATTTTAAATTCTGTCCATGTTCATTGGGCATTTTGTTTTAATGTTTACGTACAGTCTTTGAGGTTGAAGTCACAGGGAGCCTTGGCAGACCACAGCCTCATAGTGTTGACTACATTGTTCCTGTATCCAGGGACAGGCGTGTCATAGGGCAGAGCCAACACGACCTAATAATAATAATAATAATATAAGATTATACCAGATAGTTTATCAATGCACACTCATTAAAGAACTCTCTTGTGAACAGGGAGCACTATTTACACTATATTTTAATTTGAATAGGTTTAAATATAGGTATATAGGTTTTTACATACAACTTTAGACACTAAAAATGCTCTGATTAAGGCCCCCTCCCTCCAGTGCGTGTGGGACCTGGGTTTAAAACGAACCCTATTTACTCTGATCTGATCTTATTTTAGAGTGTCTTCAAAAAATGTCTGCGCTGGGATTATGTGTAACTTTTGATAACCATAAGGAATAAAGCTAACCAAAGTGAAAAGAACAAGTGAAAAGCATTATTTGTCTTTTACATTCATTTTAGTAGTTCACAGCGCACACTTCACCTGAGTGTCGACCCATTTGACTCCATCAAGATGGTGCTCTGTTCTGCCATAGAAGTGTACGGGCCGCATGTACTCGGGACGGGCCTTTTCCCAGGGGTTGCCATACCTCAGCCAATCATCAGCCTCTTCAACCTGGACAATGACAATCAGACAAATAACAGCTTAAATAAGCTGTTAAATCACATTTAATCTCTGCATCTAAACTAAATGGAGGCACACACATTAAGTGTAGCTAAAACACTACAAACAAAAAATTTGGTGGTTCATTTCTGACCTGCCAGCCATTGACAATTTTCTGGTTGAAGATACCAAACTCATAGCGAATACCGTAACCGTAAGCAGCCAGTCCCAATGACGCCATAGAGTCCAGGAAGCAAGCTGAAAACCAGGGCAAATGAACATCAAATTTTGACTCATTAAATAATATACCATATATCAATCCACAAAACATGTATGTTGCTAATTAGCCTTTTTTTTTTTTTTATTTCACAAGCAACATGTTTTACCTGCAAGACGTCCAAGGCCACCATTGCCCAATCCGGCGTCTTCCTCCATGTCCTCCAGCTCCTCCATGTCGAGACCCAACTACACACCACACACTAATGGTTATTACATGAACAATGAACAATTCTGAGCTGTAGGTGTTTAACGGGACCTGGTAGGTGGCCTCGTCACAAGCGTTCTCCAGCGCCAGGTTGACCATGGTGTTCTGCAGAGTGCGACCCATGTAAAACTCTAGGGAGATGTAGTAAACGCGCTGCAAAGGAAGCAAAGGGAAAACAAACCTAAATCACAGCACAAAGACGAGTAACAGCTGCATGATGGGAGCAAATCTGCTTCTGCACACAAAAGACCACTGCAATATTATTTCAAATCTGAAATAACGTCATTTTCCAAGAGCAATAGTTTGTGATTTATCTTCTTGTTTGAAAGTGCAGACAGAGAGCGCTGCCACCTGAGCCTGTGTTTAGCCTTTTGCCATTTAGACGTTTTGTTTTTTTCCCTCCTGGTGAGAGGACACAGGCTGAGGAGACGAAGGGAGCAGGGGGGACAGATTACTTTGGGTGTTACATAACGGCCACATTTTGGCTCAGGCAAAAATAGCTCCTGTAGAGGTCGCTGTAAAGGTCAGCTGAGCCTGATACCCGGTCATTGTGAAAACAAGTGAGCAGCGATACAAGGCCTAAAATCAATGTGTAAAAGAAGCATTAATGAGTGACACAGGCACATCACAAGGAGCCTTACGGGATGCATGAATTATATATGACTGCATGTTCCAAATCTGATCTGACTTCTTAACGCTCTGTCATCTCATTATGAAAATTAGCTGCTGTTTTATGATTCTCACATCAGCATAGTGGCATACAAATGTGTTTATTGTAAGGTTATGTAAAGAGCTTGGACATCTTTTCTTATTCTGGACCTTTGAGGAATTCACCTTTGACCTTTGTCTCTTGGACAAACAAATAAGGCAATACAATGAAAAGGTCAGGTTTAGCTTGGCACTATTTGCATAAAGAGCTCCTGAAGACTCTTGTAATGTATAATGACTGTCTCCAAAAGGAAACAGAGCAATAACTCTGCTGAGTAAGTGAAGGTGTGCACAAAAATAGACTTATTAATAATTTTACATCACAAAGTAAATGCACACTCTCTCAGCTTGGCTTTAGGTTTTCTGTTTGACCCCTTACTATAACGACACAATGCTTTTGTGTGACATTGTACAGCAGTAATATGGTGGCATATGCAGTTTTTTTTCTCATGCTTCCCATTGTTCCTTTAAGATTCACTTTTAAAGTCGTTCATTTCCGTGTGGTTCGGTTCTTGATGAACGTGACGAGTCCTAGCTTCTCTACAGACTTTAGCGGAGGCCCTCAGAGGCATATGACACAGGCCACGGCCGTGTGCTTTATAGTTAGTCAGAGGAGAAGGTCATGGAGAGGTTTCATGTTTCAACACACCAAGACGTCAGCATACCACCAGAGTGCTAAGGCGCCCCTTGTGAAGTTCAAATGTCGTGACATGGCATTATGTTGACATTGAGCCTTTAAAGTTATGCAGATACATATAGCTATTGTTTAAATGTGGACACAGCCACAGGTGTTTTAAAGGAAAAACAATCAGACAACAATTTATAAGGAAAAATCTTTTTGGCTGGATTGAGATAATAAAGAGTAATGACCATTTCATTTAAAATAAATACATATAATAAAATCAAATACTGACTATTTACTATTCTAGACTAAAACAGAGTCTGTTTTGTTGCAAAGCAGTGGGACTAGGGCACACATTTAATGGACACACTACAACAGTGAGAGCTGTTTGCATTTAGCTAAATTTAGTCCTTATGTGATCACGAATATATCATTTACTTCTCCTTTAAGTTGCAATCTAATATTAACCTAACCACTGCTAAATTTACTTCACAGCAACTGTTACTGCACAAGACATGCCTGTAACTCACTTTGGGGTCTTTCTCATAGTAATGCTGCTGGGTTCTGATCCATCTGCCGACCAGGTGGTCCCGCACCGTGTGGGCCAGAGCAAAGTAGTAATCCCTCTTGGTGGCCACATTTCTGTCCTTGACCAGGGTGAAGTGGAGGTGCCTATTGAAGTTCTGCTTAAGGTCAGCAACGTTCTCGACACCAGCCAGGCCTCGTACCGAAATCTGTTTCCTCCGGTCGTGGTCGGACAGTGGTTTGGACATGATTGCAGTGGATCAGACTCAAGGTGAATGGTCAACAGTGAGAGCAGGGACAGCGAGGAAGCACCCACTGCACTGTACTGGCTCATATTCCACACTTTAAAGGCAGCTCTATGAATATTAAGCAGAAGGTGGGGACATTGAGAGAAGGGTAGGACTTTGGGGTGTTTAATTTGAGGTCATGTCCCATCATTTTTTTCTCTGTTTGTGACAATAAATTATAAGGACAGGGAAAGTTTTCTTTATCTTTCAAATTAATATTTCCATTTTTGTGAAGCACTGATAGTTTACTTAAGTTATTAAATTTTGACACAAGATTGTAATCTGTTACAGTAGATGTGTTATTTTCTTTCCTGAAGTGTACTCTGATGGGAAACATGCTGACAATATCTGGCAGCCATAGCGCTAACTTGTTTTGCTCCTGATCGCTGGCAGCAGTGCCCTGGTGGCAGATGGTAAAGGCACATGAAATGATAAGAAAAATAGATTTAGTCACTCCTCAAAAGCAGCACACAGCAAAGTCAGCTAATTATATTTTCTGGTGACACTTTTTCAAACCTACATTAAAAGTCCAGAATGATTCGTGCCCTATAGTCTGCTATAAAAACTCACTGCAGCCGTAAATACATTTATGCTACAGGTTTACATCACGTAAAGTCAGTCATGTACATACCAGAACTGTATTCTCTTATAAACCAGCAGTTCAGAGCATGTGCAGGAATCACATCTGTGCAGGGGCCCAGGGCATTGACAGACACAAACTCAGCTGCAGCACAGCCACCAAACCCACTCTATTTTCAGTTATCACTACAGCGAGCCAAACTATCATGAAGTCTTGACCTTCTATAAATAGTAACTCTGACCCAGTCCCAAAGGCCATGATATTTGAAAGGCTATCTTGTTAATGTCAGCAAGAGCCTGCAGACAACACTAGTATATTACTACAAGGAGAAGTGTGGCTTAAGTTTGAGAGGCAGTGTATTTTTCACAGCACCGCAGAGTTATCATTATCTTGTTAAATAGAGGTCTGTGCCTTTGGACTCAAATAATTTAAAAGCTGCGGGAAACAGTGGCTGTTAGTGTCAAGACAAAATGCTTTCTTCAATAAACGTTGTCTTGGGAAGACATTAGGGGTAAAATTATGCTGTCAGTCTATGCTGATGGGCTATACTGTTGGAGAAATACAAAAGTGCTGTCACACACTGCAGCAATTGGACAACACTAAATAATAATCAAAATGCACATTTTAGTTGAAGTGTTGACAGCACTTTACCGTCCATTTTGCTTTAATTTGAAGAATTTTAAGAACTGATGCGGTGTATAAATGCAGTGTACGCCATTCCTTTTCATGCTGCTTTTATTGTCCCTGCATGAGGAATGACCCTTAGATGAGAGGGACCATCACACGCCGCGTGACGCAGATTGAAGTTGGCGTGCCCCTGATTTGTCCATTATGATGAGCAAATTATGTTCTTACATGTCTACTGGCTGTTCTATCAAATGGTACATCTTGCATTCCAAGACCACACTGAACACTCCAGCCCCATGGAAACAGTGAGAAAAACACATTTTGAACAGTTAGGACAGGCCAGACATTTTTTATGCCTCACTTTTTTTTTTTTTTTTTGTCAGTCCAAGAAAGCCAGCAGTTTACTGCATTGCTATCTTGTAATCAAAAGAAAGCCATGGAAGTTTAATTAATATAATTTTAAGTTTTAATCCCTAGAGAAGATTAAGTCAATTAACTCTGATGCTAATAGCTGTGATTGGCTGGGAGTTATTATGGAGCAGTGCTGTCAGTCTCACAGTAAAATCAGTGTAGAACCAAGTTAGAGAAAAGGCGACAATTCCTGGTGATCAAACCAAAATGACCTGCTTTTTATTCTGAAAGAGAAGGGGCACGGAAACAAAAGCTACAAACTATAATCGATTACATGTGAAGTCCTCTGAATCACGCTCAAGCTGTTCACATTTTACCGTTTGCTGTATCACCCGGTTCTGTTTGTCCTCTTTCACAGTGAGACCACGACAAGAGCAGCCGCAGAGGCACATCGAGCCGTTTCGGAGAAGCCACGTCTCATGTGTCACGGAATTTTCACAGAAAATAATGTGGCACATTTGCAGGTGGCATATCCACGTCTCGCACCTCTGTATCCTAAACATAACGACTTGGGCTGCACACCATCCTATAGGCTTACAAAATGTTTCGTATTCCTCTCTTTTGGATTGTTGCATTGAGCTAATGAGAGGTCTTATTATGGCAAAAATGGAGGCAGTATTATCTTATTTGTAAAATAAATATGATTTAATTTAAATTAGTGTATTTTAGTGTGGAAATGAGGAAACAATAATGAAGCATAAGTTCATTGTTTAGTACTCTTATAATTTGCAGCACCAAAAGAAACAATTATGTAACCATGACAACTAGTCATTTCCAAATATGCAACCATTTTTGCCTTTATTTGTATAATTTTTTTTTCATTTATTGTGGGTAGAAATTCTTCAGTAATTCTTTCATTCTGCAGAAATGTTTTTGAACTTTTCAAAAGTTTAGCCTAAGGCTGGTGCTGGACTTTTTGTGTTTTCCTCCAGTGTCTAGTTATAAATATTACAGTTTTGAAAATGTTGAGTCAGTGACGTGAGGCTGGTTGCAAAATGATCTAAGAAAATTATTATCCCAGTCTTCTCGGATCTCCACTCTTATTCCCTCAAGGAAAACAATGACTATGTCTGGCCACCAGCTATTTTGAAACAGTGCCAAACACGTTCAAACACACAGACATGACAGAGAGCATTTTCAATTTCCTATTGCTATTCAAAATTCAAATGTCGATGTGGCGTAGCCTTAGCGCCAGAATACAGGAGCAATGATCAGAGTATACAAGGGCACAGGGTTGACTTTGACCGTGCTGGGCTGCCTCTTAGTACTGAAGCTTTGATGTGATGCTCCAAATGAAATGCCCGGGCTCTAACAGACTTACACATGTGTGGATATGGTCTGAGTGAGCATGAGTGATTCAATGCATCCAGATGTTCAGTCTATGACATTAAAGCATCAAGGAGACTCTATCAGTAACCATCCAATTGACAGTATGTACATCACACCAAATCCGTTTTCTTGATGATGTTGCCAGATGACTTGTCGGAGCAGAATAGGCAAAGCGTATGTGGGAAATAATTACAGGCTCAAGCTGACAGCACTGTTCTCACTTGACTCATTCACACAGCGACTACGAGACGTTTTTACTCACCCATTCTGCTGGTGGCTTTTTTGTTTGGATAGAAGTGGCATCTGTGTTTACATCTTGCTACAACTTAAGGTAAAGCACCAAGCACTTGGTACACATTTAGTCAGTGCTTAATGTGTAAAGCTGGAGGTGGGTGAACAAAGAGAAAGGTTTAGGTGTTTTCCTGCAGCATCGAGAAGAAAGGAACCTATGTAGTTCTGAAGACTGCATTATATGATGCCATTTAAAAAATCTAAAGGGGAATTTCTACAGGATTAGTTATAAATCAGACTTATAAATGCTTTAAAACAGGCCACATTAAATTTTACTTTAAGAAACGCCTCCTGAAAAAAAAGAGTCCTGATTTAGAAGGTGGAAGAATATCTTCAAATAAAGCAGTGCATTTTGTACAGTATTTCTCATTAAGCTGGAACATTGATATACTACATTTAGTTTTAGAGTATGTGTATATAGTACACATAACAGTAACCAGTATTTGTTCTGCTGTGATCCATAATACATTTACATTACATTTAGTCATTTAGCCGACGCTTTTAATAGAATAGTGTCATCAGTGTTTTCCAGACAGTATTTTGAGACCCAGGTTTAAGTCCCTAAAAATAATGATTGTATTGCCACCAAATATCCAATCCTTTTATTCAACTTGTCCATGTGTGTTTGACAGAGGATAGTTAGAATATTTTCACCATTAGAAAAGCCAGGAAAATTAAAGCCTAGGAACAGCATTGAGATTTGCATTGAGGTCCTCCGGCCGGGGAATCGTGTCCAAGTGATTTTAGAGGGTTGTTGCCAAAGCTACAGAGGTCAACTGCTGCTTTTTGTCTTTGTTTTTAAACCTGTCATCCTGAGGCCATACAGGAGGAACACTGTCACCTGCTGGTGCCTTTCTGAGGAAGGGACGCTTGAGATAAAAAAAACTAATGTTTTTTAGATGGAGTTCCTGTTTCTATTTTCATGTCATTTTCAGGTGGACCAGAAAGAAACATCCATGAGACAGCACGTGGCCCTCGGACCGTACAAGGCTCTGGTAATTTGAGGTAGCTCTCTTAGTGAAGCGTGTACTATATATGTGGGAGACCTGGGTTCAATTCCCTCTTGGGTCATTTGCCCAATGTTACTCACCTCTCTCTTATACTGTTTATCAAATAAAGGCAAAAAAGGAAACAAAAATTACAATAATTTGAGGGAATGTCAGAACAATTTCAGGCTAGTCAGTTACAAATGTAAAGTTAAAAGGACCTCTCCTGTGAACTGTGTGGGTGTGTACCAACTGTGCTTTATTAACATCTGCTTCAGTTACATGTTATGGCAACTTTTGACTTTTTCTGCGCGTTGACCTTGTGTGACAAAGATGTGTCCATGTTCAACTTGCAAAGGTCTAATGAATCTCACCAACACAGTGTGGGTGTTAGGGCCTTCAGGTGCAGAAGCTGAACCAACAGGCTTCATATGATTGAACATATATACAATGCTCATATACCGCATTGTGAGTTCACATATAGATTTTTATTATGCATTTCATTTGTCAGCAATATATATTTATACAGTTCAACAGGTCTGTGGGAATATATCTACATACTAATGGTTTGGCAAAACTGAACTCTTTTGGTTGTTTACGAGGACTAAATTAGTGTTCAGGTTAAACACTATGTAAATCACATAAGTACTGATTTTCTCTACTTCCACACTTAGAGTCAGCATAAAGTCAGTTTGTTAGTGATAAATTGAAGCTAAAATTTAAAATGTGTCCTATATGAGTTGGTGGAAACAAAATGACAAATAAAAAAACTGCCTTGCAATAATAAAAGTCTATTTTCCTTACAATATCATTATGTAGGCCTACTGAGAGGTTAAATATAGTAAGCCTTTGACCAATATTTACAAACAGGCTTAGCTCAGACGGTTGAGTCTCATCCTCATTTTATATTCAGTGTCATTTTAACAATACAGAACAATTCATCTTAAAGGGAAATTGTCTCTTTATCTTTTGTAACAAGAAATGCACCAACACTGTGGCGTAGTTAAGCTCTGTTCATGCTAATGAGACCCTGTTTATGTAATTGGTCCTGTACCTTAACCATTTTAAACTGGGTGAGCTTCACAAAACACTGCATTAAAGAAAAGCAGAGAAGTATTTGTTGGATGATTGTTTTCTAGATACAAACAAAGGAGCAGTTTGCCGCTGTATCTCACAAAGTGGATTCAATAACATGCATGCTTTACTTAAGTCCTGAGGGCTTTCTCATAATACAGATCTTGCTCAATTTTTTATTGCAATTGTGGATATGTATCTCTGAGCACAACCGATGAGCACCTCTATTTCCTCACAGAGCCCGCACAGCCTCACTCTGGCTTAGACCAGACCAAAAATCAATAATTGCTTTAGACAGGTCACTAAAACACACAGAGACACACACAGCTGTTTGATCGGGTGATTTTAGGGCAGACATACCATGAGGATGTTCATAAAACCTAGTACCAGTCAGTCTGCAAGTGAGTCCTGAGAGATGGAGGAGGGTGTGTGGGTGGGGACACATCTGGGTCAGAAAACATACAGTACTACATCATGATGGCATGCATTGGAGTCACATGTGATCTACAAATCACAATCCATCCATTTATAGGGTAGGCATCACACACTTCTTAGCAGCAGTTTTGTTAGCACCATATTTCTAATGCCAATACTTTTCTTTTACAGTTATAGATGGACAAAAATAACCCAGACTGTCTATTTTTTCCCCAACGTTTGTTGACAACTTGCCTAGCAACTTAAAGAACACTCTAACACAGTCTCACACTGTATGTGTGATTACCATAATCTTCCAAAAGGTTTTGAAGTACCTAAGCAATGGGTGTTCGACAGTTTATCTCTGCAAAATAATTAGCAAAGTTCAGGCATTATACAAGCTAACATACACCAGTCCAGGTCCTCTTCACTGGCTTTCACAGCTTAATAATGAAACATTTTGCAAAAGGATTAAATGAGAAACGGAAGGTAAGATAAGAATATGACAAGACACTGAATTCATGAGCACTTGACCTATGCTTTAAGTAGCATTTGCAAACCATCCACAGACATTTAACGTCTAAAATGTGAATCAGAGCAGTTAAAGCAACCAGCCTTCAGGAGCTTCTCTGAGATGTGACTGGCAGCTAAACAATAATTGTAGTATTTTATACCTACAGCTGGTGCACTTCTCATTTACGGCCCCATGTCCCATGACCTTCCTTTTTTTCACATCTACAGTAATATTATTAGGCTGATATTATTGGCACAAGCTTTATTTCTCTTTCCTGTGACTCATGTGAAAGCTGTCACAGAGCATAAAGAAGGAGGTCATCTGTTGATGAATGTCTCTACTGACAACTGATACAGCACTTTTCTAGAGTTTATATAATAAATAAAAAGTAAATAAAATATGCTAGACTAAGAGGGAACCATAGCTTGATGGAGTGAGCATTAATTATTTTTTCTCCTGTTCATTTATGCTTATGATTGAGAAGAAATATTTTTTAATTTGTCATCTGTATGTTTATTTAGATTTGGAGTAACCCTTTTGCCTTCATTTGTGTATCTGTCTTTAGTTTGAATGTTAATTTGAGTCCATTCCTCCACTCACAGAGTTTAGCTGGGATTACAGATCCTTGTGTTCTTGTTGACACACTGTATCATATTGTGTCCCATGCTAAATTATAAAAATCTGCTATAGTGTTGATTTTTCTGAGTTTTATGCTAAATGTGTTCAACCCCATTTACATATTGAGGCTGAATTGTATCACAGGCAAAAAACATTTTAGAGCATTCATTATTCATATGTCATTCTCAGATGGAAGATTGCTTTGATTTTTATCTTTGTGGAAAGCAAGAAAGCTTAGGCTCAAACCAGCTCACCATAAAGGGGCTTTCATAAGCTCTTATGAGTCAGCCGTCACTGACAAGTCAAACACGCTTTACGCTGACTTCACACGTTACATTGAAATCCCGTTAACACTAACTCCTCCAAGGATTTCGTCACACCTAACGTAACAGTGTGAGTTCATTTACCTTTAAATACCTTTTTACCTTGAATTTTCTGAGCAGTCTAGGCGTGTCTATCTGATAAAGATGGTATGTAAACCATTGGAAGAAGTTTGCACAAATAGAGTGACTTTGATAATGTACCTATAATTGATATAATGATTTTTAAAGATTAGAGCCTTCTAGTGACGGGACGTTCAGGGTCCAGACTACTTCGACATTTGTATTGTGTCATATTACAGCAACATTCATGCTAAATAAAGGCAAGTTCTATTTTTTAAATAGATTTCTAAAAAAAAAAAAAACGCTTTCAAGGTTAAATATTTGCTTATTTTTAAGATTTTAAAACGAAGACATTCACACACTGTGAGTGAAACACTCCACAAAACCTTTGACTTGCCATAAAAAGAACTTTGGTTTGAATTATGTAACATTTTGAAAATTTGGAATGATTAAATGATTTTATTTAATGGCACTAGATGGACTGAGTTGGAGCGCTTCCAAAGAAAGTGTCTGCAATGAGCAGGTGGTTTAAATGATTAGATTTCCCATCTGTGAGTAACCACAGTCTTAAATAATCAGAGCCACAGCATGTTTATGTTAGTAACAGTAAGACAGCCACTACATCGTTTAACCTAAAACATACCTGTTAGTGCTAATACATTACCGGTCAAACCACCAGCGGTGCTTCGACCAGTACAAGATGGATTTTTGGCAGTTTGTGGACTCCGAAGCAGTCGGTGTACACACCAAGACCAGTGACTTACTGAGATCTGTGACTCCAGGGGGCGACTTTGCAGATTTCAGCATCTGTTTAATCAACACTTATGCAGATGGATTGAATAATTTGCTCTTATCCTAGCATTTTTATTTTGAACTCACTCTATTCTCGGTTTGATCAGTACAAAGGCAGGAAAACAGAAGTCATCAGTCAAAGTTAAATCATTAGTCTCATTTGTTTTCATTAACTGAACTTCAGTCACTGATCTTGATGTAACACCGGCTGCTGCACTAGGTAAAAAGATGGTGTATGTTCCCAAATATGTACCTTTCTCAGAGAATCCAGTTCGTTGTATGGTTTTCGTAAGTGGCCATAGATCAGTAACTGTTTTTTCCTCCCATTATCTCGAGATAACAAGAAAATCTATCGTTTTCTCGAGACAACGACTTCATTTTCTCATTATCTCGGGAAAACAACATTTTTTTCCCGCGAGGTGACGAGAACATTAAGTTGTTATCTCGGGAAAACTATAGAATTAACTCGTTATAACAAGATAATGGGAGAGGAAAAAAGTTATTGATCTATATGGCCACTTACGGCTTCTGTATACTGGCACTGCTCCTATATTTTTATATTGTAAACTAAAAAATATAATATTTTGCATAATTGCTTTAAAGAAAACAAGTAGGCCTAGGTCGAATAAAAAGATTTGTTCAAATACTGCATACTAATAAAAAAGGCAATAAGAAGAAACAATGAGCTTATATATCTGCTGGTGACTCAAGACTCACTCTACTTGTGTTGGGTTATTAGGTTAATTAGGTTATTTTAAAATGTAATGTAGAATATTTAAAAATGTGCTCAATGATTAGCAGTCTTTGCTCAAGGACACCTGGGCAACGAGATGAGGAGGGGGGCGGGGCCTGTCGCGACACCTTGAACTCGTTTGAGCCCTTCAGGTGGTCACTGCGCTGGTTATAAATAAAACCTATCTAAGACGCGCCAACTTAAGTAATTATAACCAGCCCATCGTTAATATTAGCGTTTTTGTGCCGCGTAGATCCTCCATGGCAACGGGGTTGGTAGTTTGAGAGGGAGCACGATTGGTCAACAGCGGCTGACCGCGCCCTCAGCCCGGATGAGCTACCTACCAAACTATTAGCATCAAGTGTCGAGGGGATGACGGCTGCGCTTCTGCTGCTGCTGCCGCCGCTGCTCTCGGTGCGACGCAGGAGAGAAAGCATCTTTGTGTGTGCGAGGTGCAGCCCAGCTCCATCGACACATCCACACGGAACAGCAGTGTTCTTCTGAGGACATAGGTCGCACATTCATCTGCCGCATTATTCACCGGAGGAGCCCTGTTTGTCTTTTCCAGATGGAATAATAGCCCCCTCGCTGTAGCTACCCATGTGTCGGATCGCCGGATGATGCACAGGTAAATGGCACCGCACACCTCCTCCTCACAGACAGCGGAAAATAGGGTTTTTAACGCTCGCTGCATTACAAAGGTACGAGATAACCCACGTCTGTGTCTGGATGTGTGTGTTTTTCAATGTCAGATGCCCGGAAATGTTTGGATTTCGATTGGGAGATGTTGCGTTATGCGCACCAATAATTGACACTTCCTCGGAGGTGTCTTGAGGAGGTTCCACTGCACGCTGCTGGGGAAATGTGAGCCTCTTTGTTGTGTGTTTGGTGGAGGTGGGTGGAGGTGGAGAAGAGAGGTACGCTTTCCAAATCCTACACGGTTGCGGATGAGGTCGCCTAATTGCGTGCCGGAAGACATGCCGTGTGCTGGGGCTACACTGGTGGCTTTTGCAGCATTATGGAAACGACTTCCATATCCCATTGTTTGATTTGAGCACATGCCACGCACTGGGCTGCTCATCCCTATACAAGTAAAGGTAAAGTGAACCCAGCAGCTTGACTGAAAGATGCTGGATCTATGTATTATTGAGAGGCATTTCATGTTTTGTGGCAGAGCAGTGGCCAGTTTTGAGATAAATAAGGGGTGATAGAGAAACAGCAGCTGTCCTGAAAGGCTAAACAGCTCACGTTCAGATCTTTGTGTCTTTTATAAGAGGTTAAAAATAAAAAGTTGGGAGAGGACAAGACAAACCTGCAACCAAACCTCACACCCCCATAGGAGGCTGCTGCTGCTGCTGCTGCTGCTGCCTCTGCCTCCACACTGCTCACTCATGGCACCGGCTCAAGGAGGTGGAGGTAATGTTAAATGTGTCATAGTTGCTATGCTATACATAAATACAGGATGTGGGGTGAAGTAATGTTCAGACATAGAAGCATCTTCAGAGAGGATAAACAGAGGCAGTTTTACTCAATCACTGTCCCTTGTTTAGAAACTTAAGGCAGTAATAACAATTACTTACACTGAGACAGACACCTGATCCTTCAAATATAATAATAATATCATTTTATCTCCTGATTAATGCCAGATCACTCCAAAGTCTTAACCAAAGGAAAAACAAGGCCTTTTACCGATTACATTGAGTAAACACAGAACTAAACTAATAACAAAACAAAGTTTTCAACTTCACTAAATCCAAGACTATGTCCACAACCAAACCAAAATTAAACAAAAAAATTGGATTTTTACGTCCATGTCTATTGCCCAATGACAGCAGAATGTGGTTTTTAAATATTTGCAATATTAATTACATTTTCCTGTGCAGAAAAAAAGAACCATTCCATCTGTGTATTGCCCCCTGCCTCTGGTATTCCCTACCACCAGATATTTTCTCACTATAAGACAGGGCGGTGCCAAAGCCAGAGCTACACCCCTGCTCATCTCCCACATGCACTGCTGCCCTCCACGCACCTCCTGTTCCACCATTTGCATTGCAAATGCCACTCGGACGGTAACACAAGCGATTTAGTTTCTCCAGTGCTGTGAGAGGTGAATGTTTGTGCTCACACAACAGAACAGGTGAGAAAATAATGAGCAGTGATTTCCTGTTTATATAAATTAGTCCACAACAACGCAGTTCTTGTTGTTCCTGTGAGCCCCTCGTCTTTTTTCATGTGTGCTCTTACACCCCTGCTGTTTGACATGACAGAAGCATCTAAAAGGTGTTCCTTCTGTAACAACCCACATGGCTTCTTAATGAGAGCCACAATGACAACAGTCAGTTCCACAAGAACAATCGTGACTTTTGTGATATTTCAGAGAGCAAAACAGCAGCAGGGCGTGCCACAGCTTTGTTTTTCCTTTCTTTTTGTCATACTGCCTTTTATTTTCTCCTGGTCATGCTTGATTTGTATTTTCATCTCATGGCTGTTCACACATTTATTTCTGTCCCTATCACATCTATTTTGGCATGAGATGAGCTATTGCCAAGATTCTACTCAACACACAGTATTTTTGGTGCCTTCAGAGCCATCTATACCAACACTCATGTTGCTATGATCTGACTCACTAGACATCTGTCTCCACAGTGGCTTCCTGTGGGATGTAATGCTCTGAATTGTGTTAGACATGTAACAGGGGAAATCATATCAATGCTGCCACAAGTATAATACAAATAATGACTGAAAATGATAATAATGAGGAAATTGTCGTAGGCGTACAACTGTGTACACACAGTCTGCCTATATGATGATAATATTTGGATTGTATAGTTTTTCCTTCAAGACTTTGCTAATATGTTCAACAAAAGAACATACATTTCAACATAAATTAGGGCTGAATCAACATGTACAAATCAAGCACTGTGCGAAATGCAAGAAATATATCAAATGTTGCATCTTAATATTCTGTAATAATATTTTTATGCAGCACTAGTTGAATAGTGCTGCACTGAGATTGAGATTCAAACCCGTAGAAACCCAAATGCTACTGACTTACTATCCTTAACTAATATTCCAGTGATTTTTTATTTATTTATTTATCCCGTTTTATGATGTATTGTTTCTCATGCTTGCATTCGTGACGTTTAAATTACAGTTTTCAAATGGAGCCGGTTGATGGGTTGGCATGAAGGTGGAGGCTGAAATAACAGGCCAGGGCTGACGGTGACAGGGTGTGTGTGTCACGGCTCAATAGCTCGTGCATACATACAGAGGAAGGGGAAGGTTACAGATATTGTGTGGCATGGCGAATCGTGTCGCTTCCTCTCTATCATACCCCATCAAGGTCATATCCGCAGACTCAAAGTGGTGGCCCTGGCCTTTTCCACTGCTGGCTCTGGCAGAGGAACGGGGCCCGCGGTCTACTGCTGCTTGTAATCAGGGCTGACGCGTGACTCAGTAGCATGCCAGATGTACCGCCAAACAGGGATTATGTTGTCCCTGGATGGTTAAGACAAAAAAAAAAAGGTCATTGTGGATATCTTTGTTGCACTGCACCTTCAGGGGGAGGAGGTTATTTAATTATTTGTGAATTAGCTCTGAGGCAGTTTGGTGTAGAAGTGAAATGAGTTAATAACATGCACACAATGGCATACAGTACAGGGCATTGCTCATCGCTGGGAGCCCATTAGCCGGGGAGGTGACACCAGCAGAACACTGTCCGTTAACTTTCCGAAGTGGGTCATTGTGCCAGTTGTTTGAAAAGAGAGCTGAGAGCATGGCAAATCTGAAGTTGTTTAGCCGCTATGGTGCAGTTGGACACTGCATTTACAGTGGTAGCTGATTGGGAAGGCTTGATTTGATATTGTTATGCATTGGTGAAATAATAGCAGATGAAATTGTCAGTTATTTTCCCATCAGGTGGTACAGTAGGTGGAAGAGAAGTGACGGTGGCCTGTAATTTTCTGGAAGCATGAAAGCTCCCCAGGATGCAGCGGTGGCTCGTACATTAGAGCCTGTCAAACTGGCAAACACGTTGATGACATTATATTTGTTTTTTTTGATAAGGCTCAGCTGTGGTTTGCTTAATATGCAATTGATAGAAAGGTTTGGGTTGGGATAATGCAATCATCTCAATGCATTTATTATGGATAGTCTGTTGTTTTTGGGGAATGCACTATTAGATAAAGTAGGGCTTAATATAAAGTTTCACTCTGATATACTGCTAATTTCACCTTCTATTTTCAATCACTCAGGGGAAATGGTAGACAAACCTCTGTGTAATATCATGATTTATCAAGCGCAGATTTGATACATTTCAGGCGTTTTCTTTTTGCAATATTGCTCCATTTTGTGCGGCTTGATTGACAGTGTTATATGCCGTAGAAGCAGCAGCGGAAACAGCGGGAACTAGTATTTTCAGTCTTTGAAACCGCTTTTCAAACTGACAGCCATTTTTGTTTTCACTCAGGTCCTAAGGGCTTGGAAGTGGGGCAGAAAACAGATTTCCCCATATTAATTTATATTTATTACATAACACCTGCCAACCTGATAAAATCCTGATAACAATGGGGTCATTAGAATATAGTGCAATTTTATCAATATCACAATTCAATATATAACAGCCCTGGTCTTTCTAAAACAAACAACAAAACAACTGTAAAGTAAATTAAGTTGTGAGCTACTCCAATAAAAAATAGCAGAACAATAATAAACTCTTAGACTCTCTCAAGATAGGTATTTATAATCAGTATTCCTCATTTAACATGTGATATGTGACAGCACAATTCGAAGCACGAGCTCGTCTTTCTGTTCATTCAAGCGTCTTCCGTTCATTCAGGAGTGTTGCATTACAGCGAAAATGTAAGTATTTCAGCCCATCCGTTGTCGTTACAGCGTGACAGCATGGGAAAAGTGAGCTGAAACTGCACGGTTAACAAAAATGTGCCCAGGCAGCATAATCAGTGCCCTTAGAGATATAAAACACAATATCACCCTGTCAGGATATACATTATGCAGTTACAGTGCTCAGAAGACGGCAACACAACGAGGCCCAAAACTGCTCCTCGGCACAAACGCAGAATAACAACTACTCTTGACTGCTCCACTTCTGACTTCTCCCAAAACATCTAATAAGTGAACATTCGGCATTATGTTTATCTTGCTTTATATTTAGTGCTTATGATATTATATACTGGTGTGAACTTATCTTCCCCACAATATACTGTGACCTATATGTGGGAGCTTAACGGAAATATCATCATTTACTATTTTTATTTTTGTATTGTGCTTAGCTGCCCTTATTATGCTTCAAGCGATGTGGTAACATTGAAAAATTGTTTGTTTGTGGGTTTGTATAATTTATTTAATTTAATCTTCAGGTTAGATTATGTGTAAATATATAAAACGTGTTGGTTGTAAATGTACAAACAAGCAAATGCTAACATATTAATAAAAAATAGTTATTGCAAGCTTCAGTTCTCTATAGCCGTGTCGATTTGCTCTGTTTTTTTTTTTTTTTTTCATTTTTATTCCCTTTTAAATAAATATATGAAAAGAGGTAGCGTAGGTAGTTTACAGCTACTTTCACCCTCTGTCCATTCTTTAAGGTCTGTTTGCAATGTTTTTTTTTTAATTAAAATTACATTTGATTAAAACCAGTCAAAGAAAAAGTAATTTGAAAATGTAACATACAGTGTTGTTATTTGCTCCATCAGTTTAGATGGCGATCCTTTAGTAGCTCTCAGGTATCTCTCTGGTTAAACCCAAGTGAAATGAGGAAGGTCAAGATTTCCTCTTAACTGTCAGCCTATAGGATGCTCGATCTCCGTTGCCTGACGCTGCGTTGCACTCAGCAGCTGAATGCTTTAGAAGAGGCAAAAATCCTGACCACACTTTGGCTGGCTGAAAGCTTTTGATTGAACTTGCATCAGATGTGTTGCCAGACACTTCTGACAGGGCTGCCGAGGTCTTGCCCTGTCTTAGTTGCAGATCGCTCTATGAGTCTTTCTCTTTTATTCTCTGTATTCTCACGGGTAAAATGCATTCATCTTTCCGAGTTAATGTCCGCAGAAGATAGGTGAGGAAAGAGCTGCAGCTGTAACCAGCCATTGGAAATTGCATTGTTGTATTGAGAGTTGGGGTTACGGGGACACGAGCATGTATGTGCACTCCTTTTCCTGCATCAGCACATAATGGTGCAGCACATTTACGTGGAGGCAATTGATCGCTGAGTGGTGTGTGACGCTGGCAGTAAATAGAGAGATTTTTAGCAGCTGCCTGGTTGTCCATCCATCACATCAATCTGGGCTGTTTCTGAACTCGGCCTGTCACACTCAGATGACCAGGCGACTGCAGCGCGGGGGATGGGAAAAGCTGGGACATTTATTTATTTCAGTTCATTCGGTGTATGCGGATGCCTCTCATGGGGACACATTGATGCTAATTTGCTATAGTATGCATCAAAAATCTCATCTAATACTGCAGCGCTAAATCAATCCCATCCTTGCCCTGGGGCAGCTTCGTCTAAAAAGCCGTTTGTCTTGTGTGTCCTACCTGTGTGAGGAAAGCTGGCCGTCGTATCAGTGTCAGCATTCATTGGGTTTTAGTGGAGCTCTCAGATCCTGGCCAAGAAACTGCTCCCCAGATTAACCCAGGCTTTTCTGTTGCATAGCTGCTGAAGTGGAGCATGTGTGTGTGTGTGTATAGGATGCCTGTCTGCTCCCTTTGTCTGGTGGCTGCGTCCTTAGGATGAGATGTGACAGCGCTGGATGATCTAATCACGGATGTCATAGCATAGCTGCTTATTAACAGAGATTTCAAGGGCAAACATTTCCATCATTAGCAGTACACTGTATTAATGGGAGGGCCTCGTGAGCCAGTTTGGTGCTGAGTGATGGCTCCTGGTAATGTCACTGGAGCACAGGAGGGACTCAGCGTCTCATCTCATTTTTGGAGGAAGTGTCTTTATTAGGATCTAATTTAAAGAACATGCATTGATAGTGTTTCACCGGCGGACAGAAGCTCAGCTGCAGTTCCAGTCTTATTTAGAGCTGAGAGGGGGAACTGTCATGTAGCATCAAAATCACACGGCTCACTTTCCTGATGGTTCTGTTTCACACTATTTGCATATTTCAAATGTTAGATAGGCGGTCTGAAAAAGTTACACGTTTATCAAGTTTTATAGACCATCAATCATGGTTCTCATCATTAAAGTAAAAACAACAATTAGATATGTTTTATCATCTTTTGTTCTAGCTCCTGAAGAATGTCAGAATTCTGTAATTTATGTAGAATATTCAGTGTTTCTTGATCACAATTAATGCAAATTTGTTTGTTGAAATCACACACAATCTATTGCATTAAAGTTTATATATAAATTCATTATGGACGTTAATGTAACAATATATTTTCCTTGACTGTCAAGTGTCAAGGGCTACTTCTCATTTCTCATCCATCCCTTAATCACCATTACTGAGATTTACAGGTTCATTATTGTGTTAATAAATTTTCATAGCAGTTGGTCAGCAAACCTTTTCGAGCACATTAAATGAATGCTACAGTATAGTGCTGCATTGAGAATGTAGATTTTACCATAGCTGGAGCTGATTCTGAAATTAACAGATTTTTCTACTCTGCTATTTCATCATACCTGTGTGAGACTGACAGTATGTGACCGAATGGCACTCGGAGCCATTGTTTGCCCATCCTCACACACATCACTCATGTTATTATGCGCCGAGGCAGAGTAGAGGGGGTGGCAACCCAAGAGTGTCAGTCTTTAAAAAAAAAACATTTTAAACAAATGGCTGCTGTTGTCAGCCTCTGACATGTGCTGCATTTGTATCCACAGCAGACTAGGAGACTAAGCGCAGAGTGTTGACAGTAGATATACGGGGGCTAAGCTCTGCCTAATGATGTCTGGGAACTTCAGCGCCTCAGCTGAGGTCTGATGGCCACAACCCGACCTCCACCTCCACGTGATGGGCTCGGGTTGTGATCCTGGACTGGGCTGGAGGAAGGTGATTAAAGCTGGTTTATTATGCATCAGGGAGAAGTGTGACTTGGATAATGCCTAAATCCTCGTTTTGTTATAAGACCCAGCATTTAAAAGAACATTTGAAATATGTCGTAGCTTTGCAGTCGGCAGATATGCATGCCTATAGTTGATTTACATTTTCTTAATGAGGCCTTGTGCACAGTACCTTGTTTATGCTTGTAGCTGAGGTTATGTTATCTGCTACCTAATTACCTGGCTTGCTGGTTTGTGAAAATGTCAGCTGTTCTTGTGCCCTGTACTACAGAGAAAACAAAACCTCTCGTTCCACCACTCTATGGCCTACATACTGTTACTGTGAGCACAAACACTTATACCGGCTGTTGGAACTGAGTGTAGCACCATCTCAACCCATTGTAACTGAGAGCACTAGTAGCAAAGCAAATTGGTAGTTTGAGTGTGAAAATGACACAAACACAACCAGCAGCATGACTATAACCATCACAATAAAAGCTCACTGTGCATATTGTATAAATGGCTGCAGTGCAGACTTGTCTGACCTTTTACTGTTTACATTTGCAATCATATTTTCACAAGGCAGCTTTCATGTTGGAGAAAACAACTATTTGTGAAGACAGTACAGGAACATCTTATACCTCTGTTTGTAGAAGTTGTCTGTGTCTCGGTGTAAATGATGCAATATGAAATGCTGGATAAATCAGTAAAACATAATGTAGAGATGTGTGCTAGCGGTCAAGAAGAAGATCAAGTGGATGATGACGAGGAGGAGGATAATGACTTCTGTGAGGGTCTTGATGGTGCTGCTCATGCAGATGTTGACGAGTGCTGTGATTATATCACATAAGCTCCAGCTCAACTTAAAATCACCCTAACAGCTGTGAAAAAAAATACAGAAAGAACAGAAATACTGTAATATGTAAGGGGAGGAAATGTTTACATATGACAGCTTAGCATGGAAATAAAGCAAAATGTTACATTATATATTCATTTTGATCATTTTGAGTAAATTAACCTCAGCACCATGACGCTCTCAAACATGAAAACTGACAGGACAGTCATCATTGTACAGGATTTAATATTTCTATAAAACTTGCATGCAACCGTAAACTTATAAAATGCAAATGAGCACTGTGTGTCTTGCCTATAATGAACTGACCCAAGTGTGCTTTGCTACTAAAGACATTGTCTAAATATCATACATTACGTTACATTCATTGCACTTATTTAAAAAGTAATTTATGACATAGTTACTTTTTAAATATTTGCTGTAGTATTAACAATAGTTTTCCATAAACAAACTCTGTGCTCTTGTATATGATGACAGAGGCTGGCTTATAAAAAAAAAACCTTTTAACCACTTGAAGCAATGTACCTTTACACCTCACACAGCTCACCTGCCAAAGAGCACCCATTCTTGGTATAAAAAAAAAAGAAAAATGCCATCGTAATTGAACTTTCAAGCCTCACACCAGCCTCTATAGATGAGTGCATTTCCATCATGAAAGATTGAGTGATTCCAATGAAGATGCCTCTGAGAAAAGAATCCATAGTGGGGCAAAAGTGAAATGTAAGATCCTTGCAGAAGAGTGTCATGCATTCAAAGATGGTGCACTGTGAAAATGTGGTTCACACTTGTACACAGAAGCCCAGGGGAAGCATCACATAATGCCTGTATATTAGCCTGACTTGTGTATAATGTAATACTTCTTTGTTACACACAGCAGAGTAGCATTTGCTCAGTGAATCGCAGCAAATGTAACAAAAGGCAAGGTGACATAGGAGATTGTCACCTGAAGCGTAGACCGCTATAGTTAAAAACAAAACATATCTTTATAATTGGATGGCACCTAATTAAAAGCTGTCAGGAAATACACTGTATAAACGCGAGTTCTGTTGCCCTGCAGCTCGCGACCATCACCATCAGAATAGTCTCACCATATGCTCCTCTCAAGGACTGGTCATTGAGTTAACCTGTAATGCTTTCTGTGTGAGTTCACAGACAATTTTGTCACATTATTTGTGCAATGTGGAGCTGTTAATTAGCCTGTAGTAACTGCAATACAGATGTACGCGAGCTTAATTATGACCGCTAAATGTCACCTTAAGTCCACCTCTTCTGGTTTTGCTCCTGTGTGTGCTCTCGCTCAGTACCCAGTGCATTATGAAGAAAATGGATAGTGCCTTAGGATAAGCATGAATTTTTTACTCAAGCCAAAACACTTATGTGAATGCATCATGCAGATATTTTTTGTGCCTTATACTGAATTAAGTCTAAGATGGAAGGTTAAAGACTTTTTATGTTGGATTTCTATGTCACAGTGGGTAGCTTTTTTGAAACCTTTCAGCTTATAGAACAATGTGGATTTGTTTTCTGAATGTTTCCTTTTTGATGTACAGTACAATATCATGTGGTGGTGGTAGACTTGGTGTTAAGGAAATAAAATGTAGTCTATTTAAACTTGCTTGCATTGTCAAATGCTGGCGCACGTGTTTAGTTTTCAGAATAATCAGAGTTCATCATACTGCCTGCATGCTTCTGATTCCAGATCGACCCTAGAATAAGCTAAAGCTTCAGCTCATTTAAGAGTAGGTGCATATCGAGCTCTATATAGGGCTTGTTGTACATTAGTATATTGAAACGGCAAACCCCCAGAATATGTGCGACTATATTTGAAACAGAATATGTCACATTCAGTGTTATCTAGCGCCCTTTAAAATGCCACAACACATTCTTCTGTCGTCCTTTCTCCATGTTTAACTGCACTAGTACTGTCACAATCCTCCTCTTCAATGCCACCTTTCTAAAATGTTTAGGATTTATGTTGTGCTTCATCCGAGTGGCCAAGTAATGATGAAGACATTCTAATGCAACTCAAAATGCATGTCTCTATGGGACTCTGGGGATGTCAGAAACGGAAAAGAGTTGGCAAACAATTATTTGACCTCAATCATAAACAGGTAACTATTATAAAAAATATTATTAAGCTGTTGCTCTCTGTATAATCAAATTCAAATGCAGTGATTTATTTACAGAGTTAAAATTGACAACGATCTAAGCTGTAAAACTCCCAAGAAGCCTATAGATTTTGAGTTTTTTTTTTTTTTATTAACAGTAACTGTAATGTTTCATTTGGGCCACATAGTCGAGCATGGTCTGCGTCAATGTGGATATTGTATTCATTGGATCTCATAAGAAAATATATCCAAAGAGGAGGGAGGTCCTTTTTAAAAACTGCTCTTTGGATTTGTACACTGTACATAATGTCAGATGTGTTCAACTATGCTTTTCCATTTAATCAAATAACCTTTTTATTAGGTTCACTTGTCATATTCACTTTAGGGGAACACAATAAACAGGGGTAAACACTGTAATCCAGCCAAGCATTACAAATGAGTCTAACTTTAATTAACACAGCCCAGAGAGCGATATGCAGTTTGTTTTTTAGTTCAGTACATATCCGTCTTCAGTTTGTAAGGCTTTATATTCCACCTGCCCTCATCTGTGATTGTCTGATTTTAGGCTACAAGGAAATTGTGATGGACACAAAAACTACTTAGCCTTTCTTTATTTGTGTCTATAATTAAAATACCTTATTTATTGTTAATCAGATCAACCTAGCCAGTAATATTACATACTGTGATTTGTTGTAGTTTTCACATAAACACATAAAGAATGAAATGATAAGTAGGACTGTTTATGCACAGTAAGGGTTGGGCTACAGTAGTTTTTCTTTCTTTTATCTGGAGTGCTTTGAGGGACACAGCCTAATGTTATGATTGATTCCTTTAATGTATGAGCAAAACATAACATCTAAAATGATATAGACTTGGTGCCTTGCCCGGTAACTGGGTGTTTTTCATCTGTACAGAATCTAGTTTTTAATGATAGACAAACAAATATGCTGTCCTAAATGGCTCTCTTTGCTTTTGTTAGATTTTTCTCCTCTGTGTCCTCGAAGGCAGGAGCACAGTGTCACTGAGTGGTTTGAAGACAGCACTATGTGTGCTCACATCCTCTTTTCTCAAATTCTAATATTGAAACCAGTTGTTTAGAGCTTCCTGTTCAGCTCGGATTGACATCACACAACACATTAATTATTGTCATGTCTATGAGCTTGCAAATATGAATTCTAGGATTTCATATTTGTCCACCCACGCAGCAGTGTTTTCTCGGCAACAGCATGTAATTAACATGCCGGCGTCAAATGCAGAAATAGCAAAAGGGATTTCACAAAGTACTTTATAAGTTATCTAATGTTTGTCACATTTTGAAAGAGAAAAGCATGGACACCTCACCTGCAGTAAGTAGCTACACCGTGAGACATGTGATCAGAAGCTACCCAGCCTAATGAGTTCTTCCTCTGTACTCTGGTTTCATTAAAAGAAAGCTGGTCTAACTAATTAAGTATCTAGAAGAGAACACATTTGTAATGGACATTCAGGTTAAAGGCCACATAATTGTATGACATCCAGCCTTGAAAGGGAGACTTCAAAAGAACAGGCTGAATAGGCATACAGTTTAATAACAAAAACAAATGCATCACTTCATAGAATCACTGTGGAATATACCATAAATGAAATGTACCATACTGGGTACAGGGTATATTCACTGGGTACAGGGTAAGTTCACTGGGTACAGAGTATGTTCACTGGGTACAGGGTAAGTTCACTGGGTACAGGGTATATTCACTGGGTACAGGGTAAGTTCACTGGGTACAGAGTATATTCACTGGGTACAGAGTATTTTCACTAGGTACAGAGTATGTTCACTGGGTACAGAGTATGTTCACTGGGTACAGGGTATGTTCACTGGGTACAGAGTATGTTCACTGGGTACAGGGTATGTTCACTGGGTACAGAGTATGTTCACTGGGTACAGAGTATGTTCACTAGGTACAGAGTATGTTCACTGGGTACAGAGTATGTTCACTGGGTACAGAGTATGTTCACTGGGTACAGGGTATATTCACTGGGTACAGGGTAAGTTCACTGGGTACAGAGTATGTTCACTGGGTACAGAGTATGTTCACTAGGTACAGAGTATGTTCACTGGGTACAGGGTATATTCACTGGGTACAGAGTATGTTCACTGGGTACAGAGTATGTTCACTAGGTACAGAGTATGTTCACTAGGTACAGAGTATGTTCACTGGGTACAGAGTATGTTCACTGGGTACAGAGTATGTTCACTGGGTACAAAAAAAATAAAATACTTTAGAGGACAGGGACACGCAGAGGTCACAGAGGACAGGGACACGCAGAGGTCACAGAGGACAGGGACACGCAGAGGTCACAGAGGACAGGGACACACAGAGGTCACAGAGGACAGGGACACGCAGAGGTCACAGAGGACAGGGACACACAGAGGTCACAGAGTGTACACAGTTTGTCGTAGAGCACGTGTGTGTTGACGTCATGACTTTATCCCATCCAGAACAATAAAAGGAGGGATAGCGCTCACTGGAGGAGTCACACACTCGGGGCTCAATTTTACGGACAGAGCTGTTTTAGGGTTAGACCAGGCTTTAACCAACCGACTTGCAATCAGGCCTAGCATCCACCTACAGTGATCTGTCAGCCGCAAAAGTTGGTAATGTGTAGAAGCGAGTACTGTTTTAGAGTCTCATAAAAATAGGAAATAGCATGGAGATAGCCTTCATAGACGTGGCAACTCCTGAACATTGTAACTGACCGCTTGACCATTAGTGACCTTCACAACACTTCCCATTTATCATGCTCTGATGGCTGTTCTATAAAACAAGCTAACCCAATAAGTTTATTTGGATAAGTCTGGCTCATTTTGTTGTTGTTTTTGTTCCAAACAGGCTCATTCTGTAGCCTGGTTCAGAGCAGGTTTATGTTCAGGGTTAGCCCAAACGTTTGATCTGTCCATCTAATGTTAAATCATATTAATTAACTTTACTAACCACTAGAAACATAAAATTAATATTTAGCCAAAATAAAAATTATGTGATTATATTGAGTTTTTTTTTTTTCATAAGAATGATATGCTATCCTAATTGTAAACATCACATGATTTTTTCACAATGTTATTTTTCTGGAGATATTTAATTGAAAGACAAAGTCACTTTTTGTGAAGCATTTCTTTATTTAAACTGAGCCATCATTAACAAATCAAGTTTTTTCTGTGTTTTGTTTTTTTTGTGTGCAGCTTATAGCTCTTTGTGATGGTTAAGTGTGTTTAATGCAGCAAAGATCATTTTCTAACAGTTGGCTCTTTTACTCGTCTAAAGTTTCATCACTGTGGTGAAATGCAGCGTATTTCCGTGTTAGTTTCTGCGCTCCTCTACAGCTTTGTTTACTCTGTTTGTTAAAGGGATGTTTGCAGAGGTGGGCGTTTCCTCGTTGTAGTTTTTCTTTGAGGCTCAATTTCAATGTTCTGCCGACGCACGACATAATCGCCGCTCATGAAGTGAGCCTGGTGTTAGCCTGTCTGTGTGAACTTAGACTAGTCTTTACGGAACAAGTTAAGTCCCAACACCTGTTTACACCAATGCTAGAATTCAGGTTGAGTTTTATGGAACACCCCTCTGGCCTTGGTACTTTTGGATGACAGTGTCTAAAATGACAACATTTTTACATCTTTATCTAAACACGTCACTCTTAAACTTAAGGAGACGGACTCCATTTGAGCCACAACCTGACACCAACAACTCACTGAGGCAGCATTAAGAGCAGCCAGTGAACACAGAGCGAGGCTTGGGCAGGCCAGACTGAGGAGCAGCTTGTGGGAGCGCTCCCACACAGCTGAGCAGCCTTCTGTGTTAGTGTCCGGGGTGCTGCAGGGTGGAGGGCGGGTGCTGTCCTTGTAACTGCACTGGCGTTCCCCAGGCACTTTCAGTCCATGAGTGACAACCCCCTGCTGTGTTTCGCCCGCTCATATTTGCATGAGTGTCCTATTTATACATTCTACTTCCACTTCAGCACATATTTATCTTCTTTTCAGATGACCACCTTTGTATCTACCTAAAATATGCACTATACTACACTAAAAGCAAAAATAGACAGATATACATTGGATGGTCACATTAGATGAGTGGACAATTTAATAAATAACTTTTTCCCCATTTAGAAAGCATCTTATAGATTATTAATGTTTTCTATATTCTTAATAACAATTTCTGCTGTGCGAGTGCTATGCACATATCTAATAAAGTTGACCATTTTTCTTTGTGAGGTAAAATGCTGACATGTTCCAGACTAAAGGTGTGGTGGAGCATTGAAAATCTCCTAGTCACTCTCTTTGTCTGCTATGCTTGGGTACTTCCCAGTGTGCTGAGCTAGACGCTCCCTCAAGAGAAGAACTACCAGCAAAATATGCCCAGGATCTGCCGACTGCACACAAGCCAATAAAACACAGGAAATATGGAAGCTATTGTAAGGTCAGTGTTTAGAAATTAGGACAAAATTTATAATTTATGATGAGCAAATATGTGTCATAACACTCTTGCTCTATGTTACATTAAACACTAAAGCTGGTTCAAGCAGTGTTTCAAACAGAGACTGTGAATCTAACTGTATGGATCTGTGTTACTGTGCTATATTTTCAGATGCAACTTAAATATTTTACTTAACATAATATCAAACATAAATGCATTCATCTTCGTATTTCAAAGTTCAGACAATAAGTTTTAACATTTGTATAACAAAGGACATCTTAAAGTGTGTTAAATGACTCAAGTGTGAAAAATGGTTAATTAATTGTAATGAACAGCATCAGTATTACATTTGTAGTAACGTGAGGTGAAATCAGATGTTTGACTTTGTGGATGAAATTCTGAGGCAGCAGCCGTTCGAAGTCGAAGTTTCTATCAAAGTGAAAGTGTTGGTGGTTGTGGGTCGAGCCCGTCTTTGTTCTCTATCACAGTTTAGATTGAGATCCAACACTGGTTAATTAAACTTGTGCAATATTTCACTTATTTTCTCCTTCTCTGATTAATTATAACTCTCCCCAAATCTTTCTCAGTTTGAGATGAAATGCTCCTCATTGATTGAACAGACTGTCTCAATTGTCTGCCATGTTTTGTTTTTTTATGAAGTAATGTTTTCAGAATATTGTTATCTTAATTTAAATCTCAAGTGTGGAATTGCTAAGCACTGAGCAGACCGCCGTAACCAGTGTACACCATGCATCAATTAGACTTGGACTGATTATACAATGCCATTTGTTTGCAAATTACTGACATGTGCGTTGGGCATGAGAAAGATAGAAGAATGAAGAAAAAAGAAGGCTATGCAAACTCTGCACAGACAGGTTGTCACCCTCCGACCAGGCATCAATCACTGTTCCTCACTGCACCTCCTGTAGTTCATAGATACTGTAGGTGCATTTAAATGCACCAATGAGCTGGAATTGTAAACTCCATAACGCTTGGTTTGCATTCTTTGTGTGTTAATATTTTTAAAGCTGTTATTAAGGTCTAGATTGTTATGTCCATAAGCCAAATAAGTGTTCTATGCCATACTTTATAAAGACCACTGCTAGCATTTACAGACTGTAGCTACAGCTATTGTATACATTTTTTAAAATAGATTTTTTTTCACCTTTGCCTTTATAAACTTTATAAAGTCTGACAAGTTTGTGGTTCTCGCAGATTCATGGTGAGATTACCAGATGTCTATGATACTGAGCTAAAACAGTTTGTGAGTCTAACCAGATTTAAATAACTATCTACTGTAGTTACACCTAAGCCTGTCCTATCACTGCAGTAGTCTGTGGGAATCCCATGAATACACATAAAAACATACTGTACTTGGCCCGGGCCCCAGGCAGACTGCAGGGTTTGGCCTGAGCATCTCTCGGAATATGCGGCTGAGTTGTGATGAAAAGTCATTACCTGCAGCACAAGTTTTGCTCAGTGCAGAAGCCCATGACAGCCCCATGCTTCTGCTAGATTGGCCGTGCATATTGAGTGCAGTTTGCCTTATATTTGCTCCTACAGGCTTTTGGAATTGCTTTCATCGTCTCACAGGCTCCATTTAGAGAATGGAGGGTGGCCAACCTCCACTGGTCCTCTAATAGGAAAATTGATGTCTGAAAAGATTTGAGTTAAACAGCTGGAGAACAATAACCCTGTGGGCTATTGGGTAAAAATGCAGAAATCTGATGTGCTCGGGTAAACTGTACGAGAAAGGGAAAATGCTTACACTTCAGTGATGCGTAAACCAGCGCAAAACGAAATCCTGTGTATCAAGGCATTTTACTGTTTCAGAGACATTGTCAGTTGATTCAATTGAGAAGTGCTTTGAGATCATCCACCCTTTTATTGAAATTGTGTTGAGAACAATGACTCTTGTTGTTTACGGTCAGCTATGAATTCAAGCAAAGCCGCATCTGTGCATTCCCTGCAGTGTTGAGTGTCCTCGTCTGGGGGGAAGGCTTTGCACCACGGGCACACAAGCCATCAGTTACTGTTAAAGCCCCAGCCCTCTCACGTCCCCTTTGGCCTGCCCCACGAGAGCAGCATTTTCCCTTTTTACTAGAGCTTCTGACCTGAGTAGCACTCGGCCTCAACACGTACCCCTTTTACTTTATCGGAGAAAAAATATTGATTCAAGGACAAATGTTGGGTATCCTATATTTTCCAGGGCCATTACCAATAGTTCACCTTGTGAATATTCATTACCCCAGCAGTGAAACATTTTCTCATCAAAATGCAGATACCCCTGAATGTTTGGCCTGATTCATAAACACAAGTGGATTCTCACAGTTATGTGCAACGTCTTACACCTGTGACTTGTTTGATTGTAATTAGTGTCTGTGTATAAAGTCAATGGGATTCTTAGCTCGAGAGACATAATCATGTGCTATCCTCAGGTGCAATTACAGGGAATAAAACCCACTGCACTGTTACCATGGCACTTGTTTAGTGTCAGCGTTCGGTTATGTTTATTTTGGATTATTATTTCATTTTTTTTTTTATATTAGCCGCCTTCCTTTTTAACCTTGCTTCCTGGGGCACCTTTGACAGAATATGAAAGAATATAGTTTTACATGCAGTGGTTGTTGTTCTCTCTATTAAACAGCTCACAGGCTTACCTATAGACAGCACAAAACTGGACCATCGTTTCTATCTCAGTTAGTCTACTGCTGCCTGTAGCATGCAATAACTGATTTTAATTGTGAAATAACTTCAAGGTAATATAGTATTGCATAGTAATTAAATGCTATTATAATAACTTATTAACTGAAAACATCTTTACCTAAAGCCAGCACACGAAATGCACTGCCTGTGTCCTTTTATGGGAATGGTAGTTGCTCTAAGTGAGCTGCTAATGTGTGCCAATGAAAAGGCCACACATAAGATTACAGGAATCATGGCTGATCTGTGCTGAGTTATATTATTATATAAGATATGGCTACAGAAACCTGTTTTATGACCTACTGCTAACAACTGCTTTTTTGAGTGGTTATTTTTATTATATAATACCATCATCCTAATATCTAACTGTTAGCACACTATTAACAAGATGTAATAGAAGGTCCTACTTAAAAAAACAAATGTCCCAACCAGGAACCTTTGACTGACTTAGGCTCAAGGAGAATGATGCTTCACAAGACACAAGACAAAAGAAGACGACAGACTTGTTTAGTTTAAAGCAGTTTCTGAAAAATAGTGGAAGACGCTTGCAGTCTTCATTCAGAAAGTTGCCCAAACACTCCATTTATTGTCCATGACGATGATGCAACAAAAAAATAAGGAGACGTCAACATATGGCCTAAAAATAATAGGAATGTAGAGGCCTGTAGAAGCAACACAGCGAAGAAAAAAACGCTTCATTCACAGCTGTTTAAAAAAACTGTGCGCCTTGAAGCAAGCACCAGTGCTAAAGGGCCCAATTTAATGCTTTGCTATTCAGTGTTTATTCTGTGTTCCTTAAAGGTTCATTTGAATCCCATTATAAAAAAAGAAATGTGTTTTGCCTCAACTCGCAATGTTTTCTTTAAAGAATAGATGCTGCGAGCAAATGTAAACTTCCTACGCTTGCGGCACTTTTAATTTCTAGCTTCAATTGTTACGTCTCTCTAAAGGTGGCATCCCACATATTCATCCATCTTTCCAATCTTTCCCAGTCCGTATTATCCAAACAGAAATCACTGAACACTCTTGGCTCTGTAATGTTCCTTGCTGATTGAAGTATTATAATACCCCCCCCCCCCCCCCCGAAAACAGAATAATCAACATTTTATTTAACAACTATGGGGCAGATGTTTTATTAGTTTTGGGGCCTGTGTGCAGTAACAGCTGTGGCTCTACTGACTCTCAGGTGAATGTTCTGTCTTAACACCAAGGCAATATTTGTAGATCTTGCCGAAGAAATTTACTTCGACAGCGGAAATTAATTGATTACATTTTGGTGATGAAAATTCAAGGCATGAACCTTGACCTTTCATCACCAAATTGAAGACATCAAAATTAAATATGTAAAGTGTGTCATTTTAATGTAATTTTCCAATGCCTCAATCACATGATTTTAGTTTTTGCTTAGTCACTCTTTTTCTTTTTAATGTCTACAGCAAAAACATTCCCTCCAATGAAAAATGGCCTTTAAAAAAATGTGTATCATGATAATGTATCACAAAAGGAATCAGTTAACAATACATACAATATATTATTCGTGATAAATAAAGGTTAAAACTCGTCCTTTAGGCGATGTGTCATAATTTTGCCATTATTGTCCAGCTTTTTTTCCCCCTGGGGCTGTGGTAGAACAAAGCCTGCCGAGGGCCGACTTTTGGCCCCCTAGCACATCTCATCTCATACAGATGATGCTATTGATGCACTGGTTCAACATCGGGCTCTGTGTCTGATTTATTAGCCTAATGGGCAGGCAGGTTGGTGGTGGATGGAACAATAAACCCCAGCACTTTACCACAGGAGACCTATGTTTGCATCCTAACACCAGGGTTTCATTCATTAGATCTTAACCGGCTGTTATTTATGGTTGTGGACAGACGAGGCTGTAAACTGCTGCTTGGTTGGCAGAGGTACAGCTGCTGCTCACACTGTGTGATGATAACAATGATGCACTTTATGTTGGACAATAAACATTTTAATACGCAGTAGCTTAAGCATATATAGTGAGAATCAGAGCAGGCTTTATCACCTATTTGTTGTGTTAGCTAAATGTTAGTCTGGCCGGAGGGTTTTTTTCTTCTTAATGAACTGTTCTATAAATACAGTTAATGTATGCTGTGGATCTTATTAGGTATATTATGGCAGAGGCTATGCTAGTTGCTTGTGTGCTGCATATTCACTGTCAGCACAACTATCTCTTGACAAATTGCAACTCATCTGGTGTCAGTGGATATGACCTTACAGAATACAGCTATTCCCATGACAAACTTTTCCATCAGACAGTTTCCCAGAGCCGACAGCTCTTGCTTACTTTGAGAAGAAACTTTGATTTATCTGCTGTGATGCACTCTTTCTTGTGACATCAAACTTTGGCGAATAACCCGACTGAGGCAACCCCTCATCAGCAAGGAACCTAAAGAGTCTGTAATTCCCTTCAGACCTAAGCACATATTATATTTCATTCATTCTGTGCCACACAAGAAATTGGGCCAAACATTTATAAAATATACTAAGGAAGTCTGTGAACTGGCACAAGTTTAACTAAAACTAAAGGTTATTTTCAAGACTGAACTTTGTGGTTCATGGAGCTTAAAGACGGCAAATTATTTTCAGTATTTTGCATTTCCTTTAAAGATACAGTGACTTTTAAGCACTTTGGAGAGTTAAAGCATAGACATTTCTCAGTTGTGTTGTTTTGAAATTCATGGTGATGATTGCATAATAGTGATAACCATTTTATTTTTAGCACTTAAGCTTCACCAACCATTGTAATAATTGCTAATGGTTTGGTCACTCGCCTGGTTTGCTCTTTTATGTTTTATAGATTCTGGACAGCAGCTTTGTTGTTTGGCACTGAGGTATAAACTGTATGTGCTCTTGGACAACAGTGGTTGTCATTTAATAAAACAATGATTTTATTTTTTTATTTCTGCTCAAGACACTATTGAAATGCAACATGAGGGCAATATACATTCTGCAAAAGACAGACTCAACTGCAATAAATGGTATACTATTACATGTGCCAAGTATTTCTCGCATGTTCACATGTAACGTGGACGTGGCAGAGGCACTCCTGTCTCACAGCAAGAAGGTCGTGAGTTCATCTTGAACATCCTCGGTCGGCCAACTCAGGTCTTTCTGTGAGGAGTCTGCATGTCCTCCCTGTAGGTTCTCTCTGGGTACTCCAGTCTCCTCCCACCATCCAATTGGCAAATCTAAAGTATCCCCAGTGAATGACTGTGAGATAGAATGGTTTTCTGCAGGGCATTCTGTGACACACTGCTAATTACACTTTACTGATAGACAGGTGTTTCTCCTGTGTTTGTCTTCTACCTCCACTTCACTGTGACCTCTCCATGTCCACTCTGCGAACAGCTTTCTCGTGAGCGCGCATTTCCTCCGAGCTGCCCAGCTGTGAGTGAGTGCGTCAGTCAGAGCCATGAGAGGGGAATGTCGAGCTGCGGTTGTGTGGTGTGTTTTAGCTCGGCAACACAGACTGTTTAAATGTAGCAAAAGTAAAGACGTGAAAAGACATGCGCTGATTCCCTATTGTCTAGGGTGTACGGCCCAAGCTAAGGCCCAAAGCTGTGGGATATGCTCCAGTCACCCTCGATGATTAAATTAGTATATATTAAGCCACAGTGTTAATCTGCAAAGCAAATGTCTTTTAACATATTCAAGAATATCTTATTTGGAACTCAGTCTTATCTAATCAATATCCAACCAATAACTGTATATATTACTGTATACTTATTGGTTTTCTTTGAGAATTTTTTATAATATTCAGAGAGATGGTGAGTGAAGCAGTTATAAAGAGTTGAAGCAGGTTCACCTATCAGCCATTAACAGTGTAAAACTCACTTGTGTTGTGCAGGACTGGGAGGCACACCCTTTTGTTCACAACCCAATACTTGTTGTTTGCTTGTCTCAGGCACAGGCTTTTTCCTTTTCATCACTGGTCGCCTCTGGCCTGCATGTGTTGTTGTGCTGGAGCATCTCAGTGTGAGCCCAGGGGAGAGCACAGGGCTTAGGGGGCTCAACATCAGTGAACGCAGCCAGGACGGGGATTGCACCTTCTCTTCTTGAGAGGAAGCAACACAAAAGAGGGAAGACATGAGACATGGTGCCATGATGGAGATCCTTTTGGTTTGAATAGGATGATAAAGGATTCTAACCACAATGAAAGCACAAACCTGGCTCCTGCTATTTGTAGTAATTACATAAAAGGGAACTGAACATCTATATTATCTCTCAATTTTTTTCCTTTTAATTATTCATACCATTTTGTAATTCATTTGCCATGCTTTCACTGTTCATTATTTAACATCTTTTGTACAATAGATTGTTGCTAGTCTTTCCAGCTATTCATTACAGCCTTCTCTTTTTTATGTCTCAGGATGTTGGGAGGCTGAGAAGAATGGAGGCAGTACCTAGGCTGCGTGCCTAGATAACCCATGGAGAACTAACAAGAGCAGCGCTGGATGGAGGCCAAGACATTGGACACAGAAGACGAGGAAGCGCACTGTATCGCGGATCACTTGTGTTGTTTGTTCTCTTTCGCAAAAGTAAAATATTTTGAAATGTGCCTGGTTTGCTCACTCAGTCACAAATATCCAACTCAACGCTGGCAAGGAGGGTCCAGATAGTGAGACAAAGCTGAAGAAACCTTATATATGTTGGATATACAGACTCATTACTGAATATTGTGAGTTTATTAAACTGGACAATATATATCACTGTCTGAATTGAATGACAGCAAGAACCATGGGTAAAGCTTTCAGGTTACTGTTACTAGCTGGGTTAATGCTAACAGGATTAGCGTTGAAGTATGAGGGCGGTCCAGGACAGTGGACTCGCTACGGCCAATGGGACGCCAAGACAACAGGCGAGTTGAGTTTCATCCTGAAAACTAATGTCAGTAAAGCGCTGGTGCTGTACCTGGACGACGGTGGTAATTGTGACTTCTTGGAGCTCCTTATTGCAGACGGTAGACTCCAATTGCGTTTTACCATCCACTGTGCTGAGCCAGCGGCCATCCACACGGAAACGCGCATCAATGACCAGCGCTGGCACCGTGTCCTCCTGGGCCGCAACCACAGAGAGACCAGCCTACAGGTGGACAATGAACTGAAGTCTGCTGAGGTCAAGTCAAAAAGGAAGGAAATGGTGGTGGTCAGTGATCTCTACGTTGGGGGCATCTCGCCGGACGTGCGTCTCTCTGCTCTGACGTCCAGCACGGTGAAGTACGAGCCACCGTTCCAGGGGTTCATAATCAATCTGAAGCTGGGGGAGGCGCTACCGTTGCTGTTAGACGGGCAGAGCGTCCACAGCGATCTGGAGTACATCTGCGCTGAACACTCACCTTGCAACAACAAAGGCCAGTGCTCCGTCAGCCAGGGGGAAGTGCTGTGTGACTGCATCAACACCAGCTACAGGGGGAGGTACTGCCACGAAGGTAAGACAAGTGCTGGGTGTTTTGTCACTTATCAAAAATATTGCTTCTAACATTTTTTAAAACACAAAGACAATATAAGGGATTTTATGAATTGGGAGAACTCTCTGTAATCCCTTTGATCAGTTGATGTTTTAAAAGTATGTAATAGCTTTATCTTTGTGAATTTACTGCATTCAGATAAAGGTACATAAGGCTAACAGATTAACATTTTACAATTTCAGAGTTGATGTGTATCTGTGTAATGTATGTCTGTAGAAGGAAGCTTTGGGATCCTGAATGAGGTTGTTTAATTGTTCAAGAGTTTGTAGTTTGTATTAGTAGTAGTGTATGTTTTTCTTTTCCTGACTTTAAGATGTAACAATGGTTTATCTTCTGATGGAATGTAAAAATAAATTTAACCACTGTGTTTCTTAGTATACAAGCGACCACTGCACTGCGCTTCAGATAAAAATCAATAAAGCCCATTTACACAGATCCAGGTCAAAGCATTGTGTGGCAGTACTTAAAGCAGAGCCTTGAGTGACAGGGAGGACATCTCCTTCACATGCTACTTCAAGGATCTTCTCCTTGGTTTTCCAATATGTTTTTCACAAAACTCAGCTTAGCACCATTAGTGGTAATAGTGCCACAAAACCACAATAATGAATGTTGGCTATTCAAAGAAAAAGAATAGTATTTGGGGGGTTTATTTTAGATGTTGGATGCTTCACAGTCACAGAGTTAGTAAGAGATTTATAGCCTCCAAAGACAAAGCTTCCTGTCCACTGTTTGAAGTGATTCTTCAAACGTTGCACTCACAACCTGCAACATATAAATTATAACACAGTATTGCATTGCATTGGCAGTAGATTGTATTAACCACCAATCAACTCACTGGAGACGATCTTGCTCTAAATCTCACATACCTAAGATTAAGATGTATTTTTTTATCTTGTTCCATTCTGAACATGTGCTTTTGTGACCATAGGCTCACTGTGTAATGTATATATATATATATATATATATTTATGTTAATGTACTCTTACTAACATAGCATCCCCCAAACACAGCGACAGCCCACAGTCAGCGCAGCATTTGCTAAACTGTGGTTGCAGTTTATGTAAAATATGTAATATCTGTGACAGTGCTTCCTATCTTGTATACCATATATTAATAATTACCTTTGCTCTGTTATACGTATATTGTGAAGCACGCAGACAGTGGGAATAATATGAAAAACATCCATATCTGATGAATATGTAACAACCTGTGTTTAATCTGTCTCTGTCTCTCTATGTCCTCCCGCAGGTATCCAGAAAGAAGTCGAAGGTAAGACAATGCATTATAATGAGCACAATGATGAGCACAATGTATGTATGTTTATTTTGTCATTTAGTTTTATTTTTTTCAAAAGGCCAACACCACAGCATCCGTATAGATGCTATGTGTGTGTTCGGATTATAGAGGGTTATTGTCGGTTTGGACTGCAGTTCTGACATCCAACAAATTAAGCTGAAAGGAAATCTACTATCACTGGTCACGGGGTCACAGAGGAAAGCGCTTAATGTCCTCAGTCCTGTTTGTGTGGCTAATCAGAGTGCTCAAGGTGACTGGAGAGGTCTGCAGAGTGAGTGGGTGGTGCGCAATATGGAAAGCATTCACACTGCGCATCATGAAGACAGTGATGCTTATTGGGAATTTTCAAGTGTTTATTTTTTTCAGTCCCACATTTACTAGGGGTGTCACGACCTTCACTGTTAAATTGACATTGATCCAAACGGCCACAATTATCATAATGGAAGGGGAAATCCTTAGGTCAAACTGCAGTGACGTGGCACAAATGCACCAAACAGCAAGTAGCCGCAGTGTAGAGGTTTAACAGTACTGAACATTACCTTACAAATGATACGCCTTGTCGAATTTACATAGCAGAAATTGTGTCTCTCCCCTTTTCAGTTTACAGTTCCCATTTGAGAGGTAAACTGAAAAAAATTGAACATATGGAGGATTGTGACACCCCTAACTGGCAGCTTTAAATGCTACTAAACCTGCAAGCCAACATTTAGAGAAGTAGAAAACAGAGCTGCATCTGATTATCGGGCAACCTTTAACTGACTGTAATTGCAAAGGACTGGATTCTAACAAGGTCTGAACGTAGAAGCGAAGATCGAACATGACGAGGAACATTTGTTTAGTCTTGTCAGAGGAAGACATCCATCTCTGTGTGAAGGGCTGCAGTTTGTGGTGAAAGGGCACCCAACGGGCTCAGGAGAGCAGCGTGAGGTGCACTGAACCACCACACATGATAAATCACTGTTGCCCAATGCACACCTGCTTTTTTCAAATTGGGCTTGTGACACGTCAGTAGAAAAATAGATTCATGTGTAGTGTTTCAACATGGCTGTATGTAATAAAAACTGGAAGAATATAACACGAGGATGCAGGTTTAATAACATTGGTAAGGAGACTGTGTTAGTTTTATATGAATGCAGACAATGGCCGGGCGAGAACTGCTCATTATAAAGGTTTAGAAATCAAGTTTTGGCCTGATTCAGTTGTGTTTGAACTATTAGTAAATGTTTTTTTTAGCTGTGGTCATGATTTGCCAGAATAGTCTGGTCTAAATTCTGGCTCAGACCCAGTATAGTCCAGATTTAACCCTATCTTAAATCATAGGTTTAATTCTCATTTTGTCCTGATTTTATTCTGTGTTTAGCCCTGGTTTAGTCCCTATATTACATGTGATTAGTGTGAGGATATCTTCTGTATATTGGAGGGTTACATATAGTATATTATGATGTCCGTTTTGGACAATAAAATGGTCAATAGTTGTTCTTTTCACTTAGAGTTAATGGGGTTCATTTTGGTACATCTCATCCAAAAACTGACCATTAATCATTCTCAATATGAGCAAAGATGGCAGGACTGTGTTCACAGCAGAAAGCAACATTCTGCAAAGAGAGAGCTTCACAATGTTTATTGGATTAAAGCTTGACATGGACACAATCCCCAGTGCAGGATTCTCCAAAACAACAATGACAAGAGCTAAATCTCACTTCCCACAGCCCTTTTCCCTGTCCTTCATACAACTTTATGTGCTGTTCAGCGGCAACTCTGTGTTGTCCTTGAGTTGATGGAAGTTGTCATTTCTATGCTTTAACAGCCCCCAGAGATGCTATAGCCACTTTCCATATTAGGTCCTGGGTGTGGGTTTTAAGCAGTGCAGACTTGGTGTGTTTGCCTAAATTCTTGTGTAAGTCGGTGAGAGACTTTTGCACAGTAGGTGAGACCTCGTGGTTGTTTATATATGCATTGTGTGAGCTCCTGTTGATGTGCGTGGACAAGGGCCGTATGGGCCACGCTGTAATGGCAAAAGAGCGCAGTATCCTCTGATGTTTTGTAAAAGGCAAAAACAGGTCTGTGAACGAGAGATAAGGACAGCCAGCGCACAACGCAGATACCGAGCAAGAGAAACCACTCAGACGTAAAGTAGAACTCACACACACACACACACACACACACACACACACACACACACACACACACACACACTTTGTTTCTTAGTTCCTCATCAGGTTTTAATGTCAGCAGCACAAGGGCTGACACACTTCAGAAGTCCAGAGAAATGTGTCAGACACTGCCAGTCCTGAGGGGGTTGTATCTTTCAGCCCTTTTGACTTAGGTCTAATCCCTCATTACAACATTTTTCATAAAACTGGACTATTTATGGGAAAACAAATTTTGCACCTCCTAATCCTCATGCAATGCGTTGTTCTCATTCTCCCTAATTAATGTCACAATATTAACACAAAGGTCCTTAAACATCTGGAGTCATTTCTTTTTTCTTCTGGATTAGTTTAATTAAATAGTTATAGGCTAAAAGCAATTTAAACAAGATAACGTTTACATGTTTTAGCAGTGTGTGTAAAGTAATGGGATAGACAGCTTCTAACAACAGGGCCTTCTGATAAAATGATGACTGTAGTGTAGTCCACAAATAAAACTGTCTGTTTTTGTTTACTGTAATAGATAAAGATATAAGCATTTCTGACTTCAGTGGGCACTTAAAACAGAATATTCTTACTTAAATGTTTTGAAAATAGCAACACTATAAAGCAAACACCATCAAACGGATCCAAAAGCAGCTTTTTCCATAAAAATAGAGCAATAATGAAATATAGGAAGTGCTGTTTGTTTTCTTCCCCGGCTTTCCTCTCTCGCAGGACACTACAGGTTGAGCCAAATATCTCTGCTTTCCCACACAGGGCTTAGCCAATGGGATAAGCATATTTAAAGGGTGACTGCCCCTGTACAGAGGTAGCAGCGTCGGCATTTCTCATCCACTCCACATCCTCTGACCCTTCAACTGACCACTACATAGTCGGAGATAAGTTGGACAGAGTGCTCCCGCTCCCACCTGCTCTGGTCCCAAGTATCAGCGTCCACTAGCGCTGCAGGTCCGCTTTTACTTGCCCTGCTGTGTGCGTGTGTGTGGCAGTAGCCTCTCTGAGTCAAAAGCTCTTATCTCCAGTTTCACAGACTTCAGCCAGCCAAAAGTAAGGCTCTGTACATGATGAAGCCCCGCAGCTTTGTGCCGGCTCCTGCTAATTACAGCAACCGCGTAATGGGAGACCTCCACGTCCTCTCACAGGAAAATGGGGAAGATATTACTGACTTGGGTATGGATATACAATTAAGTAATAGGTCCATTTTACACTAAAAACATGGTATTATATAAAAAAGGCTAATATAATTGGACTTGAATGTAAGGTGATGTTTTGGTTGGAGGCTTTACCAAATATTTCTCCTCCTTTCTCAGTCAGTAGTTGGCTATTACCCGACTCAGCTGTGTCGCTGTTAATGATGAATGAACTGTCTGAGTGGTGTGTGCTTTTTTCATAGGGAAGCCAAGAAGAAGACTGAGAGAAGAGGCAGCCTGAGTCCCAGTCTGGTCAGATCTTAGCCATCGTTGAAAAAAAACAAACAAAAAAAACAAGTACGGTAGTGTTGAGAAGAAGTTGATGCTTCTGTTTATGCATTGTATATAAGTTGGCTTGTCATGTGACGGTTCGCAGCAGCTTTGCGTCGCTGATGTGGACAGAGCTGTGGGTGAATCGTGCCCAACCCCAGCCTCTGCAGTGACACTGTATCTACAGCTTGTATTTTTGGCAGACCAAGATGATCCCAAGGGTAATTTGCAAGCAGAGCGCAACAACCACTGTCATATTTGGTGAAATGTGTGGATTCGTGCAGCAGTCATCTAGCTCTTCGATAAAGTTTAACCCCCAAAAATGACCTCATACTGAACTGGTTAGTGTTTGTGGGATGGTGCTAGATTAGAATATTTGGAGGGATGCTCTGTTGTGATTGGATGCCACAAACTGAAGCCCTGTACTTTTTCTTAACCATAACAAGGTGTTTTTAATAGTCTAAAAAAAAATACAACATTTATTGTATTTACATTTTTTACTGGTATCTATGAAGGCTTAACATTAAATGATGTCTGAACTGAACTTTTGGCCAAACATAACAATATGTTGTCAGTTAACATAACATTATAAAAGCCACTTAAATGTGGATTATTTAGTGAAGGATGTGAGTAACATAACTTGACTGACAACCAATCACAACAGTGTCAGACGTCGCTCTGGCTGATCCAGTCATCAACCGTCTGAGTGACCTGTTGTTCTCAGTGCTGATGAGAGCTGTTTGTGTTGTTCAGCTCTGTGGGACTCATGTGCTCAGCACAAGTGTTGTATTGTATCACCCCCATCACATTTTTTAAAAGTGCTGCTGAGCAATGCCTTGTCATTTCCAGCTGACCTATTGAGAGAAGACTTTCTGTGCATTTGAACAAAACATGGGAATGAGTCTCAAAAGCAACAGCTTTGAAATGTTCTAAGACGTGATGAGTCTAGTAAAAGTTACTGGCCTGCTTCTATTTTGGAGAAGTCTGGAGTGCACTGTCTGTCGTTCTGTGTACGACTGTGGCATTATTAAATTCTTTATGCAGACTCCAACTAGCATCTGTGTTTAGCAGAGCACTGCACTCCTTTCCCGTTTTTCTGCTCCTTGTCAGAAGAGAAGTGGGATGTGGCATTTTTTGTCTTGGCTGACCTGCTTTGAATGGTTCGTAGTCAGCGAAGCTTTAACTTGGCGCTGTTTCGAGTCACTGCAGTCATGTAATGTTTTCATTTCAAGACTGAAAGGTTTGGTGTGGTGCCTTGCTGCTTGGTGACCTGTTACTGTACATAATGATTATATTTGATTCCTTGCAACAAACTCTGAAATGACGATGAAGAGGCGACTCTAAAAGGTTAAATAGGTTTGTCTTGAGTGACTGAGCACTTACATGTAAATGTCAGTGCATGGGAAATTGGAGATAAGTGGCTATAGCCTTAGGAGTAGCATGTATAGCTTTAGGAGGTTTAATGCATATCTGGTACATCTCAAACGCTGTCTGCATCAAGTAAACATACAATATGTGTTCCATTTGGAAAAAAGCATCTGTGTGAGCAACTACCTGTAAGAGTTGCACCAATCCAGATGTTTTTTTTCTTACCTTGCCTTCCCTCTTCTTCTCCCTTGAGATGTTTGTGTGTTTTTAGTTGTAACCCCTCCCCTTTCTCTTTAAGTTCAGACTCTGACATCCGTACCTTCCCCAAGGATGTCTGTCACAAACTGCAGTCCAACATTGTGACAATGCTTTCGTTTTTCCCAAACTTCTTTATGAACTTCCTGTTTTCGTATCCTTTTTTCTGTTCTTTCCCTCAAGGTCTGGCGCACCTGATGTTAAACCGCCAAGGTATGGGGTTTGTTGGTTTGCTTTTCCTTCCCAGCCACCTAATCACAGCATTTCTCTTCCTTTCCCTGTAATCATTTGAGTTAACTGTGCTGCACTAATAATTCCTCTCCTGTTTTCTCATATACTTGCCTATTCCTTTTGCTTCCTGTCATGTTATGCTCACTACTCACTCAATTTTTGTCCGTCAAACCCTTGTCCTGACCACTGACTGAGCTACTGGAACATCACCTTTGACCTCTGCAGTTTTTCGCCAAGGTAATCAATCTATGTTCACAGCATCTCTTCAGCTTGGTTTCAAAAGGGAACTATACAGTATTTCAGGATGAAGATGTGTCTCAGGTTGACACAGGGGATGATGTATTTTTATTTATTTTATTTTGTTCGAAAACCAAAATAAAAGTAGCATTTCCGAACATCTCTGTCTTCAAAACACACCACCAGTGTTGTTTTGTATTCATTGCAGGTTATGTGACATTCAAATGGCATTCAAATGCTTCCTGAATTGCCGCCGTACACTTTGTCTTCAATAGGTGTTGAATATTCATAGAAAATCTCTTATAGGTGCTGATATTGCAATGATATTTTTAATTTGAACTCATATTGCATGCCCACAAACAATATCATTTCACAAGGCTTTTTAAGTGCTTTCCTATTGACAGTAGAAGAATAAAGGACTGAGAACCAGTAGCCAGCTACAAAACAGACTCCTCATAACTTGACATGCAACAGGGGTGCACATAAATTTATCCAGCTACCCAAATGAGAGCTGAACGTTTGGCACTAACACTGTGTTGATCGAGTCGTTGGAGCTATTCATAAACTATTTAAAGTAGGGATGGTATTGTCACAGACATTACTTACAAAATATTATGCATATATTACTCTTTTTTATTATTAGTAGTAATTTAAACCAATCTATGATGGCCATCCCTTTATATGGAATTTTATTAAAAATATAAGAACACATATACCTGCCGCTGGCTTTTCTTTCTCTTTGCTTTTTTGCATACAGTTGATCTCAGACCTGACATAAAAATAAAAAATAAATCGTAATAATGGTAAGTTCTGCAAATCTATGTATCCATGGCTTCATTCAGACGGATCTGACTGTCTGTCAGCTTTATATGTCTCAGACTCAAATATACACAGACAGGCCTGTAGCCAAGAAGACAGCAGCTTGTCTTTCTGCTTATAGCTAGTTAACTCCAGCCACTCATGTGCGAGAGCATGAGCAAACACAGGTACACGCCAGAACTACTTCTGCTGTATTTGATTTATGACTAGAGGTAAAATATTCCTTTGACACACTTTCACCTGAGTACCTGCAGACCAAGTACACCCCTGTTGGTAATTTACAAAGTTAGTCTTTTTTTTTTTACACTAAATGTCTATAGCTCTAAGCCATTTGTAGAATATTGCCTTCTATTGGTTTTCTGTTGAGTTTACCAGGACACTTCTCTGGCTGTTTAGCCCACTATTCTTCTACTGTTGATATATTTTACACTGACAAAGACGAATATGCACCGTAGTAGCACAGATACTTTGAGATGTAAACCTTTGAAGATATCATTAATTGCTAGAAGGGAGTCAGACAGAACACTACTGGCTGAATACCTTGGACTGGCTGTATTTATGCGTTGTGTTGTCTACCACATGTTTACTTTCCTCTTTAATGTTACCAATTAGTGTAGTGTGAGTCAGAGAAAAGTCATTATTCTGTCTCCATGGTGATCTGTGGTCTCGCTCTTAAGACTGTATAATACACTGCTCCCGTTTTACAAAGAAAATATAATCTCTACATCGTTTTGCCAGATAATACCTTATATGTTTTAGAAATGACCCCCAATGATTTATAAATGAGAATACATTAAGGGATTCTTGCAACATTTTCCAGCTCATTAAGATTTTTATGCCATTACCCAGTTTATTGTAAACTACATATGCAAGAAAAAAAAACTGTATCTGAGCAGTGAATTATGTAGAATAACAAGGGAATGTCCATGTAAATGAGTGTAGCGCTAATACAGAGGAAATAACAGGAGACACCTCATTGTACTTGTTTGGTAACTTTATTTATGGTGCGATGCTGTAATGAGAGAAATAATATCGTCCAATTTAATTGAATTGCTTACCCACAAAACAAATGGATCCATTTCTACTGTATGATGATGAATCTGACTGCTTTATTACATATAGTAAGTGTGTCCTAAAGGCCCCCCACAATGTGATTTGTCATAAGATGAAGTCTAGCAGTAATTGCTCCATTTCATGCACCAGTAACGAAGAAGTACAAGTCTGTAATTGATTGAGGGAATAAATATTCACTTCAGTAAACCTTCAAGTCATTGCCATACGGACTGTGGCTACAATTAGTCAAAAAACTCTGTACATCTGCTTTTGTACAATATACATGACACACATTTAGCACAGTAACTATCTGCTGAATATTTGTTATTAACTTTCGACCTTTTTTTCCGCTGTAGCCCGAGGCAGATTTTCTTTTATAGCAGCAAAGAATTCCTCAACACAAATGCAGCGCAGTTCCGTCTTTTTGAGAAGCCTACAGCTGATAAATTCATGATTAGCTTTTTGCAGTCTTCAGGATGTTTAAGGCTAAAAGGGGAGTGTATGTAGGGCACACTCAGTTGGTAATGTGCAGAAAGGAATATGAGAGTTACGGCACTCTGGGAATTGTCTGTCAAGTGGTCACACGGTTCATGTGGTTGAATACAACTCCAAACAAAATGTGTCTGTCAATAGAGTGTAAGAAACCTGACATTATATGGATATGTTCGAGTGAATGAGCTACATGTTTACTGTTTTAGGTCAGTCTTAATCATAGTATCAAAATAAACAGAACTGTTTTGATATTCTGATATTATTACGTTAATTGTTACCCCTCAACCTATTTGAGCGGACTATTAAACTTGTCGAGAGCAAGTACAAAGCTCAAAAGGATGCATAGGAGTAGGTTAGTTTAAAGTGATTTTTATTTTTTTACTTACAATTACACAGAACACAAAAGGCATTCCCATGGTTACCTGACTTCTGGGAAAACATGGAAATCCAGGAAATTCAGAGAGTACTTTACAAAGACATTAAGAATTGGAGGTTCCTGTCTTAACCCTCTGAGGTTTGTCAGTGGAGTTCAAACCAAAGCCCTTGAAACTGGAGATAAAATAAGAAAGTTCTGTCTTGAACTCTCAAAAAAAAAAAAGTCCTGGAAATGATCTATTTTCCAGGCAGAATGTACCCCTAAAATTTTCTTTATTTCTTATAGATGTGTAAGAGAGTGCCATAACTCTCATTATGGCTCTGGTGTGTGTTAAAGATCAAATTCCTTAAACACAGGTGAGAGTTTTCCCAGTGGTCAATGGCTGTGATGGGCCATCTGCACCCCCCGCCCCCTGAGGCATAAATAGCAGTCAGCTAGTGCCATCTGTGCCCCGGACTTATGGGACACTGTGGAATTAATAAGCTGGAAAGCATAATATTAATGACATGTTGGTGCAACCTCTGCAGCTTAGTGTCACTGTAAGAGCAACTACAAGATGTGGGCTAATGGAAATAAGCAACAGGTGATTCCTTTTTTACCTGAAAGCCCTTTGTTTAGTGAGTTATATGAGCGTCTTGTTGGGACATTTGCCCGGTAATACGCACCATGTCTTTGGGCCATACCTGTGCCCAACACTGTTTTAAAAGACACTATAGGAGCAATAACAGCTTTTGTTTAACTACCCAGAAGCAAAGTAAACAATCTTACTGCAGATAATGGGCTGTCAGCTGTGTCTCAAAGCTACGCAGGGAAACAAAGACACAGCCTTTGTGCCTTACTGCACTCACAGACAGTTTGATTGATCCTTCTCAGACCTTCACTGCACTCGAAAGGGTCATCCACTGACATCTTCAGCAACCCGGGCTCGCAATAAACGGAAAACACTCTGATGTGCTTGGAGAGATCATCATTTCTGCATGTTTTATAAATCCATTCAGTTTAGTGCAACATAAATATTAATTCTTTCTGTAGGGGTTCTCAACAGAACAGCAGAGTAGGTTTGTTTTGCTAAATTATACCCATCGAACCTGCCAAACGCATGTATAGGCACTCAACAATTTCCTCCGCTCTTAAAATCAACTGTTGACTTCTCAACATTGGTCACATCCAGCCTCACATTCAGGCTCCACAACACTCCAGAGCCTAACAAGTCATGTCTACTCAAGAGCATTGTTCAAACAATAGGTACTAATGGGACCACTTGTTTTGGTGCCGTAAATTGACTGGTTTAGTTGAAAAGCCAACATTTTACTGTACAAACAAACAGAGCTTTAATGATTTTAACCGGAAACTGCTCACTCGGTCGCACAGTCGCACAAATAACACAGGAGTAGTTGCTCTCGTGGCACAATGGAAATGGGATTTTAGACTACATTGAGTGTTTTATTATTTAGTATACAATTATGGGCTGACTAACGCAACACATAACTATATCTCTATCTCTTTTGCTGTCTGTTGCCATCTATCTTCATCACTCTTTTCCTATTGTTGTCGCTCTTTATAATGTAGTTTTTCTGTCAGTCTTGTTCTGTTGCTTTTTAAAATCTCTACTTGAGAAGGGGCTTATACTTATTCTTTCACATATTCTCAAGATGAGTTACTTCAGTCAATATCGCTCAGTAAAAGTTGGACCAGTGCCTCTGTCGTAAATTAGCTGTGCAGCTAAGCATGACACTTTTATGGTGATGTTTCTAAAAGTCACTTTAGATTAATGGCCACTGTTTGATACATAAGTACATTGACCATATATTAGTCTATAATAGAGCTGTGATTGTACATGCCTGTATAGAAGTATATGAATAGATTTGAAAGTTACGTTTTCTAACATCTTGCTTTTTGAACTTCAGGGCAGGAGGAGTCTGTGGCCACCTTTAAAGGCAATGAGTTCTTCAGCTACAATCTCTCACAGACGCCCATTCAGAGCAGCCTGGATGAGATCACACTGTCTTTCCGCACGCTACAGAGAAACGGCCTGCTGCTTCACACGGGAAAATCAGCTGACTACGTCAACCTATCTTTGAGGAACGGAGCACTGTGGCTCGTCATAAACCTGGGCTCTGGTGCCTTCGAGGCCCTGGTTGAGCCCACCAGCGGCAAGTTCAATGACAACGTCTGGCACGACGTCCGAGTGACAAGGAACCTCCGTCAGGTGTGTAGCAGTGATACTGTCTTCCTAAGGCCACACAAGTATTTTTAGAAAATACATTTTCTCAGGAGCGTTTTTTTCTAAGTATCTCGCGACACAACTGTGAATGCTCTAACAAGTCCCTCAGGTGACGATACACCCGTGTGAGAGAACAACATTCTGATTCATTTAAGTCATTATTTAGTTTCCTCAGACACAAACACAAACTGACAAAAACACAGTTCTGTTATTTTTTACACATGTACACTTCATATTACACAAAACATTTGCAAATGGAGCTCAGACATCCCTGCACTGTTTTACCTTTCTACACATTAATGCGGAGTTTCATCCTGGCAGGAGTTTTTAAAAGGAAGAATTTTCTGTGACCTCAAGCAACCTTTACTTGTGTACCAGGCCAGAACACACAGAACATGCAACATTTTCAGATAAACCTGCCTCCATGTGGACAGGGCATCCGCCTGAGAGGCTTTTAGCTCGTAAGAATGAAAAAGCCATGAAGGTGCACTCTGCCAATTTTACACATGAGAGTCTCTCATGATGAAGAGTACTCACTCTGTAAAAACAGTGGCTCTTAGGGGAGCGTCGCCGCATTTAAAATTTTAATGCAGAATCTGTCATTATGTAGCTGTTAATGTAAGCACATGGACTGGAAAGAGGAACGTTTGCTCCTTTAAAGCCCAAGTCTCCATTCACTCACTCATTCATAAAACTATTACTATTTTAATGATCTACTGTTCTGTATTTGAACCAAGTCAGTGATCATTTTCTTGATACATTTTAACATTGACAGACGAGACCATCTTTTCTAATTACTATGTTGCATTAGATTGATTTTTTTTAAACAGAGTGGCATTGTATTTCTTGCTTTTATTGGCCTTTTTCCTACTACCCCTGATGCTATATTCAAACCTGATGACAGCAGCACATATTTTCCATTTATTATAGCGTCAGCCACTCTCATAAAAAAAAAAAAAAAAAAAAAAAAAGGACACACTGTTGTGATTATGTGCTTAGATGGTGTATTCTCCACAAGCATTGCTCATTAGCTATTTAAATGGATTAAACTTGTTGGGGTCAAGGTAGCTGCAGTCCCAAGTGAAAATCACAGGAAGCGCTAAAGCTTTGTCAGCTTCTGTTGAATATTTTTCATCTGTTGGACCTATTGCCTGTTGTCCTTGCTACACATTCAAAGGTTTGACCTCTGTCTTGTCACATAGAGGCCATTTATAATGACTGCTTACGCTTTTCTGCGCCACCACAATTTAAACGATCCTTATTGGTAGAGAGCCTCTTACTGTGGTTTTACAGACTTTCACTACTTTTATCCACCTATAATGGTCAGATGAGCTTTGAAATTTGAACTAAAAAACTTAAACAAGCAAAGAAATTGTCTGTAGTGTTAGACAGTGATTCGTTACATTGGTAACAGAGCACTAGCTGAAAAGAGGGCTTCTATAATGAGTACAGCCACTGAAAATGCCTGACATTGTGCCTTCACTGTTTTCTGGCCAAGCACAACACGGCCCTAAGGTTTTATGCTCATTAGCGTCTACTGGACAAGACAACAGGTTTTATGGTGTTTAATCCGCAGTGTGTGTTTCAGACTGTCCGTGAAGTGTCAGTCCACTTACATAATTACTCTAATTCTAGAGTTTCCTATTTTGATATTACCCTGACAATCTATCCTCAAGATGTTGTTATAACTTTAGTCATTTGTAGAAAACATTAAAGTAAGCTCATTTTTCAACACATTATTAAAAAAAGATACAATAAAAAAAATTAAATTCTCACTGAAATGATTTTTCCCATATCCCTTGCATTTATAATTTTTATTCACTTATCATTCCTGTTATGTTGAAGCGCTGTCACATTTACCTGGATACAAAGTTGCATCCTCCTCCACATCTATTTCCTCTCCCAGCTTCCAGAAGAGTGGCAATCCAATGCTTACAACGTCACTTATGCTTTCAACCATGCATTTGATCCCTGTGTAAATTGCTTTCCCCTCAGATAAGTTACCTCGCTGACATGTAGATATGGGGAACTGGAACTCCCAAGAGAGTGCTGCTGGAAACATTTTATTAGATCCAGTGGTGCTTTTCAGGCTCCAATTTCTCCTGGCGCTATCTCTGAATGCATCTGTGTTTTCTTTGACTGTCCGCAGCGCACTGATTGGTGCTCGTTCTGTCTCCTTTCTTGACCCCTATTAATGATGCATACTCTTACTGATGGGACTGTACGTACACGGTTTGAGCATGCACTCACATTACCTGCTGTTGCTCTGTGTTCACTCCATCCCACTATCAACAACCATCAACAACCGTTACTCTTTAAAGATGGAGTAAGCCATGCCAGAAGAAAGTACAGTTTTTTTAACGTTAAGTAGAGGTCAGGAAGTGCACAATGCCTCCATTTGCATCTAAATTATACTTTTATCTAAAGGTATTATTGTGTGGTTTTAGCCCCTTTAGATGTGCATCGGTTAAAATACTAGAAGTGACTGAAGAAAGGCTGTATATAAAGATAGACTGAGAAAGACACAGTCAGGTCTCACTTGCCATCTATTGGCTGGCTGCTGTAATGGTCATACGTTTTTTTCTTAATGTCGCTTAGTAAACTTACGGTACCTTACGGCTGTGGAATGTCACAAATATACTGTCATTATGTTTTTGTGCAATATATTTTGACCATCAGCAGCATGTACCTCATCATATGTTATACTTTGAATAAGTGACTCACAATTTATATTTCAATACAAACGCCAGGTTTTTACAGAAATGACTGAGGAGATAATATCTACCAAAACGTGTATTGAATTTGAATTACTTATTCCACCTTTAATCAGCCCAAAAATAAAACTAGCTGTAGAAATCCCAAAGAAAATGTGATAAAAGCTGTCTAAATCAAAACGCTTTCTTTGGACAGAGCCTGGAGATGCACCTGCTGTGTGTTCAGAGAAAGTGTGTCTATAGGGGAGCAGACAGAAGGTGCAATAACCCACTAGAAGCTTAAGCTAAAGAAGCTGTGCAGAGAAAAGCAGCATCAATCAATGATATAAAAGCTATTTGTTTGTGTAAGTTTGTTAGATGTACATTTCAGCCCCTGCAATGTCCAGGGTCTCGGCCAAAGACACCAAGTGCTTTACCACAAGACAGAAATCAATGTCTGCCAGCAGCTGAATAGGAAAGGCAGCACTGATCTTTCAGACACATACCGGTAGGTCACTCTTTTGTCTCGTCTCCTCCTGATTCAAACAATGCCACCACTGACACTACTGTATCAAGCTTCCGCTTTTAAAGCCTTAAGCTGTTATGTTTGCTGACTACAGAAGGTGAAGGCAAGACAAGATCCATCCTAACTGGAACACATTATACGTCAACCTATAACATCATGAGCATGATGTACAAGTCAAGTAAATAAGATTTAAGTATAGGACCCTGTCTGCACTCTGAACTGTTATGTATCAATCTGTACCTTATTTACAGGAAATTTGTCTTGATCTGGCAAGATATATCCTCAACAGATGGTCACGTGCTCCATCATTCAGAGTTACATGGCATCTAGAAACTGTGTGCACTGTGTTTATTAAAGAGTGCAAGTGCTTCTTTATTCATGTCGTGGAACCATCATATTGACATTAGGGCTACATATTTTAATGATTTCACTTCTATTTATTTTATGGTTACCTTAGCAGCAGACGTGCGTGGGAAACACAAGACAAGAGTCGGACATTTTGCCAAGGCCAGTAAAACAACAACCAGATGTTATAGATAGCGAGGCTAATTTGTGTGATGTGTAGTGGACTGAGAGCTTAAAGGTCAGAGATGTTTTTTGGCATCAGGTTGTAATAATGTTGAGGATGGCTGATGCATGGACACAACTGCACAAAAATATACTTGTGTGATAATATAAAATGTTTATTCCATTCATCTAAGAAGGAAAAAAAGATAAAGGAGCACACGTATGTTGTTATAAAAACTGCATCATAGCTTTTTTGTATCTAAATGTTGCCATTGTAACAAACTTATGGAAAGAAACCCCTTTTGAAAAAAATTTGAAATAAAAAAATGATGCTGGATCTAGTCAAATAGGTCCCGGTCCCGATTTAGGAGGTGGTTCTTCTTACACAAAGAAATTGTTTGGACTTTTTTTTGTGAAGTGGGAGTTACTGCATTTTTGCAAGAAAGTCATGTCAACTGTAGGCTCATTGTCATGGCAACAAGCATATCTGTGTTTCTTCTATAGCCCTATTCAGTCATTCATTTGCTTTGTCTCTAGCAACTGATGAGGCTGATGAGAATCATTTTGTTTTCGTGCTGCCAATGAGCAAGAAATGTATCTTGCCATCTTGATATCTTTAATCTTGAATTAACCGACTGTAAAGCATTCATATTGCTTTGGTGCAAAAATATCAGTGGGAGAAATATTTATGGTGTATTGACTCCACTCCAATGGCGCTAATATATCAGAAGCAGGGATCAGCTGAGATTAGAGAACCCTTCAGCTGCTGCTCTTCTAATTGCCTTGAAGATCCAAAATTAGGGCGAGCTTGACTTGAATCAAGAAATGAAGCTTGAAATAATTAGGCCAGTTCCTTTTGTTTGACTTAAAGCTGTCTATGTCTCTTTCTCTCAATGCGGCCTTTAGGTGACGATCCTTGTGGACGGGATCCTCACCACTACGGGCTACACGCAGGAGGACTACACCATGCTGGGCTCAGATGATCTCTTCTACATCGGGGGCAGCCTGAACACAGCCGACCTACCAGGTTCTCCCGTCAGCAACAACTTCATGGGCTGCCTCAAAGATGTAAGCGCTACATGACCTCGGCCTCAGCTCACTTTATGAAACACTATCCTGCCCCTCCCCCTCCCAGTGAGCCCAGCATATAGAAAATCTTCACTCACACTCATATCGATTCTCCCCATGTAGGATGTTTGAAGGAGAAGCATTTAGTGTTAGCCGTGCAGCTGCTCAGCGCACAGCATATACATTTATGGATCCCTCTGGGAATTCCTCTGAGAATGGAGCATTAATAATAAGCAACACAAGCATCTTCCTATACATGTACAATCCTTCTGAAATATTACGGTTTTCTTAAGCATTTTTACTGCCTCTTGTACCTGTCACAATGATTATCTCCTGCACATCTCGAAATGATGTACTCATGATTACACTTCAGTGCAGACTAAGAAGCAAATGAATGCTTAATGCTCAATTTGAGCTCAGTCTAACTAATTTTTAATAAGGTAAAGGCTGATCTGAAAAGAAAATTATGCTATATGGATTCAAAGTCAAAGAAAATGTCATAGTGGAAGGAGGACTGACTCAATCACGCTACGTTTTATAACAAAAAATCCATTAGCATGAATGTCACAGCGGCAGATGGGTGTATACATTCTTCCTTTGGGTCGTTTCTCTGAACATACACCTAAAAAAAGCTATTGAGCAACTATAGCATACATAAATAGATGTTTCATTAGGTGCCATTTACCCCTAGTGAATCCAGCACATTCAGTTGGGAGTTTCAACATCAAGGGCAGAACAGAAGCTCACAGACATGCGGTAAAAGTATACCCAAAATGAACCAAGCAAATGGAGTAGAGAAAGCCTGACTAAGCTAGTAACAGCTGCAGATATGAGTAATAGCACTATCTGCAGCAGCTGCATTATGAACGCTTGTCACACTACCATGGCCTCTGTGCAGTCTTGTTTAAAATCAATGATGTGATTGGGGTTGGGACCCTGGCCTGGACTATAGAAGGGAGTTAAAGAACGGCTAGAGCTTTGTGTTCAAGTGCTCACATTTAGAATCAACTTAGAAGCCTGCAGAGTTTCTCTTTTTGATTATATTGTTTGACTGACAGAGCTTCCACTTTAGAGGGTAAAAAAAAATTGTGCAATTGTGCAATAGTGCAGACTGCAAGTAATGTCGGTACTAATAGTCAAAAAACGAAAGTGAAAGAATTTGCTTTGTTTATTTTTGCATTTGGCATTTACGATTTATATATGTGTCTGCACAGCTGACATATTGATAAAGAATTCAGAAAAGACAATGAGAAGTTATGAATTTCTCATTGCTCTGTATCCAAGACATGTTTGATTAATAAAAAAGCTTTATAACAATAAAATCTGCAAACAAGACTTTCAATCAGACGGATGGTGAACTGAAGTCACATGATATTTTTTTGCTACGCACCTGTTTTTGACTTTATATAACTTTGAATCTGAAGAAATGGTAGTGTGGAAAATGGCATAAAAAGACCAGTGGCACAGAAATAAGAATGTGGGTTCTACTGTGAAATTATTCAGCGTGTTTTCCTAAAACTATGTTGTGCACAAACTCTTAACACAGATTAAAACAAGCTTGTTAAAGTAGTATAAGTGTAATAATGTCTGTTAACAATATATTCAACATTCGGAAGCACTCAGGGTTCTCTGAATTATTCTGCATAATTATTCTGCGTGGTGAATACACTGAAAGCAAAATAAGTTATTTATGGACAGGTTACTGTCCTGGCACAGCTGCTAATGCTGCAACCTCCGCTCTGTGGGCGACACTGGTGCATTTGGTGTTCACACACGCACACAGCAGAGCGACGGAAAGAGCACACATGAAGACGGGCTGATGACAAACCTATGGAGAGTCAGAGAGAAGACACTGATGAGGCAGAGCTGATCAAATGGGATCAGCCAGTGCAGCCAGTGAGGAAATCCTCCAGACAGGTTCAAAGACAGGTCACTGTAAGTAGTAGCTAAGACATTATTTTTTGATGAGAACCACAGAGAATTCGCCTTTGGGAGCAAAAAAAAAAAACAGAATTTTAAAAAATTTAAACAGAACCCAATGATGAGTTTACAAATAAAACAAACATGTCTACTTCCTAATAAAAATGGCAGCAGTGGAAGCTAGAGCTTGATTGATCTTCAGCTGTACAGGGAGGAAATTTTCCAATTGTTTCCTCCATTTACATTCTATTAAGCCCAGTGTTTAATAGTGCAAATGGCGACTGACACCATTTGCCATCATATAACAAGCTGCTATTTTAACTCTGTAGGCCTACTATGTTTAGCAAACAAGATTAATTAGTAAATAAGTGTATTATTTTTGTGTAAGCAGTGGGTCTGTTTTGGCTGATATGTGTTTTGAGTCTGAGGCGCTTATTCATTGTGGGGAGTCTGGACCATGACTAATCTCTCGTGATAATAGATGTGAGCACCGGCAGGCTGAGGCCATCGGGTTCATCAGGTACAGGAAAAATATCCAACTTTCAGGAGAATGTCACCAGCACGACTAACAACAAACAGGGAAGAGATGAATTTGTCTTTGAAGTCGCCCCCTTATCGGTTACTGCTGTTTGTGTCCGCCCTGCAGCCTCTTTGGTAAAGATGGATGTGTTCATGCAACTGGAGATTTATGTTTTGTTTTTTTGTTTAGCCTCCCAACACTGAGAAACATAAACACATCTTGTATTACTAAATATTGGGTTAATAAGGGGTTCTAGTGTGCAGCAGTCTATATGACTATTATATGTGCCATGCCTGATTGGAAACAAACCCACCATTTCAAGGTTTAAACATGACTGACTTGTCTGCCTTTCTGTTTGAAAAAAATTGCTTGTTACACTCATTTCTCGATGGTCACTTTCACCATCTGATTCGGAAGCTTAATTATTCACAGTGATGCAGTGTGAAGTGTGATATTGGCTCAAATTGCCTCTCGGTTCTGCTGTTAGCACTCAATGTTAGCGCTGCGCGGCCTGTCACCTCGGGCGGTGACGGGCCATAGTGTGATGTGGCAGATAACAGTGGGTTCTGGGTGACTTACAACTGATACAAAGTGAGACAAGGAGGCAGGTGTCCCACTGTGCATATTAACAAAGCCAATGGAGAAAATGAAGCCCTGAGTATAAACACATATAAATAGCCTGTGGTTATTCTAAATGTTTGATTCCTAATCATATTATACTATCCTTCCTCCTACTGTTGAGTAAAAATTATGCCAAAATTTTGTCAATGTGATGTAATTTGCGTATGCAGTTGAAATGCGAAACACACAATAAAGAAAACAATTTATTGGCAAAGTATTTTTCAGTTTGAGTTTTAGAGAGTCAGGCTCATTGGATAAAACAGGCCAATGGGGCTCAATGCGTCTGTACAGTTGATGGCAATGGGAAAAAAAACAGGGTGGCAATTTTCAGCACAGTGTAGGTAAATGATCAGTTCTGCCTCTCTGCCGCCCACTTTCTTGGCTTGGACGGCATTGAACCGTTTTACTTTCTATGGGCACACATAATATTTGTCAGTGTGTGGGTGCTATTGAGAGATTCCTCCTCCGAATTTAAGGTGATTTTAGCGTCAGAGCTGAGTGTTCCCATGTGAGTCCCAATGACATGTTTGCATTTGCATCTTGATCAAAAACACACAACCATTTGCCTTCTTCTTTTTTATTGTCTGGACAGACTAATTTGTAGAAAACATATCAAATGTTAACGTAACATTAATGTTAAAGATTGCTCATTACAGAGAAGGCAGCTAAACTCAGTGGGTTTGCTTCTGAATGTTTCCTCTGTCGCTGTTGAAGCACAGCGTGAGGCAGCAGCAATCTCACTCCAATAAAATGTGCTTATTTTTTCATCATTTGCTTCTTAACTCACATAATTAAAGATATCATCTTGTTTAGCCCGACTCTTTCGCCGAAATTGCATTAAAGTCATCTGGGCATTTCTAATCTCAGCTCAAGCATGATTTGACTTTTTTTTCTCCCTCTCTGCTTTCTCTGATTTATTGATAAGTAATATTCAACCTGAAACGCTTCCTCCCCCCAGCTGTCATCTTACCACCATATCTCTCTCGTTTATTAGGTGGTCTACAAGAATAATGAGTTTAGGCTGGAGCTGTCACGCCTGGCTGAACAGCAAGACCCGCGGATCAGTATCCATGGCGACCTGAAGTTCAGCTGTGAGAGCGTGGAAGCCCTGGAGCCGGTCACCTTCGACAGACCGTCCTCGTACCTGACGTTGCCCAGGTGGAACACTAAGCGGACGGGGGCCATATCTCTGGACTTCCGCACCAGTGAGACCAGCGGCCTACTGCTGTTCGGCCATGGCAGTCTTCAAGGCGCGCAGCCTGATAAGACGCCCCGCGCTGACTTCTTTGCTCTGGAGCTGCTGGACGGCTTTCTCTACATGGTCATGGACATGGGCTCTGGCAGTGTCAAAATAAAGGCTAGCAACATGAGGCTGGACGACGGCGAGTGGCACCATGTGGACTTCCAGAGGAATGGACGCAACGGTGAGAGAAATTTGTGTGAAATTTGTTGAGCCACAGGAAGCCTTCTGTGTCGTACTTCTGTTACTGCATTGCTCTAGTTTTTTGTTGCCGAGTAAAAAGGGTTCCAAGCTGTGAAATTGCCATATGCCACCACTGATATAGTCACACTGTCATGCTCATGCTTTTTAGTCATCACAGTGAAACATTCATACATATCAGGTTTTAATTACAGACATATTTTAGGCTGCTGTAATCTGTGCATGGCATTTATAAACGTGTTAAATGCTTTCACAAGTGACCAATTATACATTTGCTCACCCTAATGGGGATCTGTCATTCTTTTTGGCATTATCAAAAAGCACTTATTCACCTTTTCAAAAGTGCATTCAGTTCTTTACAAAATAAGTAAAAGTTCAAGGATTTTTACTTTTGACTGTGTAAAAAGTGCTGGGTTTTGTGCAGGTTTTAAGACTAGCAGACACTACTTCCTCAATCTCAGTTTGTTCTCTCCTCTCACTTAGCACATCCCACTCACACCTGCCTCAGTTTTTTTTTTGCCATGAAACACTGTAAGTTGACTCATGTATAATGGCTGCCCCGCAGGCTTTATCTCAGTGAACAGTCAGAGCATCCCCTTTTCCGCCAACGAAGGCAGTGAGATCTTGGACCTGGATGGCGACATGTACCTGGGAGGTCTACCTGAAGACCGCCATATGCTTGTGTTGCCCCCTGAGGTGTGGACGGCGTCTCTTGGCCTTGGCTACGTGGGCTGTGTCAGGGACCTTTTTATTGATGGACAGAGTCGTAATTTGTGGATGCTGGCCGAGGTGCAGAGCGCCACAGGTGTGAGCAGCTTCTGCACCAGAGAGACACACATCAGGTGCCAACGAGACACGTGTGCCAACGGCGGCCACTGCAGGGAAGGCTGGAACCGGCACATCTGCGACTGTAACGGCACCGGCTACGTAGGCCCCAACTGTGAGACGGGTAAGAGAATTAGACAAGGCTTGGGGTTATGGGAAGTATTCTATTATTTACTGTCTGAAAGGCACCTGCAAGATATTTTTTTTACTGTGCACATTTTTTACAGTAGCCATCTAGCACTATTAATAAAAAACAATCGTTTAAATAAAACCTGAACACATACATCTGCTTAATACCTTTAAAGTTATATTCTGAAGATTTACACTAAAAATAAATAAATCCTAACATGATAAAAATATCCCTTTAACTCACACTTATTCACCTCTTTAACATCGTGATCTGTAAATCAACTTTAATCTGTCTGTAGTTTCACCATTTTACTTGGAAGAACATGGAAGCGACATAAAATGAATTAAAACCCAGCGCAAACCTAGATTTGATTCCTCACCGTTGAGTATTAAAAAGCTTTTACAACTAAGCTTAGTGTTATCACAGTCTAGGATCATAAGGAGGAATTACTATTGACAACCATTTCAAAAATGTTAAAAAAGTGCTTTAAAAACCTTTGTCTGACTGCATCTGTTAGGACTCGCCACATCATCTACAAGAGTCCTTGGTCATAGACTGTAGTTTTAACAGTGACTGTCATCATTCATGCTTTGTGCCATGGGATGTTTGAGAAAATAAAAAAGGATGTGACATTTATTGATCCTTAATACTTACTGACGACAATGTTGCTGTCCTGAAAGCTGAATTGACAGTCAGGACCAGATTACGTCTGTTCATTAATTAATTTAAAACATATTGTGTTCTCAAACTTGAACTTTTGCAAAAGGAAAATGTTCCATTAACCTTATCACTTACTTTTTCTAAAGAGATCACATTAGTTTATTTCAGGATCAAAGTGCCACCAGTGACTTAGAAGTCGTCTAGAGTTTAATAGAAAAATGACTTCTCTTTCCCAATCTCAAACATTGCAGACTGGACCCTTCTGAAAGTGCCATTATGTGTTTAATTATGGTTAAAGAAGTACTTCCAGTATCAAGCAACAGTCATGTTGTCATTAATTCCACAACTACTAAATCTCATTTGCAGGAATATATTATATGTTTATGTTAAAATGGCATATGTCTCTAATGAGATAAAATCACGGAGATTAGTAATGACAATACAACATGTTGTTCTTCATTAGAGCCATTCCCACAGCAGATTACAATCTTTGGTACCTACAGTGTAGTGATTCATTTATAAACTGTCAGTATCATAAGGTTCCTATTACTCTACTAGAAGTACAGTGCTGCTTCATTAGGCTGAATCACGCTGCATTTAGCATGCAGATGGTTTCCTCTCGCACAGGCCAAATTACGCAGATCCATTGGCAGCTAACAATATGAGGGATAGAACAAAACCCCCTTTGTACTGCTTTATGATGGGAATAAATTGTTCTGAAATTTGACTGGACTTGAATCTCACCAGGATGATTTTATCCTCCAGGCCTTTTCTGCCATCTGCTGTGACTGATGGAAACTGCAATCTAAAATTATATTATGCAGCACAGGAGACAAGATTTAACATAAATGGCTTTTATTCCCTAAATTCCCTTTTTGTTTTTTTATATGCTCTGTTATTTTCTCCGGGGAATCGATTCCTCAGAGGGTACAACAGTGAGCTACGACGGCAACATGTACCTGAAGGTGGTGCTACCCCGAACGCTGCACACAGAGGCGGAGGATGTGTCCCTACGCTTCATGTCCCAGAGGGCCTTCGGGCTGCTCCTTGCCACCACCTCGCAGCAGTCAGCTGACACCATGCGCCTGGAGCTGGATGGAGGGAGGGTCAAACTCACTGTGAATCTGGGTAATGCTGCAGAGTTGGATCAGAGCAAAAAGTAGCTTTTGACCTTTAAGGCCCTGTCACGTAGCCAGAGCTCTCATGGTATTGATTTTGTGTCAGACCCTTTCATATCCATCACCATACACACACACAGCAGCAAAGTTGCCTAAAAAAGCACCATTTCTTAGGACTGGAGTTTTCTATTTAATCTGCAAGTACAGTCCTGTCAAAGGTATTTTACCACAAAGTGTGTCAAATAAAAACTATATCAAGACCCAAAGATATTGCTCTATTACTTGTTTTGAGCAGAATTCTTATTTTTAATCTTAAAATTAGATAAAGAATTAGATAAAAAAACATGGCTATATTTAATGGCTACATTAATTACATGCAAAGGCAAAAAATGCAAAAAAATGTATATGTTAGAATGTTAGATCTTTGTAGTCTGATCATATGATGGTCTTTTAATTATGCAGAACTAAAATAATAGTGCTTACGGTGTATAAAGAAATAATGAGTTTTCTTCAGTATCAGAGCCAGCAACCTACTGAGATGACTTAGTAGTCATCCAAAATTCAGTAGAAAAGGACTCATATCAATGTTAATTTCAAAAACTGCAAGCGGCACAGTGTTTGTTTTGTACTGTAGGTAAAAATGGAAATTCTGTGTTCCCACCAGGCCTGGATAATACAAAGTTTCAACAATGTTTGTTGAAACAGGTAAATGTCATGTAAGGTAAAGGCAACACAAAAAGGCACGTAAAGGCATTGGTAGAAATATTCAATCAAGGCAAGTACAGCCATCTAGTTGAAATTACAACCACAAAAAGTGACATGAGGTTAGAAACAACAAAAAAGATAATGAGAGAATTGTAGCCAAAAATGGATTTAGATTGAGATAGCAATCAAGGCAATACCTAATTAGTTATTTCTTCTGAAATTGGAATCCAAAACAACTAGTTCAAGTGGGCAGTTGACTTAAAAAACTTAATAAAATTTTCTCTTTAAAACAAGCGCTAAAGAAGCCTGTGAACCAGAAGCTAATTTAACCCTTAAGGTAATAAGTGCTTTTTTAAGCAACTCAATGTGTGTATGCATATTTCTCCCTCTGTGCCTCGCTTCTCTCTTACTTCTGTCTGTCTCTCTGTCTGGGTTCATCCAGTGGTCAGGCCCCATCTGACCATTCGGCTCTTTCAGCCCTTCAATGGCTTGTCTGCAGTTCAAGGAGAAGGCAGTCAGAGACCAGACGCACCATTAAGTAGACGTATTACCACTTTAACTGCTCAAGCTGGTGTCGTGACCATTGTAGCCGCCTCTCATCCACAGGCCTGTACTGTTCAGACTCGCTCCAGTGGACACACACACACACACACACACACACACACACACACATCTGGTCTCTGGCTGTCTGTATCCACTGCTCTGTGATGGTTGACAGCTTGAGAGCACTCCCCAGCCACATGACTTATACTAATGTATTCATGCACTCAGGGATAAATCACTTGCATTAATTCAGCACATACTGTACATATGATTAGTGGGGGGATCCATTTTAGATATTAGATCTACAGCATTTGGAGAGGTTTTAGAAACCTGTTTCCATTTTGCTGTTGTCATTTCTTGTCTGTGTAAGGTATGCTGTGGCTGGGAGATGTGCAAAGCGCCTCTTTCCTCTGCATTTAACTTTAGAAACATATTAGCATACGGTCTGCCGAACAAGCAGGATACAGTAGCGTTAAAGTTCACGGCAGATGTACGATGGATCAAAGTTTGTGTGTTGAAGTAGGGGTGCACCAACTGACTCAACTTTTATACATAATGAGTTTATACATAGTAATACTTTTTACACCAAGCAGAAGAAAAGGAATGAATGAATTATGAATACAATAGAAGACATTACTGTCGATAGTGTTAAGGCAGGTCATCATAAGCTTTGCAGCAAACACTATATTTTACTAACATCCTGCTCTCTGTTATTTAAAAGTGAGAATTTAGTAAAAAGGCTGCATGTGCATTGGGAGGGTTCACACAGTGGTGGAGCAGGTGAGCTATATTTTCTTTCCTCTAGTAGTCATATAGCTTTTTGTTTGGTTGTTTGTTACAGGCATTTAGTATGACACACTTCTCCTTAAGTTGTATGATAGTGTTTGTGTAAATTTTAAAGTTTGTCAACATTGTAATAAGTATTATGATGTCTTTAAAGTTAAAATCTTGATTGTTATCTGCACCTGAGCCACAATCTTCCAAGTTCCTTGTGAGGGTTTGTTATCTGCTTCAGAGACTTCCCTCTGAGCTGGAGGTGTTTAATAACCTCAAAGCCTGTGACGCCTCACGCCTCTGTTCTGCTATCTTAAACAATCAAATTAATTTGCCAGCACCGAGTAGACGCTGCATCGCTCCAGACACTAAAGCTGAAAATAAAAGTTGTGCACCTCTACTTTCCCGGTCGATAACAGCACATCGATCGCTGCTTTGATCTGTGCGTCCAGCGGCGGCAGACGCACGCTGAGTTCTGCCTTTCAAACCCCAGTCAGCCCTCTCTTGTACTGTATGTGCGCTCTGCAGGAGGAAAGTGGCGCTTTGGTCTCTCGAGGCTGTCCCCGGATGGTGGGCTCTGAAACGTACTGAACTGTCTGCAGAATTTAGCTTGAAGGATGTGAAATATTCTCCTTTTTTGTGCTGTTTATTTTTTCTTTTAATCTCACCATCTCACTCTCTCTCTCACCAGATTGTATCAGGATAGACTGTAACCTCAGTAAGTGTCTCCTCTGATTATTACTGTTCCAGCATACAATATTATTATTTCACTTGTACAACACTACATAGAGTAATAATGTTTCAAATATAAAATTATTCTTCAAGAGTCAGGAATGAGGCTTGATGGGCTAGAATTCTATTGGTGAAAGCAAAGCCATTTAGTGAGAGTTACAACACTTGCATTTGTATATTTATATGTTCCGAATGTGGCTTTTTAGCTATCTCTGTTTGAAATCAGAGCGATAGACTTAATTGAACTTGAATTGAACTAAATCAGTCAAATCTAGCTTTAAAGTCAATGTGCTAAAATTTGCTTTAGCATTGAAGTTTGGTATCATAAAGGGGTTAACAACAGGCTGGAGACACAAAGGATATCTTTAGCCATTTTCTTTAAATAGATCACAAGGTTATTACTAAATCCTTCAACAACTCAACTTTCCCTTTTTAGGCTAAGCTATAGCAATGCTGCTCACTATGGATATAAAAATATGTTACAGACATAATTTAAAAAACACTACATTCATCATCTGGAATTTAAAAAAAAAGAATCTGCGCAGCAACTATATCCAAACCCTGCAAACAGAGAGCTATGTGAATCCTGTGACCATTCAGCGGCCCGCTCAAATTGTGTTGTAACTCTCAAATTAAATGACACTAGCTCATTGTAATTACATCTGCACTCATTGAATCCACTATTTAAATACTGATGCCACAATGAAGTGTAATGAAATTTGACTTACTGTTGTGCTCCTATTGAGCTATCATTCATTTGCCAGAGACTAATTTTCTCAAATAGCAAATACTTGTTTACAGCTAAAGTACAGTAAACAATTCATTTCATCAGTGGAAGTGGAGCTGGCTCACACAGTCTTATTAGCACACAGATAGATTGATTTACTAATGCAGGGATCAAATGTCAGTGGCAGAGTGAATATTCACTTAAAGGTTAGCCATACGTGTGATCAATAAGCAAGACAAGAGCAGGAGCCTTTAGTCGGGAGTCTGAAAGGACATAGAGGTGATAGACTTCATAAATATTTGAAGTGACATTACAGAACAAGGAAAATCTACGCAGCTGCGTCGTAACTGGCGCGATTCTCGGGTAATCCCTTTTCCCATTATAATCTGCTCATAAATTCCTCTGCTTGTTAACGTAATCAAAACGCCTGAGTGCGGACCTGAGCAGTAAATCTGGACCACTAAGGCGTGTCGTGTCAATGGATCCAATGAAAAGGTGCAAACTGGTAATAAATTATTCCTCTTCAATGAGCCACTCCATTAACTTCATTGATTTTGTCTTTGGATACTCATTAGGTAGATACTCACCAAACCCACAGCTAAAAATACTGCCCTGAGAGCCGCCTCAGCTGTAAGTAAACGGAGTCTAGCACCTATAGAATATGAGACACATTGATTACTATTAATGTGTTCTGGGTGTGAAGAATGTGACACTAATTCATCCCAGTGCAGCTCTCACAGTCCTCTATGGTGTTTAATTAAACTATTAAAATTAACTTAACAATTAATTAAAATTATTTATTTTACACGTATGTTATAGGAGTTGCCCTCTAAACCGGTGAACCCAGGAGATACTGCTCTTTGTCTTAGTAATGAACTACATATAGTATAAGGATATTGTCATCTTAAATTTACTTTAATTATGTTTATTTAATTTAGACATTTGATTTTAAATAAATATATTGTAGCTATCAATATATTATTTAATAGTAAAATAAATCTGTGCAAGTCTTTTATTTGATCACTCACTATAATACCAGCCCAGTTTCTTGATCCATCACTTGTCACCATTCAAAATGCACAATGGGTTTTAATGCAAAGGGAATATATTATAAGTTTCAAGAGGCACAGTCTTTCATTTGAACAGAAGCAATCTCATATATTCCAATGACTGCACTTGATTGTATTGATGAAAGCCAAAGGCAAATTTCCCTGTGTATTAACTGAATTAATTTTGTGGATTTGTCAAATGGAGAGGTCCTGTCGGTGATAATACAGTGTCGTTAGAATTCAGGATGTAAATCACTGCACTCACCTGATGGCAAGAGGCAGGCAATTTAAATTTTGGTTCCCAGTACAGCAGCAGGAGAAACAGATAAAAGCTACAGCTGGTGGAAAGGTGAGGAGTGCGATATAGATCATCTGAAACAGAAAAGGCATCATTATAATCGAGCTCTGGCTCCAAGCTCTCTCCGCTTCCACTGCATGTATGAATAATTGTTGGATTCAGGATTTTCTGGATCTGGATCTGGATTTTAGTCATCTCAGTATTTTTACTAAAGCCACATTTAACATGAATGCATTTACTAAAGCAGTTGTGTACCTTTAATATGATTGTTGATCTAGGCTCAAGGTTAAATATTACCACAGACTTATTAGATGTTGAGAACATTTATTTATTCTATGTCATAATATCTCTCCATCAAGGTAAGTCCAGAGTGTGTGTTTGTGTGAGTGGCTTTGTCTAGACATACAATAATCTATTATTTTTGATAATTTAAAGCTTATTTTTTCTTTTAACAAGCTAACTGACCTCATACTCTTTACCAGCAGATGGCATTGTACCATCATGCATCATTTACAGAAAATTGTGCACTGTACAGAATATGCAGCACCCAGCCCTCCTCCTGCTCAGGACTATGCAGATGTCTATCTTATGGAATATTCTTCTATTGTATTATATTCTAATGCATTACATAGATGACAAGTAAGGTATTTGCTGTGTAAGATTCAGGACACAATATCATTTTCAGTCAGTGTCTCAGTGAATATCCACTATTCTGAATGGGTTATTGTATTATACAGTTGATCACAAACAAGGAAATAGGATAAATACAATTAAATATATTTAAAAGGTGTGTAACATACAAGGAAGAAGAATATCTAAAGTATCAACCTTAAGCTCAATTTAGTGAGATTGTAGAGGCAATGTACAACTGGCTCAAATCTGCGAACAAATTCTGCAGCGTGCCACTGTGACACAATTTACACAATTACTGCCTTTGGGAAAGACACGCACCCTCAATGTGCAAGCCTTTGCTCAAACTAAGAGCTGACCTGTTTCTTTATATGAATGTCCTGCCTTTGAAGTTATGTCTGTTAAAAAATATTAATCAAATCCAATTTGAACTGAAGATCAAACTGAACAAAATAGATCCTTTATATGTGAGTCATGCGGTCAAGGCTCTGATAGCCGGGCATGGGAAGCACATCTGCAGTGAGAGGAGGCTGTATTTTAACGGGTTTACAGTCAGGTGTTTGTGTGAATACATATTATGAGCTATCATTTTCTACATGGGCACTGACGACACCAAATAGGGGCCCACATGCAAACACAAAACTGCTATCGATGTTCTTGTAATGTGACAACTTTAAAAGGCCTGAACTGAAATTAATGAATAAATGTCCAATTAAAGTCTTAGATTAAAATATAATAATAATAATAATAATTATAATAATAATAATAATAATAATAATAATAAACCACAAGAAAATGTTGCACAAATAAAGTATAGGTGTATTCGGCGAGGCCCAAAAATACATGGTGTTCACAACTATAGTCAAGTTTTGCTGTGTTTTGCTGTGTCTATGCGCTCAGACGGTGACATTAGATGGGCGGAAGCTCCCCTCTGAGCCGCACCGATAAGATGAATAGCCCTGCTTCCTTGCGTAGCACTATCTCCTCTTTCATTATAGTAAATCTTGTGTCTGTGATAGAGATTTACAAGGTAAACATTTCTGTTTTTGTGTTGGACATGACTCCAGTAAGCGCTTGTTTTTTGTTCACCGGTTCATTATCTTAGTAAATTCTTGAAATATAGAGAGGGCAGGATTTGAAGTGATTGATCTGTCTGCTGCGCCGGGTCGATATTCAGCAGGTGGATGGGTATCATGCTGTGTGCACTACAGATACTTGATATGCAGCACTAGCCCAATTCTCCTGTCGCAGTTTTATTTCCCCGAGGATGAACCGGTGAAGTGTTCGGAAACCAGTTGATGTTTTCTTTTTATTGCCCTCTGTACGTCCCCTGTAATTCTCCTGCACCCTGAGCTCAATTAGACAGACAAACCCCTAAAGGCACAGTCAGCTTAGGCATGGCCAATTAGTTTCCCAAGCGATGTCAGAACTCCTTTGAACTGCTGTGTCGGCCTGTTGCATAGGCACTGATTTGGGATGACGGTGCTGCAGTGGCAAGCTTCTGCACTGTGACCTATTTTGAACCAATGGAAAAGCCAGAGGATGGTGCAAAAATCCTAAAAACTTAAAAGAGCACATTTGAGAGCTGCCATGAGATAAAAAACTAATATTTTCTCAGTGGACAAGCCGCTCTACATCATCTTTAAGTGAGCATGTAAATTACAATAAAACTACAAGGTTAAGCTTATAATCAAATTAAACAATCTCCAGAACAAGACTGAAATATATAGTGTACTCTGTAATTGCTGTAAGCCATGGATTGGTTGGTAAAATTATTGGTTGCAAGCTAAATCTGGAAGTGAGTGAATGTAAGGAAATGATTAGAGGCTCTCTTCTTGAGAGGATTCAGAGCTGATGAGGTGTGATTGTCACTCATTGCGTTTCTCCTCTCAGGTAAAGGACCGGAGATCCTGCTGGTAGGAGAGAAGCTCAATGACAATGAGTGGCACACAGTGAAGGTGGTGCGACGTGGAAAGAATTTACAACTTTCTGTGGATAATGTTACTGTAGAAGGTATTGAACACAATTAATAGGCTGTGCAGGAAAAGACTCACAGGATGGGCTTGTTTATGTGGTTTCTCTGATTTGCCTCCAGGTCACATGACCGGCGCCCACACTCGTCTGGAGTTTAACAACATAGAGACAGGCATCATGACAGAGAGGCGCTTTATCTCTGTGATGCCTTCCAATTTCATCGGCCACCTGCAGGCACTCTCCTTCAACGGCATGCAGTATTTGGACCAGTGCAAGAATGGAGACATCTCGTACTGCGAGCTCAACGCTCGCTTTGGCATGAGGCACATTGTAGCCAACCCTGTCACTTTTCTCACCCAAGCTAGTTATCTGGCCTTCTCCACCTTACAGGCTTACGCCTCCATGCACCTCTTCTTCCAGTTTAAAACCACCAGCCCTGACGGCCTCATACTGTACAACTCTGGAGATGGCAGTGACTTCATTGTGGTGGAGTTAGTCAAAGGGTAAGAACTGTGGTCATCTATTCTAGTCTAACTATTATAATGTTTGAATTCTAATCTATATATGTGTAGAAATTTGATCTGAAGATAGAGGCAACAAAATATACGTTAGAAAACTATTAATTCCTTATTCATTTCATTAAATGAGCATTTGTATTTGTAAACAAGAGGCACCTGGATCCAAACATTCATATTCCTTCTTTGAAATTACCTAATCATGATTCATGTGTTCAGTGTGTCTGCCTGAAGCTTTGTAGACAGACATAAGTAGATTCAAAATCATTTGTTCATCATAAATAATTGTGTTACAGGGAATGAAACCACCAGATGAGTAGGTGCCCAGAGCCAGCATCTTTCTCACACTGACACCTTTCTCACACTAACACCTGCGCACTTTGGCAGACTCCTTCCCTAATATCTGTCAAATGTTTTATTCTGCTCAGATTGGCTGCTGGAAAGAGAATCACAGAGAACACTTGTAAATAATGGTTGAAAAGGAGCAACAATAGTCATTTCCCACAGCCAAACCTTGTGCAGACCTTTCCTGAGTAAGCAATTAGCCAGTGGGAGGCCTTGTTCAGCTTGTCAGCCTAAAGCAGACACTTGTAAAGACAACACAGAGTAGCTTCCATCACTTTATCCATGTGTGAAGTGGCGCAGCTTTGTCACGGATGTTGCATAACTTTGATGCCAACAAACTTGATTCAAACATGTTCAGTTTCACACTGCTGTGCCCTGATCAAAGGAAACTCCTGACCAACATTACCATACATGCCAATTAGCATCATCATAGAGAATTTTAATGAACTATTATTGTTAATTATGCATACAAGAAAATGGGTTGAGCATACTTTTAAGCACCCCATTGGCAGTAACAATCTTAATCATTTCAGGCAATGCATCAAAACAACAGGACAATACAGTATTTAGACATTTCATACTCAATACATTGTTGTACAAACAGAATTATTTAAAATGTTTATATTGTTTTTTGTCGATTAAAAGCCAAGTGTTTTTGACAGTAATTATTTTGGTGAATGTTTATTTATTTTATTCTTTTTGCAGATATATTCACTATGTTTTTGACTTGGGAAATGGCCCTTCCTTAATGAAGGGAAACTCTGACAAGCCTCTCAACGACAACCAGTGGCACAATGTGGTGATCTCCCGTGACAGCAACAATGTGCACATTCTCAAAATAGATTCCCGTACCGTTACCCAGCATGCCAATGGAGCCCGCAACTTGGATTTAAAAGGTAAAGGCTTGACTGAATGCAAGAAAATGTTAGTAATGTATTATTAGTCATCAATAATACATATCTGTGGTGGTGATGTGTAGGCCTTGCAATGTGTCACGTTCTACACAGAGAGAGAGAAATAGGCCACACAGTCCTCAATAATGTGTGTTAGTTGCTATATTTACTAAATCAGCAGGCATGTGCAAACAACTGCCTGCACCTACACTGTATTTGCATAAATCTTATCTCCAGTATTAATCCAATAAGCTAAATAGAGGTAGGAGTTGTTGGCTACGATGTATACATTTCCTGATGGATTTTTGCTTGTATTACTATTAAGACAATCAGTTGTTAATCAATTGTGATAAATCCCAGTTAAACATGCACCAAGAACCAGGACCGCGAAGTTGGCAATAACTAACGGCTCAGAAAATTATGAACCAGCTGTTAGGATGGTATTTTTTTCAAATAATTTATGAAAGAAGATTTGGTTCATTACTACTGTTTGTGTATGCAAGTTTACTATTTAAATATACTTATGTAGCAGTCTCAATCTTTTCTGCTGTAAATCACAGGGGAGCTGTACATTGGTGGCGTTGGAAAGAGCATGTACAGCAGCCTACCCAGATTAATAGCATCCCGGGAAGGGTACAAGGGCTGCCTGGCATCCGTGGACCTGAACGGGAGACTCCCCGACCTGCTGGCAGATGCCCTCCACAAAGTTGGAGAGGTGGAGCGAGGCTGTGGAGGTGAGCCATGAGACTAGTCCAAATGTTGGACACCTCCTAATGACTGCTAATTACAACACATTTATAAAGAGGGATAATTCAATTTGATAAATGCTGAAGCGCAACTGCACTGCATGAAACATCTTTTTTGTCCGGCTTGTAAGCGAGTAGTGAATATGAAACAGTAAATTGTTGGCCATCGACACCCAACAGGTCCCAGCACCACCTGCACAGAGGACTCGTGCCACCACCAGGGAGTGTGTCTGCAGCTGTGGGAGGATTTCTCATGTGACTGCACCATGACCACCTACGGGGGGCCGTTCTGCAATGACCGTGAGTACAGCTTTACCGTGGCTCAGAGCAGTGGGATGCAGGACACACTGACTTTGACTCATCAAGGGTCAATGATTGGTACAAAATATTTTCACTGAAGGTACAGGCACCTCAAATTAAAACAGAATGTGGGGAAATTGTTAACTTCTATAATTTAGACTGACAAAAGTCCTTTTAGATTTTTTTAAACTTGCACTTTACAACTCACACTACTACTGGGCCAGCTCTCTTAGAGAAAGTGCCTAGGACTGTAAGTCTAAATGTATTATTTTACTTATTTGATAAGATTAGTTGCAGTTTTAAGGATTGTGTTTAGCATGTTAACTTTGAGGGTAAAATTTGGCTGTCAATTTTAAAAAGACTGTAGAATAGAGAAAGCATCTGCTGTTTACTTTTAATTTGTGCAAAGCTTGGTTGTGGATATTACCATAATGTAAATTTGACAAAGATGCCTGTCCACCCAAGTCATCATAGATTAACTGATTCATTAAAAATATACCACATGTACAATTCTTGCAAAGATGTTTTTTAGCACATTGAATACTGACATCTATAAGTGTTCTAGAGATAATCTGGTGAGCTATGCTTTGTGCAACCGAATCCTTAAAATCTAGTTTCACATATTTGCATAGAAATATGATTGTCAAGTCCTTAAGCAACTGCCTTGTAGTTAAAAGGCTCTGGTACGTCTGTTCTGTTCGTAGAAATAAAAAAGTTTAGTCAGAGAATGTGGAGTCGGGGGCAGTCATGCTGGCTAATTTATTTCTGACATCAGGAAGTGATTGCTCACTAATTGTACATGATACATTGATAGCAGCATGTTTCAAACGCCAGTAGTCTGATTACTTGTTTCATTATAAGGAGCCTTCTTTGTCCGAAATAATAGTGTCAGACTTTTACCAGAAGCTTTTCATACTTATAATAGCAAGAGATTACCATTAAGCGTACTGGTTCAGTGGTCATGGCAAATTAAGCTTCAAATGCTGCAGAGCCATTTAGAAGAACTGCAAGACTTGGAAGTAATCATTATTGAAATGTGCTGTTATGCAGCACTGTTTTCAGAAGGAAAAGGACGTCACTTATCAAATGGAGTTCGAGATTCATTGGAAGACAGTAAACAAGTTTTAGGAACTGAAGAAATTGGGTATTTTACAACATGTCAAACTTAGCAAACCAAAAGTTGTATTACTATAAAAATTTAAGCAGTAATATAATAAACTGCAATAACTTTAGTTGTTTTAATCACACACACCAAAATAAACATTATCTCACACCTAACAATACTTATTGAATGTTAGAAACAATTCCCTGCAGCAGTTGTAAAAGCTGCTTTCCTTATTGTTAGTTAAGGGCTTTTCCTTGTCTCCTTCTAGTGTTGAGAACTTAAATACACAGCTGTATGTGTTCTGCTGTAATGCATTGATCTTATGTTAAAATCAATAATTTGTCCTCTGTAGTCTTTATCTATAACATCCCTTACTGTCCCAAGACTATGAGCCTTGATAAAATGTACATTCTGTTGTTCAGGCTGCTTCTTGTTTTAGATATGATCATTAGGACAATACAATGGACAAAACAAGAGAGTTAGTGAGGCTTTGGTCATGTTTGTTCATTGTACTCTGTACTATACACTTTGTGATCTCCATTTAAATCATGCCACATTGCATGTGTATATTTCAGCTTGAAGAAATGAAATGCAGTATTCTCTTGTTGCCAAATAACTCTAGCTGAATTAAAAACAAATCATGTTTGTGTTTTCTGCACTTCACTTATGCATCACTCTGTCTGAGCCAAGATTTCAAATGTTTTTGTCAAATGGCAGCCTAAGGCTAAACCTTGAGAGCAGTGTTGCAGACAAAAGTGTGTTTGTGTTGATGTTTTGTTGTGGAAACAGGGACAAGAAGAAAGATGGTGCTTTTCAGCACGCTGTGTGCAGACACTGTCTTTTCCCAATAATGATTTACACTTCAGTAAAATGGTAAATGGTGTGCATTTATATAGCGCAGTTTTGGCCACTCAAAGTGCTTTACATTATGCTTCCATTCACCCCATTCACACCTGGGGCAGGCCAAGAGGCAGCACTCACAGCCTTCTCCAACCACCACCAAACTCTCCTCCAGAGTCACACACATTCATACACCAGTGCTGTGGGCTTGCCCAAAGTCACAAAGACCATATAAACTGGGAGAGTGGGAACTGAACTGCCAACCTTCTGGCTAATGGATGCCCTGCCCTACCACATGAGCCACTGCGCCCCACTTTTTTAGATTGTAGCTGTGAAGCAAAGTATCTTGTTTTTTTATTTAACTACTGTTGTTATGTTTTCAAGTAAATGCAATTTCATGGCAGCTTTTTTGGTTTTCATCAAGCTGTGTTCAGTGAGGACTTCAATCATGATGGTGGTTAATGGCATTGCTGGCCCATATCAAAGGTCAAACCAATGCATCAGCCTAGCTCAGTGGAAATAACAAGCCTCGTGCTTCACATTAAGCCATCATCAAAATTATCACACCAAATGAAAAATGTGACATACTATATGCAGTAACACATTTGTATCTATTATGTTTTGTAACCATCAGTATTAGTTGACAGGTACAAAGATTGTTTCATTTATTGGACAATCTGCAGTTTGTTTTATTTACAACACAGCAAACAAATAGCCCCTCCTTCCACTTCTGTCTGCTCCCACCACTTCATCAGCTGTGAATGTGCTCCACTGCCTGATGAGACTTTTCATTAGCATGCAGAGCTAAACTCATGAGAAACAACACTCTTTCTGTTTGTAACACACCTAAAATATCTTCTCTATATGTAATATGTATTCATATGCTGTAGCCATGTCTCTCACCTCATCTGGGCTAATTACTGGCTGGTTTAGTGTTTCATCATAGTCCATCAAGTCCCTGCGATATAATAATGTTCTGTGCTCTATTTTTTAGAGCTTCCTTCCGTAAACATATGGAGAGTTTAATAACTGGTTAACCTCAGCTTTTATTGGTGATTATCTTTTGTCATATTCATTGCCGGTCTGTGGTTTTGTTTTTTTATCTTTCCGGTACTATACTCTGGCTGCATAAAAACCCATGAGGACCTGCTATCACCGCTGGGACCATAGACCTTAACAATAGATGGAAAGAAAAATCTTGTTCAAAAGTGATAAATCCTTTTTTTTCTTCATGTTAGCCATTCATCCCAAGTCTGTCTCACTTGCTATTGTCATCTAAAAACACATTTGATGTTGACTGACAATTACAATCTTCGCAGGCCTGAAAGAATTAACACATAGTTGCTTTGACAACAAAAGGACTGTGCATTTAATTTACTGCTCTTTAGGCGGATAAAGATGACAGGACCTACCGAGACACGCAGTGAAAGGGAGGAATTAAAAAGGCTTCTACTTAATTGGAGACTATTGCTCATGCATCTTTTCTCCAGTCTTGTGTTTCCACCCCCTCGCGACAACGTGAATTCATAAATGCACCCCACACAGCTGACACATACATGCTATAGCACCTGACATGGCTTTACATAACCACAGAAATGGAAACCACCGGCAATCAATGAGGTGGGACCAGCCTTATTCTTAACATTGCCTTTGAACTGTTTAATTTGTGTTGAAGCAAAAGCAGACTGTGAATTGTGCTTGTAGCCTGGAGGCATGCAGACAAAGTACAGTAAAGTAGCTCTAGACAGCAGCTGTCTCCTTTTTCTATTTCATGTGTCAGCTTCTAAACAATTTTCCCACAGTTCAATTTATTTGTGTCAACTGGTGTTGCATTTCTTCAAAAGAACTGAGTAAAGCTTTTTATGACCCAGGTTAAACAAAGGATTTGAAACTGTCATATTTTAAATGTAGTCCTGCTAACATGCTACACATTGTTCAAACTAACCTTCAGTGATATTCTACAGATTGTTTTGGAACGCACTCTAAAATTGTTGTCTTTACAATGTGATCAACTATAGATTTAAGTAAAAAAACTACATTGCTCTGTCACAGTCAGTTTTGCTTTGACCTTCATTTCAGGTGGAGTCATTCAGAGTTATGAGTCCCAAACGCCGCAAGGATAATCCAGGATAGGGGTTCACACTTAATCTCTCGCCCCGGGACCGAAGCTCAAGAAAACATATTGCTTTTTTACAACACAGTGACCCACAGGAAATAGGTTTATTGAGCATTTAGAGGTCCGGATCATATAAATGAAATAGAAAATGAAGGATTTTGTACTTAAACTTTGATCAAACAGATGTGCCGTTAAAACAGACAACATGGGGAAATATAAATAAATTTTTGTATCGCCAGATTGTGCTAATTCGTCGAGTTATTGGCACAAACATGTTTAAATAGTGACCCATTAAACTGTTCACTATAATCGTGTAATAATGGCATAAACTTGATTTCTACAATGCTTACAATTATTTTTGAAAAGATTTGAAAGACAAACAAGTCTTTTGATTGCCAATTGTTAAATCTAAAAAGATTCCATTGTTAAAGAAAACTATAGGGGAGATTAATGGTACCTCCCATGGTGATTTTTACTTCACAGTCCCAGCCACTCAAACATTAAATTTGGTACTGCTTCACAAATTTGCTCATTAATGGAGCTGTTCAACACTTGAATGGCAGATTCCAAAAAAAAGAAACATGCAATTCAGACCAAGTCCTTTGTAACACTAGGCCTTCTGCTTTATACCAATCATTTATTGAACCATTTAACCTCCCACGAATTCACTCCAATTAAAAAATCAAGTCCAGGTTACACATCCATAGCCACTTCTAATGCCTTAAATCATATTATAATTAGTGAAACATAGAACGACCACTGTCCTAGGTCGGCCCTTCTGCTTATCTTTTTCCGATGCCTGTCTTTTGCAGTGATGGCTGGTAAAATGGCATCCCCGTCTTCATGTCCACATTGAGTCAACAATCCAGTGGTTCCTTTCAAATGAAGCTTAGGCGTATGGTTACAGTACGTAGGATTACATAATCACACATGAATAAGTGTTAATGCAACAGCTCACTATAGGAAAACATGACTCAGAGCTATGCATTAATTCATTGACCGAACTACTGGCACCAGGTTTGTTTAATGGAGATGCTGTGAATCCTATAAATGCCAAATGTCTGCACTGTGTGAGTCATCTGGACACCTTGAGCCCATGAGTGCTGGCACAGCTCCCTAAAGGTACATAATGAAGGCAGACGAACAGCTTAAGTACAGTATTATTCTGCTACTGACCTTACAAGGTTATAAAGGGTAACCAGCGACTGATAGGAGGAATTGCCCAATGCTTGTCATTTTTTGAATAGAAGATTATGTTTTATTCCACATATATATTATATAATTTTTCTAAAATGAAAAAGAAACCCAGAAAATGAAAGTCTGTCCTCCAATTAAAAAGAGCACAAAAGAGCTGTAGCAACTTTTTTCCCCTCTTCAGCCAGACTTGATTTCTTTTTACATTTACACAGATATGAAGCTCTTGAGGGGATAATACCCTCTTTACTTTAATGCCCTTACAGTCTCTCATATTAAAATACATTGTTGTATTTCAGTGACTCCCATTGTAGGCTCTGATAACACTCAAGTGCACGTGTCAGATTAGTTATGAGATATGAATAAACCGGGATTTTAAGTTTTTATAAATCAACGTCGACATTGTGAAAAGTAAGCTGACCTAATTGTTTTTAATATTGTCTATGATAGACTATATTGGTTATTCCTATAGCTAAACAAGAAAGTTACCATGACTTGGTTATAATCACCAAAATGTAATAGAGAGTCTAAAACCAAACCACAAAAAAATACTGGTGTCTGAAAGTTCAGTGTAATGTATGAAAGCTGTGATGTTCAGCGTCTGAGTGGTTAGGGTTCATGTAAGTGCAATGTCCCATTTGATTTTGGCTGCACGCCATCTAATCTAGTAGCTTTCCCTTTTCTGTTGGTATCTTTACTGCCACCATTAAATAAAGGCAAAATGCCTTGATATATCAAACACAGAGTCAACATTTCCGCCAGCACTGTAAATCAGTGTACAGAGTGCATTCATTTGCTGCAACAATAGTTTCCCCTTTCTGAACCTTTCAAGACTATTCTGCTACAGCGTCAACAACAAACAACAGGAATGATTTTTTTTTGGACTATCCCTTATTATTTTAGACAAAGCTCTTGATGTGTTTGTCAAGATGAGGTTTTTGGCAGTGTTTCAGTTGGATTCCACATCTTGTCTCCTCATTATTATGCAAAGTTTGTGTGCTGTAAAGAATGAAGCCTTACATTATGCTTAGGATATTTCACTCGTATATACTATCGACTGAACTGCCTTCAAGAATTAATCAGTAGTTTATTATCTGATAGATGCATTACATTCACATACGTAAGTGTAAACCTATTCCTTGTAGAGCCACTAAAATATGCGTTCCTCATATGCCAGTTAGAGGTCCTGAGTATCACAACTTAAAGGGATTTCTTTGACTTGGGGTGCTATCAGGACAATAACTCAGTAAGGGCACACAGGATCTGGATAAGCTAGTTCTGTTTATTTGGACACGCTGAAACGCTGCATATGCTGCATGTTTATATATTTTATTAGTTTGGCAGTAGATTCTCTTTTATTTTTCCAGCAAATTAGATGTCTTTTGTTTTTGTAGTGTTGTTTATATCGGTAGGCTCAGTAGGAGTTTTTTTATGATGCAAATGGGATAAGATGCTCTTTGCCTCTGCACATTCATTAGCCTCACAACATAAGAAATGAAGAATTGCTTCTTTACAATAGACCTGCTCATTACTGAAAGCCACTAGACTCATCCTCCCTGACCTTATGCCACTTGGGCAAAGTGTCACTGCTCGCCATAATTTAATGCAAGCTGATATCTTATTAGTATTCAAACAAACACAGACTGAGCTAAGCTATGTTTAACAGATTGAAAAATATAAACCACTCTGCCAGTTTCCCTCCAATATGCGACAGGTTATTTCATGATTAGTCATGGTCTCTTATGACTCATGCAGCAAACACAGACTGCAAGAGAGAGTGTTCAATCTTCTGCCAATGTCACACTGACTAACAGTGTTAGGAAAAATATCCAAACCTCTGTAATACACACTTACTCACTGCACTCAGTCCACAGCGGAGTTCAAACTGCACTTACATTGTCTGAAATTGGAAGTTACAGGATGCAATCTCACCATCTCCCAGTGGCCGTTTTTCAGTCTTTCATGGTGACTATGTGAGTTGGGCATTTATACATTTTTATACAAGAGCTTGATCTAATGTGTGTGAGGAATGTATATGCGATGAATGTAAATAGGCTTGTAATAGCTTTGCTGACCTTGTGCAAGGAACTAATTACAAAGGCTACAACCTGATGACATCCCAGGACTCTCTCTGCTTAATGATCTAAAATAAATCCTTTGTTTTTATTACATGGCTGTTATGCAACTGTAAATGCATACCTTTTTGTTTTGTTTAATCTGTTTGGGAGTTCGCATTGTAATTGCAATAGCAATGAACGTATTACAATATATAGCCTGTCTTGTTTTCATGCCTTCTGGCTGTGGTCTCAAAATCCAATGCTGCCCCAGAACAATTTCCAAAAACACTCACTTCTTGTGAAAGCTGTGTATTGGTCCAAAACGCTCTGAAAGGCCACTGATCACAACTTCACCATTAGTGCAGGGTCTGAGCGCCCATTGATCGGAGCATAATCACAGAGCAGTGGGGTGAATATGAGCAAGCAGAAAACTGAAATGAACTAAGAAACCAAAAACTTTTAACCATATGCAAAGTTGTGTTAAAAAGTGCTGTCCATGTTTGACTCTGGGGGTTTGACCATATATATTTTAAAGCTCATCCCAATTAGTTTTTTATATTGTTGCTGCTGTATTTTTGTAAAGGACCTTTTACCCTTTCAGACTGATCAATTACAGACAACCAGATTCTCACAGAATGCCCAGGCCTGATCGTGTATGTATTAGAGTCATAGTCATCAGTATTCATGCACGGCTAAGTGACATGCACATAATTGTTCAGCTGAATCACTTTTCTCCATGGCCTCATTTGCATTATATAAGGTTTATTCAATAAAGCTAAATAACTAAAATACTTCACCTGGGAGGTTTAATTTTTGTCTGGCAGATGTTTTATTGCAATGGAAGTGACAGGCACTAAAAGAGAGAACTCATAAAAGACTCATTCTGTGATTTAAGTGTCATCCTCACACATTGTATTAAATCGCTGCATTGTTAAACGTAACAGGCTCGGCTCTGTTGTGGAAGTTGATTCATTGACAACACACTCAAGAGCTCCATCAAGCAGACAAGTCTAGTTTTATGATACAGATGTGACAATTAGAGTAAGTGTCAGCGTGTATAGCCACTAAATACAGAGTGCTGCTTCCTTTATATCCTTCAGCGACAGAGACAAAAGACAGGATCATGCCAAACTCTCATTGCTATGTACAGAGCAGAGTAGATTATCCAGTGAAAACAGTCATTATAATTAACAAAGTAAGCCAATACTGTGTTTATGAGTTCCTACTTAAGTGCAAAAAAAAAAGAAATTGTGTGGTGACTGTCAGCACGGCATTTGAAACATAAAAAGCTTCAAATTTCTACCCTCAGAATAATTTTAGTAATTGTATTTTTTTTTTAATTTGCAAGCGGCAGCAAAAATATAATAGACTTAGCAATTTAGGCTAGCAGCTCAGAGATGGCCCAGAAAATACGAGAGAGCAATTTTTACTATTTCCCTGAGATGATATGATTTTTATTTTAATGAAGAAGTTAATGTGTGGTCTGTGACTTGTGTGTAAATCGTGCACGTTTTGTGCCCCGTGTCTTACGTTAAGGCTACGACACAAGCCTTAGACACATGCCACAATGGATGAATCAAAACATATGCTATAAAGAAAATAGTAGGTTCACAAGAAACTCCACAATCAATGCTCTATCATTCCCATTTGTGTCAGAGCTATACAGAGTATTGCCTTTATTGCAGGATCATAAACAATAAAAGTGAAAGATTTTCTTTAAAGAGCTCACAGAGGCTGTACATCAGGCTGAAAAAGCGCTGGTGAGATGACCGATTCAAACAGCCATGGGCATTTTTTGAGAGTTCATAATAACAGAGATAAGAGTTGGTCAAAGGCCTGCATTTGCTGCAAGAACACAGAGACAAATCCACACAGGCTTCAGTTGCATCAGAAAGGAGATGTCCTCAGATTTCTTTTCACAATAATATGCTTTTGCCAAAGAGCAGATTGTAAAGTTATTTATTGAAAATTACATAAGTACTAACAGAATAATCTACGCTAGAGTAATCATAAAATGCCTGCCGGTGAAGTAACCAGGAGCCCATCGGTAATTACAGCATGAATGGTGTTGGAGTGGGCTTGAACAAACTGTCACTTTATCAGTTATTGTCCCTGCTCATTTCCCTCCACTCACAGAAATGATTTTATGTAAGTCCTTAGACCAAGAGGGCAGCCCCACCTCACAGTGACTGTCCCTCTGTGGCCTGCTCTGCACAGGGCTGTGCTGGGACTCATCGACACCCCGACCACGCAGCAGCTGAGCCGCACATGAATCCCAGTCTGTGCATGCTCCCCGGGGAGGGGTGGGGCTTCCTAGTCCCCACTGCAGGGGCTGTGTGAGAGGAGAAAGGTTACATTCAGTTTACATCATAAAAGCAAGACACACACACACAGAGGCCTTCAGATTCCCTCTGCCTCGATCTGGCTCTGTTTGGCTTTCTGTCATACTGCCGTATAAACACCATTCACTGGTGCTCCTCACACCAACCGCAGCTGTCACTCTGTTTACCGAGCGATACAATTATAACCCCCTCTTATCAACTATTTAGTAGAGAAGAGTGCTGCTATGCCACTGTTGTCTTCCAAAGTTTACTTTGGACACTATGAGAGTATATTGTGTAACACTATCACAACATCAAGTCACTTCACAGTCAGCATCATCAACAGCTGGGAGCAAGCACTAGATCATTAAAACCAAGTTGCAAAGCTAAAGCTAAACTGGGGCTAGAGCGGACCAACAAGCTTTATTATCCATCTAGTATATTTTGGATACTTTCCCTACTGGTTGCCATAGACAGAGTAAATTGTTTGGCTCTGCTTTAGACGTTTGGGTATTTTTGACTTTGAGGTACCAGTTGTCTCTTGAGCAAAGATGGGCAGTACACAACCTAAACATTGCAGACTGTGGTGGATACTCACACTTATGACTCAATGCATCTTTTGTGCTTAATTACAACTCTATAAATTTGGGAAAGAGGAAGTACAAAGTAGTATTTAACAGAAACAATGCATTACATCTCCATCAACAAAATTATAAAAGTAATTTCTACTGAGCATCTTCAAGCAACAGACACTGCTGAAGTCTTTAATAAATGCTCAGTTGGTGAGATTTAATTACATTTAAAATATAAATCTAAGTAAAAAACAATTGTATTTGTTTTACAGATAAAATGACAGTGCTCTGTTCCTCAGTTGGTTCTGTGTGGTTTAGAAGTGATGTCAAATGAAATATTCAGTATTCACATCTACACAGATCTAATGGATTTGTCTTTGTGTTTATGATCGTTTATTTTTTCATATGTAAAATATATTCAAGAATTTGATTGGATTTCCTGTAAGTGTTTTGTAACCCTAAACCCAGGCTGAGCTCCTGTGACATGACTTGTTATATAAAACTACACATTACCTTCTGGATGGCATTGTCTGGCAGAGTGGTACGCTTCAAAGTGCTGGATCATATTAAGCTGTGTGGTTTTGAACTAATTTATCCACAGCCCCCTCATGTTCTTCCCATTCAACACATTGAAAATGTGTGTTCACATGTTTTACACCAGGTTTTTTGCCTAGTGCAAGGATGTGTCACCTTCAATTATTACTCTACACACTGACTCACATGGTGCAAGCCTTTAAAAAAAGCCTCACATGCAGTTGACACAAGGAGACACGATTAGCCATATAGCACTCAATAAGCTATAAGAGGAGATAGATTTCTGCGCTCTTGTTACAACTGCCATCTCTTCTTCCACTCGAGCGACTGTCTACAGCAGCGTCTGTGGCCTGATAAAAGCCTTCCCACTAATCCTTCACTTTCCCATTCCACTTCTATCCTATTAAACTTACCCAGCTTTAAAGACTGACGTCCAGCTCAGTCCTTGTAACCAGTGTTGTAGTCAAGACCACACTAACTGAGACCAAGTCATAATCGAGACAAGATTGTACTGAGTCCTTCCGGAAGTGAGATGAAACAGAGTCAAGACCAGTGTGTGACGGAAGGACAGTGTTTTGAAATTCAAACACTAGAAAAACAAGATACCATACATTAACAGAACTAAGAATAAATGATAGATAGGTTTGTTTTTTTTCATTCATGTACAAATAAATCAGTTGTGTCTATGACTGAGAAGTATCATGAGTAAAACTCCATTCAAATCCAAAGTGTGACAAAGACAGCTACAGTATTATACTATAAGCATAGAATACTTTAGAGTTTAGTAAGTTATATACCTTTCTGGCCTTATAAAAGATCTGCAAAGTCCCAAAACTGAAGCCTGGTGGGGCACTTTTCTCCGAACAATTATAATTCCCTTGTTGGCCTGAAACAGATCAATAAAGTAGGCAGAAGGATTTTAAAGATTTTGTGAGGTCAGAAACTCCCAACAATCCAAATATATTAACCGTGATACTTTATTCTTAGATTACTGTTATTTTGGTTTTACTCTCGATCAGTCATTATTATTAAATTTAGTTTTTCTGTTTGCACTGTCACAAACATTACAATTGTGCTTTCTCTTGCAGTGCTTGTGACCTCATTTACTGTATCTAGATGTACCCGAGCTATATTTTCTAGTGTACCACACAGTAATGTCTGAAGCCGGACCAAATCTCGCTTCAGGTCACAGAAGCCAGTCTCTGCAGTCGATGCACGCCTTGCGAATACGCCGCTGCACTCCATGTTCCTGTATCTTTTCACACATTCATAAACAAACTCTCACTTCTTATTGCTCTCTATCTATCCCTTTCTCTTCTGTGGCTTTCTCTTGATTTCTGTCTCATTCTCTGATCATTGTACAACAAAGCACCAGTCACTGCACGCTCAGCACTAAAAAATTTCAAATTTTTTTTCCTCCCACCCAATTCATTTTGATAGATTGTTCACTCACTTCCCTCGATGCTCAATGAATAATAAAACGAGATGTGCTAGACTTGCTCTCTTTTGTGAATTAAGATATTGCGCTCTATATTCTTCCTGAGCGGCATCTGTTATCCAGAGAATACTTTTGATACATATATACAAGTCTATTATACATGCAGTAGTCCATTATTCAAGTAATACAAATGCAATTTCTGTGGTAAACTGAACTGACACACAACACTGACACTAAAGTGCAGTCCAATTGTGGCAAAGCAGTAATACACAATTTAATCAATTGACCTCATTATATTCAATGCAGAGAGTCAAATATGTCAATAGAGGCAACTTTCATGGCAACCTGGTAATATAGTGACTGGCTGCATCTGCTGACATCGACGTGCCCTTAAATAGGATGTCGAGGCAAATGTTTGTAAGCAAATCTGACTCCATGAAACATCTTCTCTTCTAGTGCCCGTCAAGTCAAAATCTAGAGCTTCTTCGGCTTTTAAATTAACTTTATTAGCCTGGCCAGCCATAATACTTTTTTCTATTCTGTTCAACAAATTAGCCTGGTCAGTCTTGTTCTGAGTTTAATTTATTCGAGGCGGGACAAATGGATGCAGATGAAACCAGTCAGAGAAATGATCGACCTGATGTAAGCAATGCCACAACGAGACTAGCGTCATGAGTCATTGCATAAATCATTTTAGAGGTAAAATTGAGCTGTGCTGTCAATGTTGTTTGGCTCACCTGGAAGACAGGGCCAATGGGTGGGGTTCCAGACCCCTAGACTTTGCTGAAACAATTGGTGGAACAGGCAGAACTTTATTCCTCTATATAGCTACTTTTCCATTGCTTGTTAATTGTGATTGTTAGAACGTTTTACCCTGAATGTCTCTTCCATAAGCAGAGCAGTACAATTGTGAAATACAGACAGATTGAAGTACAGATTTATATAATTACAAAAATTTACAGTTTCATGACCCTTTAAAAACTTGTAGATATATGTACAAGTTAATTAATCAATGAAGAGTTGTTCCTTTTAACACCCCCTTAAAATAAAAAAAAGTCATTATAAATTTGGCCATGAGACATAGTTGTTGGTAATATTTTTTCAGGACTCTTCATTTTGTTTAAACCAGACCAGTATTCCTACCTTTTTTTGGTTTACCACATTTAGTGAGCGAAGGCATGTTTATTAGCTATTTATTGGTCCTCTGACTGTAAAATTACATGTGTACAGCAGTTTAAACACAGCAGCCTCTGGAGATGGAAGACACCTCAGCCAAGCAAAACTGTGCCCTACTTTGTTATGGCGCTTCCTTCAATGTGGACCGTTGCTCTGAATCCGAAAGCCATAATCGCTCAACATTTGGCAGCTCTCCTCACTGCTTGATGTTCTTACGGGGCGCCATTTAAAACTGTTTAGATTTGTCGCTTTTCTTCTTCTTGGGGCTTTTCTGGGCCTCGTAAGTGCATCTCTTCTATTCCAGGTGGCGTGCTGAGGATGGAAAGCTCAGCTAAACAAGAAAATGGTGTCTATTTTTGCCTGTGCAGTGTGCAGCCAACAATAAGCCACTACAGTCACATGTAACTGCCAACACACTAGTGTCGCTATAAAACAGGATAAATAGACTAAAATAAGCACTTCACATGTAGAGCTGTTTTTAACCTTAAGCCTGTGACCTCTTTCAACATTTATTAGTATAGTAGTTGGTCTTAAGGGCTTTGCTTTTCTCTTCAAACTAAACATGTTGCATTAGTCCTGTTTTTAAAGGACTTAAGGTTTAAACCAAGACTGACCAAGACCACAAATGGATGGAATCTTTGATGTTTTATTGCCATGAACAATGTGCATTTTTTAGTAGTTGAGGCTGCTCTATGAAATGGAAATGGTGACATTAAATTTTGTGTTTCAACTTTAAAGCTGTCCCTTGGTTGGTCCCTTGGTGTCTCTGTGTCGGATTGCATGCCTCAGTCTTTAGACAAAAGTAGCCTTTATATTCCTCTATAAGTGTACACACTAAAGCACCTTTTTTATTATAAGATATTATTTATCTTGATGCACTCTGGCTTTTAAACAGATTTATATTTACATACTTGCTACACAAATTAAAAAAGTGGAAGTGATGTACTACATTGCTGCTATATTTTACACATTTTTTCTTCTTGCTGAGTGTAAGCCTGGCTTATTTTAGGTGTTGTCGCTTTGAGCCTAATGAAATCAACCAAACATCACAACTGCAGGCCATGCCTTTGAGAGGATGCTGGCATTATGAGTAATTAATCTGAAAGTGCTATGATTAATCCTGCTACTTTACCCCCTGGGGCGAGACTGGATGTCTGTGAAAAATCTCCTCTCACAAATCCTCCTGAGAACAAACAGCACACATTTAGGTCTTTAAAACGCTGTACACATCTTCTCACATCATGTCAGTTGCAAGGTTGTTGTCCGTTTGGATCGTGATGCCCCTGCAAAGAAATTTAAACATCTGCTGTAATGTTCATATAGAATTTGACACATGCAAGAAAAAAACTGGGTTATGTCACTTTGCTGCAATGTACAAAACTATATGTGGAATAAAAGGGTTTAAAGTAGCCTGTAGGAAGATATCAAAATGCAAATCCATCTTTTATTGGACTGGAGCTACAGAAACGGCCCATATATGTGACATTCATTCTCTTTTACAGAAAACGTAAAGAGATTTCTGCATCCCATTGAGGGAAATAGCATACATCAAATACATGTCGGTGTGAAACATTGAGTAGATGTCTTTAGCTCAGTGTGGAGAAGCATGGCCCTCTTATGAAGTAACCAAGGACGACACAAGGTTACATGCATAACGCCTAACTCATACTGCTGTGCTTGTTGTCCACATAGCATGGCTTTCATCATGTAGTGCAAGCCTCCAGCACGTAAATTGATTAATGCAAGCCTTTCATTCTAGACAGCTCTAGATATGATCACTGCCTCGGTAGATGCTCACTCACTGTCTTGGCAATAAATCATCCACTCAACTTCTTATACCCCTCCTTACAGTAACTAAGAGTGACAGGGATCTAATTTGCGTGTAAATAGTCTTAGCACACCTGTAACACTATATGAGCATGAACACATATCCCCTGAGCATCAACCCAGCACTGACATCCTGGCATATATTACAATATACTGTGTGTGCATGGTTTGTTTGATTAAGCTGATTAAGCTATTCCCAGGTTACAGAGCACCTACAGAAGGAGAGATGTAAAGGATTTAAAGTTGTTTAAGCTACATCCACGTTAGCCACAGATTAATATCTTTGCACTTGTCATTTCGGAGTGTTGCACGCTCACCCCTCCCGTGTCCTTTGTGTTCAATCACCCTCCCCCCAACCTGCTTGAGTAATGGCCTGCGTCGACTTCTTGTCAGTATGAGAGGTGCTGCTGCATGGCTCGCCTCTGTCCTCCTGTTTCCATGCGTGTCCTTTCAAGCGTCCGGGCAATCCCAGCTGATATCTCTATCGACCGTGATTTAGCTGATGTGGCCACATTCTCCTCCCTTCATTCATTCTGCTGTTTCTCCCTCTAATATTCCTCCCATCACTCTCCTCTTTGTTTTTCCTTTTTCTAATACTGTGTAACAGTCTCAAGTATCATTATATTCCAAATTCATTTTGCTATCACGTTTCACCACCCTGAAAATCCTCAGCAGTTCTGAAACTGTCAGAAAACCTCTGAACTGGGATCAGTCATGGCGACGAATGAGTTCTGCATGGTTAAGCAGCATGAGAGCACAGAGCTAGTGAGCTCTCTAATGGAGGAGTGACTTGTGTACAGATGGAGGTGAACGCACAGGGCAGAGGCTGTGAAACTGATGCATTCAGGACTGGACAGCAACACCGCTTTAAGCATTTGAGCAAACCAACTAACCAATATACGTACAACGGACAGTATATTGGGACATGTATAGTAAAGAGTCTTTAATCTTTAATGAAACTTATATACCGGAGTAGACTTAGGACTAAACCACTGAACCTGGTCTAAACTTGGAGCAAATGCGAGTTTAGACCAGGTTCTAAACTAAATTACTGATTAAGGTCTAAACTGAGACTTAACAAGGTTGAGACTCAAAACTAAACTACTAAATCTGGATTAAATACTGGACTAGATTTAGGACTAACGTACTAATCTGGATCTAAACTAGAGCTAAACAAGGACTAGACCCAGGACTAGACCAAAAACTAATATCACAAAAGGACTAAAACCAGCAGAATAGGGCGCTGTACCCTAAACCTGGTCCAAAAAAGAAAGTATTCTACTCAGACAAAGTAAACTAAGAACTCAACCAGAATCAAACCAGGGACTTTAACCCAGAACAAAACCAGGTTAAAACTAGAACCAGGTAAACAAAAGTGAAAAACCGAGACAAAACCTGGTCCAAAACACTGCTACACCCAGATTTATCCTGGACTGTACAGATTCTACCAAGGACTAAATTCAGAATGAAATCAATACTAAATCTGGACAACACCAACCAGGATGAATCACAAATCAGAACCCTGGTATTAAAACCAGGATTAAACCAGACTAAAGCATTACTGTGTCTCCACCTCTAATTTACAAACAGCAAACTGAAAATACATTTCAGTGAGAGAGACGACGCTGGTGAAATTGTTATCCCTGTGTCCTTAGAAGCACATGAGTGTGATCTGGGTGTATCATTTTGACAGTGCACTGTTCTTTTGCAGCTGTAGCCCGTTGCATCTTTATGTTGCGATCAAGTCCACATGGCTCCAGTCTAGTGTTGGCTGTACTCTGACAGCTCACCTAAAGCAGGCTCCTCCTCTGCAGCATGAATCCTACGTGTTCACTGCCAGCGAAACCCTAGCATGTATTTATTCACGCCAGCCCTTTTCTTCTTGCTTCACCGTTTCACTGTGTGTTTGCGCTGTGCCTGTTTTCTCATCCGCTGTCTCCCTCTCCTGCTATCCCTCTCCCACCCTTTTCTCCCCCCAACCCCAACCCTCGCCTCTCTTTCTCATACACACACCAACACACACATGCACACAGAGCCTTGCTGGATCACAGCCTCTGACTACAGTATGCCTTCAAAGAGCTGCTTTTTTTCGCTCTTTTTAAACCCGGACTTCAATCCAAGCTTGTTTTTTATTTTGGTCCTGGAATTCAACGCATCCCGGATTCATTAAAATAGCAAAGGGTGCTTTTAATTAGCATAATTTTCGCTGCAGCAGTCCGAGGCGGCATTTCGAGCGTTGTGATGTGAGAAAAGTCACCTGCTCCTCTTCTGAGAGAGCTATACAGACTGCTGTCAGCCGCCCTCGATGCCAGAGGAGGCTCATCCGGACAAGGTAACAGGAGAGGAGAAAAGGGAACAGCAGTGGCAGCGGTGTGGATGGTGGTGGTGAGGGGGAATGCAGCACTCGTCTTTACTGCATGAGACTGAGCAGGTGGAGCGTGAGAGAGGAGAATCATACGTCGTTTTGAAATAGACACACTGCTACATCCGCGCTGCACCAGAGCTTGGTTTGTTGGATTTTTTTTGCTGAGAGTGAAAAGGAGGGAAGCTGCTGAGAAATTCATTATTTATTTTGTGGATTTTCTCCTTTAGCGCGCTGCAGTCTCTCCCCCTCCCTATCTCCGCGCTCTCTCTCTTCTCTGGCTAAAGAGGAACAAAAGCACTGGTTCTGCATCAGCCGACATCACTACATCTACACTGGGGCTTATTTTTATCGCCGTGTTTTCTCTTTTGTTTCCCTCTTGCTTAATGAGATGTGGCGCTTTCCCACGGATGTCTCCTGGCTCTCGTGCTTTCATGGAGGGCCACTCGTTTTAGTGGGCAGGCTCAGCTGCCCCCCAGCTTTACCTGTGGGCGATGGAGACTCTTATCAGAATTCTTGTCACATGAAGCTATGTCCTGCCTCTTCTCGTTGCTAGATATGGTTAAACCTGCCTGAGATTGCTGCTGGATTAATCTCCATTTTTTTATTTGGATGCATTTTTATGTGGGATAAACTCCTCTTACGTTTTTCTGAAGATCACTTTCAAAGGCAGGTGTGACTCTATGCAAAATGAAAACACAAGGCCCAGTATAAGTTTCTTCCAGTTAGAAAATTTACTGCAGATTGACTGGGTTTGTAAATTCTGGATCTTTTTTGATAGGATAAATAGTTTGGCTGTTTCCTAACCAAACTGACGGCTCAGGAAAGGAATGGGGGCAGATTGCCACTGATATGCCCAGTGAGACCATCTCTGGGCCATCTCGTCGACCTGGGACTCATGCAGATCTGATCTACATGGCTCCAGTACTCTGTGGCGCCCCTGTGCTGGGACAGCCGAGTTTCAGCCTCGGCATGGGCCTCATGTACTGCTCCAGACTGTTCTTGTGGTTTGCCCTGCTCACTGTACTCCCCATTCAGACCGGGACGGCACGTGTGTCGTCTAGTCTCAGCACCACGCACCACGTCCACCATTTCCACAATAAACATGGCACCGTTCCTATTGCCATCAACAGGATGCCGTTCCTCACCAGAGGAGGACATGGTAAGGCATTTCACTCGTCCGCCAACTCACCAATAAGTGCTATTTTCACTCAACAGCAATAGAAATAATTAATGGGTATGAGCGTGTTCAAGCTGTGGGAAAATTCACAGGGGGAAGGGAACACAAGTGTAATTGTTTCAGTAGATTTGACAGTCTACAGGGGAATTTGGGCTGCGGTGTCTGTCTGGTGAAATCCAGCTGCATAATGAATCCTTTACTAGAGGTTTGTGGATCATTAAATGGCTTTATCTGCCCATCAGGATCAGGGCAGCTTGGCCTTTCCCCATGCTGCTTTCCAGGATGCAGAGACAGCATACATCAATGCTGTGATGAAGCATAACAGCAGTTCTTTTTATCCTTTTCTATGAGATTGTGTTTATTAAGTAGCATAATGCTTTGGGCCAAAGGTGGCTGCTATAGTGGGCGGCTTTTTTAACATGTCATCATCATGAGTGGATTTGAATATAACACATTTCTGTGTTCTATCTATAGGATTTCTGAACATATATTTAATGTGAAATCAATTTAAATGATCTAATTAATGACCCTTTCCTTTACACTGTACGTGAAGACATGGTTATAATACTTAAATTGGCTCCTTTAAAATGCTGACAACGGAGTCATTGCCACTTTTTATGTTTCACTTTGAAATTTCAGTCCTTAGACTCACTTTTATGTTCCATAAAAATAGGCCTGATAGATTTGTAGTGTCTTTTTCATCGCAGCAGTTTTGTAATGGGGCCAAAAAATGTGATGAATTAGATCTGTGCTATTATAGCTATATCATTCCACTCCGGCCTTTTCCAGGAGCGGCACAGGCTACAATCAAACAGGCCTGTAAAAAACACTTCAAAGAACGCGCTGATAAATTTTCAATTACTTTTATTGTAGATATGCTCCTGTAGGTAGTGCTCAAGTATATGCTTCAGAGCTATTCAAGTCATGTCCACAATAATGCACTGCCTGGAACCTTGAAAAGATGGTTAATGGTAATTGGCAATTTGTCCATCTCCAGTACCGATCGGTTATGTAACGTTTCACAAAAGCTCACATGTGTCCTTTGGAAAACAGTCACAAGTGCCATATTGATGAATTATGAAAATCTCCTTTTTGGACACATCCATTACTCTCCCAGATTTGCGTGTGAGCATCAAGGCTATCCAAAGACGTCTGTGTACCAAGGGCTATGGCTATTTATAGGCCACCTACCCAGCTGCAATGCACACAGTCATCCTAAACACATGTTAGCGCATACAGTGTGGTGCACCATTAACAGCGTTTGGTTAACTCCTCCACAGGAGTTGCCTTGGTATAAATACAGTATTGTCAAAGTTAATAAAAGCACAATGGAGGTCCAGAGACTTGAGAGTTGACTTTCTATTACCCTTTGTCATCAATTTCTAATGTTGTGCAGCACTATATATAGTAAATTACAGAGAGTTGATTGGAATATCAGAAAGTATAGAAGAGGAAATGACTAAAGTGAGGAATTGGTTTAATGAAAATAAGTTATTTTTGGTCACTAAAAATAATATAAATGTAAGAATAGCCAGTGATGATGATGTTCTAAAAAAGGTGGGAGAAGTTAAGTTTCTGGGTGTTATTTTGGATGAAAAAATAAAATTGGGAAGCTTACATTGAATATATAAAGTAAAAGATTTGTTTGATTATAGCTTCTTTGCAGATGTTGTATTGTTCTTTGATTCTGCCATATTTAAATTACTGCACTGAGGTCTGGGCTAACAACACAACGCCTATGTTTCTGGTACAAAAAAAAAAGCAATTAGAATCAAACCAGCAGCTTGTTTATCAAATCCAAACAGCTCAAGTTCAAAGATCTAGTGGATTTAACAAGTGTATTAATCACATTCAAAACCAAACAGAGACAATCACCTCAAACTGTTCAAAATCTATTTAATTTTGTTTCAGAGGATGTTAGCTGTAAAAGAAAATATTGTTTCCTGAATGCATTTGAAAGGACTACGTTAAAACAAAAGTGTGTCTCTGTAAATGGAGCAAAACTCTGGAATTGTTTGAGAGATGAATTTAAAAGTGTTTTCAAAATTTAGATACTATATAAGGAAGAAATAATGGCGAACTCTAAAAGAATTGAAGGCAGTGAACATGACATATGACATAAGACAAGGATGTTTTAATTTTGTGCTGTCAATGTTTAGTGACAAAATTGTTTCATTTTTTTCCTCTCTCTTGTTTTTATTGTTAAGTTAAAGGAGCAGGTTATAAAAGATTAATCTTCTTCCTGTTTCTTTTTATTTGTGTTTAATGTGGAATGAACATGGATGACTTGAAATGACGTGAACAATAAATAAATACCTTATCACCAATCTCTCATATGAATCTTATGAGCCAATCTAGTGGTATATATGGTTTTCTTAGTAACATCTGCTAAAAACACTCCTAATTTGCATTTTTTCAATTTAGAGACTCATTTTTCCTGTGGAATGGAAATGCTGCTGCTGCAAAACACGCAAATGAAATAACTTCAAAGTTGTAATAGGACGTAGTTTCTAGCCAGGCTATTACATTTAAAACGAGGCATAAAAAGGTTTGGCCACACACACACACAACAACACAGTCAACCCCAATGTTATTTCATTTGGAAATTTACATTTATACCTGTGAAAGGATTTCAGTCTGTTTATTTATTTACTAAAGTTTGTTTCAACAGTGTTTTAATTTAATCCTTTATATTGTCACAGAAGTTTGTCAGATATGAATATTTTTTACAGTTTATTTGAGTTATACTGCTACTCAACTATCAGGACACTGCAAGGGCCCTTTTTCACTCTTTAGTAATTTAAGAGTAAAACGAAAATTGTTGCTGCAGTTGCAAAATACTGAAATGAAATAGCTTCACAGAGGGACACTGGCACTGGGGTTTTCTCTTCAGAAGTTTCTATCTACCCAGTTTAATTAACTGAGAGGGGATATCATTTCTGTGTTGGCATGGTTACCAAATGAAGTCTCCGTGTTTAAAACAAATACTTGAACATCCTCAGTGATAACACACTGAACTCTTACCAGGGGGGGCTGAATCCCAACTTGAGCTCTTACGTAAAAGACCTGCTCACACAGTTGGTATTGTAACCCTGCCATGTCGTGATTTCTCAAACTGTCCTCGACTACTGGTGGGTGTGCTGCTTCTTCACTGCGCCAATTTCATTTTCCAAAACATGTTTTATACAGCATACCGCCAAACAAATCTGGGTTTCTACTGCAGCGTGAGAGCCCTGACCAGTGTGTGACCCTAAGTCCATAAGACCCTGTGCACTCTCGCTTCAAGCACACTGCAGATGACCCCACTTCCTGTTCCCTTCTCTCTCACATATTTAACACTCTGCGATTTCAAAGGCTCCTATGTCAGTACAAGAACTGTCTGTATGCAGCTAATGCTTCTCGAGACATACAGGCGGAAATGGTGCTTTCACTGACTGTATCTTCCTGCACAATTCAATATTTCTACACTGCTCATGCTTTAACCAAGGAAACTTTATCCAGAGATCAATGTTGCAATGTTGTTTAGTGGCTCGCTATCATCAAATGTAGCGTCTAGTTGTTGTTTTTCTGCTTCTGCAAGAGAAAGCAAGCGGACAAGGCCATCGAAAGGTCTATCAGTGAGTGCTCTATTTTCTCCAGGTCACATATTACATTACCCTGAAGGATGATGGCAGCGCAGGCGTCCACACAAGCACGACAAAACTGGGAAGTACAAGCTGTAGGAACAAACTAGTGTCAGTGTAAGTTTTCAACTGTGAATTTGGTTTATAGATACACATGAAACTTGTTTGTGTTCAGATAGTGTAAATGGTCAAAGCTAGCCAATGTCGCTGGCTTTCAATTATATTTCCTAATGTTACTATAGATAAAGTGTAAGTCAAGGGGAACAGGCTGATTGCTTTGACAAATTCAAAAGAAAAGTAGACCTTCAGCAATATTACACCTTAAACTTAGATTTATATTTATATGAATTGATTTGTATCCTTATTGCAATTCTATAGAGTTTAATGCTCGAATCAGAAAGGCATCATTGTGCTCTGCGCTTCAATCCTCGCTGGATAAAAGCAGAATATCCTAAAAGATTGCAGTATGAAGAACAAAAATCTGTTCTCTGTAAATCCTGAGGAATATGCAGCAACTTTCTCAGCAACTGGTTTGAAGGTTTGGTGTTAAACTGAGCTGAATATGTTGTAAGTATGTATGTAAAAGAGCTGATGTAAACACTGGAGATGGAAATTCATAGGCAAACACTCTCTCTATTTTCAACATGTTTGTTTCTAACATGTATGAACATATCTTTGCGATTTTTCCACAACCACTTTTTAGTACGTTTTACTTGGGCCTGCAAAAAAGTTTCAATTCTGTTAAGATTAAGATTACACGAGAACAAAAGTAAGCAGTTCTCAAGACAAAACAAATCAAGCAAACAAGACTTCGAGGACCATAAGGTCTGCAGGTTGATGTTTGGTCATGATTCATTTGGCATTTTGATTTGTGGATCCTGAGATAAAAACTTTCATTAAAGAAAAAAAAAACGGCTCTAGTTAAATAGGGTGTATTAGACACTTTTAATGCTTTGTTATCAGCAGTATAATTATCACTTTGTAAGGAAGAAACGAGACGATAATGAAATGCAGTATGGCGACAGAAGAGGGGTTTTATCACAAGAAAGATGTGTCTGCCATAGTGGAGTTTTTTTTAGCAAAGCTCCCTCCTAAATAATAAACTTATTTCTCTTTCGCTGTAAAAAAAAAGAAATAAAAATTGCAAGAGATTCTTAATGCATTTTAGTCAAGGTCACAAACAAATGTAGACTAAGTGGATTTGGCAATAATACTACGGCATTCATCTTTTTTATAAAGCTACTGAAGACTTTTTAGCAGCCATTATGAAATCATGATACTATTACCATACTTGTAAACAATTCCATTATATAAGCATGCATATTTTATGGAAAAGTGCTTAAAATCCAAGGCTACAAGCCACATGTTAATGCTAAGCTCCCATCCACAGCCTTTTTACTAAATATGTGAAGATGCATAAGACAAATGTACACAAGCTGCTTCTAAAGATATTGAACATGCAGATCATTAGCAACAAGAGGTGTTTATTGTATCAGGTAATTGTTTAAATCACTTTAAGTGCGTATAATGCGTAAATATGTATCAATAAATACACATTTCATATACAATGAATACATTTCTCCATGTGTAAAAGCTGCAGCGTTAAAGGTCAGGACATAAACACCACACCCTGAGCACTATCCCTTTGTCACCGCAAAGCTTTTTGGTTGAATTAATGGGCAGTGTCTCTTGTGCCGCACAGCGAGGGAGAATACAGTATTTTAGTGTTGCGTTTGACTTGAACGTTTCTGCCATGATTCAAATATCGAAATGCCAAACGAGAGAAAAGGCTTCACGTTGTAATGGAAGAAAGGGGGTTGTTTGAGGCACACTGGGCTGCAGGCGTGCAATTTTCAAGCTGACACTGTGGATCCATCGTTTGCAATAGAGGCGAGGGAACAACAGATCAACTATAACATTTCAGCTGCTGCTGCAGAGTGCACGCTCAAAGATGCACTGGATTTTCAGTGTGGATTTTAATTGATCTACATTGACTTGATTGATTTGACGTCTCATTGCTGTATTTACTGCTCTAAGGAGACGATGCCAGATTTGGACTTAAGGAACATATTTTAACCCGACAACCACATATCTGTCTTGTCAAGGTCTGGGCGGCACTATTCATTTGAATCATTTCCCTGAGATGCATTTAATAGGCTGTGCAAGAAATCCGCTTCAACTGTCATAAGTCAGACGACAAATTCACAGTTTATATCCCTATATAACTTCCCATTTTCGCAGAACAACTCACACTTTAAAGATTAATGTGAGTTTATCTCTGTAATCGATCAGTTTTGTTTTTCACTAAACTGCTATTGCCGTCCTACAAAGTGTTCAGTTTTTGGCCTCCACTGCGAACTGTACGCTGTACCACACGTAGGAACTTGTCATTTATCCCACTGGCAGGTTATTCACAGCTGTTCACTTACTGGAAAAAGGGCTCAACTGTGAACCTGCTCTTTACCAGCATAAGCATCATAATCACCCAAAATACTTTAGAAAGCAATTATGTGACTGGACTTTGCTTATTCCTCCTCGTCTTTGTAATGCCACAGCTGATGCAAGTTGCCAAGTGTGATTCATGATTACCTCTCAGCTCTTAGTCAAAAATGATGCATCCTAACATTATCAGGGGGTGCATATACCTCGTCATTGTCTCCCCCCAGCCATGCGACTCTGCAATGGCAGCCAGCTCAGAGGCCTCAGTTATCACCCTGAAAACGGTTGTGAATTATGCAAATTACCAGCAGTGTCTTGGTGTGTTTTGCAAGTCCTGAGTGAAGTGCCACGTTGTCTCTTGTGTGTTCAGCAGGCTGTAAATGAAAAAGGACAGGATGCTGTGAGTGGGTTGTATGCATTTTTGGCACAAATGGGCAATCCATATTGGTGCAATTGTTGTATAAAAAGCTGTGCGAAGATGACGTCGAGTCCAATGAAAAACAGAACATCTAATGCATACATATCGCCCTGTGTATCGAATCTGTGCCTTTACAATTGATAATGTAGTCGGCAAAAGCATTTTGATTGTTTAATCAAAATGCTTTGTTGGCTTGTGTAGCTTATTATTGGTGGTAGTTTATAATAAGAAGAAGGTTGTAAGGAAAACAGATAAAATGATTTGTTGTGTTTATATTCATTATATTCAAACATGTGTAATTTAATTAAAATTTGTCAATAGTTGATCTTACTCAAATTGGGCGTGACATCACTGATCTAATGTGTTTTGCTGCCCACTGCCTCTTGGATGAGACTTACATTTTAAAGTCTCCTGCCGCACGGTTTTATTGCCGCATACGGGACCAACCATGAGTGTTGCAAAGCCTCTATACAGTGCATTTAATTATGAGGCTTCCCCACTAACGTCCGTGTGGTTTACCGTGCCCATCCCTGTGAGAATCTCCCTGGGAGCTATGTTACTCCGACACAGATGTATCGCAGGGCCATAAGAGACGAGCACTCCCCGGAGACACTCAGCAGAAAAGAGGAAGAGATAGAGCCGCGGAGAGATAACTGCTTTTAAGGGAGAGCTTTATAGTACTAATCTCAACAGGACTGATTTACAACCCGCTTTATTTGATGCAGCACTCGCAGATGAGCTGTGATAGGAGGCGACAGAAAGGAGAAGGAATAGTGAAGAGCGTTATGACTTATTCAGGGTTCGGTTGTCTGCACTAACACGTCTCCATGTGTTAGTGCAGGTGTGCCAGCGCTACATGTTTTATTCACGTTAAATGCCGCATTTCTATAACCTTTGGTCCAACAATGTCACGTTGCACTACAGTTCAGGAGCTTAGATGATATTTATAGATGCTTTATAGATGGACTTAGAAGGTAAATGCATTCATGCTCAGTTTCAATCCTTTTATCATGCAATTCCATTGTTAAAAACACAATGATACAAATTCTCACGTTCAGTTCTCTATAATGATGGTGAAGTAACCAAATACAGGCTTAATATGTGAACATTCAATGGGGATAACAAATCCATATATCTACAAAACATATATAGTTCAATAATCATGGGGTGAAGTAACATACATTTACTGTGGCACTTTTTTTCTCATAATGCTGGCTTAGAGCATTCATTGATCAGTTTTTAAACACATTTTTTGCCCGGTCCAATGTCATCGGAAATTACAGTCATCTAAATAACATAATTCATATTTTGCCAGTTGCACGTGCCACAACAGCCATACATTTACATGACACTAGAGGAATTCAAATTACCTCAGTTCAGACTTTTAAAATGCATTAAAAATGTTCTTTTCCAGCTGGAATCACTAAAATTCAAATTTATCTTGGTCGAGTAGTTTATGTTCATGTGGATTTTATTTGCACAATGCTGGCAGAGCACAGCAGAAAAATAAACAAACGGTAAAGTCAAAAGCGGCCAAAGCTCAGTCAGAAGCTGATTCATGAGCGTAACGTAGCTGTCTCTATAACTCAATTCCCTCCCGTGTATCCATCCTGTCCACTGTCCTGCACAGGATCATTGATATTGAAATGTAGCTCGACAAAGCTGTGCATGTTAAAGCAATAGCCAAAAAGTCCTTCCCTTATGCTCCAATCACTGCTTCCCACTCCCCCCCAAAAACACCATGGCCAACTGCTTTTATTAGTCCCTTGTTCAAAATGGTCTTGAAGCACTGAAGATTCTTATCTGTTAAAATCCCTGATAATAAAGTCTACAAGATGTCCCATAGTCTCATTATTACACAGATCAGTTTTATCGCTGAGAGGTACTGCAGTACTGCAAGTGGCCAGTAGTGGTGCTAGTAAGGATGGGATCTGCTGTGAAATTATTGTTTTAACGGAAACAAAAACAAAAAGCAACCACTTAAATGTATCAGATGAGATACTGCATGACACAAGCAAAACCTTTGAGCTTGAACACAGTGGATTTTAATAGACATTAAGATGATGCTTAATAGACATTAAGATGACCTTGTTAAGCCAAACAGGTTTACCAAAAACTGTTGCAAATTGTAATGAGTAACATTTTCAATTGTCTCTCAACACTTTATTAAGCACAGACGTCATGAAGTCACAGGATGTTACTGAACAGAAAACTGGCCAGACACATTAAATATATATATATATATATATATACAGTACTGTATATAATTCAAAATGAGCCACTGAGTCAAAGTGTACAAATCTCTTTTTTAAATTGCCTAAACATAGAGTACAATGGTTACAAACAAACACAGTCAGGTGTTAAGCAGACACTAATATATAGAAGTAGCAGCTCTTTAATTAAACCTAAAGTCAGTAAAAGGTGTTTCTACACTAAGAAAACATCCAAGCTGTAGTTGTTGTCAATAAGAAACATTTCCATGAGTGCCTATTACTCCTTGAAGAAGAGTACTCAAGTCTTTTTCCAAGGTTGAAATGGAGGCTACAATTTTGTTTTGAGTGTTTCTTTCGGCTTCACCATAGGGATTTGGCTAGTGAAAAAAGCATGTGTTGTTCGAACACGGGGCTCTTAGAGGCTAAAACAAGCACTGAACATCATATTTATGTACCATCAAAGGTAATTCCAGCCCAGGCTTCTTCCTATATAATTACCAGCATATGTCTATCTGCAGCTCGTTCGGAACACCAACCCTCCTTCTCCACACCTCAATCTCAACTTTTTTTTTAGTTTAGACAGGTGTGAGAATTTGCAGATCAATTTTGACATGTAGTGCCTGAAGGATTGAAAGTTTGGTTAGGGCTTATATTATCAAGAGGTGTCTCATTTACAAGACGATCGGCATGTGGGATTTCACATGAGCCTCTGGGGATCTTCTCAGGTATCGCAAATGTAAATGATAAATTAACACCAATAAGCTTCATTCATCACCAGCAGACAGAAAAACTTGAAAATAATTCCTTGGATATTTAAAGATAGACATATTATGAGAAACTGAAAATGTTTTACTATTTATTACTGAGTCCTTTTTATTAAAACATTTAAGTAATTAGAGAGTTTGTAGTTTGACCTGTGTAATCCTCCCACTAACTGTGTCCTGAGTGATCTGTTCACAATTTGAAAAATGAGGAAAGCAGGTATGCGTCCCTAAATTCAAGCGCACACCAGATAAAGTGAGAGTGCAGACAGTACGAACAATACGCCCTCACATTAGTGTTTAATTACATATTTATTTAATTACAGGGGCACACATTTTTTTTGGCCAATTACTCAGATGAGAACCAGGAGATAGGCTCACATTATTCTTTTTTGTGCCAAGGCCATTACAGCAATTTTTGCCATATTTTACACCAAAATAGAATAAAAATAGTACTGTATTATCCAGTTTATCATCCCGTTTAGAAAGCTACTTCCTAACTGACGACAGAGTGAGGTCAGTGAGGAATGACGGTAAGGTTATACACAAATGTGTGTCGTGATACAGACAACATTTCAAGTCAGAAATGGCAATCATGGTGGCCATCTTGAAAAATGGCACATTAGCATCTACTCATTCTCTCTACATTAAAGACTTCTTTGATGGGTCCACCTGCTATGGTGAAGCTAAACTAATAGATGCCAGAAAAAGTGTTAAGCATCCACACATGCGCAACCGTCATGGTTTTTGCACGGCATCAAACAGTTGCTAATGAACTTACGTGTACTTTCACAAAGCATTTTCACCTCTAGAGCCAGGTACATGTCGCAATGTGTTGATGGGAACTCATACCTTTTGCAATTACCATCGCCTTCACTGCTGACGTTTCTCTCTCTTTGCTCTTTTCCAGCTGGGACTACATATATCTTTGGGAAAGGAGGGGCTCTCATCACATACACCTGGGCCCCCAACGAGCGACCGAGCACCCGCGCTGACCGCCTGGCCGTGGGCTTCAGCACGCAACAGAGGGACGCCATCTTGGTGCGAGTGGAGAGCACCCATGGGCTCGGAGACTTTCTGCAGCTGCACATAGTAAGGACACACTCCACAGATGGCACCAAGTCAAGATACTGTCATTGAGCAGTATATTGTATAATGCATTGCCTTGTTGGGCTCACTTGGAGGAATGCTAATGAATGGGTAGCTAAGTGGAGCAATGACAATGTGTTTACAATAGCATAAATAGCTACTTAAATATTATTTATTTATTTGACCTGTCTACTACATAATGTTTAAATGATTGTTTTGTCAATTTACAAAATGCAAAGTGAGCAAGAAAAGTCTAAATCAAATGGTGTGACCTCACTTTGTATGAAATTAAAATCAGCATCAAAAAGAACACGACGGGCAGGTAGCTTCAAACATTTGGAGACTTAAGTACTGGGATGTGATGACGAGACACAAATCCCAAGATACGAGAGGGTTCACAAGAACAAGACGAGATTTCTCCACTGTTTACAGTCATGGCTGGTAGAACGTTGTGGTTATTCTGTATTTGTCCTCGCATAGTGCTCGTGTTAGCCACAGTGTACGCCATTGTTTTCTTACAATGGTTACATATTTTCGCTCGCCGTTTTGTTAGTTCCACCGGGAAACCAAAACGTTGCAGTTTAACAGTTACATCTTGAAAACAAATTTCACCCCATCATGCTAAAATCACGAGACAGTTTTTCACGTTAACAAGAAGCCTTGTCACAATTTGATCTCGCCACACCCTTACTAACTACAGATCTTCTGTTGATGTAGGCTATGTTCTCAACGTTCTGACTTTAAATCTAAAATTAAAAACAATTAAAATTTCCGACCACTGTAGTCGTGAGCGTTCAAAATGCTTAGGACAGCTTTTTGGAGAGAATCCCGACTCGGTCTGTTAGCTCCCTGTTTTTGCCCATCAACTCTATAATATACTGTATATGTGACATAATGTCCCATATGTTAGAAGTAGAAATATTACACATTATTCTACTTAGATCAGTAGTTCTTAAACTGTGGTACAAGGACCACTGGTGGTACTTTCTTCAGTGCTATTTAGGAGGTTTTTTGTTTGGCTTCTTTTTTTAAAGCACATTTTGTTGACAATCCCTTCTATTTTGTCAAACTAAAACTAATAACCAACTAAAATCATTTGAGGCAAATAAAATCCAACTAAAAGCCGCTAAAATCTGTTAAGGTCTCACTAAAAACATTTTCAAGACCATAAAGCCTGGCATAAATCAAACTAAAACTTCTTTAGATTAATTAAAGTCCAACTAAAAGTTAATCTGTCACCACATCGTGTTTTTGTGTTTAGTTTAGTCCTGGTTTAACCATCACATTAGTCCTTGTTTAGACCACTTAAATGAAGTGCGGTTGGTTAAATTTCTGTAGATTACAGTCATAATGAACAAAATTCAGATTGACCCATTTTAAAATATTGTACATTTAGCATCTGACGTCTCTTAGGAGTCTCTTTTTCCTTCAAATAATTTCCTCACTGTAATAAAACACGCAAGAGTAAGCGGTTTTTGAAGAGACAAATATTTTCTGAGAAGGTATGCGGTGAAAAAGGTTTGAGAATCACTGACTTGGATAATTTATCAGGTCAAATGGGAGAAGATCCAATCAGGTTGAGGATAAACATGTCTTAGTCGGTGAAAGCAAGTGAGTCGTCAGCAGCTGGCGCCAGTTGAGTCTTTTCATGAGGGAGATGTGCCTCTTAGCATCCAGCCACAGGACAGATGTGCTCGGATGAAAAACAGAGGAGAGATCTGTCAAGAGGCCGGGTGCTGTAATAATTAAAATGCACCTGTTGCCAAAGCATAGGGCATAATGAAAGCGTGTGTCAGAGAGTTCAAATGCACACATCCAGTGCAGGCAGCGTCACTTATGAGAAAAAATGTTTCCCCGAGAGGTTTGGGTCTTGATATTTAAACATACAATAGCAGGTACTAACTATTATTAAACATCAAGCAGCTTCTAATTTTTCATTTCCATTTTATCTTTCATTTTAGGAAAAGGAGACGTGACAAATGTGTATAATGCATTTGGTTCATTTTTAAAAGTCAGCTGTCTGGTAATATCCTTAAAAAGTATTGCTCTTATGCTCATTCTTATCATTTTCTGTTTATCATTTTTCCTGCTTTCACTGTTGTATGATCAAGTGATGATTCAGTTAACATTTTCACTATCAACAGTGAATTCCACATCTGAATATTAATAAATAAAAATGATTCACGCAACTCAATATCACTCATATCAGTTTCAAAACAAATACAACATTTTATCATTTATTATTATTACAATGAATGAGAATGTATGCATAATATGTTTCTGGTGAAAGAGAACATATAGGATTATAATTTTTATAAACCAAATTACATAGATTATGAATTCTGAGTGGGGCTTTTGGTTTAGTATTTGATGATTGCTCACACAGTTGTGTAACTTTACTGCAGCTTTCTTAATTCTTAGTTGCCCACAACAAGTCGAATATGCAATTAACTATCACATAATGATTTATTTATAGAAATTCCTCAAAATCCAGGAAACTGGAAAGATCTTTTTGAATAAACATTTGGAATAGAAGACATCAAATGTTGGATAAATGTGAAGACAAAACTATTCTTATGCAAAACATAGAAAATTGGTACATTAGCAATACTGATAAAAAACAGTAAAATATGCTGTTATTTTATATCATGATGTATGCTTTTGGGTCCTACTGTGCCTTTCTAAAATAAAATTACAAAATTATAAAAACATGACATAAAAAAATATAAGTGTAGATTTACTTACTCTCTTTTTCATTACAGCATCAGCAGTGTACAACATTATGGGCCAGACTTTCATGATGTGAAACACAAAACATTTGGCAGATAGCGCCCTCATTTTCAGGGCGTGTCCAAAGCTGGTGCATCATTTAAAGAAAATGTGGACATGGCAAAAGTCAGGTTTTTTTTTTTAGATTGACAAGTCAAGTGTCGTATGCCAGAGGTGAAAGCCCAGACTTTGGACATTTTAGATGTTTTAATGAATAATTTCACCGGTGAACACAAGGGATTGTCTCATCATCAAGGGATGTATTGCAAAGATGCCAAATGACATGTATTTCATAAATAACAGCAGGTATTAATATATGTTTTTTTACTTGAGTCACTGATGTGTGTTATGTCTGAACAATGCACAAAATAAATGCACCTTGAAAACAATATAAATGGAGGAGATGGAGAATCAGACAGAGACACCATCAATCAGACTCACTGTCATATATATATTTATAGAAGCTCACACATTCACAAGGGACTTGTTATGCTTGTGTTTTACTAAAATAATTTAAGCAATAGAGTGGTTTATAGGTATAATAGACAATAAATTAAAGGACAAACAGACAAAACCTTGCAGTGTTAAATTTTAGATCTACATCAGGAAGCAGTCGCAGACATGGAGCAACTGGTGAATAAAGTCGAGCACAGATTTACTTTTTGAAAAACTAGTGACTGTATAAAGACCTGTGTAGAGCCCATTCTTATAATATGAACATGAGGACTTAGAACATAGGCTACACACAATAATCTACTCTATAGATGCTATATGTTGTTGTCTTTGTCATGAGGAAGATGGCATATCAACTATAAATATGATCGTGCCCAATAACTGCGTGAGCTACAGAAGTTACCTTTAAATAGTATTTCCTTAAAGAGCCCCCATCAGCCTCCAACTGCTTATAGTAAATGCAGAGACTGCTGCCTGTGAGCAACACTGCTTGAAAAGGTTTTTTTTACACCATCTGCCAGGTCCTTGCACCCTGACAGATTGCTTACTTTGACACCTTATTAATGTTCAGCCGCGAGGAATCACACTGATGCTGAAGGTCTAGGGTTTGGCTTTTTTTGTGCGTCTCCAGGCTTTACAATATCGGATCAGGTTGTCCTCGGTGGTCATTAAATCGGTTTTATACCTATTTATATCCATATGTTTTTATATTTATTTATTCTATGCAATAAATGGAAAACTAAAAGACAGACGAGAGCGGAGAGCTGGTCCGACTTGTTATAAAGGTGCATAAAAATGGAAGGAATGAAGACATAATAATTCCATGATAGAAGTGAAGTCTTAATAAAAAGTGCAGATTTTAATAAAGCAATTTTCACACAAGATATATTCAAGTGACAATTTGACAACTCTTCATTAAAAGTTTGAACCCTTAGATTACCCTTAGATAGGACTAGGTATCTATTTCCTCATAATTAACTGTTCCATCACTATATTTACAGATAACTCAACATGTTCAAATAATAATGTGACTTGAATGTGCAAACTACACAAGGGCAAGTTTGAAAATGTTAAATACATGCCAACTTCAAAGATTAATTACTGCGGAGCTCAAGAAACAAAGCATTGCCCTATTCACCGAAGAGCATATTAACCAGTACTTTCCAATGGTCATGTTTTAATGAGGCACTCAAAGATAAAGCAAAAGTGGAGGGTGAAAAATACTACTCTAATTGCCACTGTAATTAAATGTTCTGAGTGGATAACTTGAACGTGTGAACTTTAGGTAACTAACTTTGTGTACTAATATTCAGCTTTTTTTTTTGTAAACTCTGTAGACATACAAAAAGGAAGTAATCTCTTTAAAATGTGTGCAGTCTGCCAAGTACTTTGCTTAAAGTTTGAAGGGAGAGCAAAGCCATCCATCTTTATATGCTTATGTTTGAGGCTTTCCTCATTTCTAATTCATGATGCATACGTTAGGTACAAATTTGAATCTGGCTGCTGTACAACTAAAATGTCATGTGAACGTCTGGGAACTTTCTTACATATTAGCCTACATTACATTTCTTCAATATTAAACTCCATGTTCAGTTTAACAAGTTTTCCTTCACAGAAATGTCAGACAATACAAAGGAATTAGAAAATGGCTTACATTTTACAACACAGAGCAATATATATCTTTGTCAATTATTTATAATGACCTGTTTTTTCCATACAATATTGTGCGCATTGTTTGTGGCTCTGCATAAATAGAATGTCTCCGGTTCAATACAAGTTTCCCTTTTATCTTTGCCTCATGTTTAATGAAGACAGCGAGGAGGAAAAATACTTTATATTCCTCTGGGAAATGAAATGATAGACTCATCGGCTGTACGCATGCCTCGTCTCCCAACACACAACTCCCACCTGCTGCCTAACATCTTCAGAAAAGATTTCCAAAGACAGTTGGCTTCTACCAAGAGAAGATACAGCCATGATTATGTGCAGAAGTATTTAATTCAGGTCATTATCATGTGACAGGGTCATGAAGACAGAGAAGTGCTTTCTGCTTCTTTAGTTTTATGTAACGTTTTGGATGGGCATAAAGCTCCAGTCAGAAAAGTACAACATTTAATAATAAGCTTAATGCTTAAAGGACACTAAAATATGACTAAGCATTTGAGAAAATATTGCAATATATTTCATCCAAAAAAAGAGTTGGGGTTGATTTAGTTATTACTAATTCTCCAAAGTCCAATCACACCACTAATGACAAACTCATGGCTGCTACGCTAATGTTTGGTGAAGGGATGGAGATTGGTATTATAACTATTATTGAGAAATGATCTAGGTTCAATGTAATGACACATGACAAATTTATCAGATATACCCTTGATTTGATTAAAAGAAAAGACCTTCAAGTAATGGCCTTATTTGTACAGCTCCAAAAACAAATTTTTATTGTGCAGCAAAACCTTTAAAATAATGTGGGTAATTTTTATATTTTTCAATTTCACAAAGCACTAGGATTCAGTTGAAGGTGCTTCAGGGCTGTTTTTCTTTGAAATAATAACTCTTATGTAGTAGGCTGGAGCCCAGAGATGTTGTAAGTCTTGACCAGAGGACACAGGAAGAGTCTGACAAGCATTGACCTGTAACTGCATAAGAAATACTCATCACTGTGCTTCTCAAGAAAATGAACTGTAATCCAATAAAATGGAAATTAAATTACACTGTCAGGATCCATTATACATAAAGCTAAAACTGTAAATGATGTGTAAATGATGTAAGGTGCTGCTCTTTCACACAGTCACCTTTTACTGTCTACATTTAAACTTGTCTACATCTTTAAGAATATTCTTAAAGAAAGAAAAAAAAAGAAAAAAACACTACCACATTTAATAAAGGTCTACATTTATAAGAGCTCAAACAAGACCCAAAATGCCCAATAAAGGGGTAAAACTTTAATGTAAATCAGGAAAGTTTATACGATAAAGTAGACACACTACTGACTCAATTTCAGACATGTCACCATGCAGTGTAACCTTGTGTTTTTAAGGATTTTTTTGTATTTTACATCAGATTAGGTAAAAGGGCAGGTTTTACACAGCAGAGTCAAAGCCAACACTAAAGATAGAAAAACTCTGTGAAGACTTGTAAAGCACCATTCAAAGTGTGAGCGTAAGGGAACAGACGGATTTATTAAAGTGTGCATATCAGAAGCAGCTCTTCTTTGGGCTGAGTGTCATGAGGATTGTAAGACAAGTCTTAGTGTAAATATTTACATAGTGTCAGAGAGGTCAGTGAGTTCTCTGCCCGTCGTCTCCTGGGCTCCACAGAAACACTCTTCAACACAAGTTCAGTGTTTACTTCTGTGCTCTCTGCTGAAGGTGTGATGAAGTGAATGCAGGTGCTGGATTAGTGTGGGGTCTGAATAAATAAAATAATGATGACTGATCCATAGCCTAGGATAATACTAACTAACTAGTTTCCTTTGAGTAACAGCAGAATATCTGAAGCTTAAACAATTGAACTATTAGACATGATGATATTATTCAGAGCCAAACACATACAGTTGTGCTCATAACTTTACATACCTTGGCCTGATAACATGCACACAAGTTGACACAAACAGGTTTGAATGGCTACTAAAGGTAATAACTCACCTGTGATCTGTTTTCTTGTAATCAGTGTGTTTGTATAAAAGGTCAGTGAGTTTCTGGGCTCCTGACAGACCCTTGCATCTGTCATCCAGTGTTGCACTAACGTTTCTTTATTGTGAATCATGGGGAATGCAAACGAATTGTCAAAGAATCTGCGGGAAAAGGTAATTGAACTGTATAAAAGGAAAGAGATATAAAAAGATATCCAAGGAATTGAGAATGCCAATCAGCAGTGTTCAAACTGATAAAGTCTATTGAAACCAAACCAAGCTCAGGTAGCCACAACGGTCAGGAAAATTGTTCGGGATGCAAAGAAAAACCCACAGCTCACTTCAGCTGAAATACAGGACTCTCTGAAAAAAGTGGTGTGGCTGTTTTAAGATGCACAATAAGAAATGGGCTGCATGGTCAAGAAAGCATCCAGCTTACAATAAACCAGACAGTAATTGGAACAAAGTCATTTGCAGTGATGAGACCAAAATTAAACTTTTTGGCCACAACCATAAACATTACATTTGGAGAGGAGTCAACAAGCCCTATAATGAAAAGTACACCATTCCTACTGTGAAACATGAAGGAGATCTGATGTTTTGGGGATGTGGGAGCTGCACAGGAAAAGATGACTGCAGCATGTTATCCGAAAATACTGGAGGATAATTTGCACTCATCAGCCCGGAAGCTGTGCATGGGACGTACTTGGACAATCCAACATGACAATGATCCAAAGCACGAGGCCAAGTCAACCTGTCATTGACTACAGCAACATAAAGTGAAGGTTCTGGACTGGCCTCAGTCTCCTGACCTCAACATCATCTCAAACGTGCAGTTCATGCAAGACTGCCCAATAATTTACAGGAACTGGAGGCTTTTTGCCAAAAAGAATGGGCAGCTTTACCATCTGAGAAAATAAAGAGCCTCATCCACTACTACCACAAAAGACTTTAAACTGTCATTGATGTTAAAGGTGGCAATACATGTTATTTAGAACTGGGGTATGTAAACTTTTGATCAGAGTCATTTGGGTAGTTTCTGTTGTCAATATGATTTTCAGGGAGTAAACACAGTTGTTTTACAATAAACGGCTTCACCCAACCACTAACTGTGAGACAATCGTGACAATATTTTATTTCAAATTCTGCCAGTGTATGTAAACTTATGCGCACAACTGTACAACAACAGTATGGACTCCCATCCTGCTGCTGTGTGTTTGGTTCCTGTATCAACCTAATATGAGTGGTCAAAATGGTTGTCACAAATACCCGTTTTATTTTATGTTATAAAAAATGTTTTGGGGAAGGGCGGGGTTTGACAATGTTCAAGAAAAAAATACTTCACATTCGAGTTTTTACACATTTTTAATTTTTCAAACGTGTGCACGGCAAAGTATTGGGTCTACGACCATTTCCTTTTATCAATGTGAACGTGGACGTACGGTACACTCAAATCCCACACCAGGTCAGGAGGTGGTGTACATATGCGCAAGTTTAAAGTCAACACCGAGCTGGGCAGCAAAACCATTAGTTAGAACTAACAACGCATCGTTTCTTATTCCATATTACATTCCTCTGTAACAATAGTTTAGCATTTTATATACAGTACAGCGGTCCATATCCCACATCTTTAGTTCTGTCCAGCTAAATCCCTCTCAGACACTGGGTTCCACCAAAGCTGGCCGCGGCAGCTCAAAGGCACACACCTGGCTGAAGACTGAGCCCGCTGTGACAAAGAATTGTTTGCATGTAGGCTAGAAGTTTACTCTTTAACGGATCTGTCTATATTTTCACTTTTCTTCGTATGAAAAATGGACTTTGCAAAAGGCAGCCATTCGTTCACTATAATAAGTACCGGACTCAGCAGGTAGCCCTGCACCGCCTCCACTGAGGCTGGATTGTGGCAACTAGCAATGCTGGGTCTGGGCCTTGATCAAGGACTCGGTATGTTTATTGTTAAACGTTTCTCCTTAAAGTTATATGTTACAAATCAAATATTTACTTTCTTCAAGTATTTAAGCCTGAAATGTGGTTTGGTTGTCAGCAAAAAAAGTTACAAATAACTATATAACCTTTCATCTTGGAGTATTTATTTGTTGTAGTGTCCAGCTGAACAGTGCATATTCATTCAAATCACACCAGTTTCAGTCTTCTGGATTTATCAACAAGCGTTTGTATGTACTCTGGGATTGGCATGGTATGTACAGTTTCATAAATCCCATGCTTGCTCTGTTGTACGGCCACTTTTGCACAGATCTGCACCTGTTTTTACGCAGCTTTAAATGAGGGCCTCTGTCTCATAATATATACTTTCTGTTGTTTGAAAAGTATAGTGGCGTTACTCAATATTTAAGAGATGCCTTTCTCACAGTCACATCAGCACTTTGACCTGGTGCTGAATTTAGAGTGACTGCAGGGCAGCCCATGCATACAAGAGAAGTTTGTTTCCAATGTTTCTTATTAGAACCACCCAAAGGCCGTCTCAGGAAGCAGTATTGACCTTTGAGGAAGGTTTGCAGGCGTAGAGCCAGGCTGACAGGAGAGAAGTTGGTCAACCATAAGAGAAACAGCGGGATTGTGTCAAGTGAGATTCACATCAGGAAAACTGAGCTCACTGCTGAGGGAGACCTCATTGGAGCCTAAAGAAAGCGCTAAACAGACTGTCCATGTCACAAGAGATATGCTTTGACTGCTTTAACAAGGTTTTTGTCTCTGTCAGCTAAAGCACATACAGCCACCTCTTTATTCTCTCACAGCACACTCTGCACTTCTCTGTTTTTTTTGTTCACAGCATTATTTTAGTCATATTCTGCTTTTCACCTCCAGGATCAAGGGAAAATCGGTGTCATCTTCAATGTGGGAACTGATGACATTATCATCGATGAGCCCGCTGTCCTGGTAAACGATGGAAAGTACCACATTGTGCGCTTCACACGCAGCGGTGGCAATGCCACTCTCCAAGTGGACAACCATCCGGTCATTGAGCGCTACCCTCCAGGTAAGATAAATGGGCCCAGCATGGCGACCATACATCACATACAGATGCCAAGGGACAGGATTACATGTCAAACACAACACATAAATCTTTAGACAGGACCATAATGTGCAAAAGTGTTTGCTGGCTATATGCCCAGTGACCTGTTTTATTCACCTTTACATCGGGCAATGTGATCACTTGTAAGCCATTTATTGATGTTGCCACGCTATAAATTCAGCAAGGAATACACTACGCATATTTTGTGTATTTATTGCTTAATTGTATTATTTCATTGATGAACATTACCCTAGACCAAACTATCCAAGTTTTGGTTCCAAAATACCAGACAAAACTATACATTTCCCTATTAACTAATAACGATAACTCTACATAATGATTTTGAGCCCATTTACAGTCTGTAGAGTTGTATTAATGCAAAGTCATGCGGCTTTTGCGTCACTCCGTTTTCATCATCCATCACACTTTTGCTCTGACGGGAGTCACTCTGTGAATACAAACACAGAAACAGTGAAAATGTACCCTTGACTTTCTAAAATCTTACATGAAATGTCTCACCATACACACACTTCAGTGCAGGGGTAGCAGCCATTACCCGAATATCACTTCATCAAATGTACTGTTATACACATGCTACTCTCATTAGCGCTCTCTAGTCACGATTTGTCCAGTTTCTACTCTTGTTCAACCTCCACACATGTGACATGGGCCCATTAGGACTTTACAGGCACCACATCGTAAGTCAAATGTATAAAAGCCATCCAATAATTGATAAAAAGTAGAGTTTTCTTCAGCTTACAGAAAATTCTCATTAGGTCCATAAGTTTGTTACAAAAACGAAGCTGTTCCAGACTATGAACACTGCTTTAAAATATATTGTACTGAAGAAACACACATCTCTGCGGACTTTATTTGAACAGGCTACTGTCAAATGGGCCAGTAGGATCCTTAATGATCCTACTCGTATACACACTGTATGGCTTTGTGTGCTGCTTCTGAATAAACTGTGGAGGCTGTAGCATGGGTACGAGCCCAAGACAAATTTCCCTTGTTACAAAGCTATAGTTCATAAGCTACAATGTGGACACTTACAGCTACTACTTTGTGTCAAAAGATTTTTTGATACAGAATAATACAGCCCTACTAATCTATACTACAGTTGATTGGACATTGACGACCATGAAGCATCACACGGGCTACATTAAAAAAGTTCCTACTGCATGGCACACTTTACCCTGTTCTGAGTCAATCATCTTGTTAGCTCAGAACAGGTACCCCATCTGCCACAGTGGGACCGACCTGGTGTCCTGTGCCCATCCAGCCATATCACTGTTCCATGTGAATCCGAACTGTCTGTTCTAGCCTGTCACGCACATGTTTGCGACTCTTTATCAGAATTTGTCACATGACTTCATTTGTAAATGGTTAAGTAAAGATCTGCCATCACATCCAAGAGACTGAAGCGCTATATCACTGTTCATTCAGCTTCTGTGTTTTGTAGCATAAACATAAAAGCTGACAGTGACACGTTCTGTAGGTAAACCTCACTTCGAATGACATTCAGTCTTACGCTTTAATTCTAATCCTATAAAGCATTAATTTTACCCATGTCTACGTATCATCACAGCTGACATTTACTCATACTTTACATGCACAATATGAAGACATTTACAAAATAAATAAGAATCAAAGCCTTAAATTATGGCAGAATGGCTCAAATGTAGTAGTCATTCAGAAGGTATTCATTGACATTGTTGCACTAATAAATTATTCCCACATTGCAGTCTATTGATAAAAATGTTCTTGTGTTCATCCATGTGCTGCCTTGAGGGTCTAAGACCAGACCTGCCTCACTTAAAGCTTGAATCTTGTGCACTTTCCACATTCTACTTTATGTTCTTAAACAAATATTTATTTCACACTCTGAACACTTTCCATAAATACAACACATTTTCTATTGTTGTGTTAAAATTCAGTGACTACAGCTCCCACCAGTCTTGGACTATGCCAATATGCTTCCTGTGGGAGATGCCCAAACAAAGCACCTCTCAAAGTGCACTGTGGAGATGAGTGGGGTGTGTCTTGGGCTCTCTGCTGATTTCAGTCTTTTGCTGTAACTGCAGAATGAATTGTTAAATTGACTGTTGTTTTTCTGTATTTACTGCATGTTTAACTTCTCTTTCTGTACAGTATGTAAAATAAGTATTACTGTAAAGTATTATAATGCTTTTCAAAAAATTAACAAAATAACACTAACTAGAGTAGCACATTATAAATAGCCTAAACTTTACACTAATTAGAGTTTACAGTTTCAGTCGTAATAACTAGAGAATTAAAGCACAAGTTTCTTTTAACTCAGACTTGGGTTAAAACTGATAACTTGTTAAACCTGTTTCTAACCATGTGATGTTTCCGCTTGCAGACTTTAACCTTTAATCTGTCTCTCCAAATTCTTTGAAGGACACTATGATAATGAACGACTGGCTATTGCTAGACAAAGAATCCCATACAGACTTGGTCGGGTAGTTGACGAGTGGCTACTCGATAAAGGTAAAAAAAATCAATTAATAAATCAATAACCACTAAATAACCTTTCCTCAGAGAGGTGCAGTGTCAGAAAACAAGGTTGACAAGGACACGTTGTATTATCTAAACTCGTTTTTTCTTTAAATTTGACCTAATTTAAAGCATGATTTTGACTGTTGAAAAATGGCTAATAATGAGTGTGAGTTAAGGTTAATCTACAGGGGAATGGCTTTTTGCTGTTTCTTTTTTGTCGTCCTTGTGGAGACGCTGCACCTTCTTTAAACAAAATTAAAAACACATAACCCTTGTCTAACTCTCTAACATCCCTCTTAACCACTGTGTTTAATTAGATAATGTGTGTAATTATTCCATTAAAATAACTTAAATGAACCTTGTATAAACTTGTGACATAACTCCATCTAAACTCTAAATCTTAACCCTTAAAGCCTGAACTCCCTAACCCCTGCTGCCTGCCTCCTTGTACTGTTACCTTGTTCTGCAGTGACCACACTACTCTCTCAGCTCAAGATGTTTTTTTGTGACACAACAGCGCTGACAGGCTGTTCAAGCGGATCACTTTTTGCAGCCATTAACTTTGCTAATAAGTATTCTCCTGAGATGGGCCCATTACTGCACTGCTCCTCCTTTGAAGTAACACAGCTTATCAGTAAAAGTGCTGACAATGGCACTATTAGATACCTCTGGAGGTGAGGTGACTGGGCCTGGGGGAAATCACACCTGACATGTTTAAATGGCCTAATAGCTGATGAAGTTTTCAGTCGTACAAGGCTGCAGTGGCAACATTTTTAACAAAGTCATAAAGTCATAAGATATACATCGTCGCTCTATCTATCCTAGAGTTATGAGATAATTAAAAATCCAAGAATAAACATCTGTCCCACTTTCCCTGCAGACAACTTATGTAATGACAATTATTAGACTTGACCAACAAAAAGCAATTAAATAGTCATCTAAATATATATTAACTTGCATGTGTCAACTTCAGGTTTCTTAACCTTTCCCTATTAACATGAAATCAGAATAAATAAATGCATCTAACTTTAACTATAACTAACGCTCCCTTGATTTATTCATATTGTCCATCCTTTCATACTCACTCCTCTAACCTTTATCTGCTGTCACCCTCTTCCCACCTCCTCTCTCTCCTTCTCTTTCTCTGCTGACTGTAGGGAGACAGTTGACCATCTTTAACAGCCAGGCGGCCATTAAAATCGGCGGCAATGACAAGGGGCGGCCGTTCCAGGGGCAGATCTCAGGCCTTTATTACAATGGTCTGCAGGTGCTCAAACTGGCAGCAGAGAACGACCCGAGTGTTCAAGTAGAAGGGAACCTGCGTCTGGTGGGAGACTCACTATTGGCAGTGACCACAGACACCACGTCCGCCACGCCGTTAGCCGTGTCCGACATGTCTACCACCATCATGGAAACGACCACCACAATGGCCACTACAACCACTCGCCGGCAGCGCTCGCCAAGTCTGAGGGAGAGCATCTCAAAGGTCAGCAAGTTTAGAATAATCTTGGAGACAAGCGGACGCCTTGGGCACAATTTAAGCTTTAAATAGTGCTGGTTCCAAATTTGTGCCCAAAGTGCACTCACGTCTTTTGCCTACAGCAAAAACTGCTGGAAGCAAAAAAAGGCTTTGCCCATTGTTATTGCCCTGCACACATACAACTTTACACTAGATCAGAGGTACTCACTTACTGCATATATCTTAATAATAGAAAGCGTAATATTAATATACCTACTGTGATTTTAATGAGAAAATCTAACGATGGAGGGTGGTGCAGCCAACCAAAATGACTTGATATTAGAAGGAAATAAACGTAAAAACAACTACAACTCTGATACATAAAACTTTGTATCAGAGTATCAAACTTTGTGTGATTGAAATTTTAAAAGTTATATTTCCATGAGGACTTTCTCAAACGTGTATTGTTTCAGAGATGAACTGATCTGAAGAAAGGCTATTCTGATGAAATCTAAGCCCTGTATGTGATAGTATTGTCTATCACTGCTGAATAAATCTAAATATGGAATTCTGAGTTACTCTCAGTAGCTCTGGTGATGTGCATCTGTACATTATATTAGTGTAATAATCTTTTTTATGTGAAGAAAAGCTTAATAGACCCAGCATTGTGTCCTGAATACAGTTTTTGTACTAGTGTGCGTTCAATTTAAAGAAGAGTTCCAGTCTTTTTATTAAATATATTTCACATCAGACATGTACATAATAGAAATTGCATCTGATGCCACTGAAGGATTTGCCACAGCTTACTAAAATTGTTTGAAAATATTTGCATGTAGTCAGCCACAGGGGTAAAAGCAGCAGTGTCTTGGACCGTGTCTGATGTGCGTTCGTGTGCGCTCGTGTTGCTTTAAGGAGAAACGCTAAAGTGCTTCAGTGCTCACTAGAGACAGTTATATGAAAAAAGATATACAAAGTGGAACCAATCTTTCCTTTTAGATGAAACTATGAACAATATTGTCTCTCTTTTCTCCTCAGCCGCAGAACTCAGATGACATTTTGGTGGCGTCGGCTGAGTGTCCCAGCGATGACGAGGACCTGGAGGAGTGTGAGCCAGGAACAGGTGGGTCAGCCATGACAGCATATTGAACATTTTCATCCAACTCCTGTTTAAACACAACATTAACATATTTAAATGGAACACCTGGACGCTCTCAAAGTAACCCAGAGATGTGGTTTTTTGACACAACAACTAAAATCCAGATTCCCGCAACATCCTATTATTTTGAGCATAACAGACAGTAATTTTTAATAACTTTTATGTGTATTAGTTGACCATCAATAGACACTTGTGATTACAGTCATTTATCCCTGGGCTCTGTTAAACAGCTGGTCTCATTTGTATCGCTGTTATAAACGCAACCAGTTCCCATTTACAATATGGGCCTAGCTTTTAAATCATATCTAAAAGTCATTAAAGAAGAACGTGTGGAAGAGGACTGCAGTCATTAAGGGTGGATGACAGTAGATCAGGCTCGTGACAGAACAAGCTGTGGCTCGTACGAAGAGTGTGCCCTTATTACGAGCGCCTCAATTATTAATATGACCTTATCAGGAGTGTTTGTTGTTGACTGGTCCTGCAAAGTGTGACTCAAATACTAATGAAAATGAAAGTCTGAGGACTAAAATAGGAGTGTGACCTAAGAGTAGGATTAGAGTATAGTAATGGGATCGGTCTTTTGCTGCATACATATAAAACAGAATAGACAACAAACCAGATGTCGTTTTGTGGATAAGAAAAGGAAGGTGACACTCAAGTCTCCTCAGAGAGACAAAAGAGAGGAATGCTTCCTAAAGATAAAATATTTTTACTTTGTGCCATCTGTCACAACCCAAAACTTAATGTGTTTCCCAAACAAAAGAAAACATGTAAACTAAATGTTGTAATAATTAGATTTTTTTCATGTTCTATTTGTAACACATTCATTAAAAAACATGAATTTTTAAGCCACTTATAATAATTACAATAAATCATACACTTATTTATTTGATATTTATTCATTTTCGGTGTAAACAGTGATATTGTCAAAGCACCATTGTGTAACATGCCTATTATTTGCCATTTGCCGTTTTATATCGGTCAAATTATGTGAATGTAGCATCATACATTTTTACAAGGAAATATTCATGTTGCAAAAAGAACATAAGAACATGTGTTTGATGACTTTTCACTTCTCTACCTCTTGCTGCAGATAATGCTAAACGGCATTTTAACAAATTTGTTCTTTTGTTTATGTGTGCTCTGTTTGTTATTTTCTCTTCATTTAGCCGCTGCCTTACATTGGGCCATCTTGTCTGTTTGTGTTTACATGTGAGCTCTTGTCTTTGTACCATATTGTTTTTCTACTACATTTTCTCTCCATTCAAAATTTTACACATGCCAAATAACTTACATCTCATTATAGAAATATGAATAGTATATTACAGAATATAGAATGTTTGACATGCCTTATTGACCTGCTAATATAAATCATATTGTTCTTGTATATCTTTACCTCATTGTTTCCTTTGAAGAAGATACAATCAACTTTGATTTTCCTGCACACCCACGCACCAACGCTGTATACCATTCAAAACTTCTCACTTCACAAATAAAATATTTATGATATATTGTAAAAATGCACATTATGTTAGCCAGCTAATCTTGTAGAGTATTGTTTTTTTTAGCATCATGATCAAACAGTGTCTCTACTGAATAAGCGCAGCTAGTATTATTGAAGCTTACCCTACCTTCTCTGTTTCTTTTCTAGGAGGTGAATTAGTGTTGCCTATAATAACAGTGGATTCCCTTGAGCCCCCATCTATCGCCACCCGTTTCCCCGTCATCCCTCCTCCCCCCACTCTCCTGTCCCCGTTCGAGACCACCAAAGAGTCCTTGATCCTACCCCCCCACCCCTCGTGCCCTCCAGACCAGGAGGACTGCGGTGACCCTGTGGAGGTGTCCGCCTTCGGCTCGGGAGAAATGACCGAATCAGACGACGAGGACTTTTACCGTAAAAACTCCCCCATGGTCACTGACAGGACAGTCCTTCCTCCACCCCCAGCCGCCGGTGCCGGTGAGGTTGGAGTCCACAAACCCCGCCCCTTACCTCCTTATGTCCCAACCACCAACCCTGACCAGCTCCACATCCCCGCAGGCAAAATGAACACCCGCGACCAGGTGCTTCTGCCCCCTGCCCCTCCACCCCCTCGAAACACACCAGGACTAACTTACCCACCCAATTTTCCCCATGTGCCCACAGCCAACCCCACAGCCTCAGATGAAAAGAACCCACCGGGCGCCGTGGAGGTCATTAGGGAGTCCAGTAGCACCACCGGGATGGTGGTCGGTATTGTGGCTGCTGCAGCTCTCTGCATTCTAATTCTGCTCTATGCCATGTACAAGTACCGCAACCGGGATGAGGGCTCCTATCCGGCCGACCAGAGCCATGGTTTTGCTAACAACTCAACTGTAGAGGGCAACGGAGCAGTGGTAAAAGACAAAAACACACCGACAGCCTCTGTGGCAAAGGCAATTACAAAAGGCAAAAAGAACAAGGACAAAGAGTATTACGTCTAAGAATAGTTATAGTGTGGACAAAAGATGCTTTTCTTTTCCCGTATTTGTCAGGTGACCATCAGAGAAGTATCACAGACCACAACAACTATCAGCTGATCAGAGCAAATGTCTGAACAGTTGTATATTCCTTAAAAGTCAAGGTTGCGCGGTCCCTGTTCATGTTCAAAAGATCTGACTCATCCTTCGTGTCACACTAAGACTGCATTCACCAGTTCTTTGTATGTGTGTCATTTTTATGTTTTTATTGAGCTCAGAAGAGGCATAACCACTCTGGCTTTGTATATAGCATGGATAGGACTCAGTGAACAAATTGCTGAGGATATCCGGACAGATTTGCCTAAATGTTTTCTTTGTACTTCTTTGTAACGTTCAGTCTCAAATTCCAGTGTCCCAATTATGATCTATCAGGCAGAACAGACCAGTTATTGAATTTGTATGGTAGATGAGACAAAAGCACCCCAGTATTTCTCAAAAAGAACGGTTTTATTTGGGTAAGACATCACATTTGCAGCGTTCCCATTATGTGGTTTTATAACTCCCCAATCATTCTGATGTCTACAAGAGACGATGTCGAATTGCTGGTGCATCACAAATGAAGCATGACATTTACCTCTTTGCTGGAGAAAAATGGCAGTTTAAATGGATTATATAATAACTGGAAATACCTGAGCCAATGAGTTCTACTATGTGACGGATAAGACCATTTTTCATGTGAGGTATCATGTGTGCCATGCCATTTGGAGTAGGGAAAAAGTCAGTCCACATCGGTGAAAGTATTTCTCTGTAAACATTGCTTGTGTGTACATATAGAGGTTGGCTGGGGGCCAAACGAATGCAGGAGAACCACTACAAAGAAGAATTAGAGTCCAAGATGCTCTGCCATGCCTTGCCCCTCAGCTGTTACAATACCAAACCGACGCAGCCCGAACTTTCTTCAGGAGTTTTTGTGAATCACATTTAATGGGATTTCCTTTCTGGTGAAAAGGACTGCCTCAGACATTACGAGGCTGAGTCACTAGTGTTTTTCTTTGTCGGTTATGGGATAATGCAAAAGCACACTGAAAATGTAAACATATCTTGGAGACATAGATATTCCTTGTAAAGGAGCCAGACATGTATTGTTTTTTTTTATCAGTTACTAAAGACTATTCTATGAGATGAACAATTGAAGGTTTGTGAATTGTATTGATATTTCTCTGATATTTCAATGTATCTATTATCACTCCTTATAACATGTTACATTATAGATTGCCTTTTACTTCAATCCAGACTAAAGCACACTTTCCTCTGACGGCTGCAAATATATATTTAGTTTTTTTGCATTATTTAAAGATCTGATTATGAAAAGAAAACACAAGGATGGAACAACAACAAATGCTTTGTGTTATTGCATTTTATATGTGCTGAATTTGTTACACATTGGATCGGATCATGTAAAGCCATTTTCTTTGTTTGGTTATGTCTTCATTTTAATTATTCATGCTCTGTGATATTCCCTTATTTTTATGAAAGTGCCATTCGACATGAGCGGCTCTGTGCTCAGAAAAATTCCATTCCTCACTCATTGCTATTGTATAGTGTTCATGTGAAATGGATATGTGTACAGAACGTGGATAAAGATGAAAATACACTTGATTATATACTTTGTATACCGCTGTGTTGTGTTTTGCTTCTTCAGGGCAATTGTACACCTCAGAGTGGTAGTGGCTTTAATCTCTTGGCAGGTTGGCCATACCCTTTCTGTGTGGAGCTTTCATATAATCTCCTAAGCGGCTGGGGGCTTTTATTTTTCTTTCAGGTCTGGCTTGCTCTTTCCAAATGAAGACATTCAACTGGGACCTCAGCAATTGGAGAGTGCAGTAAACTGTCTATAGGAAAACAAAAGTGTGAATGGTCTTTATCGCAATGGTTTGCAATTTTACCAAATGCAATGGGCAGCTGGCATCTTCCATAACTTAAGAATAAGTGAAAGAGGATAAATATATATTTTACCGATTATTGCTCGATAGTCCTTAAAGTTGTTAGGAGCAAAATAATTAACAGTAGCCGTCTTCTGTGCTCAGTAGATAAAGTCCTGAGGGCTGTTACTAGAAACAGGCTAAACTTACTTAAAGTAAGTTTTGAGTTGATAAAACCAAACAAATCCAAACTGGTAACTCTGGGTTTATCTGTTGCATGACGCTGGTTATCTACTTTGTCTATCGACTCAGATTTAAACCCTAAACCAATGATTTATGGGACTTGTCTGTGCAGTGAAGAGCAAAAAGCAATCAACCTGGAGGAAAAAGGGAGCGGGACTATTTCTGTAGAGAAACAGGAAACAACATTGTCACAACCAAAAACAGGAAAATAAAAACAGGCTGACTGTATAAGTTATAAGACAGTAATTGTAATTGGCTCAATCTGATGATGGACCAACCTAAAAAACTCATGACATCAACATATTTCATAATCTTTCACACTAAGTGTAAATATTTTTAACATTAAAACATATAAAACTGTAGAAAGATTACTTAAAAAATTTAAATAATAAATCAAAAACAGTTGTAATAAAATCTCAGGTGTGACCCATATCCAAAATAAAATGTAAATACAGAAAAAGCTTTCAAAGTGTAACTAATGTCCTCTGCTTTGGTATATGAGAGTTTTATAAAGTAGCCTATATTCTCTGAACCAAACAAAAAAAAGAACAAAAGGTTTGAAGTTGATGTATTAATGATACATGTAGTTGATGTCAGATCCATGTGACTTTGCTGACTGGTCCACTTTGGTTCTGCAGACTCTAAACCAAAACTAAACTTGCTCCAGAGCAGGGTAGACGTGTGGTGTAAGTTACCATGATGATGAAACCCGCTTAAAAGCAAACCACTTTCTGGAGACGGAAAACTCAGAGTTTGCTTAAACTAAACCTAAACTTACCTGGATCTAAACCTAAACCAGCTTCCAGCAAGATGCCACTGAGCTACTACTCAAAATGAACAATGAACAATGTGAAAATTAAGTTGCTTTACACTTTAAATTTTGTTTGTGTATATAACAGGTTTGACAAATATAATTAGGAGTTGTCTTGTTTTTGTTTATTTTGTTATTTGTTTGAAGGAGCTATCAATGTTTTTATTATTACTATTGGCTCAACAACATATAGGGGTAAAATTTGGCTAAAAGATGCAGAGCTCACTAAATTCCACTCAGTAATTTTAGCTGACAAAAAATATGACATGTTGAACATGTAAAAAACACATTTTGGACAAATTGCAAGTCATGATGTGTTTTTAAAATACGTCTCTTACGTGTGAGTTTCATCATCATCTCTTCTCTGTCTGCTTCCTAGCTTTCTCTCACAGGTGCAGCATTGTTCTTGTTCTTTGAACTAAGTAAGGCTAAAGACCTTAAACCAAATAACCTCATTAAACCAGTCCAACTGCTGCTGGGTGCATGCCAAAGTATACTCAGCTTTTTGCACCTCACATCAACTAACACAGAGGGATTTGGGTGCTTTCGGCAACATTTTACACTTGTGACTATAGACTGTTTTAAAAACAGTTTTTGGCATAATACAAAATAATACACTCATTCATTCAGACATGCAAAAAACTAACCCAAATCCATCTCTGATTGTATCTATATATAAAATCTGCTGCATGGTGGCAGAAATTGTGTAGTTTGACTACCCCCTGGTGAGATCATAAGGAAGTGTAACATGTATGGGGAAAAAATTCACTTCATCATTGGGACATCAGGTAGTGTGTAGATGTCCTCTGGGAGTATGATTTTACAAAATTAAAAGTTATTTTACTTGAGGCCATCTATTCTTCCTGACTTGTACCTCAATACAAGATGATCCTGTGGGCAAGGTGAGGAGAAGTGTGTTCTGACATAATCAGAGAGTGTCGTTACAGTAAATGAGAAGCTACAACTGACAGTTGCAGAGATTAACGTAAGATAACCTCTTGCCCGCATTATGACATACACACACTTTCCTTTTCCTTTGTAGACTGAATGGCCATGGCCTGTTTGCATGTTATACTTGTTTTCTATATAAGGAGGTGTTTACTCATATATTTGATAATACATACAATTTTACATTACCATTAATATTATTTATATAATTAGTGCATGCCATTTACCATTTACCATAATTAGAATTATTAGTAGTAGTAGTAGTAAGGTGGAGCTTTAAAAGGAATATAATGTTACAACGAAGATTTTATCGTTTTAAAAATATGAAATACAGAAAGAATAATCATATTAACAAGCATTTATCAATCAATACAATTCAAACTCGGTTTAACAGCGAGTACATTTACGGTTAAGAAGGAGAATATATCAATGACGTAATGAGCGCTAGCCAATCAGCGCCTTGGTATTTTTTCTTTTTTTTTCCTGGTTGTGTCAACTAGTTGTTAGCCTGCACTTAGCTAGCTTGTTGAAACCTTTACTCAAGCAACGTTTATGCCAAGAAACAGCTGTCTTTCATGATGACCAAGGTCTTCTGCTGCCGATGCGTGTCTGTCAAGTTTTAATGCCAAAGAGGGTGAGGGCCTTTACAAAAATAACGATATGTTTAGACATCTTTAAGGGAAGGGAAGCTATAGTTTTTGGACAGACTTCTCAGCATCCTGAAGCACAGCGCTGAGATTTGATCAGAACTGGATGCGGAAGGAAAGAGGATATGAGGCTGAAGCTAATGCTAACCATGAGCTACACTGGGCTCCAAATATGGAAACGTTTTATGTTGGACAGCAACCCTAAATGGGTCGAGCATTAATGACCAATCAGCTAACATTAACACCACAGATGAACGGTAACATGATGTTGTGACATGGCGTTAAATACACAAAGTCAACGAAGAGGGTATTTCCCAAATGTTGATATGTGGGGCCTAGCATTACCCGGTGACTAGCTTTTAGCAATATAATGATGGATTGCTAAGACTGTCTGTTTCTGTCAGCTCAAACGTTAGCTTCGGTTTCGCTTGCCTTTGTTGTGTATGCCTTTGGTGATGTTGTTAATGTTAATAAAAATTCAAAAGATTTGAAACAGATGCAGCTACATAGCATCCTGATATATTGCAGCGAAGCTAAATGATCTGTTGCTAAAGTCAACCAGCAAACTTAATCTAGCTGGCACTGCAAAGGCCTAGGCGTAATGGGAAAAAAATGTACAGTAGGCGAATGGTCTTCGTATTGGTGACAAAACCAATTTTATTCAGATTTTCTTATGCAAGTCATGCGTAAACAAAATTTGTTTTTCGTGTCCAGCAGCGTGTAGTAGGTGCAATGGGGAAGGGAACTGTAAATCATAGTTTAAAATGTCCAGAGAGTCCATCTCTGCAGCTACACTAATATGTTAATTTCCCATATTAAGCATATGCTTAATATTATTCTGCATCACAATTTATGTGTTGATATTATAATATTATCATAATAGTATTGTGATTAATAATCCCCTTTTCTTTTTACAGATGAATGTTGTTTCATATATTCGGTGGGTTGCCAATGTGCCAAGAAGTCACATTCTTTATTACCCAACAAGGATTAGGCAAGAGTGTGGTAATGTTGGGGCAGAACAGGAGTACATAATGGCACAAACATATGCAAGGACTCTTAACCATAACTAAGGAATACATATCCAGAACACAAAACTACTGTGCTGTGAAACAGATTTGGCCACACTGCCAAACCCAATGGAAGTGCCATTGTAGTAACAAGATACTGTGGCTCGAACTGCTGCCCAGTTTTTGAGCTACAGCTTTGGTTGTCTAAACCAGAAGGAGAAGATGGGATCCCAGGCTCTTCAGATATTGCGGCAAGGTGTGTGGGCATCAATCACAGGAGGCTGGTATGTGGACCCCCACCAGAGCACCTTCTCCAACTGCTTCCACCTTTACCTTTGGATATTTCTTCTGGCCTTCCCCTTTCTGCTGTACATGGTTAGTACAGTTACAATGAATATACTTTTGTATAACATTTAAGCCAAATTTGTAGTAGCTATATATATATATATATATATATATATATATATATATATATATATATATATATATATATATATATATATATATATATATATATGACTGTTTGAACAGCAATAAATATTAAAGTAAAGTATTTAGTTCCTAAGACATAATTCAAATATTGCAAGCATTAATGCCATTAATATTCACAACAACACATGTGCAAATGCATGTGCGCTTCATGATATAATTTTTAATCTTGTTTTCCTCCACTCAGGCCCTGCCGCCTAGCTTGTTGGTTGCAGGTGTGTACTCTGCTGTGGTAGCAGTCTTTTTCACTGCCATTAAGATGGTGAACTATCGACTCCATGCCATGTTTGATCTTGGGGAGATTGTAGAGAAAAAGCAGGCCTCACTTACAGCTGAAGCTCCAAGGACAGAAGAAGGAGAAGAAGGTTCAGGTGGGAACGATGGAAATCCACGCAGGTAAGATTACACACATCTTTGGGAAACTACTCCATGGCCACTGACAGGACAGTCTTTCATTTACTGGCGCACATACAAAAGTGTTTAGATTTTTATTTATTGTGTTTGTTGCAGGGATAGTCATGTTGGTGTAGAGATGACGGTGTTTAGGAAGGTCAACTCAACGCCACCAGTACGCTGTAGCTCTCAGCACTCTCTGTTTGGTCTGAACCAGGTGTCAGTGAGTACTGTTGACTATATTCTATATGTGTATATACTATAATAGTCTATATTATAGAGTTTTAAGATTTTAGATAACATTGAAATTATTGTCTGGTATCCCACACATCCCTTTTATTAGAAGTTAATTTAATGCTCTTTTCTTTTTCCTTCTTTTAGGAGTTCTTACCCCAACTTGAGGACCCAGGGGGGACTAAGGGTAAGAATCTAGTTCAAAACCAAGAGGTCATAATCATCTGTTTCCTTATTAAAATAAGGAGCAAAAAATAAAGTTGAAAATGTAAATTTAAATTTTTACTTCAGATATTACGGAGCTAATGAGAGAGCAAGGAAGCAATAACGTTATTGTGACCTCAGCTCACCGGGAGGTCCTACGGCAGAGTTCCCAGGATAAAATGAGTAAGTCTGCTACTGATAAGATTTTTCCATTATGTTGTGTACTGTAAACAAGTACTATTAAATGATAAACTATTCAATCTTACTTGTCACCTGTACATCCAAATGTATAAAAAGGTGGTACAGTCTAATTGTACTCTCTCTCACTCTGCAGGGGCTCCTAGTGTGGGCCAGTCTTGCATTGATGCTGCACTTAGTGGAGAGTACCTAGGGCTGATGGGAGTATCAGGAATAGTGGCTGGATTCAGAGAACATAGGGAATGCTTGTCTATCCCCCCTTCACCCTCCAGCCAGGAGGACGGTGGAGAGAAAGAACAGCAGGATGTTGAAGAGTTGCAAGGGCAACTGTGTAAAGTGAGTTGTGATGATAATGGACTGAGGGCATATTCTCCACTGGGCCCATCTGCTGAATCTGAAAGCCTGGGGGACACTCCCCTTAGCCCCCTCATAAAGAGCAGCTTAAGTGAAGAGTTAAGTGAGAATTTCCTGGGTTTGGGTCTTGACCCTGTTGCTTTTGCACCAGGGACCGAGCACCCAGGCAGCCGCAGTGGTGTTGCACTTACTGCAGGATCCACAGACAGCTGTTTTAGTGCTGGGGGAGCCACCACAGACCGGGAAACTCTAAGCACTGTTAGCAGCTACCGCAGCGAAAAAACTGACTCAACTCAGCTGGAAAGCCCTTCTTTTGGCCACCCACAACCTACAGATGGACAAATATCTGCACCAGCGTTGGGTTCAAACCTACCAGAGCCTGCCGAGGATCCAGGAGGACAGGGGGGCAGTGACACTGATAACCTTTCTGACAGTGTATTGCTTCGCTCCCCGTCCAAAGATTACTCCCTCAATCAGAGGCTGGACAGGACACTTGTGGAAGGCGAGGACCTGCCTTCTGTACCTGACCTTGCACTCCCCCCTCCTCTTCAAAACTCTTCTCCTTCTAGCAGTGGCCACTCCGAGGTTTGTGAGTTAGACAGACCAATCCTGGTTCCTCCGCTTCCACCACCACGGCAAACCACTTCAGTGCCCACAGGGCTGGCCCTGGGACTAGTGTCTTCTGAGCCATCTTTGCCCATATCATCTACCCCCTTCTTACTGTCGGACCAGCCTCCTCTACAGGCCCAGCAGGTTGTGCGTCCTAAAGACTTAAAGCTGCTGCGGGCTGGGGGTGGTGTGGGCCACAGACCGGGGCGAAGGAAAGCCCCTCGGAGACGAGCTGGGGCTGGGAGCAGCAGTTTTGACTGTGGGTCTTACAGGCGACATCACAATCACAGACAACACAGAGATTACATTCCCGTGCGCAACAGACTGGGAGCTAAGGCCTACAGCGAAAGCCTTTTTGAGGATTCAAGTGATGAGGACGATGGCAGTGATATGAGTGCTGGCTCGAGTCTGGGGTCACAGCGCAGATACAGCTCAGACGATGATGACGATGATGATTCAAGTTCCTCTACCTCTTGCTATTCCCCAGACCTCACAAACACTGGCATTGCATCGCCTCTCCCACCTGCTGCTCAACTCCCCACTTCACGAGAAGGGGAACTACCTGAAACTGCTGGCCCTTCGCATTCTCGTGCTGCTCAACGCTCTGCTAGTACAGCGAGTGCTAAGACTCATGCAAGAGTGCTAAGTATGGATGGGGCAGGTGGAGGCCAGAGCAGCTCAGCTGCTATGCCTTCTACTCTTCTTACAATGCCCTCCACCTCAACTCCTGCACCTCGCGCTCTAACTATCTCTAAGTCAGACCTGGAGGCGCGCACTGTCCACACTGATGGTTTCCCTGGACCTCATCATCGGCTGGATTCTCTTGGGGGCTCCTGGACTGGCAATCAAGTGAGCTGGCGAGCAGGAGAGCTTGTGGAAGAGGGAGCTGTGGGAGGAGGTGAGATGGTCTTTGAGTATTTTAGAAAAAAATCTGAAACTTTTTACTTGGTGTATATTTTGATCGGAAATGAGATAAATTAACTCTTTGCTACAATGCTTTGTAGCAAAGAGAAATGAAATCCGTTGATTGAAAAGGTGCATGCATATAGTAGATAAGTAATAATATAAATGAATTAATAAAGGTATATTTTTCTCTAATAAAATCAGTTAAAACAAAGTATTATGTTAGTTCTTGTATTATGCACTTTGGCACCATGATGTAACCCCTGTCTTTTAACCCTTCATCAGCCTTGGCTTCAGAGGATGGAGGCAAACATGACTCAGTCAGCAGTGTAAAGAGGACCCAGGCCATTCGAAGACGACACAATGCTGGGAGCAATCCTACACCTCCTCCATCTACAATGGGATCACCTCCCAGGTTAGTTGACTAAGCAGCAACTAGAATGATGGAGTTCTGATGCCTGGTCTTTGTTATAGCATCTTTTTGAGTGTCAAACTTTTAAGTGTCCAAACATTTGACATATAAAGCACCAAATGACTAACAATATAAATGGTTTATTTTTGTCCGTATATTCAAAAATATTCATATATAAGGTGATGTGCATATATAATATTTTACACAACACTTTTTTTTCCTGCGGTAGCCTCCAGGACCTCCAGCGGGCTCGGACCTCATCACATTCACGTACACGCACACTTCCTTCAGCCTTACAGTTTGCCTCGTCTTTGCTGCTGCCCCGCAGTGGAATCCACGAGGCCTCCACATTTGATGACACATCGGAGGGAGCAGTGCATTATTTCTTTGATGAGAGTGGTAAGTTTTTGCGTCACATTTAATTAATGAATTGACATAATTGTACCTCAGTCAAATTAATACAGATTCTATTAAAAAGGCTAATCTTTGTTACATAATAACAGGAGTTAAACGGTCCTATACATTTGGACCTGCTGGAGGTGGTTATGAAGACCCAGTACAGTAAGTTTTTAAAGCTTTAAAGGCTTTTATTTCTGGTATTTCTGATTGCTTTCAAAAGCAAAGTAGCTTAATTATTGCAAATGTCCTGATCTTGCACTTATAGGGAAAGAGAAAGACAGTCCCAATCTTCTAGTTTCACATCTACTGAGGTCCAGGAGGGTGCTCCAGTCCTATCCATGCTCCAGCCCAGGCCTGTGGTTTTACAGGGCATGCAGGTGCGCAGGGTGCCACTAGAAATGCCAGAGGTTAGCAGTGTTTTATTTGTTATAATGGCAGTACTTTTCCTACAATCAACCACAGACTGTACCTTCCAAGTCTTTATGTAAATTTGTGATGTTTTGGTTTGCTTTCAGTTTGATCTGGATCATGAGTCTCTACAAGAATCCCAGGAAAACACACTAATGATAGAGGAGAAAGCCAAGCCTAAACAATATTATCGTTTTTGGGTTCTGCCTGGAAAATGGCTGAGGGTTCGATATGACCGGCTGGCTCTTCTGGCCCTACTGGACAGGTTATTTTTGAAGATGTTCAATAATAATGTCTTAAATTTTTTTGTTGAAAATATCATTATATCTTTGATCAGAAGATAATGGCATACGCTTGATGTTATTAATTGTGTAAACCTTAATGCCTTCCTTATTTCTCTAGAAACCGCCGAGTGGGAGAAAATGTGTTTGCTGTGGTGCTGGCCAGTCTAGTGGCCTTCCTTGGGTTTCTGCTCCTTCTCCAGGACTTTTTCAGGGACATCTGGGTCTTCCAGTTCTGCTTGGTCATTGCCAGCTGCCAATACTCTTTACTGAAGGTAAAAAACTGTACTGGAATGTCTGGTAAATCAAGTATAAATACTGGCTGAAAATTACTATCTTGTGTATCTTAGCTTGCATTATTAATACTTGTACCATAGACACATTAAGTCATTGTTGGTTAACGTGTTTTCGTTGCATTTCAGAGTGTACAACCAGATGCAGCATCTCCAATGCATGTAAGTATATGTTAGAAAAATGTTTACAACATTGTGTATATTGTATTAGTTGTGTTGGTGTGAGTGTGTGGGCAAATAATTTGAATTATAATTTTTTTTTTTTCTTTTTTTCAACCAGGGCCATAACTGGATAATTGTATACAGTCGACCAGTCTACTTTTGCTTGTGCTGTTTGCTGATCTGGATCTTTGACCTATCGAGTCGCTCTGGCACTCTGCAACCCTTCACTCTATATGGTGTCACCTTCTTCTCTACACACTTCCTGCTCTGTGTCAGGGATGTGCTCATTGGTCAGTTTTTTTGTTTTGTTTTATTTATCACTATTGCTTATTTTGTATGACTATCCATATTTATCCTACTAGGGTATACATGATAGGTACCTAAAAAAAATATGAAGTTTAATCAAATATCAAGTGTTTTTCAAACATATTGTATATGTGGCTGTATTTCAGTTTCCTCCTTTTTAAAAACTGCTTTTCTTTATTCTACAGTGTTTGCCTTGTGTTTCCCGGTCATTTTCCTATTTGGGTTGCTACCTCAGGTCAACACCTTTTTTATGTGTCTGCTTGAGCAGATCGACATGCATATTTTTGGTGGAACTGGTAAGAAATGGGTGCATTGTGCCACAGTGCTTGGTGAAAAGGATATTTTTACATTTAAAAGAAACTGCACATACTGATGTATATTGAGTTTAAAAATTTTTCATTCATTCTTCTACCAGCCACAACAAGCCCCTTATCATCTATGTTCAGCCTCATACGCAGTGTGTTGGTGGCTGCACTGCTATATGGATTTTGCCTTGGTGCGATCAATGTAAGTTAGGCTGCGAAATGACTGTTGTAATGTGATACTTTATAATAATAATTGACTTTTCATTTCTTTTGTCTGGTAGGCACCGTGGGGGGATGCCCATGTGCCAGTATTGTTCTCTGTTTTTTGTGGCCTACTTCTGGCTTTATCTTACCATCTCAGTCGTCAAAGCAGTGATCCTACTATCCTCTGGTTAGTGTTTCTCATTTTTATACACTAATAACTTTAAAAATTTAGAGGTTTTCAAAATGCTCACAGTGCATTATCAAAGGGGATGATAGGAAAAAACAAAACAATTGCACAGTAGGTTCACGTATAAACATAATTTTTACCCCCAACCCACCTCCTTAATTAATCTGGATTCCTATACAAATGCACAACGTTTGTTCACCCCACAACAGATCTTTTGACATGGGTACGTATGGTTATTTTACATAAATTAAAAGTCATGGTGGTCAGGGTACATATTGCCAAGGTTGCCAAATTACCTACAGAGTGCAGTGGGAAAAAACGCACACAATAAAAGGACAACATTGACATCCCATCATTAACATTATTACCCACACAATAAAAAATAACCACACACAAGTTCAACATTAGTTCACCACCATATTTTATTAGTTTCTTACAGTTTAGCTTTTTTTGCTTTTTAGTCTGTGTTTTTTCTTTTACTTTTAGGTCACTGGTGCGGTCAAAATTATTCCCGGAGCTCGAGAACCGAACACCAGAAGAACCCCCTGTGGAGATCAAGGACCCTCTCCCTGAGAAGCTGCGCAACTCTGTGGTAAAGATTTGCTTTGCTTGTTTGCAACCTATGCATTTTTATTTTGCTTTTAATTTAATAAAATAACCAATGTCCTCTCTTTGCAGAAGGAAATTCTTCATTCGGATCTTGTAATGTGTCCCCTCATGGCTGTGATTACCTTTGCCATTAGCGCCAGCACAGTTTTTATTGCTCTTCAAGTTAGTCAAAGCATCATTTATGAACTTGATATTATACCAATATGAGTGGAAATGTCTGAAACAAGCAAGAACAAATGACCCTGGTGCTCATGTTTTCCTTTTCCTCTGAATTTACAGCCTGCACTCAGCTTTGTGTTGTACATCCTGGCAGGAGTTGTGGGCTTTATTACGCACTATCTCTTGCCTCAGCTTCGAAAACAACTGCCCTGGTTCTGCCTGGCACACCCTGTGCTCCGATCAAAAGAGTACAGTCAGTTTGAGGTTCGAGGTAAGAAATCAGAAATGCAAGCAATTTATAAAAGGAAAAATTATTATTTTTAAGCTTTAAAAGAAAGTACTGACAGCCATGTGTTTTCCAGATGCAGCCCAGTTAATGTGGTTTGAGAAACTATATGCGTGGCTTCAGTGTGTGGAGAAATATTTCATCTATCCAGCTGTGGTGCTAAACTCTCTGACGACAGAAGCGCGAACTGTGGGCCAAACCCATAAGGACCTTGACATTTAGTAAGCGTTTTCACCCATTCATTACACTTTTTCTTTCTTAGTGGGTGCTAAATATTTTTTAACTATACACATATTTAAATTTTTTTTAAGTATAACAAAAATAACAAAATGCACACAAGGATTTGCATTTTTATGCCCTTGATGAAATGAGGGTTCTATGAGTTTTTTTTTTTTTTTTATGAAACAGCTATAGCTAGTCACAGACAGTATCCTGATCCAATACATAACCAAAACTTGCAGTCCCTACTTTCTGCCAAATGCTTACATGCAGTAAGGTCACTGTATGTTATGTTGGTTGGAAAATATCCAAATCCACAAGGAACTTTCCATATGATGAATGGCACCTCCAATTACATTTAAACTATTAGAGATGATGTGTCTGTTTCAGCTGTTGGAAAGTAAAAGTTTTTCTTAACTTTCAAATGCATGTGTCATTTAAGTAACCGACAACCTTTTCTTGGTTTGTTCTCTTACAGCAGCCGAGCTCTCTTCATCTCAGTAGCTGGAATGAAACTGCTGCGGTCGTCTTTCTGTACCCCTTCACAGCAATACGTCACACTCTGCTTCACTACATTGTTCTTCCACTTTGACTATCCACACTTCTCAGAGACCTTTTTAATTGATTACTACTTCATGTCTATTCTCTTCAGCAAGGTAAGATACATATGTAATGTGTCCCTCATCAAAATTATTTTATTCATAATCTCTATTCAATGATAATTTGAATATTTAACAACAAGCTTGATTTAAGATTAATGTTTGTTTTTACATCCATTAAACTTGTAGATGTGGGACCTGCTGTACAAACTGCGCTTTGTTTTGACATACATTGCTCCATGGCAGATTACCTGGGGCTCGGCTTTTCACGCCTTTGCTCAACCATTTGCTGTGCCTCGTATCCTTTTGTTTGTTTTTATATCAAAGTAATTCATCAGATAAGTGGCTTGACGTACAAGTACACAAAAAGTATTTTTTGTAGTAAGATGATGCCCTTAACATTGGATATTTCAGATTCTGCAGTGCTTTTTGTGCAGGCCATTTTCTCTGCCTTTTTCTCCACCCCGCTAAATCCCGTTTTAGGAAGCGCAGTGTTTGTCACGTCATACACAAGACCTGTCAAATTCTGGGAAAGGGACTACAAGTATGTTACAGCTTTAGTTGTCAGTGTTAATCTTACACTAGTTCCCCAACAAATCATTTTTATCCTTTTTAATCATACTTTGTCATGTCATGTTTGCAGCACTAAACGGGTTGATCATTCCAACACCAGACTTGCAACTCAGTTGGACCGAAACCCAGGTACAGTGCCCCTTCCTCTTTCTACCTGTCTATATGTCCTTATGTTATTTTTACTATGGCCTAAATATATGGACATGGTCTCTTTCAAGGTGCTGATGACAACAACCTGAACTCCATTTTCTACGAGCACCTGACTCGTTCTCTGCAGCACAGCCTGTGTGGAGACCTACTGCTTGGCCGCTGGGGCAACTACAGCACGGGCGACTGTTTCATCCTTGCCTCAGACTACCTCAATGCTCTGGTGCACATTATTGAGATTGGCAATGGCCTGGTCACCTTTCAGCTCAGGGGCTTAGAGTTCAGAGGTAAGCAACACCTGAACATAAAAGTGGGATGAAATTTGCAAACTGTATTTTTTTCATCAGCCATTCGTCTGCAACCTTCTAGGTATACTGCAGTAATAAAAATAAGAATGTATATTGTTGAATAATGTAATTTGCATCTATATATGGACCCAATTATTTAGACTTTTTTACTGCAAGAGAGGAGCTCAGTCTGACTAAAAGTCCAATTATTTAACATGTCTTTGGTATTCTAAAATCCTGTCATCTTAATATTATGTTTCAAATTGCTGTAGGCGTCATCATCAAAGCATTACATCTAAATAAAGAACACCCAGTACTATTTGGAAAATATATCTTATGCAGAAATCTTGTCTTGTTTGTGTTTAGGGACTTATTGTCAGCAAAGGGAGGTAGAGGCCATCACAGAGGGGGTAGAGGAGGATGAGGGCTGCTGCTGCTGTGAACCTGGCCACTTGCCACACATGTTGTCATTCAATGCTGCCTTTGGCCAGCGCTGGCTCGCCTGGGAAGTGGCTGCTACTAAATATGTTCTAGAGGGCTACAGCATCAGTGACAATAACGCAGCTTCCATGTTGCAAGTATTTGATCTTCGTAAGATTCTCATCACATACTACGTCAAGGTATGTCATTTCTTTCTACAATGTTAGGAATATTACTTTTGACTGCTCATTGATCATATTTTTTATTCTTGTTTTTGCCTCCCCAGAGTATTATCTACTATGTTAGTCGTTCTGCTAAACTGGAAGATTGGCTGACTAATGAGACGATTCAAGAGGCTCTGCGGCCTTGTCTTGGGGCTAACTATGTTGACAGTGACCCCACCTTCAACCTGAACATCGATGAGGACTATGACCACAGGGCATCCGGCATCACTCCATCTTCTTTCTGCATGGTATACTTGGACTGGATTCAGTATTGCAATAGCAGGCGTCAAACGGTGAGACTCTACATGATTTGCATTACCTGTCATAATGTACACCTTACCAAAACGCAAAACTGCTTTACAATTTAAATCTAATATGGTAGAAATGATGGATTTCAAAGCATCGAGTGGTGCTTGACTTGAGTGTGTTTTTTGTTTTTCAGCCGGCGTCTAGTGAAAGAGATGCCCCACTTGTTAACCTCTGCTTTGGATTGTGTATTCTCGGGAGACGGGCCCTCGGCACAGCCTCCCACAGCATGTCTGCGAGGTAGGAATAATAATCACTGAATATTTTTGGACAATTCCTCATAATTCTGACCAAATGATTATTATTCTGCTTTGTTGACAGCTTGGAGCCATTCCTTTATGGTCTCCATGCACTCTTTAAAGGAGACTTTCGCATCACATCGCCCAGGGATGAATGGGTCTTTGCCGATATGGACTTGTTAAATCGGGTAGTAGCCCCGGGCGTGCGGATGTCCCTCAAATTGCATCAGGTAATATTTGAGATGACAGCTGGCATTTAAATGTTTATTGTAATAATAATCCTAATATGGAGATATTATTTATCTGTACATTTCCTGTAGGACCATTTTACGTCTCCGGATGAGTACGAGGACCCTATGATTTTGTATGACGCTATTACTGCCAATGAAGAGAAGATGTTGATCTCACACGAGGGCGACCCAGTGTGGCGCAGTGCTATTTTGGCCAACATGCCCTCTTTGTTGGCACTGAGGCACATCATGGATGATGGCAGTGACGAATATAAGATTATCATGTTGAACAAGAGGTTCCTCAGCTTCAGAGTCATCAAGGTTTGTTTTTTTTCTTTTTTTTTTCTATCCTTATGTTAGTAATTATTATAAGTAGATTGTGGAATTCCTTTTAAACATCTGTTTTGCGGGCTGAGAAAAATGTGTGTCTACCTGCGTGTGTAGATTCGACCTACAGTAAGTTATAATGTTTTTCTGTGGCCTGGCCCTGACCTGTTTGTGCTGGCTCCACAGGTAAACAGAGAGTGTGTGCGTGGGCTCTGGGCAGGGCAACAGCAGGAGCTGGTATTCCTGCGAAATCGAAATCCAGAACGAGGCAGCATTCAAAACGCCAAACAGGCCTTGAGAAATATGATCAACTCTTCATGCGACCAGCCCATTGGATATCCCATCTATGTGTCTCCACTCACCACTTCGTATGCTGGAGGCCATAGCCAGCTGCGCACCGTGTGGGGTGGTCCTGTCAGCCCTCACAACATTTACACCTGGCTCATTAGCAGCTGGGACAGGTACAGTACAGCATCGTAGTACCATTCGAGTTTACAGTGTGTAACAAAATTCAAAGAGTTTGAGGATTGTGTCTAAAATGCATTTTCCAAGCACCAGAAAATTTAGAGATTTTGGAAAAGATATGGAAATGGTGCTGTTGAGCTACTGCGACCAATCCATTTCCCTTGTGAATCAATAAAGTCAAAATCTAAAGGTCTTTATTGATTATTGAGGAGTATGTAAACCATGGCTTTGTGTCTGGACAGGTTACAGAAAGGCTGTGGTTCTGGATGTAACAGCGGAGGAAACATTGAGGACTCTGACTGTGGAGGGGGCTCTACTTCCATCTCAACAAACCCGGCCATTCACACCACTCAGAGCACACCAGCGTCCAGCCTGCCCCAGCCACACATCACCACTCTGCAGCCCTCCATGGGTAAGCCTCAGCATCTCTATGCAGCTTTAGCGGGTAAACACCTATTTTAGGATTGCTACTATTAAATGCATACATTGCTTTACTGACATGAAGAGAAGTGTTTTTATCTTAAAGTGTTTCATAACGTCATGATGCCCAAGGTGATAAATTATTTTTAATTTTTTTTATAGTAAGGTCAATAAATAAACTAGTAATGAGAAGCTTGATGGGTAAACTTGAACTGGACTAAGAGTTTATTAACATTTTATAGCACACTATTATGTCTATCATTGCACGTTTCATTAAGTAACTTATAATTAATGTAATTTTTTTTGAAGGAACAGACAACCCTTTGGGACCCCAGAATTGGCCACATAACCCCCAACCGCTGCCATTAGCTCTGCTTAGCCAATCTGAGGGCAGGATGGAAGCGGGGTTGCTCACCTCTCTGCAGCGAACCTCTTCCATCCAGGGGCTGTTTGGTCAGCAACTGTCCAGCTCCCAGCTCTCCTTCAGCACCTCAGTGGCCCCTCCTTCTCTGCCAGGGCCAGAGCGCTTTTGCGGGGTGAGCTTCTTGGAAAACTCTGGTCACAGAGCAGGCCAGCGGGCTGGCAGCGCTCTGCACTTCGAGAGCCACTTCGGCAAATGGAGTTTTTCAGGCAGAAAGGGCTTTAATGGATCTGCTGCAGTGGAGGGGGATGTAGCAACAGTTCAAACTATACGCACACAGGTAGGTGCCCCCCCTGGGTGCTTGTGGATTCTAGTATTTAAAAAGTGTTTCCTTTTGTATGGGGGACTTGGCTGAACGTTGTCTTGTTTTTACAGCCCACTGCTCCTACAGCCCGGCAGGAGTCTAGTCCTATACAAGACCCTCTGGGAGCCACTCAGACATTAGATCCGACCTTGCTAAATGTAGGAGCCCCCCCCCTGCCTCGAGAAGAATCCACAGAGCTGCCTTTACTTGAGCACCTGCGCTGAGTCTGCACCAGGAGTGATATTCTCGCCATGAAAGCACACTGTAGTGTGGACTGGCTCACATCACCAGTCCAGTCGTCAGGATCTATTCTTTATTCTTCTTTTTTCAGATCCTCCCTGCACCTACTATTCTGGGTCAGCTTTAAGGTCCTTCTTCACTGTCTCCAGCCAAAACAGCTGAATAACTTTCAATAAATGCCAATTTTTCCAAAGTAAGCTAACAAATTAACTCCTAACACGTGTCCTCAAAGTTGTAACTGTAGTGACAAGCCACAAAAGGCCAGTGCAATTTAAAGGGATATTTTTCCTTGAGGATTGTTTATTTTTCTATATGGAGAATCGAGCATTGCCTCTGACTTTTCTCCCTTGACATCTGCTGCGTTTTTCATAGTTTAAACAAAAATTGGTTTTATTGCTGTGTGGAGGTGAAGGATCCATGGATACCATAATGAGCCTTGTTTCCCCCTTTCACAATCCTTGCTGTGTTTAAGGTGTGAGCCAGACAACACTTCTGACACATTCATACCTATTTCAGTAGTTCTACCTTCACTTTATACATATTAAACAAAAAGGTATCGTCACAGTATTTCACCTTCTCTGGCCTGTTGCCCACAGTTTTCTGTCTTGGAGCATTTTTCAGGAAATAATCCTTTTCAATCTCAGATAAGTGGTGCTTTTATCACCAGTTTACAGTCTATTTAGGCCTGAACGTAGACCTGAATGGGACTAGGATGACTTGAGACAGAGCTTGACCCCAGTGGTCAGGATTGAACTGACAACGATTTGATTGAGTGTGAAATCATTGCAAACAAAGCTGGGTGTCAGGAAGCCCTTTTGATTTTGGTGAGTGGATATCAGTTTTGTTTTACTTGACTTGTCTATGCTGAACGGTTTCCATGGGATACATGATCAAGAACTCTGATCAGTTTCAGACATTGTTGGCAGCGAGGACCCAGGCTACTCTAAGGGGTGCTGTTTCTTTGCCTGCAGTATGGCCCTTCCTGATACTATACTACTGCTTCTGCATCTCCTACTAAACTACTCACTACTGCTGTTTTCACAACAGTCCTATCCAGCGTTTTAGTTGGATGAAGTTTAATAATTACTGAAAATAAAAGTGTAATATTTATTTGCTTAATATTGTCTTACAAATATCTTTAAAGGGGTTTGTCTGTATGGTGTGGTGTTATATCAAGTGAAAATCTGCCTCCTGTCAACTGTAACCCACCTCAACCTCCAGCTGAAGGGATTCGGTGTTGTCACACTGTATCATCTCACAAATGGCTGTCTTTTTAGTGTCTAATGTAACTGGAAGTAATCATGAGAAGTGGCTTTAAGTTAGCTTCTATCCCACTTTTGCACTCTTTTTGTGTCGCCACTGTGAAAAACAGGTAATACCAAGTTTTAATGGGTCGAACTAGATCATAAAAAAAAGAAAGCTGGCCAAACTATTGCTCAAAGTGTCTCACCAGGTTCTCAATTTTGTTGGGATATTCCCATGTAGCAATTCGCCTGCAGTGGCTGAACAATTTTGAAATAACTTTGTGCCATAGTGTAAATCATTTTGCCACAAGGCGACGGTGCGTTACTAGTTTTCTCCCCAAATAATTAGACATTGAGACTGCTGTAGGAATCTTGAAAGGAGGCCAGCCTACTCAGGGTCTATAACGGGAAGGAAATTGACTTGTCGTCTTCTGCGGGATGACTTTTTGTCCAAAGGGAGATAACATAAAAGATGATGAGAAATAAGCAAGCGATACTAGGCGTTAGAAGTTGAGACCTGCGACTCTTCCATGTAATAAAAGTGTCTCCCTTTAGTGTTTGGTTTCTCTGGATTTTGCATATTTTGCTGATGAAGCTTCAAAACGTGTCTACTCTATCATTACCAACATTTAACTTTAATTTAGATTTAAATGAGGGACAGATATAGCAACAGTACATTTCTTCTCCCTTGTCTGTTTGTGCTTCAGTCTGTGGCTTGTGCAGCAGACTGTATCTGTATCTCATGTCAACTCCCTTAACTCAGGAAAAACAGACTTTTGAATCAGTGCCGTTTTCTGTTTTTCTCATTGTGTATCCAAAGCAACAGGGAGGCATTTTGTTAACTTTCAATTTCCTATATTTTTGCCGAGTGAGGAAAGCACAAAAAAATGGACAGACATGGGGGGGGGGGGCGGAAAAAGGGACGTCTCGATCTCCTTAATTATGTACAGCATGTTTCGTATATAAATATATATTTAAAAAATACAGATCTATTTTATTATTGGATTTTGGGTTTTACATTGAAGACACTATGTTGAGGCTTTTTCTGTGGGTATTGAGTTTATTGCCCACAACAGGAGTGCTCAGTGGAGAGGCACTCTTCACATCCAAATGTGCAGTTTAGGAAGAATCTATTAACACTTCTTTTGCACAAATGTATCACACACCATCCCACTTTGTTATCATTTATTAACTTTTTTTTGGGAGGGGGTCTTTTATTTAAGAGCTTAAAGTTGATGTTTAATGTTATGTACAGTTTTATATGTGTTTTTCCCTCCTGTTTAAATTAAAGGTTTCCGTGTCTATGTTTGCAAATAAAACGGGTCTTTTTCTTTACCTTTGCTGTCATATTGGTAACCTAAATATATTACACATCATCCTTTGCCCTCAACTTCCCACTGAGTTTTATAATGCACTGACTAATTACACAAATTTTTTTTTTTTTGCCAATTTCCTAGTGAACCATAAGTGTGTTAAAATAGTAGCGTTGAGTAACAAATCTATGAATATTGGTAACTCCTTTAATGGCCATGTGAAAGTGCATTTTATACAATTATGTATATTTTGTACATGAGCCATACAGTACATACATACATAAATATGGACACAACAAAAAATAACACTGTCTAGTCTACTAGAAAAGGATGGGAAATTTAGAGCTACTAATTCAAATAATTCACTCCCCAACAGAGAAAACTCAAAATTCTGGTTTGCTGTCTTTTGAATGAACTTTAGACACTTTTTATTGTTGTTTAGTTTGTGTGCGGCACATCTAGCAACACTAAAACAAAAAAGAAAACCTCCCCTCATACATTGGGTTTACAGAGAAATAGACTACTGCCTTGTTAAATACATAAAGTAAAAAGGCCAAACAATAACAATACAACAATACAGCCCATTTATCTTATGGTTAAACACTTGATATATATACATATATATATTGCTCTCATCAAACAAAAGAGCGCTTCATCAGCGAAGGTGTGTACCCTATTTCATTGTAACACTCATCTTCTTTGCTGTCCCTCCATCTCCCGTCCTGTCCCGTGCGGTGCAGCCACAGGATGAGCAGCAGCAGCGCCAGCAGCACAAGGCTCATTGATAATGTCAGCAGCACTCCCTGCAGGATCCCAGAGGAAGTGTCCGGGGCTGCTCACAGACAAACAGCGATCAGACTCTGACAAATGAACAACAAACTACTGAGGATAAAGCAGCCTGAGAGGATTAAAGGTCAACAAAGAGGCGCTTACTGCTGTAGATGGACAAGTTGACATAGCAGTTCTCAGTTCCTAGGAGGTTTTTAGCAGAGCAGCGATACAGACCAGAGGTTTGAGATGACACATTGACAATTTGCACAGAGACCGACGTATCCCCTGTGAGTGACACAAAGAGATTTAACAGCTCTTTCCAAACTTCACTTCCCAAATGGGTCTTGAGGTCCATTTAAGGAGGAACAAAGAAGGGATTCAAACATCTTAGGATAGCATTTTCATCTCGGTCCTGGTATACTAAAAAAGAAGTAAGCATCTAGACAAAGTTTACCTCTCATCTACAGTTCTTAAAGGGCTTAAGTTTACACAGGCTTCTTCCATGATGCACAGTTTAACAGTTTTCATTTTACACATCCAGTCCTCCTCACCCTCCATGTTGATGGGTAGTGACATTTCCTCTGGGTTCAGCTTGTCCCAGCGAATCTCTGGAGCGGGAAGGCCTTCTGCCACAGTGCAGGACAGAGTCACACTTCCACCCACACCAACGTCCCCATCCCACTGACAAACAGGCAGTGATGGCGGTGCTACAACAGTGGATGAAGTTAGTGCATAAATATACAGCACTTACTTCTGTAGAGCAAAAACACACTTACCCAGAACACTGAGCACCAGTTCTCCTATGCCTGGGTCTGCAGTCTCTGGAGGGTTGTTGACCATGCAGCGGTAAATGCCAGCATCAGATTGTCGTGTGTCGTTCAGGACAATATCTGCGCTCCAGGGAAGACCTGTGGAGCTCGATACTTGTTAATTAGACAGGCTCAAATTATCACCAAAAACTAAGATTGTCCTTGTGTAACTAAATGTTGTATCATCTCAAGCTTCTCACATTCTTATCTGGAGTGTAGGTGGTATTTTTTTTATTTGTTTTTCCCACAATTATCATTTATTGCACATCTTTACTCATTGAGCATCTTGTCTTTTTGGTCAGATGGTAACGGCACATGGTGTTGGCATGATAGTATTGTAGGGTCTGTTTCCTTACTGCATTGCTAGCTTTTGCTCCAACGTGGTTTTTATTGTCTGTCTGGATTTTAAAGCTGTAATTGTGGACTGCTCGATCATGTACCTGTGAATTCCACTCTGCCAATGAGTGAAGGGTCTACCATCACTTGCCCATGGTCATAAACAATCACCTGGCCAAGACAGAAGACATAAGACCCAAGGTCAACTGAAATAAAGATTAAATAGATACGCCATTTACACAGAACTCTGATTTACAACTGACCTGTTTTGGGTTTTTGGGCCCTGAGAAAGGGGCTAGTGTCCAAATAACGTTGAGTTTAGAGAGTGGGCTGGACGTGAAGAAGGAGCAGGGAAGGGTGACAAAATCCCCCTGGACCACCTCCAGACTGGACTCCCTCACGGTTACCCTCAGAGCAGCTGTAAACATTTATTATGATTATTACAGCACAGTGCCACAGTGGTTTTTGAGGGTGAAATAGTGACCGACTGGCTGCCCCTCCTCCCTTTCACCCCAGGCCTTTTGTAGTGTGTGGGAATTCACTGGGCATATTGGTTGTTAATTACTTTTGTCAGCTCTGACGGTGAGCCAAACCAGTCACAGGGGAACAGTCGGCTTTAATGAGGTCAGGAAACACAAGATAATGTATGTAGGTTATGGTGTTCTGCATACCTCTCTCTGAAACTCATAACTAGTATCATATCTGAAACTGTAATAAAGATTCAAAAGGTTTTCAAGAACAAATATTATATAGTATTAATCTGGCATTTTTAGGACTTAAGGAAAAACAATATAGACTTTGTTGTTCTAACTGTGAGTTTAACAAATCAGAGTTTTTGTAATATTCTCATATTCTAATAAAAAAAAACTCAAGAAATGATACAACAAAAAATCCTCTATAAACAGCAAACAGCCTACTAAATAAGGTAGGCTTCTCCACGGCTATAGCTGGAGGGAAAGCTTTTTAACTAACTTCAAAATGTAGCAGACTTTTCTACTCTGTAACTAACTAACGCTAAACCATTCTGTTGATCAGAAGTATATAACTGAGCCAAGTCAAGACTCACCAATCTGCAGAGTGTAGAGATGCACAGAGAGAGCCCAGAGCATCCATTTTCCCACAGAAGACATGGCTGAGAGGATCTACCTCCCTGTGTGCAAACTCCTCGCCAAAAAAACAAGGCATGCATGATTAATCTATCGAGCAACCTCCTTCTCTTTGTTTACAGGCCTATCCTCTGTTGCATCCACTTTCACTGGCAACAAGCTCTGGTAGACCGGTCTTTACAGCTGAGCCAGGGTCCAGTAATCTTTGGATTTGACCTTTGACTGCTGCGTGACCTGTAGTTGTTGCCATGGAAACAGTGGTCAATGGTTCTAAACTAATGATGACGCTTGGCAAACACTACATTTAAACATTTACATTTTACATTTGTGTTGAAAACTTTAACATATGGCTCTATCATTCAGCAAAACTGAAATATGGATGAATAGCCAATAATGAGTTTTTCAACCTGATTGTCTGATTGTTTTGGCAGACTGTGCAACAAAATTTCTTTTTTCATTCTTTCTTTTGTAATTTTAAGTAAGCATCAAAATTACTTAGCCTGTCATACTTTTGTGGTGAAAAATATTGTTTTATTGGGGAAATTTAATGTTGGCAGCAGCCACAAGGGGGCGCCCAGCATGTTTTGATTTTGGTGGGGGAAACTGGAGTACCTAGAGAAAACCCACCCAAGCAACATGCAAACTCCACTCAGAAAAGCCCCATGGAGCGGATCACTGCTTGAATAATATTTCCGTAAATCTTCACAAAAGTGTAAACCAAGTCTTTCTTATATTTACTCTTTTTAATAATACCTTGCTAATTTTTATTCAGTTTTGCTTTGTCATCAAGCCTCTTGGCGACATCAAACAGCTGTGAGTCACTGCACAAAGATTTGGAGACTGTCAGTGTTAAGGCTCACAGGTTAATATTCAGAGAGTAAATCTGACTCATGTGGTGACCCACATTCTGCAGCCCCAAACAATATATAGCCCTTATACAATAGATAGAAATTAATCACATATAGACAATTGTTGAGTTATACTTTAGAGACATTTTAATTATTCAATATACATCTCTTTACTTTAGGTTCCCGAAGAATGAGGTGAAAATAAAAACATTTGTCATGACATTTAAAAAACAGAAAACCTGACCAAAATGTATTGTGGCGAAAAGAACAAACTTTACAGTTTGGGTATTGTTCTGGAAAAGAAACCAACTTAAAAGAGTAGCTTAAAACTCAATACCAAAAAAAAAGAAAGTTAAGTTAAACAGTAACGTAGGGGCAAGGCGTAGACAGTTACTTACAGAAAGTAACTGTCTATTATATTACTGAATAAATGTAATGAACAAATCTTCCCATTTTTTGGTATGATGAGCAAATTTTATAAGCTACTACAAGTCCATGTAGCTGTGAGACCAAACCACTTTCAACCCTCAAATTTACTGCAAATGTCTTATCGACCGAACGTTAAATAATACCCAAAGCAGAAAATATATGGCACCAAGTTGAGTTCTCCCAGTTTATTCAAATGACACAAGAGCCAGCACCGACGTTGTGCGTTTCATCTGTAAAATACAGTATAGTTTGAAGGGCTTTCAGTTTGAGACAGGGGAATAAATATATGTGCAGAACAGAGAGCACTGGCAAAACAATGGGCTAACCGCTGTGTTAATTTTAGACGGATGTTAAATGGTGTGTGTACAGCCGTTTGTCTTATAAACAGCATTGTGTCTTTTCTAGAGAACAATTTACACAGCGCACCTGTAATACTTCTGTGAGCTCATAGTAGGGAGATCATAAGGGGCCAGTTTGCATACATGTAATTTAGTTTTAGCTATATCTTTTTAATTTCATTTAATTTTCTTTTTTTTTGTTTTACAGCTGGAGTAACCATTGTCAAGACTACAACACAAAAGGTAGCTTATCAATTCTACACAAAGACACAGATAAAAAGGTCTATACAAACACACACTGTTTGAAATAAATATGTACCCTGGCTGGAAATGTAACTCTGTTCTTTGTTCCGTGGTAGTATTGCCAGTCTCAATTAAAATTATACCTAATTTTAAGTCTCTCTTGAGTTGGGCCCTTAATAAATAGGGTGTAATTTAGAAAGAAGGAGAGCAGGAAAAAAAACAGACATACTGAGAGAATGTAAGTAGAGTAAAGACTGCCTTGTCCACTTAAGAGTAACTGGGAGTGACCGTGTGGCAGGCTGGCCAATCACAAAAGAATCCGAACCACTTCAGTAAAGGGAGTGCATTCGCTGCAGTTTTTACGACTGTTACAGTCCAATCACAACAACATTGTGACAGGTTTTTCTAAGAATTTCCGAAATTCTGCGAGCCACTGTGCACCGACTGCACCGTCCACCACACGATGGTCACAGCTCAGTGTCACTGACATCATACTGGACACATCAAACCTGCAAAAGCCCACAGTAAAACCATCAGCACAAACTAAATACATGAAATTAAGCATTGTGTGTGTTCAACATGTTCCATTTGGTTGAACTGACCCTTTTTCATTATCAGCAGGAAGAAGACGCTTTTCTGAGCCTCCAACAGCGAGAATACAGGCCTGAGGAGGGTTGATTATTGCTGAGAAATTCTTGATACCAAACATTCCCAAATTAGAAATGGTGAATGTACCTCCCTGGTAAAAAAATAAGGTATCAAAATGTGTTAGTTCAGGGTGTACTAATTTAAAATTTAAAAGACCACAGATGTATTTTACCTGAAACTCATGTGGCTGCAGTTTGCCTTCTCTGGCTTTAGTGGCCAAAGATGTCACATTAGAACTAATGGCGGCCAGTCCTTTGATGTGGGCATTGAACACTATGGGCGTGATAAGACCGTTTGGTGTACTCACTGCTACACTTACGTCGACCACATGATTTCTGGAAATACAAACACAAATCAATACTGATGACAAATTCAAGCCAAAGCCCATTCGCCCTTACTTTGATTCTTGAGAAAAATAGATTGCATGTGTTTTGACTGCCCCCGATGGCAGTAGAGTGCAACTGAATTATTTTTTTATTTTATTTTATTTAAAAGATCAGTGTGAACAGTACGTGTGTAAGCATTAAAATGGTAACATAGGAATTAGACAAGGGTAAACAAGACATCGTTATATCGGTTACATGGGTTTTTTCCTCTTGTGCTTTTGTTTCTCTGGAAGCGTTAAGGGCATATTGGATGTTGGTTTTGCATCAAGAATTTTGTTCTAATAAAAGATTCAGAAAGGCAACAGTGTTTCCCCGTTTTCTGGATGGTGATTAATCTACAAGATTTAAAAGTTTGGAGGTATAGGTGGGTATATAATCATATTTATATGACTGCCCCAGTGACAAGAAAAACATTGTTTAACATGCATTTGGGAGTTTGTGTGTACTCACTGGCGAATGACCGTTTCCATCCAGGAGGAGTTACACTCAGGAACTTTGAGGCAGGCCAGAGCACTGGCTTTGATGATAAAGTCATTCACACTAAGCTTGATATTCTGGGCTTTCACCTCCTGCAGTGAGGAGCATTTGAGAACCACAGAACATAAATAACCTAAGATTTACTTTGCAATGTATGACGTCAAAGGAAAAATTAAGGTTTCTGTTACATGCTCAAAACCAAGCAAACACTCACAGCATTTAGTTCTTTCCGAAGCTCCAGCACTTGGTCCATGTTGACATCTACTGACAGATAATAGTGAGGGATGGTTTGCTTGGACTGCATCAACCTCTGAGCAATGACCTGTGGGAAAGATGAATTTATGCTCTTCAGTTTTCATCTATAATTCATCGCAAAGAGGAATGAAGTGTCACTCAGGTGTGTTGATAAATGATGTGTCTGTCTGAAGGGTAAGATGTGGAGTCTCAGGTCAAAGCCTACAGAGCTACACTCTTAAAACGTGTCAGAAGTTAGCCTTCCAGCAGTTAGTGCCCCAACACCGCACTCCGCTCACAGGATGTGTGTCACTTATTAACTGTAAATGTTTTAAGTTTGAACACAAACTCACTAAACACAAGTGAAAGTACAGGTCAGGTATGTGCATGCTCTCACTTTGCGGATGTTGCTGATTGGGATGTCTGTGAAAGTCCCAGCTGGAGCTGCAGCAGCAATAGGAGCAGCTACAGCAGCAGCTGGAGTTGGAGCTGCAGCAGGAGGTGAAGCAGCAGCTACAGCCTGTAAACAAGAGTCATACCCAGGCATGAACATTATCCAACGTTATCAAATGAAAATATCCAAAATGTTTTCAGTTACTAGTCAGTTCCTTAAGACGCTAATTTTATTTACAAAACAAACATTCAGAGTTTGACTTACAGGTGCAGCTTTAGGGGGAACAAAGCTCTCAATATCCTTCCTGGTAATGCGTCCATCTGGACCAGACCCTGAAACAGGTTAAGTTTAAAAAAATATTTTGAATATTGTTTCTGGTTAAACATTTCCTGCGCTTCTTGTTTTTTACCTGAAACCTGTGCCAGGCTAAGTCCTTTCTCGGCAGCAAGTTTCTTGGCAAGTGGGCTGGCAAAGACACGGCCCATCCTGGGGGCAGCAGCTGTAGGGGCCTGAGGGGGGGCAGCAGTAGCTGGTGCAGCAACCTGTGAGGATTATTGACAAGCATTAAGTAATGCTGTAAATGGTCTGTTTGGCTGTATGTTTGCGTCTGACTTACTGGTGCTGGAGGAGGTGTGGAAACATCTCCTACTCCGGTCTCAACATAATCCTTGAAGGCAGCAATGTCACTTTCTTTTTCTACAATAATGCAAAGTGGTGTTCCAAGTGGAACATCTCGAGTTCCCTCTGGCACCATTATTTTTGCCAAATATCCCTCCTCCTGCACCTCAAAGCCTATAAAGAAATTCCATGGTGAGTGAATATATATGCTTTTGACTCTTTCAGGTCTGGTGTGGGTTGCAGGTTTACCAATGGTTGCTTTATCCGTCTCAATCTCAGCGAGCAGATCTCCCTCACTCAGCTTCTCTCCAACCTTTTTCTCCCAACGCTGTACAGTTCCCATCGACATGGTGGGTGACAGAGCAGGAAGGGTAATCTGTAACAAATGAATTCAGCAACAAATCTATTAAGCTCTTAGAGGCCTCTGTACACATAACATTAGCTCTTTATTTACCTTCATGTGAGTGGGATAAGAGCTGCCTGGAGCTGAAGGTGGTGTTGTAGCAGCAGGTGCAGCAGGTGGAGGAGCAGACGCTGCTGCAGAAGGGGCTGTCCCTGCTGCTTTGATGGAGTCCAGCGTAATATCTTTAAATGCTGCAATGAGGTCAGGTCTGTATGGGATGTGTAAACAAATATATTCAATAATATCCAATATTATTTATTTATTATAAACCCAATTCCCAAAAAGTAGTAACATTTTTTTACATTGATTTTACACAGTACTAATTGTACTGTGTATAAAAATAAAAAAATAATTTTATTTTTACCTACCCCTTTAGAATGAGGTCGTCATTGTATACTGGTAAAACTATTATTTGTGTTACTAAAATCCCAAACATTTTATCACATTAGCTATAGTAAGAATAACGTGCTAATAATGTATATGTGAATATATGAGTTTTAGGTCATCATTACTAAGAAACATAAGGTGTAATGGAGGTCAATGCTCTTTAATAAATAACTCTCAGAAGCTATAACTGTAATTTAAATGTTTAATGCGATAATGCTACTGCCGACTTACTTGTCAACTGTGATGCAGATCACTGCCCCAATTTCAACATCTCTTGTTCCTTCAGGGACAAGGATCTTGGCCAAGTAACACTCCTCAAGCATCTCAAAGCCTACTGTAGCTTTGTCAGTCTCCACCTACAAACAGAGAGGTGTTCTGTAAAATCAATTATACATTATTTTTTCTATACAGTGATGTGGTCCTTACCTCAGCTATGAGGTCACCCTCACTTATTTTGTCTCCCTCCTTCTTCTCCCAGCGAGCAATTGTTCCTGTCTGCATGGTTGGTGACAATGCAGGAAGCTCCACCTGTTTAGGAGAGAAGTTCAAGGTTAGTTAGTGACATAGCTATTCACTATTTATTATAATAAACAAAGCAAAAACATTTAGAGAAAGACATAGACTACTTTTTACACATGCACAAAAAACTTTCATCAACTCATTAAAAGCTGCAACATGGGCACTTTATCTAGTTAGCGCTCAACATACATGTCACTCAACATTTGTCAACATACTACACACTTTCAAGCTAATACCAACAAAAAACTACAAAACATTAAGGGAAGTTACCTTATAATTCTGTAGCATTTTACAAAATTTATATTTCTCAAATGACACTATCAATACTATAATCATACTTATGAATGTGGACTCATGTTGTACAGTAGCTGCCACATGCCCTCATTCTACAAATACATGACTTTTCAGCTCACATAACCTCTACCAGCAGATGACCACTAGAAACAAATAGGTTAAGCTCACAGGCCACAAAAAACACCCACGTGTAGCTAGCTAGAGATCCATTCAGCATAAACAGCTGATAAAAAGTATGGCCCACAGACTAGAAAAACTCCATGATCTCAGCAGTTATTAATATTAGTTTAGCTAAATGAGCAAAATATTGTATGCACAACAGTAAAACAAGGACAAAACACACATAAGCAAATTCTTTTCAGCAGTAGACTCAAAAAAGAATGAAGTCATGTATCTATAATGTCAAAGGTATGTGGAGGTTCATGTCAAACTGGTGGCTACTATGACAACCTGAGCCGGTGACGTACCTTCTGGTGCGGCGGCAGACTGTAGCACCGGTTCTGTCCGCGGCCTGTCTGCTGGATACACCGCAATACTCCTTTGTGACCGAGGCCATGACTCCAGCTTACTGTCCGGGAAGCCGCTCCGCTGTGGAGCCGCCTCGGACAGCTGGTTCGGGACACAGAGCGAGAACCAAGAGCAGCCGCAGGCCCAGGGAGGACACGGGGGCAGGGTAGCCTGGTAGATGGCCTTAGCCGCAGGACAACACGGAGCATTTTCGGAGCTTTTGAAAGACTACACTGAGCTGCTGGTAATTGGTCTGACCTACACCGGCATCGGACAAACCCACAAAACCAACTATTTCTGGGCACAAGAAATAAGCCTGTAGTTACTGCTCACTTTCTAATGACCTCCCCCTGCTCAAAACACCACCACTTACGACTCTGATACCTTTCCTACCGCATGTCGGCAAGAAGTGTCGTAAATGGTCAGAATTTCAATGTCACCGCTTAATTTTAAACTAACAAATATATACCAATCGGAATAATAATGACGGAATGACGACACTAGTAATAATGTTAGATCAAATCTATTTTTGGGTGTAAATAATTTAAAGCCATCGGAAGGTTACGAGATATAAAATGTAGTGCTAACAATAACCACGTGATGGCAATATAGGCTAATACACGTTATTATTTGTTAATGGAAGCTAAATGCATGATACTCAATGACTGTCGAAGGGCCCTTATACCGTCAATGATGATACTCTATAATATTATACATTGATTTAATATAGCATACTGTAGTATGTTCAAAGTTCATGCTATAAATGTTAACCAGAGATGTAAATGTGACTTTCCTTTGGTCTTGGAATATTTAGAAGACAAAAGACTCATTTTAAATAACAAAAACAATTATTTATTTGTTCCATTTCAAAGCTGAACATGCTAATGTAGGCCACCGGTGGATGCATTAAACAAAACATGGCATTCCAACAATGTGTTGTTTTAAAGTACAGGCATGTATGGCATTCAGGTAAATCTATTAAAATATTTCTGTTGTTAGTAAACAAACACTCGGATCTTTAAAAAGTTAGGACTGCAATAAGGCAAAGTGTTGGCCTATTTACAGACACCCTATGGCCAACTAAACACTACATCATGTACAAATACTTCAGTTGCAGGTGTTCTCCTACAAATCCATAGCATCCATACAGTCTAAGCACTTTTGCATGATGTCTAGAGGTGTCATACATCCACAGTGTCTTTAAACCTCAACATAATCTCATTTTAATACAACATCATGTCAATGACAACAGAACAGAAACGTATACAAAAGATTTAAGAAAGAAGCTAAATTTCGTTCAATTATTACAACACAATAACCTTAGTTTTAGCATCCGGTAACAACATATGACATGTTCATGTGGCATATTTTAAATAATAATAATATTTTTGTAATTGCTCTTGGGTTCTGTAAATTGTACTATTTTGTAAGCAGTAGCCCAGAATCTGGACAGACTTTGTGGAGTGCTACAGTAACGGATCTATGAAATATTGTTAAAACAACAACTCTTCCAAATTCTAAACAACACCATTTTGACTGTGTTGAATTTACAATTCACGACATATCTTCATGTAACAGGAAGATACTGCAACTCTAAGTACTTATTCTACAATCAAAACTACTGCTAAGTAAGTAATACTAACCAATACAGTATTATGCTCTGAATACTGTAGCAACTGTCCACTTAAACATTTAAGGTCTAACAGTTCAGTTACACCATAGATGAGGGCAGTTGAGGCGGACGCCCTTAGATAATCAGCACAGAATGGTGTGGATGTAGAGTATTGTTTAAGTAAGGAACCAATTCCTCCCATGTACTCCTCAAAGTGAGCAGGAGTCTTTTTACTGTATGTTCATCAACCCAAGTCTATTACTGTTGAAATATATAATGATTAAAAAAAAAATTAACATTGTCTTCATGTGCCTCTGGGAACAGCGTTAATCAGTAGAAAACTTGTTACAGTTTTTACAGCTACACAGGTCTAAAACAAAAAAACATCGTAATAAATCAAGTTTGAGATTGGTTGATTGAAAACATACTGATAGATAAAGCTGGTTTTACCTTTCTTGACCATAGTCCTCTTCTAACCACGCCACAATCTTTCCTTCCCAGCCAGGAACAACAGCTCCATCCAGGAAAACCTAATCACAAGCCAGTTTTATTGTAAATGTCCCATTGAATATATATTTTTGTTGGCCTGTTCTTACCTCCTCTTTCACAGTGCCAAACTCTGGATCCAGTGCTTTGAAATGGTACCTGTAGTTTCCTTCTCGATCCACAGCTGCTTTAACGTCTTTAAGTGTCACCTCACCAAGTCTGCAGTATGAGACAATCATTTCTTATAAAAATTCTGTGAGTTCTTAAATGTATAACTATAATTTTAAGATAATGTTTTAATTGATTTCACCATATTCATTTTTTTTATTGTTATAAAGCAAAAATCCTTAAATGAACAATACCTCTTTGGTATATGGATCATTGAAGGCGTAGGAGATTTTCCAGTGAAGTAAAGAAATTTAGTTGAGGCAGAAGAACTACCAGTTGGTTGACAGACCTCTGTAATTAACAAGAAGCTTAGTCAAAATGTGTTGTATGAGAGGATGGATGTTTGTAACGCACCAAAACAGACCTTTTTGTCTTGGCGATTTCCCTCTTCCCTGCAAAAAATTTAAAATTATAATTATATCTATAGAAACCCTTTAAGAATAAAGTTTTCAAGACAAAAAAATGTACTGTTGAAATATAAAGCAGAAACAATTACTACAGGCATGAAAAATGAGGAGGGATTAGAAGGCCTATAGTCAAAAGAAGGAGGTTAAAATATAAATAGTCAATAGTCATAACTTATGAGATAAGACTAACACAGTTATAAGTAAGTTGTTAAATATACTTAAGTTTTATCAGATAAAACAGAACTGTGATTAAATACCTGGTATGGGTGCAGAACGTGCAGTCTGTCCATGAGGGACACTATTCCTTGCTCCAGTGTGTCCAGTGTATGTTGTTGTGGGTCATGGTCTCTGAAGTTGTTCCTTAAACTCCTAAGAGCATCTCTGAGCAGCTGCACCTCCTCCGTTTTCTGAAAAAACAAAATTACAGATACAAACACTACATTAGACACACAAGTGAGTGCAGAAGCTACTGTATGCATTCACATACCAGTTACTAAAGAGACCAATGTTGCCACGTTTGCAAAATAATAAAATGCTTCAGATATTAATGTATTGTATTTACAGCCAGCCTGACTTTAACTGCCTACATGATATTTAGAAACTGTAAATGCAGAATTTATATAAGGTGATAAAATCATAGTAAGAATAAACAGTTTATATAAATACAATTATTGATCCATCTGTATTAATAGTTTAGCAGCAATGAGAGCCAATCACATGGTAAACTACGCTTTTGTCTGGTCTTTAGCAAAACATTACACAAAATCTGTTTAGTTTTTTTCTCTGTGATACTCACACATGACACAGAGGTGGTTGGACCTTCTGAATGAGAAAATCCATTGTTTTCTGTTGAAATCTGAAATGAAACAAGGGTTAGGTGGTGTAATCTATATGCTCTTGTGAATTCAAAGCCTGAAGCATGATTAAGAAATCCCAGATGCATTGCCTAAAGAGAAACAAGACTGGAGTTTTTTCACATTATTTCTGCCGATTTCTCTTTTTTTCTTCACATAAAGGCGCAGAAGCAACTACAGAGAAAAGTTTTTTGCAGTTTATACCTGTTGCAGATCTCTACTCATCAGCTCCTGCAGCATTGTGCTCTTGTGCTCTAGCTGTCTTTGCAGTTCACTCTGACAAAGAAAGAAAAGAACAATTATACCTGCAAACGTGAAAAAATATTTTAAGGACTAACATACCTGCTGCTTTTGGCTTTCTTCAAGTTTGTGTCTAAGTTGTTGCAGTAGTCGGTCCTTCTGTACTACCTCCTTCTGTAACAAATCAACAAGAAAATAATGAGAAACATAGATGGATACAAACGTTTGCCTTCAAAGCCGGATCTTACCTTGCACTCACCCCACAGTCTGTTTGATTCTTCTACTTTCCATTGTAGCTCTGCCTATCAGTAAAAAAAACACAAATTGCAAAAAGTAATTATTTTACTTATTATACATTTGAATAAAGATTTCAGATTCATACATTCTGGTTGTTGAGTTCGTCTTTTGTCATGCTGGCTCTGAGCAGTTCTTGCTTCATTTGCAGGATGGACGTCTCCTGAGTGCACATTCGCTGCTGCTGTGCCTCCTGCACATTTACAATTCAACATAAATGACTTTATCTTCACACAAGCTTCATCCTTGACTTTAAACAATATTAGCAATTCATTTTAAGTCTTACATTAACTCCTTGTAAGTTTCTCATCTCTTGTTTGCAGCGTAGCAGTTCCCTCTGAAGCAAAGATTACACTCAATTAAATATTAATTGAAGTGTGCATTTCAAGTTAACTACAATCCACTGTATTGTTCTCTGAAAACACACAGATATTTAAAAAAAAATAAGTAATCTACCTTCAACTCCTGAGCCTCCTCCATACTTTGGTCCAAACGACTGCGAATTACAATCTACGAGACAAACAATGTTGTGTGTGAGATCCACGTCGACTGAGAGAAACTGATACTCGTGTCACCGTCTCACACATGCACACCCCGACCCATAGTTAAGAGACAGTAACGTGATCTGCCCTGAACACACAAAGCTGTGAAACAGAGCAAAGCAGTAGAGGGAAAACCGAAGACATAAAAGTAGAGGGAAAACTGTATTCAAAAGAAGGTAACACTACCAGTTGTTGTTCAGCATTGCACTGATCCAGTTTGAAAGACACATCTTGGTCATCCTCAGGCAGCGAACCATGAAGCAGCAGGGCCTACAAAACACGAACAACATGTGACATTGGACTGAACTTTGGAAGGAAGCACTTGTTGTGGGAAAGCCCTGGAGAAGTTAAAACATTGTCAGGTAGTACCAAATAGTGCAACTATAATAAATAGTTGTCAGTCTAACTGTTTAGCAATGTACTGCTACAAACAAGGAGAAACACACATAATATGTTTAGCCACATAAAAATGTTTAACCATAATCTATAGTATATAACCACTTTGTACACATCTAAAGACTTCCCATAAAAGTGCAATTTGTGATAGACTTCTAACTAAATGTAACACAATGAATCTAAGCTGTCCGAGTAAATTAATAAATAAGTGACTTTATTTCTGAACACTATTATTGACAAGACATTATTTCAAATCTTTCAAATTTCCCCTTTTAATACATTTGAACAGATTAATTGTACAATATTATTAATAAAAAGGGGCTCAGTAGTAGAGCAGATGTCCTATAACCGGAAGGTTGGCAGTTAAATTTCCGCTTTCCTCACAGATTATACTGTCGAGGAGTCCTTGGGCAAGGCACTTAACCCTCCTTGGCTCCACTGTCTGTGGCACTGGTTTGTAAAATGTGTGAGAATGTTTGGTGATGGTCGGAGAGTCCGTAGGCGCAAAATGGCTGCCACTTCTCTGTCAGTGACTACAAAAAAGTAGCTTACCACCCCCAGTGTGTGAATGTGGAGTGAATCAACAATAGACAATGTAAAGCATCCTTGGGTGTCTTAAAAATCACTATATTAATACTAGCACTATTATTATTATTATTATTAAAAACAACTAAAATTATGGGAGTACCTGTAAGGCAGACACTATTTTGCGCGTCTCCAGCACCTCTGTCTCCAAGGCTTCACTGATAGAATCCTCCCACGTTGTCTTCACGACAACCTGAGTTGACTCAGCTGCATGCAAAAATAACCCACAACAATCAGTGCAACACGTGTTGTCCCGTTAAGTCCTAAGAAATATCTGAGGCTGGGGGAACTTACTGTTACTCTGCTGCTGCTGCTGCTGCTGCTGCTCATCTTTGAGTTTCTCTGAGAGGACGCCTGGCCCAGGTCTTGGAGATGACAATGGACTGGCAGAGCTAATGCTCAAAATAGAGAAAAAAACCCACTGATTAATCCTTTTAATTACACTTTATTCCAACAGTGTGAGTTGAACTCCTCTTTACACTTTCTTCCTGTCGATATGTTTTAAATGAATACGTGTATCAAGTGAATAAGTCACAATGTTGATTTTTGTTCTATTGCTCAAAAGTTTGTTTTATCAGCCCTGACTTTATTAGTTGGCATTATTTTTCAACGTAAGACCAAAACCCAAAGTAACTTGTAAACCTGGATGCAGTTTAACAACACAGAATTTGTCACAAATGATCAACTGTATAAAAATACAAATTCTATATATTTAGTGATTGACTTTGCTTTTTTATATAAACCTATAGTGTATAAGTTATACACAATTTTGACACCCTTTGTCACTATTGCTTAAGGTGAGCCAAATATCCTGAATATCCTATGTGGATTTCAAACGTAAAGATAGCAGTCATTACACTAGTTTTTATTTGCCACTCAACATAGACTTGAAGACATGCTGTGCACAAACACTCATACCATTTAATCTGTGTCTCTCCCATAGTGGGCTATAAGTGGCTTAGACTGTGCATATTCAAGAATTCCTACAGAGTCTACATTGTGTCCAAACAAACTCATGATAGTTTGTGATTGTTCTTTTAGAGACTCCCCGCCCCTCTGCCTCCAGTTACTAGTCTTTCCCCAGCAGCCTGCCTAGTAGCAGACTGTGGGTCACATTGGTGAACAAGAGTCATAGCAATGGCCAAAGACAGTACTGCTTAATCTTTTACCTTTAAGTCTATTAAACTGCCATTTAAACTTCTAAGTTGCAAAGTGCTAAATTAGATTTTATTATAAGTATTTACAAATAAACAAAATATCTTGTCTACACCATGTAATAAACACAAGTTTTTTTATTATTTGTTAATCTTTCAAACATCTAATATGTTACAGCAGAAAAGTGGTTAAACCAAACATGTGATTTGAACTACATAAAGACTATTTTCTTAGCTTCTTGTTTATTGTCCCAGTGTATTTAAACTACTCCCATACACATTCAAGACACTGTAAAGCCTGACGTTCTCAAACCAGAGTCATACGCTCGGTCAGGCAACAGGACACTACCACACCCCACACTCACAGAATGAAGCGTTCTGTTCCCAAAGTGTGGATAAAGGTGTCAAAGAAAGAACAACTTCAAAAGGGAATTAACTGCAGCAAAAAGAGCAGAATTGATTCAGATGTACTTATATCTACAATTAGGATTTTGTCAGGAGTTGAATGGTTATCGGGCAAAAAGTAAAAGCAATATTGACTTAAAAATACTTAATTACTTTTACCATGTTTCAGCTTATCTATTTGCCAAGTCATTATCAGTAACTACATATATTTCTTGTTATGCCAAGAATCAATATGTAATTTAATAATGGGAATAATCTAATGAGACCCCAATGTCTTTTTATACGCCCACAGTATGAATATATCATCCTATAATTTATGAACCAGACTTTGGAAAGGGTATTCTCAGTATAATATTGTTTGTACTTCTGTTGATATTGACAAAACTTAATTGTAAGAAAATTAACATCCAATTATGATACACATAATAAAAGCAGTGATATTGAGAAGTTATCACAAATATGCCTGAGCACAAATGTCCAGTTACCTGCTAGAGTTGTCATTGTCCGGCTCATCAGGACCTTTTCTCTCATACTGTTCAACCAGTGCACGCACACACACGCTCTTTTCCACATCAGACTGCCGACTGCTAAAATAATAATAATGATACAATTTAAATAAAAATTAAAAAGCAATAACGCTGAATCTGACATTGCTGTTGCAGGTTAAACATTTGTCCAGCAGAGGCCTACAAAGACTGTTACATGGGATAATACTAACAAATTAAAATGGGGACAGTGTGTCTGGTATTGTGTGAAATTAAGTTGTTTAAGCCAGTTGACCTGTGAAGACGCGGCGTACGTGCCGGCTGGGAAGCGTCAATTCGTGCTGAAGCAAGAGCAGCGGCAGCTCCTTGAGCAAGTGCAACGGTGGACAGAGGGTTGTGACTGACCGTGCCTCTTGTTAAGCCCTTCCCATTTCGTAAAGCAGCTCTGTGATTGGCTGAAGGTTTGAAGTGAGCAGCCAATGCCAGAATTATCCTCATCATAGATTTCAAATTGCCCTCAACAATGTCTGCAAAGAAAAATAAACAAATAGCCTTTCATATAAATGTTTAAATAAGATGTAGAACACATCGATTTCGAACAGCAAGCATACACTTTTGCATTTTGTATTGCAGTTAATTACAATTAAATGATTAGGACTGGAGAATATAACATGGCATTGTGACATCCAATCAATATTGAAATAATTAACATTTTGGCTCAGATACAAATAGAGAACATTTTATTTTATTTTAGGCTTCTGCCCTCAGTGGTTTGCATTGTAAAGATGTACAGTAGGCAACATGTTTTTATTACCCTCAAGGGTAAATTAAATCATGTTCATTATCATCACAAAAAACATAATTAAGAAGCATATTAAACGTTACATGCATTTCTATTGCAATATTGTGCAGCTCTAGTTGTTATAATTATAAGAGCAATATTTGGATTAAATTCCTGATTAAGCAGCCAGAAGTCCAACAGTTCTTAATGGTGACAGTTATAATTAAAATCTACTGTACCTCTTGACGAAATATGTGGCATACGTATATTTCTGGAGGAAATGAACTGCAGCACTTGCTCTATGTTCTTTCTGCTTTCATCTTTGTTTTGAGGTGCCACATACACGCCCTCCAGCACTTCCCCAGCTTTTCAAGTGAATGAAAGTAGAAAACAAGAATGTCAATGAACTATCATCTGGTGAGTTGTAGTGTGCTTTGTACACATTCTAATTCATAAACCTTCTTAGTTGTAAGACAAATTAAGGTTCAAGATTCATTTAAATAATATTCTATAAAACATAATGGTATGTTTGATGTCATAAAATGCATTTCATTTCCAATAAGTAATAATATGGTTATTATTTTAAGAAAGGGGTTTACTACTTCAAGTTCATGAACAACTAGACAGGCTATATAAAATAAAAACTCTATGTGCCAGGGCATCATTATCTGTAAGTATAATGTTTGTGCAGTGTGTATCTGTATTTACCAACTATTTCTATGAGTTGTGTGAGCACTACTCCATCCTGCAGGTCATGTCTGAGATCAGTGATAGTCTTAAGTCCTGGTTTCCTCCTCAGCTGAGAGTTCACCCAGGACACATAGGTCACCAGTTGCTGCTGTTGTGAGTCAATCAAAGACATGCAATGAGCCAAATTAATGATGTTTTGTGTTTGTTGAACTATGTCTAGTGTCTGTACTTCTCCAAAGAGCAATAGTGTTGCATTGTATAACAGTTACGCAGCTCCTCTCATTATTGCTGTTGTAGTTATAGGTTGTATTTCTTACTTTTTAGTCACTTGACTTTTTAATTGCTGCTGTAACCTGAATTTTATTGTATGTGTTGGTTAATAATTATGCAGAATGTTACATTATGTTACTGTTAGGGCTGCATTTGTCCAAATGAGGGCTTTCAGATAAATCTATAGTTTTGAGAAATATCATCATGTCACAATAACGTTAAGCTTTAGTTTACAGTTGTTCCCACTAAATGAGAATAAATGTAAAGCAAGCATATGTTGTGGAGGTGACATCCCTAATGGGGTCACAGGATGCATTTGTGCACCACCGGCAGTCAGTCACGTGACAGGCGCGTCGTCCGGGAAACACCACAAAGAAAGAACGCAGTCTGGTTCAAACACATCATAACACTTCATGTTCAAACACCAGAAAACTGTCCTAGTGCTGAGTTTATAGTACAGCTAATTGAAGAAGAAGATGAAGACAATAATGCAAACTATTTTCGGCAAAGGCAAAACGTTATAGTGTATTTTATGCCAAGATGATTGTTGCACCGTTTCCTCTACTTATGGTTTGCGAGAACTATTTCACGTTTGTTACATTAATGTTGAGTCTTAGTATCATACGAGTCTAGCAAACTCGAAAAGCTAATAATTCAAACTAAACGCTACAAACACTAGGTGAATGTTACCTCGTTGAAGCCTCCGTGAAGAACATCATCCAGCAAACTTCCTCTAGAAAGTGAGGCGATCATCTTTTCATCCGAAACCGGTCCGAACCCCCATTTGGGTTCGCTGACTAGCTGACTAGTCTCATTGAATGATAAAACCTAGGATTAAACGTCAACAAAGCCAAAACGAGTACGTTGTTATCAGAGTCGACTGCTCCCGTTTATCATTGAAAGCAGCAGAGGCACAGGCTATGTCTAGTGTCTACAGCACAGGAGCAAACTCAAACTTCCTTTTTGCCACTTCGAAATAAAAGTGTTGAGTAAGGACTTCCGGAAACATCGGCATTGCTTCATAATATTTCAAAATTCTAAATGTCTATTGCGTTGTATTATTAATTGATAACATTAGTTTAAGATTAATAATAATTGTTCATCATCGGTAATAACCAGCAAAATTACATCATGCCCAGACTTAAATAGATGTAAAAGTGTTATATTGTCCAGAAAACCCAAATGCCTCTTCTGCATACAATGTTAACTGAACCCATTAATTACAGAAGATGCCAAAAAGACACTTAGATCACTGTTGAAAATTTACACTTTATTTAGGTTTTGATGCTCTGAATTCTAGATAGTGTCATGTACTTAAACATCACCACCTTTCATCTGTACATATCATTTTGAAAATGTGATGGTGCTATAAGAAGACTGACAGCAAGTTTAAGATCCAAGGATTTGACCTGCACAAACAAAAGCAAAAAAGACACATTTCAGCTTAAAATACAGTGGATCATTCAATTTTGGTTCTTTGATGAAAAACATAAATCAATCATGTTTATTGACATTACCAATGCGTGAAGCGGTAAGATGTGAAATGTGGAGAAAAGGGAGACAGATGTTGCTGGAACATGGTAAATATAATTCTCCATCATCCAAAACAATATTCTGACTAAAACAACATGTCTGTGAATCAAACAGACAGACACTGATTATATACATTTTACATTTGAATTTGCATTGAAGTGTCTGTATAATTTCCATACCTGATTTTGCAGTAACTTCTGTGAAAGTTTTAGAAATGTAGTATTTTCTGGTGCCTTCATATCACTCAGTAGCATAGTTGCTTGAGCCAAAGTGATGGTGGAACGTAGTGGCATATTCTGTTGCACTGAGAGAAAGCTCACAATTTCCTAAAGACATATTCAAAGACGGTGTTTTAGACAGATTTTCCCTTATTCAGATTTTTCCAACAAGTTTGTGGAAATTGTTGGTTCTGGAAAATGTTCAAGTGGTACTTGCTGTAGAACCAAATGGGAAGAGCTAGACCTCTTAATGGGAGGAGCTAGACCTCAATCTCCATAATGGCGGCAATTACTTTTGTAATGGCGGTGATTGTTGAAGCGGAAAGACAAATTCCACTATCCCTGGTTAAAGGCCCAGAGCCAGACTGTGGTTAGGTCAATAGTCCCTTATAGGGTTTTTATTAAAAGTAACGTCATACAGCATCTGAAGGAGGCACTTTTGAAGTCCTGTTTTAGATGCAGCTACTTCCTGCTGACAGTTGCCAATTGAACCCCCTCTCAGCGAGGTGGAGCTAGAGCTAGAGCTCTGCATATTTGGTTCTGCAGCGAGCCCCCTCTCTAAATGTTGCCTTGTCTAACCTTTAAAAGAGTGAATTTGTCAGTTTTACTAATATTTGAGTCCCACTTGGCACGTTCAAGCATCAATAAAGCTTGACTGTCAGGATCGCCCCATGTTGTACATTCTTCAATCCCATCAATAATTGCCCGAGCCACTTCCTTGTTTATGTTATTACCTTAAAAAGTTAACACAAAAGACATAAAAGATATTTAATAAATAGTAAACAAAATGTGTAAATATATTTGAAAAGTAAAAGAGGCAAACGCAAGAACCAACCTGGCACACTGACACCATTGCCAGGAGCATGTGCTGTGAGACCATGGATAAGAGTCAGTCGGCACCGCAGCCACAGTGAAAATCCAATTCTCTCACTGGCCTCGACAGTTTTGACAAAGTCTCCATCCAAAAAAGGTTGGTTACTACCCTGTAGTTAAGATACAGTACATCATAGTGTTATGCATGTCATAGCCACTGCTAATATTGGGCTGTCTCAAAATATACAGTAAAAATACATTCAAGATTTACTTAATCTTGAAATTTACAGCACTGTTGTGAAATAATTGCATACTAACTTACCTTTTCAGATCCAGCTATAGCTACTTGGAGTTGAGAAGACTTTTTCTGAGAGCCAGGTTTGAGTGCATTCATGTTTTCAAAGGTTGACTGCAGCAACATTAAGGATGACACTGCCATCTCAGAGCTGTAGGAAGAAACAGCTTTAACACTTTCACTGGGTAAACAAATGCATTCATATTCTTGAGACTTAGTGTAGAATCATTGTACCTAAGAACAGCTTGTCCCTTAAGCAAATAGAGCTTAGCCATTAAAAGATTAGACTCTACGGTCAGTTCGATTTTTTCAACGTGGCATAAGGACGTAGCTGTGAGCTGCTTTGTAATGGAGCTCAATAAGATGGATACTGCCTCAAGCAAAAGATACTGAAAGCAAACAAGAACCTCTGCATTATTCACCAACTAATATTGTATAAGTGGAAAGGCTGGTCTTGAATGTAGCATTTGTTCACTACCTTTATCTGTCCAGGAGTGAGCTTCTCTTTGACTGATTCAAGATCAAGAATTTTTGGTTGCTCTGGCTTCATTCCTATAGACTCCGGATCCTCCTGTTCAGTCTGTTCTGAGGGAACACAGTCATCCCTGTTTCCATCTGGATCAGGAACTAAAACAATTGAAAGCTTCATTACTGTGTCAGCAAATGGCATGTTAACCCAAATAAGTCTTCTTCCATAATGTTATCTGTTCAAAGGTGCAACGTTTTAAACTATAACTACTAAATTAAACAAAGTACAGACACTAAAAAAACAGAAAAGTGAACCACTTTCTTTACAAACCTTGCAGAGGACTGTATATGGTGGCACATATTGCCAAGATTAGTTGTGCACGCACAAGGTTATAATGAAGGCATAATGGGGATCCATACAGTGTGCGAACTCTGGGAGTAAATTCACAATTCACAAGTTCCTCCAAAGCCTAATAAGATTATAAACATACATTTTTTTTATAATTAATTCATGCCTAAGCAAAAAGAGAGTTTTGATTTGTCCACTCCACTGAACAAGTTCAATAATTTTTCTTCAACAGAAATAGTTTTCTTTGTTATGAGTTCCTTATAAAATTTTCTTATGAAAGTTATTGCACCTCAGTGTTGTCCAGGACAGACTTGTTGTTGTTGAATGTCTTTCCATTCTGCAACATAAAAACAGTCGACAAAAATTAATGATAGGAGTGATTCAACAATTTGACAAAAAGTGCTCAGATATCCAAGTTAAAATACATGATCTTTGGCTTTGTAGATGTAGTGACCATGAGGCAGTCGAATCCCTGCTCCTTTTGTGAGATCAATTGCCTCTTTCACGGCTTCAGCAAACAAACCTAATTCAGTATGTGCACGTATCTGTAGAAAACAGAGAAAACATAGCTAAAGTACTAGAAGCAAAAGATAAACAAAATAAAGTAGGCCACAAAATGCTCACCTTAAGTATTTTGCATTCAACAGTGCGCTTCACATCTCTGCACACAGTCCCCACAAAATAAAGGTAAAGGGCTAACATGGGAAGGAGCTGAAATCAGAGGGTTAAAATAAATGAATAACAATAATACTAATAATAATACTACTACTACTACTACTACTACTACTAATAATAATAATAATAATAATAATAATAATAATAATAATAATAATAATAATAATAATAATATAGAATAGAATGTAAAAATTTTAAGTGGTCATGTCTTTAGGGAAGTTGTGTGCTTGACTGTCAGTGTTAGTTGATGCTATGTGCATACCTTGATGTAATAGCCTGTGGCGAAGAGCCAGTGGCAGATGAAATTGAGGCTTGTGATGGTGGTGCCGAGGTGAACTCTGGAGTTGTCTGAGAAGAGCTCAACACCAGGCATTAATTCATCAATGACAATGTCTGACACATACTGGAGATCAGACAGTGGCTGAGCCAAAGAGCAACACAGCACACACTGATGATATAGAATAGAGACATAAATTACTACAAACACACGCTGCGGAGTAAATACATTTTGTATCAGTTTTAGGGAATACCTTGAATAGGTGAGCAGACTGTAAACAGCAGTTGGTCCGTTGACTGGTGTCTGAGGTTATAATATACCTTGAGAAAAAAACAATCAAACTCAACAGCATTCAGCACTAAAAGCTAAACTACTTCTAGTATTCCTCATGATATACATGCAAAGTCCAGCAACTTACTGAGCAATTTTAGCAATGAGGCAAGCAGCTTGTAGACAACCCCACATTCCAGACAGCTTCAGCCTTTGTTGCAGAGAACAACCATCAAAGGACACACCATCCCATTTTTCTAGAGCATCTGGGCTCTTTAAGGCACAGTTAATTGCTTTAGTCCAGCATGAATGTGCAGCTCTAAGTGTAAAACAGAATTAGCAAGATCAGCGAGGACAGCAATTTTGTTTCTGTGATTATATCTAAAATACATTAGGTATTGCTGCTGATGTACTTACTTTGTATTTCCATTGAAGTAGTGCAGATTTCCACTTTCATGCAATGCCACAACTCTCAGGCAGTCATGTCTGCTGTCTTGGAAAGAGTCTAAGCAAAATGTGAATTGAGTTGAGAACCCTAACAGTAACATTTTTATTGAAATGTAATGTAATTTGAACAATTTAGGAACTTGATTACTGATTGAGGTGGTGTATGCTGCAGTAATGACAGGTATATGCTTAGTGCTGACAGGGAGACTATACAGAGCTTCTGGAGTACTGTAGTCCTCCCCCATTAGATCATGAGGTTTGACACTTGGTGCAGACATAATTGTGGGATTGAACTCAACCAGGCTCGCAGATCTGCTGGGCTGTTTACTTCGGCTAAACTGTGTTGCGTAGTCTGTATATGCAGAAACAATTAATTAAGATACTGTTTATTAGAACTGGTCTATTTGATGCTGCACATTACCTACAAGGCTGTGTGTTTGCCAAGAGGAGCAGCAATAAAGTACGGCTGTGCTGAAAAAACTGAAGACAATGTGATCTTTTCTCAACAGCTTTACGATACCAATACAACGTGTCCTCCACATCCAGAGGAACACACACAAGGGCCATGGACCTTTGTACTTCAGCATCTTAAAAAAAGAAAAATTATTAATGTGACTTATAAAAATTGGTGTAAAATCCTTCATCAATCATTATCACCATTCTTACTCTTTATAACTGGGGATATGGCAGTTTATATAAGCAAACTGAAAGACAAGCAGGGATTCCAACCTTTAAGCCCAGTGCGGTCTTTGGTAAGTGCTTCTTTTTGAAGCATGAGCATTTCCTGTGGTGGCGGAGTCCAGCCACTGAGTAACTGACAGCCTGCGTATCTCTTGTAAGTCACCTGATATAAAAATGTAAAACAATTAATTAAGGACTTATTTTTCTACATTACAACACTGCAAATGTTGATGTACATATACTGTACAGCGATTATGTTTTTGATATGTGCTACCTCATATCCAGTGACTTTCTGTGTCTTAACATAATGAGGCTGAGGAACTGCCGGTCCTCCAAACGACTGGATCCTTTCAAGGAGTTTTCTCTGAGCGTGGATTAGCAGTGGTGTGACTATTAAAGCATAACACTCCCTGGGAAAGAAAAACAGAATGAGTTCAAATGTAGGATGCAGACATGGTTTAAATAAATGAGATGCATTAATTACTCATAAGCATAAAAATAACCTCCACTGACATTATTCCCACAGTTTTGTAAAACTGCAACCCCCTCTTTTAATCTTACCGTGTGTATGCATTGAAAAGTAGAGCCAAATGAGCCAGTTTTTCCCATTTGCTGCTGTGGTGTAGCATCTCCAGCGCCTGCAGCACTAATGTCCTAACCCAACGCATGTCCATCTTTGTTGTGTCATCCAATGGGGCAGAGAAATGAAGACAGGTCTCTGCTTCCTCTTCAGGCAAGTCACTTTCATAAACACGCCACAACTACATGACCAGAGATGGGTGGTTAACTGTAACACTGACTTTACTTGACACATTGAGATGTGTTTTTGTGTGTAGCAAAGGAAACACACCCCTAGTCGGTTTAACATATCCATGACTAGCTCTGTTGCCAACACAAGCAGTGGTGTGAAAATGTTGCATTGTTTGTCTGCTGTAAGGAGGGAAGGGGGTGTAAGCTGAGCACCTCTTTGGACAATACCAGCAGTTCTGCAATATTGATCCCAAATGGTTAGGCACACACACCGCAGAATTGCCCAGTGACCGCCACGGTGAGCCAGCACCTGAAAGAGTGAATGTACATTCACACATGTGAATATATGGGTAAACTTATCACTGCCAAGTTGTTTCTCCATTAAGGTACAGTGTGTGGAGATGCAAACAGCACCATGGCTCGACGAAGATGTAAAGCAGCTTTATTTAAGGAATTCAACATGGAGGCAACAGCCTGTTGTTCATTGTGTAGAGAGGACTCATCATCTTTCTCATCGATAAGATCTGTCCAAGAGTCATCAGTTTTGTGTGCTAAAAAATATAATTAAACCACACTGCATTATAAAAATTATCTGGGACAATATGGAAACATATTATGCATCCATGTATTTCTGAAAGGTTTTTGGGGAATTTGTAACTTTACTCACCTTTATGGTTGTTTCTGTCTCGTTCTAAGACTAGGTCACCATTAGGTGGTTGTTGTTGCTGTAAGTTTTTCCTCATCCTCAGAGACAGACCAGAAAATGCCACAGAGAAATTAAGAGGATCTAATTGGCTGTACCTAAATAAAATACAAGCAGGACATAAGGGCTAAACAATCACAGGTGCACTATATTTCAACAGATACACAAACAAAATTATTAATTTGGCTTAATATGCATGTTTATTAGCCAGTGTGTATTATTGAAGACCTTTGCAGCAGGGGTCCTTCGTTAATCTGAGCTAGTCCCTGGTAAAAGAGCACCAAGTGTGCCTGAGCTAGAGCGTAATTAAGGTTGGTCTTCCACACGCTTTCCTCACAACGCATCTTTCTTAGCATCACCTGCTTCTTATAGCGCTTCATTTTCTTTACAGCACGTATCTCTCTACACAGTGACAAACACATATTACACGGTTATTTAGCATTATTCAGTATTAAAATATATAAAATGCATATTATGATATACAGTTTTTACCTGTTATTTCTTGCTCTCTGAACCATGGCTTGTCCTACTTTCCTTCTTGTATCATCCTGAGCAGAGGGGTTTTCACAGACAACATTTATATATTTAAGGGTTTATTAAATAAACGATATAATCAGTAATAATCAGTAATACCTGTGGTTCATTTACAGGAGTATGTTTTGTTTTATTTTGACTAGTTCCAACCACAGATCCAAAAGGTAAGTCTTTCCTGGCAAACAGAGAACTGTATAGATAATGTCTCTCCTTTATCAGTTACATTACATAGAATATATAATGTCAGTATGAGAATAAACTATTCTGAAAATAAAAATCTGAAAACTAAAACAATACCTAAGAAAATCTAAAAAGCTCTGCCCCCACTCAATGACCAGTGTTCCTTGTCCTTCTTCTAAGGCTTTCTGGAGCAGCAGAGCTGATGACTCAATGAAAAGTGGCTTCTGTCTGAGCTTCATCACTAAATGTAGAACATACATCCGAGCATCTGTATTTATTCAACACAAACCAAGCACATTTACGAAGTGAAAGTATGTAGAGGTACTTACATTCTTGATAGGCACGCTTTATTGTGTTGATTGATATAACATCATACATTTTGCAATAATCTTCACTGAAAGTCACAGTACTGAAATTCTCTGAAACGCCAAATAAACAGTTATTTTTCAGTCAGTCATAAATTAACTTGCCAAAAATGTAAATAGAATGTTGTGGGCGTGAGGAGGGTAATACCATTGTTTTTGTTTTTTCCAAGCAGTGCCTTCAGCTGAAGACTCATCTTTGCCTCATCCTTGACTACAGGATCTACTTTCTTCATCTACAGATACATGCAAACCAATAAACTTTAGTTTTAAATCAAATTGTACAAATATAGCACCATTTTTATAAAATCCACGTTGTCTTGCTTTTCATCAAAACGTACACTCTTGGACTTGTTGATAAGTTTATTTTTTTGAAGTTGAGCATCATAGACTTCCTGAATTAACCTGCAACCACAGTCCATCAACACGGTGGCTTTCTCCTGCTCCTGGAGACCATGCAATGCCTAGTCAGGAACACACAGTCACAATAATAGTAATGGTTTTACACTTGATATGGGTTCTAGAGTGAGATGCAGTGCACCAAAGTGAGTCTATTGTCATGTTTTATTTGTTTTTCTTGGTTTTAATGCTATTATTTAAAGGTCGATAAAATGAGTGAGATAAGACACTTATGCACACATACAGTAGACATTATATAAACATAAACTTGCATACACACCTTATAGAGATAGTACGTAATGCTGGCTATCCTGTGCATGAGTATTTCTGATGTGCTTCCAGAATATCTTTGTTTGATCGTAGCAGAGCTTTCCTCAAGAACGTTCAAGCATTTTGTTAAAACCTAAATATCAGATGCAACTAAACACATTAAACAGTTTTCACAAATGAAAGCTGAAGAATTATGTCTTTTAAGAGATTATGCCTCACCTGGATCACATGGTGACATGTGATCTGATGGTAGATTATAGGGCTCAAGAGGCCATAACAAACTACAACAGCTTGTAAGGCATCACTGCTGTCAATTAACCACAATACTAGGTCCATAGCCACCAACATCCGCTCACACTCAGCGAGTCTGTCCATCTGCTCAGAAAAAATAAAAAGTATAGATTCTAAAGAGTCATGTCTAAAGAGAGATAAAACTGTTCTAACTTAGGTTCAGACTTTGAGTATGAAACTGAATGTACTGCTCAACCTGTTCCCAGATAAACGGTCCTCTGTCACTAAAGTAACAATGGAGTGAACCTTGATGGATGTTAATCTCTGTTTCAGTAAAGATGGAAGCAAAGAGTAACTGGCGAAGGAGGAGAGACGAGTGCTGCAGGGTTGGGACATGAAGCCTTTAAACCAATAAGTAAGAAAACAAGCTGTTATAAAAACATGAATAAAAAATTGTGCAGATGTGTTTTTTTCTTTTTTTTATCTTACCTTGTGGTGACAAGCTGATACTGCATAGTACTGGCTCTAGGCTCAGAGCAGGTAAAGTGGCTCCAAAGTTTTTTACAGGCTCTCTTGGCTACATCATTTTGCTGTGTTTGAAATGCCACCTATTAAAGATGGGTAAAAAAAATTATAATCATCAATGATATCTAAAGTTTGCTGGCAATATTTTTGCTAAATATGTATTGTACCTGTGCCAATAGAGCCCAGGTGGTGAGCAAGGGCAGTGGAGGGGATGCTAAAAGTGGCAATGTTGTCTCTCCGACGCTGTGGCCCAGTAGGACAACTTGGCTGTTGTAGGCTGCAACTGCAAAAACATACTTCTGGTTTGGGTCCAACCCTTCTACCCTTAGCACACACTGACCAGTCTCAGCAGGTACCTGTAAAAAAAACAGCTCCTACTTCAAATTATAAACAACACACAGAAGATGCTTAAAACATGCAAAACATTTCTAAAGTGATGCATCATACCAAACGACCAGTTCCTGGCAAACTGCAGTCACCAAGTCTGACTTTGAGGTTAGTGCCCTGAGCAACACGGCCCAAAAGTTGGTACCAGCAAACCTGTGATATAATAATCAGTCGTGTGTCACTTCCTCAGTGTTTAGTCTATTAAAATAACAAAACATGTCTTACTTGTTCTTTTGTGTGGTAAGGTGCAGGAACAAAGCTTAAAGAGTAATCTGTGCGAGAAATTAAAACAGGTGGAGGTGGTGCGTGATCTTTTTCATCTTTTGCATCTCTGTCCTTGCTTTTTAATCCAGTTTGATTTGCTGAAAGACTGGACATATAAAGTGTTTTCTCCTCCAGTCCTGCTTTCTCTATCAGAGTACTGGCCTCCTGGTAAAAGAACATGCAGTCACCTAAACATGTTTTATACAAGTTAATAAGTTACGTTTAATGTAATCTGGAACAACCTCTAGTATATTCTTGATGTCATAGATGGGCTCTGGGTTCATGTTGTAGTCCAGCTGAGCCTTTTGGATCAGAAAAAGGGCCTTGGTCACCTTGTTTTTTTTAATCCACCCAAACAGCTCAGACTCTTCAACTGTAAATCAAAATGATTCCTAAATTATCTGCAATAGCCACTCTGTCAGGTTATAGTGTGTTAACTGACCTGCATTCAAGTGCAACAAACTGAGTGAAGCTGTCTGGTAAATGGTGTCCAGCTGAAGATGAAGATCCACAGCCAGCAGGAACTCATCTGTGGTCCAAGAGTGTTGGGAGGTTGTAACATCTACATTTTCTTTATTGTCCCCTTGTTTTTCCTTTGTAATTATTGCATCTTGATTATTACACCCTTCCTCCAAGGAACAAGAAAGAGTGGATGGTGATAAAGGGACAAATTTCTAACAAAACAAGAAAAAAAGCAGGTGAAGCCTCAAGTATTGCCATTTATTATTATGTAATTTATACACTTTAGTAAGATTATATATAAGATTATAACTTTGCAAAGAAGTGTCTGTTTACCTGCACATAGGCACTGTCAGTAATTGCTGAGCCATCGCGAGGCAACATTACGCCCAAGCCCTTTGACAAAGCATGGAGACCTCTTTTCACCACAGCACGCACCCTCTGAAACAGCTGTGTACTTGAGTCCTAAAAAACATAGAAATGCAACACACTAGTGTTTGTGTCGTTTTGTGTCACTTCATTTTAGGACCAGTTTTGATTCACTGATTTACCTCAGAAATAGAAGATTGTGGTATCACAACATCTCCTTCTGCATCATTTACTGCTTGATAAAATAAATATAAATAAAATATAAGACCAAACAAGAATAAATACACTGTGTAAACCCCGTATTTACATAGCATAACATTTTAAATATACTGTATATCATGGGAAGGAGACATTTCACCTGAAGAATGTTTTTGTTTACTGTGTTTAGCTGCACTCTCAAGCTGCATGGCTAATTGCTGTGTCATCTCAGCAGTCATTATACAACAGTAAACAGTGGACAGCTCAAAGGCAGAGGCCACTTCACACAGCACAGACAAACACCAAACCCACTGCAAATGTGTTCATAATAATAGAAAAGGTAAATGAATTTTGATAATGGGCACTTTCACTTGGAAATAGAAGTGTATTGACATTATTCACAAGAAACTGTTAAAAACACACATGCAAAATACCTTATCAATGTTTCTAAACTCTGAGTGTTTCTGTTGGGCCCTTTCTATTGCAAATGCCACTTTATCCCAAACAAACAATATTACAGCCAAAACAAGATCCTGGTCGGGCTGTGAGTCCTGCACAAAAATATAAGTTAAAAACAAGTCTAATATACAGTTTACCAACATAAAATTATACCCAGACTGGGACAAAGACAGGCAGAGACAAGGAAACTTACAGAGGCTGTGTCACAAACAGACTTGTGCAGGGTTTTCACCAGTTCAATAAACTCTTCACTTAGTGGCATTACAGTCTTCTGTCTTTCTGTTGGAAACATTCATTTCAAGGGATACAGTAATATTTTACTTTATGTAGTGTATTGATTGTTATTTTTAGGCATATTTTATCATATTTGATGTATGTAAAGCTGTTTCTGCATAGATTTGTCACACTTAATGGAGCAAAGGTGGTACCTTTTTGCACACAGTTATAATGGTAAAGCAAGGCCAGCTCCAGTTCTACCTTTCGAAATGAATAGATTTCCAAACCCTAAAGCAAAAGAGATGCATTTTAACATGTTCAAGATGCCAAATATCATGATAAATTTAATACACATAGACTTATTCCTTTGCAAAACAATTATGTAGATGGTACTTACAGACAAAAGCTGGAGCATCTCTTTTGAATATTCAGCAAAGGCCTCTGACTGTTTGTTGTAATACAACAGTTTTATAAACTCCACCGCAGACACGAAGCATATCTTACTTTCTCCTGGTAACAAAAATATGTGAATCTAACACAAAAAAATTCTAACAAACTAAGCCTAACAAAAAAACATGTCAATGTTGTGACTTAAAAAATTGTGTGGCTAACCTGTGATTGCTAAATTTATAAGAGTGGATGATTTTGTCACTGCACGTAGAGAACCTGATGGCTGATGATCATTCTTTTGTTCACCTGTACTTTCAACTCCTACAAACATTTAATAATAGATTAAAGTCAATTTATATTTGCTGTGTTGATTCTGTGGAAACTGTATGTTTTGACCAACCAGACAATATACTGATGCCAGCAGCCAGGAGTTCCAGGACCACCTCCTGCAGCTCATGCTCATCTGGACCTCCAGTCTGCAGGGGGAGTCTGCTGCTGTCTCTCAGCGCTTCCAAGATTCCCAAAAATTGTGCTGCACCCCCTTCAAAGAGACTTGTTAGAATTTGTTCAGTTGTGTTACGTGGCCATGGAGCCTAAGGAACATACAGAGAACTTGTTAAGATACTGCTGAGACTAATTGCTGCAGTACATCTTACATTAAAGCATGATAATAAAAACAATTTCGAAAATATTGTCGATATAGTTACATTTGGTATGTCTGTCAGACTACTTTTTGTTTTAAGTCGGAACATGGTTTTAGGTTTATTCCTCACTTCAAACACCGCCCGCTTGAAAATCATTGCAGCCAACTAAAAAAAGATATAGAGTTAAATAACTTTAGAACTGTAATACACCATATGCTAGCTTTGGTATTAGGAAAACATATTGCCTCTAGAAATTAAATAACATATTCTAATCAAATATTGACTACATATAAACTCATAAAAAAGTCCTGTGCCTTGATAGAGGCTTCTTTGTATGTTTTTTGGGTCTCTCTGGAGGAAGGAACTCTACTTTGCTCCTCTTGCTTTGCAAGCTCATTGATTTTTGCAAGGGCTCTCCTGGCAAACACCTGAAAGCAGATTAACAGAAACAGTTTTTAAAAAGTCACAATGCCAAAGTCACCAAATTATACTTTACATAGATTAATACACTAGATAATTATTATATTTTATAACTTTTCTTCTTCAAAAGCAAAGTAAGCTCTCAAATGGTAATAATAATTTAGAATTAAAAAAGTTCTCTGAAGCAGGAATCATATATTTTTTATGTTACATAATTTAGGTAATTTATGTTTGATCAGATTAAAACTTGTACCTCTGCTTGTACTGCAGCTTGGTTGTCATAATAACACTGGCAGACAGCACAGTAGAGTGTGACAATCCATGGCACATATTTAGTAGTCATTAGCGGGACGGACAGCTCTACACTGAGACTTGCCCACAAGAGGTACTCCAGTGCCTAAACAAGTACATTGCAAAATGACATTACCAAATAAACATTAACCTTAAAACATTGAATAATTAAAGTGTGTGAAAATTATCACCACCTGTGCACTATAGTTCATAGTCATCAAGTATCGGCAGATATTGTACATGAGGACTGAACCTGCAACACATAAAAATAATATGAAAAGATAAATATGGTTGGAGGCCATTGAATAAAACATGTTTTTAGTTTATTCAAAAAAAATATACCATTATATATTTGCCAGCAAAGGTTGTCATACTGCTGAAGGACTTGCATCATGATTCTGATGAAGTCCAGCACACGCAGTAGTTTATCAAGTCCCTCCCGATTGAGAACGCTGCAACTTTTTTCCTGTTCAAAAATACAGAGTGTGCAACCATGCAGTGCACGGAGCTGTGCACATGAACACCAGGACTATGTCAGCCAAGTGAATGGAAGGACCTCAACCATAAACTACTTGCTTTCACGTTAAAATATATACAAAAGAAAGAGAACAACAGGTACAAGCTACCTTCATATTAAGGCTGTCTTGATCAGTGTCCAAGCCTTTGGGGAAGAAGCAGGTCTTGAAGTGATCCACTCCCTCAATGTCAAGAATAGCCACAGTGGTGAACTGCTGCAGGTGGAGACTGTAGCCATACCACAAGGCCATATCAAAAAACTGCCTCGCATCAAATAGGAAATGAGAGGAATGAGAAGAAATTACACCTATGCCAAGTATTGGTTTCAATGGCAATAAAATAATTGACATACCTGTAATTCAAAGAGTAAATCTGCAACCTGTAACATGTGCTCCTGGTACAAATTGAGAGGCAGCCTGGGTTTGTATTTTCTCCATATCTCCATCAATATTTTAACCCTACAAAATATTCAGAAATTTCAAACGAATAAATGTAGCTAACCAACTATAAAATGTTGCCACAGTAAAAACTCCTGAGTATGAAAAGTGTACCTTACTCAAAAAGCAAACCAAATTGAGTTTCATTTTAGGAATAACTGTATTAGTTGTTTAAACCATATTGTACAAAGATGAACACCGTCTACTAAATAAATACATTAAAAGTGAGTCACATAAGTGAGGTTAACTCGAAAGGACTGTTGTGAAATCACCCTTTAGCGTAGCCACTGTTGTTCTCTGTAGGAAAAGAAGCGACTCCCTTTATAACGGCTGTGAATGAGTTAATTTCTCGTACAAAACCTAAAATAACCGGGTTTCTTTTATCAAGCTTCCCGTAGTATGACGCTGGTAAATCCATATCTGTGGCACTGGCGTTAAGACATATTCCTCTTGACAAAAATACAAGTGCAACTCGACAGCACAGTGTTAGCGTCCGGGCGAAGGTGTGTCACCATGGTAACCAAGTCAGGGCCTGCGTTATCCCGGAAGTAACCCATTTTATTTACACGACGGAAGACGACTTTGAGGATGTACTTTCACGTCATCTGTTCAAGAAAACAAATTAATGTACAATTTATATTAAACTAAACTCTGCATTACCACATTTACAAAAATAACGTAAATTAACTAAATTGTGTAGTCTTTTTATGTCAAATGTGTTTGTGCAAGCCTTATTTTGCTTGTTTGTCTGCCAAACAACCTCCTAATTATAGTGGTGTAGTCACTGCTTTCTGGTAATTATATATATATATATATATATATATATATATATATATATATATATATATATATATATATATATATATATATATATATATTTTTTTTTTTTTTTTTTTTTTTTCTGGTAAATAGTTAAATTGTGATTACTTCTGTAACAAACCAACAAACCAACAAACAATTAATTCTATCAAAAGGAGAAACACAAGCAATACAGCCATTTTTTCTACTCCATATTTGTTATATGAGGTCACAGTAAAATGATACCGTGTCACCTAATTCTGCCCTCTACAAACTCATCAGTTTCCATTCAGGCACACATCCACTCTGCTCACAAATCTAAAGCTTCTGGCACTCGCAGCAGGACAGGCTAATGCTCTGGCAGCTTGTCCTCAAACAGACACATAAAGACCTGTACAGACACATCATAGATCCAGACTGGGACATTTCCTGGGGAATGAGCAGCAGACCATCAGCAGTATTCCTAGCCAGTTTCACCTCATGACTGAGCAGAGAAAGAGACAGAGGCATACAGTTGGAGAGAGAAAGGCCCATCACTGTCAGACTCATATAACAATGAAAGCAATAGAGAAACAAACAGTTGACATCATTGTTCCAGAAAGATCAGCCCGTTGGCATGGTCCCTATGAAAGTGTGCAATGAGAGTTTGTTTTGGGGAGGGAGTGTAGAGAAGTCCAACTGTGCCCGGATGTAATGCCCTATAAATGCATGGCAGAACAACACAGCACCCATCTCTAACAACCAAGGGTCAGCCTGCATCGCACCAAGAGTCTTTACATCGTCTCTCATGATGGATATTCCCATCCAATACCCCTGGTACCGCCGGGCATTCCCTCATAGATCTGACCTCTCCCTGGCTGAGCCATTCACTGACTGGCCTCTCATCTGGCCCTTCTCCTTCCCTTGGATAAGGCCTTCATTTATGCGCTGGTTCAACTGGCCTGAAAATGGACACAGTGAGGTAAAGAAATTTATCCCATATTGATTTAATTTAGTGTAATGTTTTGTAGTTTGTGCAAATTCTAATCTTAATACCACCATTAAGCAGTTATACCTCTTGTGCTATAGTTGCACAGAAATGTTTTGTCAGATTATCCACTACTACTGATGCTAGTGGGTCTGCCATATGTGCTTCTTTTAAAGTCTTTTGACAATGAAACAATCTTCTATCTTTGGCATCTTTAACTTCCTCCTACCTGTTTTCAATTTTCACATCTGGAACAATGTTGGAGATGAATGTATCATTAAGTCAACTTCCAGCTGCCTGTGTTGGTTAGACCACTGCACCTTTATCTACATGACAGCGACATTTGTGATTGTGTAGCTCTCAGCCAATCACATCTAGCAGAAAAAAAGTCAGAATAAACCTCTATTGACTTTTACTTACTGTTGAACTCTAAAATGGATAGGGCCTGGCTTGTTTTCATCTGAAATCCTGCATAGAATTTCAAACTGTCTAGGTTTTAATATGAGTACATACATGTTTATATGATCAGAAGTAAGCTTGTGTTAGATCATTTTTATGCTTTTTGTTATGCATGCATGTATTGTTTCTGTGGACACCTACAAAATGAGATCTTAAGTTGCTAGATTCATAAAAATTTTGAGAGATCAACCTCTATAATGATAACTTTGACTGCAGATGCACATGGAAAAGGACCGCTTCGTCATTTTCTTGGATGTGAAGCATTTCTCCCCCGAGGAGCTGTCTGTGAACGTCAGTGATGATTTTATCACTGTGCACGCCAAACATGAGGACAGACAGGTTAGATGGTGTACACTGTCAATAATTATGTTGTCACTGTCTTTTTTCTGAGTATATTTTTTTTGTTTAGGACGACCATGGCTTTGTGTCAAGGGAGTTTTACCGAAAGTACCGGCTTCCTTCAGGGGTCTACAGTGCTGATGTCACCTCCAGCTTGTCTTCTGATGGAGTCCTGACTATCACTGCTCCTCGGTCTGCTCATGCTTCAGAGCGTAACATTCCTATTTCCTGTGACGAGAAGATGGCAAAACAAAACATCTAAAGTGAGGCTTACACTGTTTGGCCGCAAACTAAAAGCTGCTTCTTTGTATCTAAGCTCATGCAGTTTGGTGGCACAATTCTTCTTCAGTAAATGCGCTGCTAATAAACAAATACAGCAGTAGTTACTATTATGATTGCTCTCAAACAAAATAAGTTATTGAGAACATAATTGCCCACAGATGAGAAAATAATTATGAGTAAAAACCTGACTGTATGTTTCTGGATGTTGTTGTTTTTTTTGTATGCGGGAGAAAGAGATTGCATTTGCCGTCATTTCTGTCAAATGACAAAGCCACGCACGGACTTGGGACCAGACTTTACAAATGAAAGAGGTTGAAAGTGAAAAGTTATTATGTGGATATTGGATAGGGCTACAAGCTGCTACAAATGCTGTTTGTGAACATGTGTTGAGAAGAATGTGAAGCCATTTATTCTGGCATAAAGTTAGCTTTTAAGGTGGATAAAAAACATGGCTTTTTAACACAGAAAAAGTAATAAAGCATGAATGAAAGTACAAGCTTAAGCAGTGTATTTTATTTTGTTTATGTCACAGTTATAACACAACTAATACTAATGTTAAATATATACAGTGCCTGAAAAATACATTATGTAATCAGTAATTAATAGACAATAAAATGCCATATAAGACAGGCATAAGAATACAACTGTTCCATTGTAGAACAGTAATGTAAAGAGCAATTTATGTATAAAAATATCACTTCACTAAGGTGCAGGTTATGAACTGTGTCAATAATCACACATGCAGCTGAACAGAATTGTCTTTTCATCATCGTTTTCCAGGTCAGTAACAGTAGAAGTCCCATTTCTGCATAGAAGAGAATAACATGAATAGGAGGATCACCATTGTTGACATACATTGTTAAGATGTGCACGATAACTTACAGTTGTCTTAACCTCAGTGTTGGCTGGCATTAGAGCATGGGTCTCCTCCACCACACTGCTAGGAAAATGCCCAACCCGTGCCTCCTGCTGTCCATAGTAGGAGTCCTGCACCTGTAAAGAGAAGACATTTGCAGAAAAACTGATTTCAAATACTGTTTAGAATCAGAGAGAGAGAGAAATACTCACGCTGCCAGCCCAGAAAAGGTTTCCTCTGTCTTTCAGCATGGCATAGACATAGACAAGCTGGCCCTGTCGAATGGGGATGAACCGACAATCTCCAGGGTAGTAGTCCTGTAGTGCACGAGCTATTAGGATAGGATCTGTGGAAATTTAAAGTGAATCAATGTTCATTTTGTTATTTTGAGGTAAATTATTTTACATGCTTAAGTTTACCTAATGTAATCACGTTCAAAGCCATTTCTACATTTGCCAATAAATTGCCATACAAGTTACTTACTACTGCATTCTGAGTCAGCACAAAGCTTTTTGTCCGAGAGTTTAGGCATTTGCCGTCCAGCTTCAGATGGCAGGAGCAGCAGAAGGCAAAGGGAAGAAGCAAGCAAGAGTCGGCAGTACATCTTTGCAAATAAAGGCAGCCACAGATTTGAAAACCTTGGAGATCCTTTGGTGGACTTCTCCTCTTGCTCTCTTGTCTATTTGCCTAGTCAGAGAAGGAGGCCCTGTACTTACACTCCCTACCCCCTTCTGCCTGCACACAGAGCTTCTTTCAAACCCTACAAGCTGGCAAATAGCGCATTGGATAAGGAGGAGGAGGGCCTAATTTGTCAGACCCCTGCTTGTGTCCAAGTTTCCAAAGTCCAAAGTGTGTCTCTCCAACTTTTATACCTCAGTTAGCTTTATCAGGCCACTAGATGTCAGAGCAGCACATCTCTCAACATCTTCTGATGAAATATTCCCATAACTATCTCTCTTTAATTCCACCCATAGTTCATTCCTTATCTTTTTTGAACTCAGGAGGTGGAGTCAGTGGGTGTTACAGGCTGTATGTTTCCACTACCAAGGAAACCAGCTAAGCCTCCCTTGTGCAAACACTCCCACATATACACACACACACCTCCATCCACAGTCACCAAACAGGAAGCCACAACCTGTTCAGAGTGAGTTGACTGGAAACTCTCAGGTAAGGCTTAAATCTGTATTGCTTTGAGGTTAATGTGGCAAAATCTTTGTTGTTACATGTTTAAATTTGATTACAACAGGTTGTTGAAGTGATCTGACACTCTGTTATTCATATTTATGTCTGGAAAAGTTGTTATTGTAGCTTCAGTGATGATGAGAGCAAATGTTACACTGAGCAGATGGACACTGCTGTCGTCTTAATTAATTAACAGTTCAGTTCAGATATTCAGTGCAGTAATTAGGAGTGTTTGATGGTATTAATAGGGACACTGTGGCACAATAGTTGCTGGAATTTAGAGAGGGGGTTGGAAAGTGAACAGTGGAGCTGGTATTTCGGTCAGAGTAACAAAAGCGTTTGTCAGACAAAAGCACTTCTTAAAGAGTCCATGTGGATTATATTACTAAAAAACAACAAGTATGATACACAGACATTTTAGTTGCGTTTAGTTTATTTCAGTCAACAAATGAATGAAAGAGTACAATATTTTCTGTCGAACACAATTTTTTTTGGCAAGTGATTTTGTCTCATACAGGGTCGCCTATAAATGACATTCGAATGACAGCAGTGAGAAAATAGAGACTGAAAATCTACAGCATCACTGCTCGATGAGAAGGACTTTGGAAAACCAGAAGATGAATCCTGTTTTTTAAGTGACTCATACGCCTAACCCCACAACAACCACAATGTTCACTCCCAGAAAAAACAGTCTTCCCTCCCGAGTCTGGAGGACTCGTTCTTTCCTCTCTCCTCGTCTTCCTCCGTCTCCCTGTCCTTTACTCTCCCTTCATCCTCGTCGCCGGCCGGCAGCATCGACAGCGGGGCAGGGATAGAGACAGACTTGATACTGGCCGCAGAACTCGGGCAGGCTCTGTTGGAGAAGAACGAGGAGCTGGCAGCCTCTCTGGAGCACAGGGAGCGGGAGCTGGAGGTGAGTTTGATCATTTTAGTGAAACAAAAAAGAACTACATTTGTTACATGTTTAGTCAGGACAGTATGTTTCTTTCCTTAGATGATTATGACTAACACCAAGGTCATATAAATATTTTCACATGATACTAAATTTGCCTTTCAGTGTGAAACTTATTTTGAAAGGGACAGCATTCATTGTCAGAACCATGAGTCATTTGATTTAGTCTGTCTGACAGTTTTAAGTTTTTGTTAATGTTTAGAATAATATTGTCAATTTAGTATTGATTCACTTTTCATATATTTTTATTATGACCGTTTTATTGTTTTATTTTTTTTAGAGCAACAGGCTTGAAAAATGACTAAATATTTTGGCCAGATTTGTCCCAGAGGCCTTAGGTCTAACATGTGTCGTCAAGAAGTATGTGAGCATAGTTTGATGTTAGCCCACTCAGCAGCCTTTTCAGATGCCTATACATACGTAACATTTAGTAGGCTATATCATTACCTGGAGGCCAGAACTTACACTAATACAAAATATTCTTTTGCTTAGGCTTTGCAGCAGGAGAAGCACGTTCTCCAGAGAAAACTAGAGATGAATGAACTAACTTCTGGCCAGAGAGAGGCAGAACTGACAACAGATTTAGCTGCTTTAAGGGCTGAACTGGAGCACCATCAGAGCCAGGGACGGGACCGGCGAAGGGACGAGAGCGAACAGTTGACACAGTTGGCCAATCACAACCAGCGACTGGTGGAGCAACTAGCAGAGGTTAGGTATTGTTTACCTCATACTGAGCCCTTAAGGCAACAAAGATTACAAACCTAATTACGTCTGAATGTAGAGTAGATAGCATTGGGCGTGTTTGTGTCTGAGATGTGTGTGTGTGTGTGTTTGGGTGTGGGTTTGTGTGTGTGTGGTATTATGTCACAGACACAAACAATGTAGACTAGCAGGTTTGGTATCCTATTTTAGTCATATAGAGTGAACAATAGCTTTTCTTACCTGTTTCTTTTCCCATCCCTTCCTAGGCTGTAACACTTGAGCACTCCTTAAGGACTGAGCTACGTTCTCTGCGAGAAGAGATGGAAGAATCATCTTTTAGCCGAAATATAAGTTACACACAGCTGGAAAACATACAAGCAGAGGTATTTAAAACAGTTTTGCCCCATTTATGGTAAAGCAAATTTATGTAGTTAGACCGTATTTAAAAAGCACACATTTTTTGAATGCGATGGCAGTAATGTGCAAGTCTCAACCAGCATGCCTACATAACTCCTGACTCTAGTGTCTAGTGGTACAAAAGGACATAACAAGTCTACAGCATATTCTAGTATATTATATTATTTTAGCAAGGTCTCTGTAATACACCATTTTTCAAATTAACTTTTAGTTTTAACTGTTTTAGTTTTAGGAAACAGGGGTAAATATAGTTTATATATGTATGATGGTCCTGGTTACATAGCAGTTATACTGAGTCTATGGTTGGTGCTGTGTCTTGCAGAACAGAGTTTTGCTGGGGCGCCTGTCCCACATGGAGATGCAGCTCAAAGCATCTGATGAGGATACAGACAGACTTCGGTTGGAAAGAGAGGCACTGAGAGAAAAAGTGTCAGACCTGCAGCTGAAATTGAAAGAGAGAGAAGCGGAGGTGAGAGTCAGAGACATTTGAAACTTGAATGAACAGGAAATGTAGGAAATCACTAATACAGTAACACACTAACTTAACTCACTGCAGCCTTTGGTCTTTGTTTGCTCTTGTTGTTGTTGTGTGTGTGTGTGTGTGTGTGTGTGTGTGTGTGTGTGTGTGTGTGTGTGTGTGTGTGTGTGTGTGTGTGTGTGTGCGTGCGTGCATGCATGTGTGTGTGCATGTGTGTGTAGATAGAGCAGGAGCAGGGAGAGATCTTTGAGTTGCGTACCATGAATCGCTCTCTACAGCAAAAAGCTCTGAGCCTGGGAGAAGAGAGTGCCCTGGACAGCACACGCATACAGCCGTTGTCTTTGCTTAGTGAGATTCAGCAGTCGCAGGTACACACAATGACACACACACACACACGGATGGTTCAGTGTGACTGTGGATAGTTGAAGAAGCAAACACATGCATGTGCCTTTAGCTCCAGTCACAGCAACAGGCATGTCATGCTTCTCTAAAATGACAGCTGTATTGCCAAACTATGACCCTATGTATCTTAATATGCTACCTCAAAAACTGAGCTGTCCCTGTAAGTCTAACTTCAGCCTGTGTGCACTAACCATGTTATCACTAACATATTGGTAATGTTTATTTTGACCTCACCTTTTCTTTAATTGTGCAGTTAAATATCTAACTGTTATTTTAATTTAGTTGATGTTTGTGTGCTGTTAAGGCTAAAGAAGCTCTCCTCGCTCACTCAGAAGTCCTGAAAGCAAGAGACGAAGAAATACAATTGCTCAAAGAAGAGGTTGGTCAACAGTTTCTTATTCAACAGTTTAAACCATGAGGCAGACCAAAGCACAAATCTGTGGACAGTTATTATGATTGTACCAGGAAATTATGTAGTTTCTAATAGGTTTATTTGTCAAACCATTGACTTGACTAGGTGTCTTTACATAGAGTAATCCAATTCATTTGCAATTTACAGCTTCAAGCTAAACAAGAAGAGCTGGAGTGTCTGAGGGAGGAAATCAAGCTGTTTCAAAGTAATCCGGGAAAGCCAAGCTACAGGTATTGCTGCATAACATTATTTACAATAGATTGTGTGTGTCTTTTTGTGTTGTTCACCATTTGAATCCTGTCTGTTTGGTTTCATCTGTGCAGCTGTTTAGAGAGTGAGCTGGCCACAGTGCGACAGGAGAAAGAGTCACTCACCAATCAGCTTCTCAACACCATTAAACAAAAGGTGATGCTGTCCCAAGAGCTCGAGGCCTGGCAGGTACATGTGTGTGTGTGTGTGTGTGTGTGTTTCCTTGTTTTTGAGCTGAACTGAACATATTAAACAGGTAAATAATGCACAAGCATGACAAATGTGGCATATAAATGTTGTATGTGTCGGCAGGAGGACATGCGTTTAGTGATAAATCAACAAGTGCAACAAAAAGAGGAGGAGAGACAGAAGGGGAAGGAGAAAGAGAAACTGTCCTTCCCTGCACAAGGACTGCAGAGAAGTAAATCTTTAAGACTCAAGGGCGAAAGTGGGAAGGGATTCTTCTCATCATTATTCAGAGACAAATAATAATAATAATAATAATAATAATAATAATAATAATAATAATAATAACTGAGCAACCAGGTGATGCACATGGTTAGTTTCACATGAAATTAGCTTTGAATGACTTTGAATGTTTACAGACCTCATATTTGAAAGTAATGTTATGTATTTATGATGTATTTGTATATACGCAGATGTACAGTGCAATGTATCAGTATTCAGAAAGAAATTTTAGAAACGTATATTAAATATACAGGCACTTTTTTTAAGACTTTTCCTATTTGTTTCACTTTTTACTTATATCTTGTTCTGTGGCTGCTCAAGGTAAAAAGCTTGTTCTTGAAGTATAAAAAACAATATTGTAGTGTAACGTGAATATTAAGTGTTAATAGTAAGTGATGAATTACACAAAATATATCCACAAGCCCTCCATACCAGAGGTCTGAAAAGACATAATAAATTATATTTACACTGAACATTAACCAGGCTTAGACATTTTTTTTTACATAACAATAACATAACAAGTAAAATAATGTTTTTATTAAATTATATCTCAGGTAAACAGGTGCTTGTTTAAACTGTACAATGTTACACTATACAATTCATTGTACATTGCACATTTTATGTTCAACAGGATGAAATTCTCCATAAGTAGTTGTGTTACATCTCAAGCCTGTATTCAATAAGATCATGGAGAGTGCATACAGCTAGAGGTCAATATGTTTAGAGCAGCACCTTTTCTGATGATCCATTAGTTATCAATTTATAGAACTAAATTCTGGCAAAAAGAAAAAAAGACACACATTCAATAACTCACCACTCACACTGTTTAAATGGGTTCTGTTGCAGGATTCATAAATCCCCAAACTTCCAGCATCAACAACTTGGGAGATTTCTTTAAAACCAATCTACTGCAACACATAATGTTTGTGGTTATTGGTGTTGGATTAAAACCAAAGGGCACCTTAAATACAATCTATGTACAATCATCTTTAACGCATACAGTGAAAAAATACTTGAATATACAATACATTTAACGTTAAGTCATTGTTGTTTCAAAGAAAGCTATGGGAGACAGTGCCCTGCACAGCTGCATTTACAATGTGGAGCAGTAAGTCAGTCACATATGCAGCCTCCAACACTTCTTAGTGTTAAATCCAATCTTTAGATCACCTCAACTTTAGATGTGGCCAGGATATTAATCCATAACAAAGAAACATTTGGGAAATTAGTATCCATAATTTCAAGTTTCACTTGATTCCTAAATAATTCATTGATTCTAATGATAGCCAGTAAATAAGAAGGATTATCCCACATTGACACCTAGACCCACTTGAAGCTTGTCCCCTCTGTGATTCACAAAGGCACCCATAATGAGAGTGGCAGGGAGTGGGGTCAGGCGCTTCTCCAGCACGCCTCCTATTATACACCGACTGTTTACCATGCCTAGACCAACATAAAAATATCCAGTTAATGTTTTGATCTAAAAGTTTACCTGGCACAAAAATGCATTTACATTGATGTTTACCACGGAAAACCATGTTGGCTTCAGGAAGTTCTATCTTGTACCCAAATGAAGTAGTTGTCTCCTGAGTTCTTGTACTGGCTTCAAACTCCACCCCAACTTGGATCTAATTGGCAAACGTGGGGAAATCCACAATTGGATATGGCAAAAGTAGTAAAACCAGAAACCCACAGTGAATTTTCTCTATACCTGTTTGTTTGCTCTGTGATAGTAGCTTGCATGAGCACCTCCCTTCCCAGCATTAAGTGTCACCACCCAGTTTGGCCCTGTGAAGAAGATACAAAATACTAGGTAAAAAACAACTGAGTAAAGGCAAACTGTCAATAAAAGGAAAATCCCACTTGAGTACTGTCCAGCCAAAGTAAGAATTCCTCCTTCCTCCGTTCGACCTCGATGGTAGACGAGCTCCCCTCCCAACACCAGACTTGATGAAACACTTTGCAAGAAATGTGCCACAAGGATTACTAGAAACAAAAGACACAAACATGACAAATTAAATCAAAGAAAAGTTGGCATAAATGTGAATATTTGAGCAGCTGCTATTCAACATAATATAATACTAAACAATTCTAGCTATAGAAAGATTTGTTACACTTGAGCTTCCTCACCTGACTCTCTGAGAATGTCTGGGTTGGCTAAAGTCACAGCAGCTGTGAAGTCGTTCCTCTGTACTCGGTTTCAAACTGCCATGTTACAAACTGGGACTGTTGTGTCTATAGCAGGAAAACTAAATAATAAAAGGCTAGCACGTGATAATTCTCTATTCATAAAATTTTCTTATGTTTTCATAACTGGTTGGATAGATGTGTCTTAGGCAAAACCAAGGATCATACCTGAAAGACTGTTCTGGCTCGAACATGCTCAGTTAGATGCAACAAAGCATGAGCATTTAGACTCCCAGAAGAATCCATCTCACCAATTAATGCAGGGGCATCCTGCAAGTATTAAACCAAATAAAACTTAGCTGTGGCAGCTCATAATAACTATTTAATCATAATACAGAAAGCCATAATAAATGCACAAAAACATTTAGAGTTGTGTCTCACCTTGTCTTTGTTGTAATCATCTGTCTGCAAATGCTCAACATGAAATCGGTAAAAAGAGGGACTGACAGCACTAAGGTGGAGAGTGTGACTAACCTAGAAGGACATGTGAACATTACTTGAGACATTATGCTATTAAATATTGAAAAATAATACATACCTTAAAGAAACTACTCAGGGTTTTATTGATGATCATCTTAACTCCCTCAATTTGTTGAGGAAACACTTCTACAAAGAAACATAGGATTTAAAGGATTAATGTGTGTCTGAATATTTAGGTTATTAAGATGATGTACCTTTGCAGCTCCTATGCAAAGAGTGAAAGCTCCCTGGGTTAGGTAAGCGTCCATCTCTTCTCTCCCAGCGTGGTGGACTGTCCCAATAAACAGGATGTGCATCCCAGCGAGAAGGTGAGGGCTCAGTGGAGAATGGCCATTTCTGATGGCCTGGAGCAGAAGACAGAGCTAGAACACTGCCCATGTGGGCCAAACCTTTCCTGGGAAAACAAAGAGAGATTAAGAATGGAATACTATAATCCTGTGCCTATGCCTACAAATGTTTATCCTGTTTTATTCTGTCCTTAAACAGAATATAATATGTTTAATATTAAAAATGGTGTCTAATTCAATTAAAAAAGGTAAATCTTCTTTTTTATTTTTCATTTTAATTGTTATATCCAAAATTACGTGCACGGTCATTTTGTGTTGATGTTATGGTTATGGTAGCAGCTATTTGCTGCAAGTTGCAGGTGCAGATATTTGTTAGCTAGCTTGACCTTAGCATTAGCAAAACCGACGTTTATTTTCACAAGTGTTTGGCTTACTTACTTCTACTTTGAGCAAAACCCTTCAGAATCTGAGAAGGAATTAGGAATTACACATTAGAAAGACTGTCAGGTTACTTGTTAAAATTAAATTGAAAAACATGGTAAAAGATGCTCGGATCAAGTGATGCTGCGGTTTCCCCCTCCTCAGTAAAGTGCTACACTCCCGCTACATCCCCCATCAACACAACGGAATTATATAAAAATTAGTATATACATGATTCTTTGTCAAGTTAGTGTGTAATCAGCAATTGAGGCTATCATTGATCAACACAATGACTGTAGATATACATAGTGGGTTTTAAATAATATCCACTAGGAACCCAATTTAACACAACAGTGTTCCTTTAGCTGCGTTTCAAGCCGGAATACTGTATCAGCAACACCGCCTTTGGCGAAATCAGCAGCTACAGGTGAAGAAGCGTCTGCAGAGGGAATAGAAGGTCAACCTCTCCTTTTTAATGTCTCTACAGAAATTATTATATGTCTTATCTAGCAAGCGTATTATACTGCAGTCGGACGGTGACCAGTGAAATATGCAGTAACTACGGTGATATTATTTAAGACTGAAGAGGACTTGCCGAAGTGGTCCTTTTGCACCCACGCATCCCTTTCATCCTTGCGAAGCTGTGGTATAAAAAGAGCCAGATTGTAGCATAACTTTACTGAACAATATTCAACTCTTTGAACCGCGAGTTCACACCTGGCCTGGATATGTCGCCTTCACGGTCTATATTGTTAGTAGGAGAGGGGAATTTCTCATTTTCTGCGTCTCTGTGCCAGTCCTTGAGTGGATCTAAGACCAGCGTTACGGCCACTTGCTTGCAGCGTCAGAATGAGGCACTGCGGCACGAAGGAGCAGCCATCAACATCCAGACCATCCGGGAGTCAGGTTTGTGCTCAAATGTATTTTAGTTTTCGAAATAAATAACAAAAGAGTATATTATTTATATAAATATATGTGTATACACACACTGAGGTATCAGGGGACCAATTACAGACAGTGCAGAAAGAGTGGCCCTTGAAGCAATAACAGGACCTTTTAGGTGTGTGTCTTGAGGTTTAAGGTCTCTGTGTGAGTCACGGGGTCCCACAACTTTGATTGTGAAATTGATCAACATACTATCTGTTTGCAACCAGTAAACAATCCATGCATTTTTTAAAGCTTAATGATCTTTTTTTTTTCTAACGCTACCAACATTCTTGTGTTATTCAGGTGGAACTGTGCTATTTGAGGTCGACTGCACAAAGCTGGGTGAATGTACGCCCCTGAAAGGCCACGTATTTGACCTGGTGGTGTTTAACTTTCCTCACTGTGGGAGAAAGAGTGGTGTTAAGAAGAATAGAGAACTTCTCAAAAACTTCTTCTTTAGGTAGTAGAATGCCATTATAAGTAAGTAACTAATAGTAACTAATTCTCAGTCACCCTTCTTTTACTTTGTCCCTCTAGTTGTGTTCAGGTGTTGTCTGAAGATGGAGAGGTCCATGTCTCCCTTTGCAATGGGCAGGGGGGTACACCAGCTGACCAGCCCAAACGAGAGTGGCACAACAGTTGGCAAGTTGCTGCCATGGCAGCAGAAGCTCAACTTGTCCTTAGTGATGTTCAGCCTTTTGAAAATGAGAAATATCAGAGCTACAAGTGCACCGGATACAGGTAAGAAGTAAAGGTGAGTGTGACAGTGTGCAAATACAGATGGTTATTTGGTTCCTAATGTGTATTTACATAAGTAAGTAATGCAATGATGGTTTTGCTCTTCTACAGGAGTCAAGATAAAGGCTTTCATGTGGGAAACGCTCGTCTCCACGTGTTCACACGAAGTCTACCGTTCAGCTCTGCTCAGAAGCTCATAGTGGAGGAGACTGTCGAGCAGAAAAAGGTCCAATACAAGATGCCAGCAGAGCTTAGTGATTACATATTCAGGTATGTGCGCTAATATTTAAATATAGAATTATAAGTTGGCAGATCTTAATCAGATGACTTTATGTTTCATATATCTTTTTTTTCTTTAGGGAATTTCTCTCCTCAGGTTCAGTTCATCCTGTTAGGCTGGTACAGGACTTTCTTCTTGAAGGATTGGCGGACAATTGGTCTGTCTCTATGAAGACGGAGACCATCCCCTTTCTTCTTAGTGCTAAACAAGTGCAGAAATGCAGTTGTGAAATAGACAGCTCACAGTACTACGTCATCCATCTGCTTACACCCCCTGAGGACCATCCTCCAGCTGAAAAAAATAAATCCACACTTTCACAATCCAACAGTTTGACAAACCCAAATACAGAGGAAAAAAAGCTAAGTGTTAGTTGGAAAAAACTGGACAAAGCCACAAATAAAGGAGCTGAGATGCTGAGACCTGCATGTTTACTGGATGTTGATCCTGAAGAGAAGAGTGGTCTTTATTTTCTTCGCCCATCACTGATTGCTCAACTGGAAAGTCTTATTACAAACCATGAAGCATTGACCAAAGATAGTCTTTGTGAGGAAGAAGGGAAAAGTTCATGTTCAGAAGTAGAAGAGTATATAGAACAGCAGCCCTGCATAACCTGCAATGGCACTCGAAGTTTGCTATTTGGCATTAGTAGTGTGGTGTTTAGGAATGTGCCTATCAAAACTTGGGCTCTTCCTGCGTTTCATGAGCTTCTCCTCAAAGGTTTATTCTCCTCTGAATCTGATCCAATCAAAATGTTTGGTCAACATCTTGAAAAGTTGCTTGCTCCATTTGGGGTCTCTGTAGTTGCAGAAGGAGACACCCTATGCCTGGTAGCACAGCCGATGGGTTTAGTTGGTAAAGTCTTCTCTACTAAAGAGGGGGCAAACCATAGTTTAGTTAATGTATCTGTTAGTCTAAATTTGGACTTACTAGCTGTTCTCTTGTTCTCACTTCCTGACTGGCGACTCCTATGGTCACGTGACCCCCGTTTTTATAAGCAGTTCTCGGTCAGGCCTTCACCAGGAACGCCTTTTTGCCCTTTTTCTCTGTTTCCAGAGCATTTTAGGTTTGATATTAGCTTCTGGACTGGTCCCACTTGGGATGAGAAGAAGTTTTATGCTGTAGTCAGAGAGGCAAGCTGTGGGACTGTTCAACAAGTCAAACTCATTGATACATTCTCACACCCTGACCTTAGTCAGACTAGTTACTGCTATAGACTGGTCTATCATTCACACACACATGCACTGTCTCACATGCAGTCCCTCCACTTTCACAAACAATTGGAAGCCATGCTCTCAACTTGGCTGCAAGTCACTGTTCGGTAGCTCTGATGCAAATGAGTAAGGTTTAAAAGGGATTCTGAATTTGTCTTATATCTAGAGTTATCTAGACATACTGTACAGTTTTAAGATCTTTAACCAAGGAAATTATTTATCTAAAATAAAGTATATAATTTATCTATTTGTGCTAGTAATTGGTAAATTACTTATAATGTAAGCCAATAATACAGGAAATGTAGTTATCTTTACAGTGGGGCATTTCTTTGTATTAATTTTGTTATCTCATTTGAGTGAATTTGTGCATTATAGTTTGACAAGATTTGTCACACAAAGTATAATTTTCTGTAATAAAAACAGCTGTACATCCACTGGTTCTGTTAAGTTTACACCTGTAGATTTCAGGCATTTTATGTGTGCATTTGTTCACAAACCAATAATGCAAATTCTTCTGTATTAAAAAAAAATAAAAACAAACATACTACATCAAATATAAAAGCAAGCGCAACTGTAGTGGCTGTGTGTGTTATGTGTTGTATGCAGGACATTTGGAGGCTGTAATAGACCAGAGGGAAAACTAAGCATCTGATATAGTATCAAAGGCAGACAAAAGTAAAAATGTTGGTTAAAAAAAAAACACGGCACATATACCGGTATGTATATGTATAGTCAATTACCAACATTGTGCACTTGTTAGGGTTTGTATCATGGTTTACTCGCATGGCCATTTATCAGTTTATTGCGTTTTGAGAAGATTGTGTATCTGTCAATGATCGGAAACGACGGAAACTGCCGAAGGAGGCGCTCGGCGCAGCGCCGAGAAACATGGCGGCCAAGGGGCTTCGGCAGCGAACCAGGCGAGGAAGCAGACAAGATGCAAACAATGTTAATGTCCCAGCTGATTCTCGCCCATTGAAAGAGGAAAAAGGAGGTGAAGACGGTAAAATCACAGAGACAAATCGACAAGAGTGAGTATAAACTGGACACGTATGCATCCTCTGACTGGGGGAAGCTAAAGCTAGCTATTTGGACACATTAGTTATGAGATGACACGATTTCCACCATGCACAACAACAATATAAGATTATTTTAAATGTATTTTAAAACAAAAGAATCGTTAAGTGTTTTTGTACTTAATACGTGTATACGAACCGATTTTAAGTTAAAGAAAACAAAAAGCAAGTTGAGTTCATTCATTCATCCATCTCATTATCTGTTGATGATTTATTAAAACACAATACAGCTTTGCTTTGATAGTTGGGGTTTTCAGTGTTCAAAGAGCGGTGCTACATCTTATTAAAACGATTGTAAGTGTTTTAAATATATTGTTTCGTTTTATAAGGTGACGTGTCATAACAAAACGTAACATAAGGATCAATGCTGAGCTGATCTGACACTAATCTAACTAATCTGAGGATAGATATGTGCACTGTCCCGAAAGGAGAGCGCTAGGTCATCACAAAACTCAGCTTCTATCATCTCTACATCCTGAATACTGTAAAATATAGTTTGATTTAAAGCCATAAATTATATTATTGCTGCATTTCTCAATTTATTATGATCTGTCACTGAATCCTAGCAAACACAGGCCTTCCAGATTTATGTTATTTTGTTTATTTTGTAGGTCAGTCAGTCGTGGTGGACAAGTTTGGGCTCCAGAGGGCTCCACTGCATTTAAATGCCTGCTCTCAGCACGTTTTTGTGCAGCTTTACTGAGCAACATCTCTGACTGTGACGAGACCTTCAACTACTGGGAGCCTGTGAGTACTTTATTCTATTAAAATATCAAATTTTCTGTCAGTCATTGCTGTCTCTAATGTGTAATAGTTGTTTTGACTTTATTTGACAGATGCACTACCTGCTCTATGGCACAGGAATGCAAACATGGGAATATTCCCCATTGTATGCTATCAGGTCTTATGCTTATTTATGGTTACACGCTCTTCCTGCTTGCTTGCATGTCCATGTACTACAAACAAACAAGGTAACTCTCAAACCTTATTCCCCTTTTCTTCATTAAATACACTGTGTATACTGAATGATGGTTCTCTTGCTCACATATTGCAGTAGTACTAAGCCAGAGTTGTGTTTCAGGTGTTGGTCTTCTACTTTGTGCGATGTGTCTTAGCATTTTCCTGCTGTGTCTGTGAGCTTTATTTTTACAAGTGAGTAGAGAGTAAGACTTAATGTTTGTATAGAATTAATATAATGCCTAATGCAAACACCACACTATGGAAGTTTTACATTTGTTTGTTTGACACAGGGCAGTTTGTAAGAAGTTTGGTTTGCACGTGGGACGACTGTTATTGGCCTTCCTCGTCTTGAGCACTGGCATGTTCTGCTCATCTGCAGGTTGGTCAGATTTATATAACAGTGTTTGCATTATTAAAGAATCCTGATATTTGTGTATTATTGAGTGCAATGTTCTCATGTTCCCACATAAACCCAGAGCAGGTATTCATTCTGGGCTCTTATGGTCACGCATTACTTTTAATACAGCTGACTGTTTGACAGAATGGGAGATCAACATTTACTTGCAATTGCAATCATAACACTAGATACCACCACACTTTACTAAATTGTCTCTTTCTATGTAATTATAACCACCTTCCAGAGGTTTATATTGAAATAACTCTTCTCTTTGTGCAATATTTTCACAGCATTCCTGCCATCCTCTTTCTGCATGTACACAACACTGGTTGCCATGACTGGATGGTTTCAGGACTCTACTCCCTTAGCTATTTTGGGTGTGGCTGCTGGTGCCATTGTTGGATGGCCATTCTCGGTTTTAACTGGGTAAAAATAATTTGTCATCGTTATCGGTAATAACTTTCTGAAACATGTAATGTATGCAATGCATTTATTTACCAAATGGGCCATCTTTTTACTTTTATAACAGTATACCTATTGCGTTTGACTTGCTGGTGTTAAAGAGTCAGTGGAAGAGTTTCATAACCTGGTCAGCTGTTGCTCTACTGCTGCTCTTGGTGAGATTGTCTATATATATTATCAATGTTAGTTTAATAATGGATCAGTATTTATATAGTTTGTCCCTCGCACATTCAGGGCATAATGGACAGGCAGTTTAAATTGTTAGGAATAATTGTTTTATCGTAAGATAAGTGTTAAAAGTATTACATTTTCAATTTTTTTTAGGTACCTTTAGTGGCTGTGGACTCATTTTTTTATGGCAAACTGGTTGTTGCTCCGCTCAATATTTTGTTGTACAATGTCTTCACACCACATGGGCCTGATCTTTATGGTAAATAACAGCTGTTACACATGTATAAAAATAAAATCTGTCAAATTACATCTGCATTTGATTTGAACTGTTTTCAACAATATAGAACAACATGCAGTATCTAAAGACATTTGTGTTTTGTTTTGTGTTGTTTAATTGTAGGCACAGAGCCGTGGCATTTCTACTTTGTAAATGGATTCCTGAACTTTAACTTGGTGTTTGCGCTGGCTCTATTTTCCCTGCCACTCACTGCCCTCATGGAGACGCTATTACACAGATTTAACGGTGAGGACCTTCTTGTATACCAATATTGACAAATCCCTGTTTAATGATCACTTTCTGGAAATTCATAGAGGACTGTTTACATTTTCAATCATCGGCGGTCATATAGTATTTTTCAATGTTTTCATATATTTTTTTCTGTAAGCTTATTTTACACATGTTGTTTGACCTGCAGTGCAGAACCTGGGCCGTCCATACTGGCTGACTCTGTCTCCAATGTATTTGTGGATGTTGGTTTTCTTCACTAGACCCCACAAAGAAGAACGCTTTCTATTTCCCATCTACCCTCTCATCTGCCTGAGTGGGGCAGTAGCCCTTTCTTCTCTACAGGTGTGTCTTTTTTTAATCAGAATTTGCTTCTTCTCTTTCTTTCTGGTTCTTGGTTCTGATGATGCAAAAAAATGTGTTTATTTTGTGGCAGAAATGCTACCACTTCCTGTTTCAGCGTTATCGCTTGGAGCATTACACAGTCTCTTCAAACTGGCTGGCTTTAAGTGCAGTTATGGTCTTTGCAGTGATCTCACTGTCGCGGTCTGTGGCTCTCTTCAGAGGTGTGTATACAGTTTAATAAATTTCCGCCCGGGGTCATTGTTGGTTTTTAAATACAATGATGGTTTAGATGAGATTGTTTTTCCGTCCACAGCCTATCATGCTCCTCTAGACCTGTATCCAGAGTTTCACCGCATTGCCAAGGATTCAACTCTACACTCAGTGCCCGAAGGCAGGCCTGTTAACGTGTGTATAGGCAAAGAGTGGTACCGCTTTCCCAGCAGCTTCCTCTTGCCACACAAGTGAGTGTCTAATGTCTAAATATTTTTGATTAAGTTGAAAAATGTTCATCTTCATTTTCAGTGTCACTTAAAAGAAATGATCGCCATAAGTTCTGAAATAAAATTTTGTGTCTTGTCATTTACTGTGTACAGTAATGACGGAAATTGACTTCCTAATGTTTTTTTATTGTATATGGTTTGACTTTTTTTTTTTTTTTAACTACTTTTCCTTAATTTTTAGTTGGCAGCTGCACTTCATCCAATCTGAGTTTAAAGGACAGCTGCCTCAGCCATACTCCTCTAGTCCTTTAGCAACACAGATTATCCCTGCGAATATGAACGACCAGAACCTAGAAGAGCCAACCAGATATGCAAGTTACTTTTTGCTTTTTTTTTATTTGATAAATGGATGCATACATTAATTAGCAGTGTCATTATGAATTACCTTGTTTTACTTTATGCAGGTGGATTTGCGCCATTGCCACTATTTGGTAGACTTAGACACAGAAGAGGAGACACTACTTGAGCCACGCTATTCTTCAAAAGAGGAGTGGAACATTATTGCTTATAAACCATTCCTTCAAACATCAAGGTATTGTTAAACCTGTTCAACTATAACAAGTCCTATTACTCAAATATTAAGTTTGTAAACACGGTGTGAACAATGAAACATTTTTTTTTCTCAGGTCATCGCCAATTTTTAGAGCGTTTTACATTCCCTTTATATCAGATCACCACACCACCTACAGACGCTATGTCATTTTGAAACCTCGACGGCAAAAGCAGACTCGTAAGCGGAGCCATGGCTGACTTTTAAACCCCAAATCTAAAGAACAAAAATCACTGACTTCCCCTTAAAACAGCTGGAATTTGTGTGTGAAAGTGTTTACAGGTGTATGGGCATGTATGTCTTTAAATGTTTGACCCTTTAAGAACACAAGTCTGCTTCAGGGCTAATGTATGTACGTGAGATAAAGCTGTGTGTGTGCTGTTGTTAGCTGGAAGGTTTTTGTGCGTACATGCATGTAACAGATGTCATACAGAGGCACAGTACGTAATTGAAAGGACAGGATATAAAGGGTTATAAAAATAATTCTCTGTACCAAACTTGAAGATGTTAAATTAGTGTCTACAGTCCAACAGGTCTTCTCTTTCTGTACTTAAAAAAAAATGAGTGTGGTGAGTGTTAGTGGACCAGATGGACAAATGTGAGAGCTTTATTCATTTAATAATTAAGTTAATAAAAAAAATTTGATTGTGACCATAAATCTCCCTTTTTTGTAATAAAAAATGACTTATTACTTTTAAATAGTTTTATTTTAAGTGTTTCTGTAACAAACATACAAACCACTCTCACAGTGAGACTACAAGGCATTTAAACATTCAGAATATATAACTGTTTATTTTATAATCAGTCATGCCATTGCTGTTGTCAGGCTGCAGGCACACTTAACTGTTTTAATAACCTTTTCACAAGGATCTTTATATATTCATTACAAACTTCAAAAATCCAGGACAGGTGAAGAGCTGTTTCTTCACAGTATACACTTGTTTAAGGCTTATTCCTTGTAGCTGTTTTTGTGTTGTTAGGTCATTAGAGGTAGCCAGTAAACAGACTAGGTTTTCTAATAAAAAACATTTGCAGGAGCAGACACAGCATTTACAAACCATAACCTGATCTGCCCAAGCAAAGGCAGCAACCAAGGCCATGCAAACAGACTGCCACTCTTGTGATCAAAGTCTCTCCAAATAACCCCTGTGCAAATCAAGGTTTATTTGATTTTTTGACCCAGTGTAAAGACTGTCTGGATCATTTAGTTATGAGCAGCTGACTTGCGTTGTATTCCAAGTTTAATTTATTTAACAGGTATTTAAGTGAATTTATTAATTAAACATGAAAAGAGAGGTTTTGTAATGCTTGTAAGTGTCAAGTACACTTTTGTTATTAAGACTTCAAGCTGATTTAAGTTTTTAGTTTCAGAAAAATATTTTGGGTGGACTATAGAAGCTGACAAGAGTGGGCATAAACAGATGGATAAAGCACTATAGAGCTGTACATCTTATATGATATATTTACTTTAATCAAGAACAACAAACCAAATCTCCTGATATGAAGTGGCAGCATTATATTAAATATGTGTAAGATCATTTGTAGCTTTTTAATACTGTTTACCATCACAGCAACAATATGGGACTGTGGATCACATCCCAAAGTGATTTGATTTGAATATACAGATGCCATTTTTATGCATTTATGAGTCACAGTAAAATGAGGTTTGTGTGGTTCAGTAGTTGTCTTGGTTCATCCAGTCCAAGTATCTCCTCCCACTATCCAGAGTCAGTCCGTTTCTGTAGTAGTCGACATTTGATTGGTAGGATTTGCGATGTCCGTAAGTGCCAAGGCTGGTTTGGAAAGTCTCCTCCTTGCCATTGCTGATGTATGTTTGATATAGGTCGGCTTTTACAGTGGGAGCTCCAGGCCTCAGTTTGGGGTCAAAGAGACTACTGTCATACATGTCATGGTCTGGATACACACTGGTGCTATAGTGCTCGCTCTTGGTTGTACGACGGCCGAGACTCCTGTCATAAACCTCTCTGTGCCCGGTGCGTCCCAGGCTTCTGTTGTTCACGTCCCTCTTGGCTGAACGGCCCAAACTTGTGTCATACAAATCACGGGTGCCACGACGTCCAAGGCTCAGGTCATTGAGGTCAAAGTTGAGGAAGCAGCTCTCCGTGCTGGCAAGTGTAACAAAGCCACTCTCTGTGTCCCGACCCCCGAGGTTATCGTAATCACCTGTGGGTGTGTCGGGGGAGGAGCATAGGAAAGAGGTATTCTTGGTGTGTGGACGCGTTGAAACAAGGTCGTCATCCTTCTGGGAACGAATGACGTTGTAGACATCGGTCGGAGCGGGGCTCGGGCAAAGGCCTGTCTCGGTCTGACAGACCTCTGATTTTTGCTCTGTCCCCCTTTTGAGCAACATGCAGAAAAAAATCAAAATATAAGAGGTTTTTAAGAGGTTAGATTTAGAGTAAATGGTATAGCCTACTGTTGATCAAATAAACAGCTCTGTGTATTGAACCTTCCTTCAGCATTATGAGTGTGTTCAGTCAGTAACCTGGGTGTGAGAAATATCTTGCCCAAGTAATGCTATCAGAAACAATGCTGTCTTTGCCTCCACAAGTTTCAAAGAGTGGTGGACTACAGCCTTAACTGGTTAGGCCTGGTAGGTTAGCCAAATTACTTGAATTAATTAGGTATTTCTTTTCACCCCTTTAGAGTTTTTTGACTTACTTACTGCCTTACCTTCTGGTAAACAGTTTAAAACAGCAGACTCCAGTCACTGTAAGGAACAGCAGTATCAAAGGGATGATAGGGATAATGATGTAAACCAGATTCAAAGCTGCAAACAAACACACACAGGCAAAGGATTAATCTCATTTTGACATTATTATTTAAAAAATGATAAATGAATGTAACGTGAACCTGTACTACGGTCCTGGTTGTGGTCACTCGGACTCCAGGGCAGCACCGAAGGCACGGCGTCTGCAATATGAGACTTTCATAGTGTCTAATATGTCATAATAATCATAGACTATTTAATACTACAACGTCTAATGCATCCTTACCTGATTGTGTGGTGTTCGGTGTAGACGGGGACACATCCACTGGTTGTTCTGTTAAAAAAAAACAAATATATGTTGAGTCTAACAGAAACTCAAAATCAAAATTAGACTTTGTCCTGATAATACCTGAAGTGTATTTGCAAATGAAGTTGTTTTTGGTTTCACAGTTATCATCGTTCCACTGGAACATGTAGAGTCCGCCCAGACCGGGGGGAGCTGAAGGCTGGTGGTACATTACCACACACACCTCGTAGCCACATGAGGGCTCATCCCAGTGCCAGTTTCTGTAATTCATCCCAACACAGTTTATTTTCCTGTAAAACGTCTAGATAACAGTCTAGTTTTCCACGTGCGTTTAGATTAGGCAATTCTAACAGCAAACACTGAAACGTTCGCTAAAAAGACTCATTTCCTCGGCCCTAGTTTTACCTGTACGTGGACCTGCTGCCGTCCAGCCAATAGTATTGCGACGAACAGTCCGTGCTGCTGTCCCCGTCTCCATGGTTACGCCGGAGTCCTATCCAGAAGTCTCCATCCGTGGGACGCAGCTCGGTGATGAGCTGCTCTATGGTCTTCTGCTCGGATTCGGACTCCACGCTGAGCAGCTGCCCCCCGTCCCGTTTGCAGGCGAGCTCAGCCTCTGCGAAGTTCAGCCGTCGCCGTAGCTCAGAAAAGTATGCTAGTTTGAAACACGGCTTTCCTTTTCCTTTGCACACCCGCTGTCCTGCACACACATGCTCAACAATATGAGCAGCCTCATAAAACAATAAGACGTGTTATTTAACTCACTGTAGCCTACCTCTGGCATCAAATATGTCCGCTTTCAATTAGTCCAACATCACGAGAAGCGAGACCGAAAAGACAAAACATACATCCACATGTCATTTATATTTTAATCATTTATATTTTGATAATGTAGGCCTTTATAATTACAGGTTCCTGTGCATTTTGAAATAAAATACAGGTAGGCTTACATTTCTGTCAAATTTACCAAAAATCAGTGAGTTGTAACACTACCAGTTATTTCAATAAATAAAAAATACAGGCACATTATAGATGTTATTACGGTAATAATAGTAAATTATAGTAGTAAATAACAATAACTATAAAACAAGCCAGTGGATTTTACAACAAATACTGGTATGTCATGTTATGTTGGACTCCAGTGTAACTAAAATGTTTTATTTTTATGATTAGATGATTAGATTAGATGTGTTTTTTTTCCATATTGTCGAACATTATATAGGCTACTGGATTTTATGGATTTCTATGGCCAGTATTGCAGGGTTTTTCAACAGTGATAATCACATGGTTTTATTTGCAGACTTACCTGTAATGAGACTTGTGGCTGCAGCTGGATTAAAACAACATAAAAGCAGAAGGTGTGAGAAGATGGTCAACAGGTCCATATCTGTTATAGCTGCATTCAATTCAGAGCTTCTTTGTCATCCTGTTCATCTGAAGTTTATATCAAAAATCAAAAGCTGCTTTGAGGAAATAGAGACTCCCAGCTCCCAGACTCCAACTGCACTGATGAAACTATAGACAAATGGTGGGGAGCCTATACAGTGTGGTCTGAAAGTGAGTGGGAGACAGAAGGAGGAGCATGAAGAGGAACAAGAAAGAAGTGTGTGTGTGTGTGTGTTTGGGAGGGGGCTGTAATCTGTTAAGAGCAGTCTTAATGATTGGGGCAGAAGGCTGCATCGATCCCAAGACATCTAATCCTGCAAGTGCTTCTCATTGTAAACGCTGACAAGAGGCAGATTTCACTCCTGCCTTTATTACTTAGGCTTCGGGATATTATCATTACAAAAGTATTACGTGAAAATGATCTCCTCTAACCCGATCAGAGATGTATTAAAATTTTTACTTAACAGCTATGCCACTGCATCTTTATTGAGTTAAGTTCAAAGTGGGCGAGATAACTTTTTCTAAGAGTGGACAGGACTGCAGTGTCATTTTTGTTGTTCTTTAGAATCCCCAAAATATGTCAGCAATGTGGATTACATTCCTAAAAATACAGCTGCACTGAAATGAGAGTGAAGTCATCAGGTTTGCACTGGTGAGGTTAGGTGAGACTTGACTGACAAGCACACCTGGCTGTCAATATTTTTCCATTGATGCTTACATAGAGCTGTCATGACATCACTGTTTTACCCACAGTGGAAAGAGCTTAGGCAACAGTCCCGACAACTACTGAAAAAGCCTGTAAGACTAAGCTAATGTCAAAAGATACTTAAGTTTAGACAATATGTATGCCAACTAACTCTATATGTATGTTTTAAGTTGTGACGCAAGTTTAGTTTCTGGCTGGCAAGATATGCACACTTTGTTTTTAAGTTAGTTTCTCTGTTTCATGTCAAGATAAAAACGTTAGTGTTGCTTTAAAGGAGAAGAGTAAAATCTCCAGGTACAGATCCACCTTTTTCAAATCAAATAAGAACTTGGCTAGAAAGGTAAAGTTTAAGTTTGATTCTATTGTATAAAGTTATTAAGCTTAAGAGTCTACATACTGTATACTTACAGTACTGACAATAAGCAATGGAGACTGAAAAACACACAGAAAGTTAGCCAAAATAAGCCCTACTCCTCTTAAGAGGCTAAATGTTGGCACTCAAACTCCAATCCAAAAACTGTAGAATTTGGAGTAGTGTACATACAACATCTGTAAGAAGAAGGAACAATCACTCAATAAATAAAATTACATTTAGTTTTCAACATTAAAGACCATCATTTAACTCAGTTATTCAGTTAAAATTAAGTCATATTTCTATTTTTTGTTCAGTTTGTGTCAGAAGCAGAATGAGTGTGGCATTGCTCAGGACTCCCCCTACTGGTACAAAGTGATAAAGCAGGAAAGTGCTTTAAAATGATTAAACAATGAACTCAACATATGAAAACAACACACTGACAATTATCATTACTGACATTTACAGTCCTGTTTAAAATACAAGAACATAATAAAGGGCAAGATAAATAAATTCAAGTTGTATCATTTTTGTATCAAATGCTAATCATTGCATAGAATTTCATTTTATCAGCAGTGCCATGTAAATCCAGTGTAAACATACTTTGAGTATGATTGCTGAGACTGCCACTGCCACGCATCATTATGTAGATAATATATCACAAATAAATGGTGACGGTTTCTAGAATCCTCCAGATAATTTCATACTCTAAGAGGCACATCAGCAGAGGTCTCTGATGCTTATGCACGTGCCTCTGCTTTTCTAAGCACTACAGAGAAGAAAGTGTATGTATGCACTTCTTAATGGTAGTAATTTCTAAAATGGCCCATAAGGTTGATTTAGAGCTTGTAGAGAGACAGATCAGCCACAATTTAAACAGCGGGATGCTTCATCAGGAATATGCTGCGTGTGCTAACGCTGAATAGGGAGAGGGGCGTGTGTTGCAGTGGGGTGGGCGGGGGGCATTGTGCACTGTGAGCATGTGTGCAGCTCTGTCCAGCTAATCAGTTTACCTATAACAGATTGGTTTCAGGCAAAGGGCTGCATCTTGGATAATGCTGCAGGGAAATTGGGGTTAACAGGTATCAACAATAACAGTTAAGACAAAGAGGTAACTGAGTCTTCCACAGGGATCCAATAAAAATTATTCCCGTTTTAAATTTCCTCCTTGTTTATGGCATCTCAGGGTACCAAAGGGTTTCATTCAATTAAAGCCTCTCCCATTTGTCCCTCCTCTCACACAGTCTGTCTTCTCTATCTCTGCTCCATTCATCCCAGTTAGTTAGTTAGGAGAAGCCAGATGAGTGCACCCATGGGAGCGTACACTCATAGGTCGAGGATATGAGGGAACACCCATCTTGAAAATCCACCACTGCTCTCTGCTGTCGGACATTTAGCCAATAGCCATTACTTGGGAAATGACTATGTATGTATATTTTTATTGAGTTAAAGGATGACAGGATAATGTTCAACCACAGATCATAGTATCACAGTCTAAGATCATCTGAAGCTGTTAAAATGCCTCAATCTCAACTAATTCTTTGTAATGCATTAGCTTTTCAGTTATAAAACCAAGGCAATGAATGACAAACTCAGTTCATTTCCATTTTAAAGACAGAAAACCTAATTACTCAATACAAAAGGACTGAAATGTCCAGCAAATCCAATTGAAATAGTTGAAGTTGGCATGCAGCCAGAGTGAGTGTCCGCAATGCGTAGGCCTGCACAGAAAACTGGAATTGGGCCTGAGTCACTGACCCAAGGGGAGCCGCACCACTCTCTCAGCAGAGCTTAAAGCCATAAAAGTGTTTTGATTAAACCTTTTAAGTGCTGTAGTAATTCTTTAAGAAGACTCTGTAGTATGCTTTTCAAAAAAAAAAAAAAAAGGTAAAAGGAGTTTTTCTTGTAAATGTGTGATATATTTGTCCTGGGAACAGTTAATTTAGTCCTAAAGTTCCTTTGGGAATTTAGCTGCACTATAAATTGAGTGGCTGTGGCTGCTCAGTAGTAAGATGTGACCTGTGCTGTCAAACTGAAAATTGACAAAGGGCTTAGTAATTAAGACTCTAGTAGTTAAAACCCAGACCGAAGGACCAGCTTTGGTCAGAACTGAGCCATGTGTGAATGTAATGTATGTAATAATTAATATGATTGTGTTGTTTTAAAGCCTTACAAGCCTGACTCTTAGTTTGATCACTTTTAACTTATATTTAGTCTGTGTCATTTTAATCTGTTTTATCATCATTTGGTTGCTATTTCTTGTTGTTGTGTTTGCTTTAATTTACTGCAGCTTTCAATTTACTGCAAGCCTGCATAATTAAACAGATGCACCATGTAGCACAGTATGTGGCAGAAAACATTTTTATTGTCAGACAGCAAATGCCAGTTGCTAAGCATTTAATTAAGCTTTAATTAAAACATGACATAAGAGTTTTTGTACCCTTGTAAAAGTTTTTTTTCTGAGCTTCATACAAGTCCGTAGACTGTACAAAAGGGTTTGGTTAGTCCACAAATGTAATTGGTGCATAAGGCTGACCTTCCTTCCCAAGAATAGATTTGAGAAAAGGTACAACTTTAAAAAGATTCAAATGAAAATCTCTGGAGTTGTCATCTGAGTTAACAGGTCCATTCCCTTTGCATGCCGGCATGATCTTGGTTCCCCAGCTCACCAATGCCACCTGTGACATTAATTGTTACTGCTTTTAATACACTCTTAAGCCATTTGTTAGAATAGTTTGAATAATGTTTGCTACAAAACAGCATTTATTAGTAAAAACTATTCTGAAGGCAATTTATTTGTATGTATACAGAAAACATGACTAACTTGTATTGTGCGCCTCTCGTAGTTCTTAAACACAGCTCCTCCTGAGTCACCTGCAGCCAAAGACAGGACGGGGCAACCAGATATCAGATATTCAAGTAAATCTGTGTTTACATTAGCTTTTTTGTTCTGTGTGTATGTGTTTGTTTTGTGTATGTATTGTTTAATCTTACTGGTCTAAGTAATAATTTTAATAACTTGTCGGCTACAGTAGTTTTGGAAGACTCTTGGTTAGACTTTTTTTTGGACAGGCAGTGTAAAGGCTATTGAGCTGTCTGGTCTTGGTTCTGAAGCAGCTAATTTAGATGGCAACTTTAAGTGGGAAGATCTGTTGATACAATTCGTAGCTACTTTAATGTCTGTTTTTAAAAAGTGCATAAAGCAAAAACAAGACAAGCTGAATCAATGGACGGCCGTGTTTAGCTCCACCTTTTAAAACATCTTGAAAAGTGTGCCATACTGAACTGAATCTTCCCACTTTAATCAAATAAAGCTTATGTGTCCACGTCCTTTGTGCAACAGCATTTACCTTTGCTATATAATCAGCTTGCCTAGCCCTAGTTGTAAAAAAGTGTTTAACAATGCACAAAAACATACCTTGACATGATATTTTATCTAAATATGGATGCCGACCTCCGGTGCAGAGGAAGTTTTCTGTCACAGCCTCTGACACATTGTTTGTTGTAATGTTCGGTGCCAATAGTGCTTTCTCAATACAGCCATGTCTCTTCATGGGAGATGGGAAGGAGATGCCGGTGAATACAAAGTGAATGTCATGTAAGAAAGCAGGAATAATAGAAGAAAAACTCACATTTTCCCCAAGCTTCACACGTGCCTCTTTTTCTTCAAGTTTTTTCTTAGTCAAAAAGGTTAGCTGATCATAGTTTTTTATCAGGAACTGTTCTGTGATGAATCAGGAAAATAGAATTATTTAACCACAAACGCCTGTAGTTGCTGCTGGGTTACACATTTTTTTCTAACAGTGAAAAATGCATCAATGAGACTGAGCAGAGCATTTTGTTTTAAATGTACAGAGACAGTATAAACACGACCAACAGTGCGCCCCAAGAAGAGATGTTTTATTTTAGAATGTATTTTGTGACAGCTCACCCTGCTCCTTGCAGGTCATTTCCTTTCTTAATGCACTATTGGTCTCCTCAGTGCAGGGAATGCAAATAGGTCTGAAAAATAAGTTTCTCTTAATAAAAAGCCAGCTTTTAACTTTTTGAAAGAAAGCAGTGAACATTTCAAAACATGAAAGATTAACATAAATTAAAGATGATGTGTCCCTGAAGTGGCAGAATAGGTTTAATGAGCAAGGTACATGTTTATTACCTCAATGAAGTGGCTATAGGAGCATCTTCTTGAAGTTCAATAAGAGCCACATCATAGTCATAAAACTCTATTACACCCTTATTTCTTTTGGCAGAAATATCGTAGTTTGGATGTATGTGGACCTTTTTCACTTCTGCAGACAACAAATCAAAGCCGTTAACTGAATCTGACAAAAGGAATATCCATGTAAAATGGAGTATTTTATATACCTAACACTTGGCTTTCCGACACGTCCACACTGACTGTATTATTATTAGTTATGAAGCAGTGGGCTGCCGTCAACACAAAACGAGGAGAAACCAAAGAGCCAAGACAACTTTTTGATCTTCCATCAGCCTTCAATGACAAACATGTTGCTTTTCAAAAATGCCCTTTTCAGGACAAAAATACTTTTTGATTCAATAATAATTGATTACTATTTGTTGCTTCAGTAGAGTAATGATTATACACTACTGCAGATTCAGCTTGCCAGTAAATAGCAACAATGAATTACCGTAACTGTGAGATATATGACCCAGGGAAACTTTTTTCTTCTTTCGTTGCTGTCCTCAAGATATCCATAATCCCTAAAGAGACCACACAACCCCTTGACATCATCTTCATCTGCATAAAAAATACAGACGTAGAGTTATGTAAACACATTTTTTTGCAAAACAGTAAGTACATGTGTTTTGTATTTGTAAACTTCAGAAATGGATTTCCATTCTAAAATCCAACTGGACCAATTGTAACTATCTAAAATGTGGGAAGCTTGTTTTTCAAACTGCGTCAATCCAGAAGAAACGTATGTGTATCCAGTTTGTTCAGAGGCAATTTAACCTGCGTCCATTCTGCCCCCAGGAAATGCAACTCAAAACCACAGGGACTAGATTAATTAGTTGTATAGAACAGAAAAAGAATTACAATGGCTGACCAGGCCATCTTGCACTTACTGATAATCTCTTCAAAAATTTCATCCAATTCATCAGCGTTCTTCAGTCTGAAGTAATGCCTAATGCCGACTCCAACTGTAAGAGGCTTCAAAATTTCATCATAAACTGGATTACCAGTGGCAAAAATATAAATGTCTGTAATACAACGAAAGAAGTTAATCACTGTGCTATGATCATATTTTTGAAAGATTTATATTGTAAATTATAAAATTCTAAATCATGTCCTCACCAAGGTGTTCTTTCCTTATATGTTCTTGGTTCATATAAACCAAAGACTTTATCTCTTCCACAGTTTGTGTTGGTGCACCTCCCATGTTATAACCCCCTGTAAAGAAGTGACCCCCAGACAGATGTTTAATGTACCTTTTTCATTTTCACTGTAAGTATCTCTCAACAGTGCTATTCAAGAAATACATTTTCTAAAGTTACCATCTGTAAAAAGTATAATCACATGTTGATGTTGGGGAAAATTCTCCTTTCGTTGCTTAAGAATTGCCATTTTTTCCAGGAAACTCTTAAAAACTGCATTCAGATTTGTTCCAATTTTGTCTCTACCTTAAAGTAGAAATATACAAAGTAGGTCAGGCTCATATAAATATAATGTAAAACAGCATGCACTTATGGACTCTGTTTGACTCACTTTTTATTTTATAGTTTTCGAACTGATTCAAATAATGAATTCGTTCTTTCTTGCTCTCAGAGAACTCAAGAATGTTAATGACTTCATGGATTTTGGAAGCAAAGAAAACTACTTCATAGTTTGGATACACAGAGAAATCCTCAATCTGTGGACACAAAACCTCAGATTAGTAAAAATATTTGAGCAAGCAATTGTTTCAACAACTCTTTAGGTGTTAAACTGCTGTTTGACATCGAACTGCTCCACGTCATATTTCAAATCAAGCATCCATTTCAGAAAAGCAAGCACACACACAAGTTGCTTTAGGAATGTCTTTTTCAGATCCATAACGCACGTGTGGACTGGTTGAGCACCTTTGTGAGCACCATTGCACCTTTGTGAATGTATAGAGCTGGTCCAGTGTTCCCCAACTCGGACAAAATCACATAGATTCTTCTGAATCAAATGTTTAAATAACAAAACAACATCAACAACATCAATATTTTAGGATCTTTTGAAGAACACTTACGCCTTTACATGATATTGTCATGGATAAACTGTAAATACCACAGGAGTCCAGTAACAAGACACTGCTCAGGTTCAGGCCATCCCACACAATAAAGCTCCTCCAAGACTTCCTATCTTTGCTAATGTGAGCACTGAAGTATTAAAGTATAACAATGAAGTACCCAGCTAGTCCTTTCTAGCACCCTTTCCAAACTCCAGGGAGGTCCAATACGATGCACTGCTCCCACACAAGCTGAGACCCACCAGCAAAGGGATTTTATATGTCACTATTGAGATTGGATCACACTTTACATATATTTTTTACCTTTTTAATAAGTGCCAGAGCAGCATCCTTTGCATTTCTATAGTCCTCCTCATCTATGCTCTCGGAGATGTCCACCGCAATGTAAATGTTAAGTGTCCCATTCCGAGTTAACTTGATTGTTTTTCCTGCTTGGGTTTCATCTGCGCAGAAAACAACCAGTGTCACAGTCGGACTGTGTTCGCCAAGCTTTAAAATACTGTAAGTTAAACTGTCAAAAGATTACTTACTGACTAATAGAGAAATGGTGTTTTTGATTTCGCCACCAAACGCCTGCGAAACCTCCCATGGTGAATCATATGTGTGTTTGTCTGCATGCAACCAATAACACATGATAATTAGAAATCCAGTTTCTTTGAAACTAAATTATTTCTTTCACAGTTCTAATGTTTTCACGGGCTCACAGTGCCAGTGGTCACAGTTTGTAATATTCTTGGATTTTCTTAAACCATAACAGTTATGAGTCTTGAACCAAAGGAGCAATGGCAGCATGTTAATAATATGATAATATTAATCAGTAATAAACAAAAATACAAGCTTCTGCTGGTTGTATTTTAATAGTTCCTGATAATCCTTATTCAGAAAATAGCATGGCAGCTAGATTTGTTGCTAGCTTTGCCTTATGTTACAAAGGCGCTTTTACCATATTTTGATTTGTTTTTACAGGGAGCTCCCATTGTAACGAATAGACATGGACAAACCGAACACAAACTTAGTAATTCAATAAAATGTTGGTCAAATGGAAACAGAGGTTGCTGTTGTTTTCAATATTCTGGGTAGTAGACATGACACCTCACATTTATGCAATGAGTTGATTGTCTATTGTGACGATTAATTCTTCATTCTTCTGCACCAGCTTCAGCTGCATCTGCTTCAGAGGCAACTCGTGTAACTACATTGTGTCTGTTTGGTAGCGGTTTACTCTCTAATAAGAAATAAGGTTTAAATAAACCTAAGGCATTTACAATTTGCATTGGCCACAACCACATTTTTAACTGTTACTTTACTTTCATGTTTATAAGTGGCACACAGAATGCCTGGGATCCAAAGAGCGTAAACACATCTGTATACTGTTGTTACTAGTTGTAATGTATATTATAAGATTAAAAGAGTAGGTATTTACAGTAGCATGTTGGCTCTTGGCCGCTCCACTGGCCATTCAGTTGACACTCTCTTTCTTCTGAACCTATCAAAATCATGTTGCTTCTGCATCCGTATGTTACTTTTTCTCCAATTTCATAAATGTTTCCTGACTTCCTCCCGCCTGGTGGGATACCAGGATCAGGACAATCTCCAGCTGCAATAAAAATACAAAGTTACATATTAGAGTTTGAAACAAAGGAGTAATGTTGAGCACCAGGTGAGCAATCAATACTTACAGTCGCGACGACATACTGGGTTGGAGCCACTCCACTTCCCGCTGGACAAACAGGTGCGTTGGGATGGGCCGTTTAGATTGTATCCTGAGTAGCACTCATATGTGATTTGATTTTTAAAATAGTACTTCCTGGATTCAGAGATCGGTAAAATGTGACCATTCTCCAGGACAGTTGGATCCGGACATTGAACCACTACAAAAGCAAGCCATTAGTCAGAGAAACATGAGCTAACACAAGGCTGTGCATGAGTGACTGCCTGTGTTAAAATGACTTACACTTGCAACTTTGTAATCTTGGCTCAGGATCCCACAGGTTATTAAACTGACACTTAAGGGTCAGAGCAGGATAAGGGTAGTAACCCTCGTCACACTGGTATCTGAGAATGCTGCCTTGTTTAAACTGATTTGACAAAGTGTAATTACCTCCTACAATCCGTATTCCTTGCCTTTTGCAGTCACACCAAACTACGTCTCCTGTAAAAGGTCACATTTTAGAGGGTTATCTTCAGAAACAATGTGATTTAACCTTTTTTGTTTTCTTTTAGTATTTCTTACAAGCAGAATGAGTTTATTTACAAATTGATTTTGTAGGACATGACACATCTTTTAACCAGAATGATAAATGCTTGGAAGGCTCTTACCTATGTTCAGGAGACCTAAAAATACAGCCATCCACCTCCAGTCGACAGAAAATCCCATCTTGATTCTTAGACAAGAGCTACCAATGTGTCTCCGAATGAGCTGTGATGGTAAAACCAATGAAAATCTAAGCGCACTCAATTACTTATTAACTGCATTACAAACAAATATGTCAATCAATAATGTGTGTTGCAGAAAACATCCAGGGTTTTGGTTAAGTACAGCTTTAGTTTTCTTTTTTCAAATCAAGCAGCAACTCAAAAAGGTATAATAATCAAGTTTGGACACATGTTTATGTCTGTATTTTCTTTGTCATTAAGGGAGGAATGTAGCTCTCTCATCCAATCACAGCAAACTGCAGAATAGAAAATGACATGACCAAAGTTAAATCGAAGGCCATAAACCTTTTTTAGACCTTTACTGGAACAGACGATGGGGCATAGGGTCAGGTTTGTTTACAGAATCCAGGGTATTATGCCTTTTAAAATATGCAATGCAGTCTATTTATTATAGAAACCTTAATGTCACGTTCATTTGTTTGAGCTAACCTAAATACCATAGCTATACATGTAACTTTACAATGACATGTGGAAACAACATTTTGTACAAAGGCAAATGTTTGCTTAGTCAATTCCCAAAACCCTACACTAGCACTACAATATGCACTGCTCCTGGAACCATTTCATGCAGTACCACTAAATGCTGTATGAAATGCTCCCTCTTGCAAGAAAATAAACTGTAACCGTCTATTTAAAAATTTTATATGGTGCTGTCTCCGTCATCTCAATTCTTGTCAAACCCTAACTAATTTAAGTCAGATTATCTTTGCTCATATTGAACGTGAAGTATAATCTCTTTTAAACCCTTTGATATTGAACTCTGAACTTGAGCTGAACATGTGATCACAAGTTACGAGCAATTTAAGAATGTTGAAATGCAAATGGTTGAGATGGAGCAAAAGGAGTACATATCCACAAAGACATTAAACAGGCATTTGAAATAAAAAAGTGGTTACTGTGACATTTCAAGGACAAGCCTGTCGAGGTGGTACAATAGTATTGCTCTGTGTTGTGTGCACTTAAGGACATTATTCCATCTGTAAAATACAGGTGAGGACATTTGCCCATGGCTCCAGCAGGTCAAACATGTTTTGGACGACTGTGGTCTGTCCTACATCTGGGCCTCACAAGCATTTAACAATTTGAACTGGCTCACACTAACTGTGGAACAGGTCCTAAAAGATCAGTTTACTCAAAGGTGGCAAAGTGACATTATGGACATAACTTCATGTGATATTTATGCAGACGTTACACAGTATTATGCTTTGTGCTCCAAACAATGTATATGGTCATGAGCAAATAAAAATGTATATAAATCAAATGAAACATGGAAGATTTAAATTAAATATGACCTGGCCCTCACTCAGTCTAACTCATATTTACTTTGGCCCTCTGCCTTTATGGTTCCCATCAGAAGATCACAGATTGATGCATTACTGTCCCTGTTCGACATATTGTGAGAGCTGTGTGCTATAGGCTCAAAAAAGGCCTACATCATTTAATAAAAAAAATACAACAGAAAAAGAAAATAGTTAACACCCACTACTGGCTTCAAAGCTGTAAAAATGCCCTTCTATATGGTATAAACAAATATTATATTAAAAAAAAACGCTATAAGAACATATTTCAGAGCGTGCACAAACATGACACATGACACGAGCAATGACTTACATTTAGTATATTTATTTAGTATTACATGGTGATTATGTCAAAAACAGCAAAACTTTACAGAGAGTTTATTACTGTATTGGTGCAGATTTTATTAGGCATGGGTAAGATAAAAGTTTTCTAGTCCACAAATACGAGTGGGGCATAAGGCTGGTTCTCCTTCCCGAGGATGGATTTGAGAAACGGGACGGCTTTGAAAATATTGAAATGAAAATCTCTCGAGTCTTTGTCCGACCTCACATCATTCGTACCAAGAACACAGCTTTCCATCAACTTGTTTCCCCAGCTGACCAATGCAACCTGTTGAAAGACAGATTTGTAGAATCAATTTACCAGCCACTGACTGAATGTATGAACTCAGTATGTGCTTGTGTTGCGACGGAGCTGCGTACCTGTATGGTGCGATTCTGGTAGTTCTTAAACACTGCCCCTCCAGAGTCACCTACATTAAAGACATATTCTTACATTTAAATATGGCCTAATATTTGTATCCACATTTCTACTTGCATATTGACGTATATTTTAGACATACCTTTACATGCTATTTTGTCAACCTCTGGAAATGTACCTCCAGTGCAAAGAAAGTTGTCGTTCACGACCTCTGACACATCTTTGGTGGTGATGCCTGGGGCTAGCAGTGCTTTACTAATGCAGTCTGGTCTCTACATATGGCATATGATGGGGATTTAGGTGACTATGACAGATTAACAAGTAAGAAACAAGGGAAAAAAAGGAAAAAAAAAACTTACATTGTCCCCGAGCTTCACAACAGCATTTTTTTCAAAAAAGTTTTTCTTTGTCAAAAAGGTTAGCCTTTCATTGTTTGTTATTAGGAATTGTTCTGTAATTGATAAAACATATTTAGATTCAATTATATTTTACAGGAGGGTTACACAAATCAATTCAAATGATATAATTGATTAACGTGACCAACAATAACAGGTAAGGTTTTGTGACAGTGTGGGGCTCACCCTGCTCCTTGCAGGTCAAAACCTGTCTCAATGCGCTGTTGGTCTCCGCAGTGCAGGGGATACAAATAGGTCTGAAAAAGAAATGTCTTATGTATTAACTGGAGTTTCTCTCAATAAAAATCACAAAGTTAACAATGATTTTCTTTTTTTTAAACAACGTATTAAACAGGGGTTTAAAGAGGGCAGTGAACAACAACAAAAAGGATTTATCTTTGCAACTTCTTTTCAAAGTTATCACCAAAGCTATTTCCCAACAATAAGAGAGCACATTAAATCAGAACTTCTTACCTCAGTGAAATGGTGATAGGTACATCTTTCACAAGTTCAATAAGAGCCACATCATAGTCATAAAACTCCTTTACGCCATGATTCTTTTTGACAGAAATATTGTAGTTTGGATGCATGTGGACCTTTTTCACATCTGCAAACAACAAACCATAACTGTTAACTGAACCTGATCCAATATAATATACATATAAAAGTGTATTTGATTGTATTACCTAACTGATCATTTAACACCTCCACTTTGATGTTCTCAATTAAATTATCAACAGTGAAGCAGTGACCAAAGAGCCAAGACAATAGGATGTTTTCTCAGGTGTCTAAAACAACAAATAATAAACATATATATATATAATTATATACAGTAAATCATGTTGATGTTGCATGGTCAACTTTGCATTCGTCATAAATAAACAACCAAACATTAAAATCTTTACCAAAACAGAAACAGACATGACCCAGGGAAACTTCTTCCTTTTGTTTTCGGTGATTTCCATGTCTTCATAATCCCTGTAGAGACCACACAACCCCCTAACATCTTCTTCATCTGCATAAAAAGGAGATTCAATAAAGTTAATCAAGATAACTGTAAGATTAAGAAAAAGACCACAGCACTTACTGATAATCTCATCAAAGGTTTCATGCAGTTTTTCCAGATTCTGTAGTCTGAAGTAATGCTTGCCACCGGTCCCAACTGTAAGTGGTAAGAGGCTGGCCTCATAGATCTGATCTCCAATGCCAAAAATATAAATGTCTGTGATAAAAGAAAACAGGAATGGACTGATTATTATGACAAGCAGAGTAATGCATAGGGTGAATGATTCTGTTAAAATCAAAAGCAACTCAAATGTGCTCACCAAGGTGTTCCATCCTCTCCATTTCGTTGTTCATATAAACCATTGACTTGATCTCTTTCACAGTTTCTACAGGTTTACCTCCCATGTTATAACCCCCTGCAAAGAAGTGAACCACAGACAGCTGTTTAATGAGAGTCTAGCATCATCTTATTAAGAATGTGTTTGTCTATAGAGAAAATAAAAACAGTGTAAGAAATGAAATGAAACTACCATCTGTAAAAATAATGATAACATGTTTATGTTCTTTAAAGTTTTTTTCTCGTTCCTTGATAATGGCTATTTTTTCCGAGAAGGCCTTAAAGACGGCGTTGAGATTTGTTCCAGCTTGGTCACGCCCTGTGCATTAAAACACATATAGTTAAACATGGTCATAATAAATAAGAAAAATACAATAAGCATGACTCACTTTCGATTTTATAGTTTTTCAGTTGAATCAATAAATCAGCGAGGGACTTTTTATTGTCATTAAAAAATGATAAAATGTCAATAGCTTCATGTGGTTTTGAAGAAAAGAAGAGGACTTCATAGTTTGGATTCACAGAGAAGGATGAAATCTGTGAACAAGAGATAAATAAAGATGATAAAATTAAACACATACAGACCTGACTGAGTGCTGTAAATATTTAGTGAATACAATCCATTGTTTTTCTCTACCTATAGGCATCTATTTTGTTGAATCATTTAAATATTTGTCAGTGTGCACAGTGTGCATCGGCAACAAGCCAACAGACTACGGAGCCAAGAAGCTCCAATAATGTACTGCTGTTCCTGCAGCCTAAGCGATGTCTCTGCATGTTATAATGCAGTGCTTATGAAAACATTTACATTTAGTCATTTAGCAGACGCTTTTATCCAAAGCGACTTACAAGTGAGGAAAACAATGGAAGCAATTTCAACAACACAAGGTAACAAAAAGCATAAGTGCACAAAAAACTAGTCAGTTAAAAACCTAGCACAGTAATCAAAGCCAAGAATAAGAATTTTTTTTATTTATTTATTTTTTTTTTGGAAAAGGAATGGTTAGAAAGGAAGTAAAAATCAGTGTTTGTCAGTCAGGTGTTGACGGAAAAGATGTGTTTTCAAGCGTTTTTTAAAGATGGCTACAGAATCTGCTGAAAGTGCGTGAGAGTGATTATTTTCCTTTTTGGGATGGTACCACCAGACATTGTTCATTTGCAGAGCGCAGGGATCTGGCAGGAACATAGGTCTGTATTAGTGAGTGAAGATATGAGGGGGCAGAGCCAGTGGTGGTCTTGTAGGCCAAGAGCATAGCTTTGAACTTGATGCGGGCATCAACCAGGAGCCAGTGTAACCTAGTGAAGAGAGGAGTTACGTGCGCTCTCTTCGGTTCATTAAAGACTCTTGCCGCTGCATTCTGAATCAGCTGCAGAGGTTTGGTTGTGCAGGCAGGGAGTCCAGCCAGAAGAGCATTGCAATAATCCAGTTTGGACAAGACAAGAGCTTGAACTAGGATTTGCGTAGAGTGCTCCGATAGGAAAGGTCTAATTTTCCTAATGTTGTAGAGGATGAATCTACAGGGCCAGGTGGTGCTGGCAACATGACTTGTGAAGTTTAGTTGATCATCAATTACCACTCCCAGATTTCTGGCAGTGCTGGACGGTGTAATGGTTGATGAGCCTAGTTGAATGGAGAGGTTGTGGTGGGTCTTTGGGTTGGCAGGAATCACTAGCAGTTCTGTTTTTGTAAGGTTCAGCTGCAGGTGATGGTCCTTCATCCAAAGTGAGATGTCACTCAGGCACGCCGAGACACGAGCAGAGACCGTCAGATCATCAGGTTGAAATGACAAGTGGAGTTGAGTGTCATCTGCATAGCAGTGATAGAAGACAAGAGGATGTGATGGTTAACGGTGTCAAAGGCAGCAGGCAGATCCAGTAAGATGAGTACAGATGACTTGGATGTTGCCTTTGCCAGTCTCAGGGCTTCGATGACTGAGAGCAGTGCAGTTTCGGTGGAATGTCCGCTCTTGAACCCAGACTGGTTCTGGTCCAGGAGGTTGTTTTGTGTGAGAAAGGAGGAGAGTTGGTTAAACACAACTCGCTCCAGAGCTTTGGCAGTAAAGGGAAGGAGGGAAACCGGTCTGTAGTTTTCTAAGAGTGAAGGGTTGAGAGTGGGTTTCTTCAGTAGTGGTGTGATGCGGGCCTCTTTGAAAGCTGTGGGGAATGACCCAGTGGAGAGAGATGAGTTGATGAAAACAAGTCACAAAATCAGTCACATTTGAACCCCAAAAGGATTGATTAAATGTCACACTTACAGTTTACATTACTGCCTGTTATTCCACAAGTCTGCATATTTATGCTGACTTGTGCCCGCTACTGCGGCAGTAGCTCAATGGGTAAAGCGGTTGTCCTTCAACCGGAAGGTAGGCGGTTCGATTCCTGCTCTCCCCACAGTTCATACTGTTGTGTCCTTGGGCAAGACGCTTAACCCACCTTGCCTCTAGTGGCTGTAACACTGGTAATTACTATAGAACAATGTAAGTCGCTTTGGATAAAAGCGTCAGCTAAATTAATAAATGTAAATGTTATCACCAGCATTTATCAACAACAAGATGTTCATAAAACTTGGCCGACCATTTGCTTAAAGGTCCAAAAACAAAACTGCTGACTGCTAGCAAACACAAGGAATTACATGTGTAACTAGTATGTCCTGTGAATACTACACATCTGCAGAGGTGGGTAATGAGTTACAATTACATCCAGACCAGCCCGTACATCCTCGTCTGCCCCCTGGTTATCCGATGTTCTACGCGAGCATCGCACCAGCCTCCAGTCAGCTGAGAGAAAATGGCGCAAGTCAAAAGATCTCACTGACCTCTCTATCTACCAGTCTCTCCTCTCTAATTTCTCTGCTGATGTCTCTTCTGCAAAAACTGACTACTACCATTCTAAGTTAATCAACTCACCTGACTCACGCACTCTCTTTAAAACCTTCTCTGCCCTCCTTTGTCCGCCTGCTCCCCCTCCTTCATCAGAGTTAACAGCTGATGATTTTGCGTCTTTCTTTGTAAAGAAAACAACTGCCATCAGCAGTCCGTTTTCTGCGCCAGCACCTGTTGAACTCTTTCACACCCCTGATACGTGTTTGCTCCCCTCTTTTTCTCCTCTAACTGAAGCAGATGTTTCCAAGGTCATTAGTTCTAACCACCCTACCACCTGTCCGCTAGATCCCATCCCCACACATCTCTTTCAGGCCATCTCTCCATCTGTCGTGCCTGCTCTCACCCACATCATCAACTCATCTCTCTCCACTGGGTCATTCCCCACAGCTTTCAAAGAGGCCCGCATCACACCACTACTGAAGAAACCCACTCTCAACCCTTCACTCTTAGAAAACTACAGACCGGTTTCCCTCCTTCCCTTTACTGCCAAAGCTCAGGAGCGAGATGTGTTTAACCAGCTCTCCTCCTTTCTCACACGAAACAACCTCCTGGACCAGAACTAGTCTGGGTTCAAGAGTGGCCATTCCACCGGAACTGCACTGCTCTCAGTCATCGAAGCCCTGAGACTGGCAAAGGCAACATCCAAGTCATCTGTACTCATCTTACTGGATCTGTCTGCTGCTTTTGACACCGTTAACCATCACATCCTCCTGTCTTCTATCACTGCTATGCAGATGACACTCAACTCCACTTGTCATTTCAACCTGATGATCTGACGGTCTCTGCTCGTGTCTCGGCGTGCCTGAGTGACATCTCACTTTGGATGAAGGACCATCACCTGCAGCTGAACCTTACAAAAACAGAACTGCTAGAGATTCCTGCCAACCCAAAGACCCACCACAACCTCTCCATTCAACTAGGCTCATCCAGCACTGCCAGAAATCTGGGAGTGGTAATTGATGATCAACTAAACTTCACAAGTCATGTTGCCAGCACCACCTGGCCCTGTAGATTCATCCTCTACAACATTAGGAAAATTAGACCTTTCCTATCGGAGCACTCTACGCAAATCCTAGTTCAGGCTCTTGTCTTGTCCAAACTGAATTATTGCAGTGCTCTTCTGGCTGGACTCCCTGCCTGCACAACCAAACCTCTGCAGCCGATTCAGAATGCAGCGGCAAGAGTGGTCTTTAATGAACCGAAGAGAGCGCACGTAACTCCTCTCTTCACTAGTCCCGGTTGATGCCCGCATCAAGTTCAAAGCTATGCTCTTGGCCTACAAGACCACCACTGGCTCCGCCCCCTCATATCTTCACTCACTGATACAGACCTATGTTCCTACCAGATCCCTGCGCTCTGCAAATGAACAATGTCTGGTGGTACCATCCCAAAAAGGAAAAACATCACTCACGTACTTTCTCTGGATCTGTTCCACATTGTTGGAATGATCTACCTGCTTCTTCAAGATCAGCAGATTCTGTAGCCATCTTTAAAAAATGCTTGAAAACACATCTTTTCCGTCAACACCTGACTGACAAACACTGACTTCTACTTCCTTTATATCCATTCCTTTTCTAAAAAAAAAATAAATAAAATAAAATAAAAAATTCTTATTCTTGGCTTTGATTACTGTGCTAGGTTTTTAACTGACTAGTTTTTTGTGCACTTATGCTTTTTGTTACCTTGTGTTGTTCCTCACTTGTAAGTCTTTTTGGATAAAAGCGTCTGCTAAATGACTAAATGTAAATGTAAATGTAATAACTTTGTTACATTTACTTGAAAAACTTAAAATATATATATATATACTGCTATATTTCTGACAGTGACATTGAAGTTTGCGTTTATTTAGCATGTGAGCAGTCTAAGATGCCCAGCTCTCTAAAGACAGTCTTATCGTTGATTTCACTAAAGCGCCGTGTGATGGGGAGCTAGGATGATTCTAAGGGCACATGACTGACAAGAAGAAATTTTAAAGCTTACGTTTTGTTTATTGTTCACAAATGAAATCTAATGATTTAGTGTTTTGATTTTACAAGCTGAGCTTTGATTTGGTCTTGATTTTTAACTCCACTTTTTCCCGAAAGCCTCTACAGTTTCTCCATTGTTCCCCTCTCACAGCGGTGATGAGCTTCATTAATCTAATCTAAAAATGATAAATTAATGCAGCTGTGGGACACAAAAGTTAGTCACATGAGGCTGGAGACAGACTACAGCCAGAATAAGACCAGGTCTTATCAATCAAGTGGATTCAGAAACATTTACAGCAAGAACACAAACAGTGAGAGACTTATGACAACATTTAGGCTAATAACACTCAAACAAGTTGCAGAGAATATTATTCATCCTGTTATAAATCCTGTCAGATTAAAGCCGAGAGAGAGGCAGAAGGCAGGGGCTAAAGAACAGCTGCAGTGATTTCCACAGTCTAAAATGTAGAAAAAAATATCTAATAATTAGACCACAAAATAATTTTAAACATTATTGTGTCATTATTGTAAAGTTGTGTTTATTCTGCCTTACTTTGTTATTGTGTAAAGATGTAATTTATTTTATTATTTTACTCTTAAGTAATTCTTTGGAAGACTACTTTTACTTCTATTTGAGTAAAATTATTTTGAAGTAACACTACTCTAACTTGAGTACAGTTTGAGGCTACTCTACCTTTGCACATTTGTCTCAGTTTATTTGGTTTGTACTGTAATTGTTTGAATGTTGGGTAAAGGTTTTACCTTTTCAATAAGTGTTACCACCGCAGTTTTGGCATTTTCAAAATGTTTCTGACTATTGCTTGAAGAGACATCCAACCCAATAAAGATGTTAAGTATTCCACTTTTGGTCAGTTTGATTACTCTTCCTTCCTGTGTGACATCTAAACACAAACAAGAAATGTGAGTCCAGAAAGCACTGAGTTATGCAGACTTAAACTTAATTGTATATTAGATAGAGTGTGTTTGATTTCCCTACCAAATTCATAAGAAACCTCCTGAGGTGTGTCGTATGTGTGTTTGTCTGCAAGAAGCAAATTAAAATCTGTAGTGTTAAAGTTGCAGTTGGATGGTTGTAAACTTTGGAGTTTTTCATGCCATGATTGAACCCTGAAATTGGGAGGTTTAAATCTTACAGTAGCATGTTGGCTCTTTGCCGCTCCACTGGCCATTTTCCTGACACACTCTTTCTTCTGAGCCAATCAAAATCATGTTCTGGTCTGTGCAACTGTATGTAACTTTTTCTTCAATATCAAAGATGGAACCTGTCCTAGACCCACCTGGTGGGATACCAGGATCGGGACAATAATCTCCAGCTGTAATAAAAAGGGGCTCAATCACAAGACAGAAAGCATAAACAAAGAAAAGAATTGCATTTGAAGGAGAGAAGGTTTCAAACAGGGCATCTGGATGTAGGTTTAAAGTTTGAAGACTTTTCGACCCTTCAGATGCCTTCTTGAAATCTTTTCTTGAATATATGTATGACTGAGAACCTCTACGGACATAATCTGAAGACTTACAGTCACGGCGACATACTGAATGGGGTCCACTCCACTTCCCACTGGACAAACAGGTGCGTTGGAATGGGCCGTACAATTTGTATCCTGAGTAGCACTCGTGTGTGATTTGGTTTCCAAAAAAGTACTTTGGCTCATTTGGCAAAATGTTTCCATTCTCCAGGACGGTTGGATCGGGACATTCAACCCCTACAAAGCCAAAAATAGTGTTCAATAAAAGTCAAAACAAAACGATGTAGCAGGTAAGTATTATCAAATAACTTACTTTTGCATATTTGTCGGCTAAATAGTTTGGGCGCAGGGTCCCATCTGCCATTGTAAGTACATGTACGGACTAAATGAGGAAATGGGTAGAAACCGTCAGGACATTGATATTTGAGTATGCTGCCCTCCTCCAGCTGCTTGGAAAGTGTGTATTCGCCTCCTTCCATTTGCATATTTTCTTCTGTGCAGACGCACCAAACTACAGCTCCTGAAATAAAATACATTTACAGAACTTCAAACAAAAACATCAATGATTTTTATTGATTCTAATGACTGCTAGAACTTTTAGTTTATTTGCAAAAAAATCAATTAAAGAAATTCACAATTTAATTTCTATAGCTATGTCTTTGACTTTGACTTACACCCATTCGGTCATATAAGTTTTGTTTAAAATGGAGGTGTTGTGTTCTTTTTAACTTTAATTGACTGAATAGATAGATAAATAAATAAATAAATAAATGTTAATTTGTATATAATGTATTGGCTTACCTTTGCTCAAGAGAAACAGAAGTGCAGCAAACCATCTCCAGTGAACAGAAAATACCATTTTGTTTCTTGAAAAGAGACTATAAAGAGAACTATACTCGGATTTTGACAGAGCTATGAGTAAAAAATGAGTTGTGATACTTAAAATGACGGGAAACTAAACTCCATCTGTTACTTATTAACAGCATTACAAATAAAAGAAATCAATGTGTTGCAGAAAAAACAAACATTTTTCTTCCTCAACTTAAGGAAAGGAAAGGAAAAACTTGTGTAAAATATTTGGCTGAATTTACATTAATCCAGTGTATTATGACTTTTAAAATATGCAATGCAGTCTATTCATTATAGAAACCTTAATGTTTCTTTGACCTAACCTACATTTGTTTGACCTAACCTAAATACTATAGATACTGTATACATGTAACTTTACAGTGACATGTAGAAACAACATTTTGTACAAAAGCAAATATTTGCTTAGTCAATTCCCAAAACCCTACACTAGCACTACACCCTTCTTATTTATTATTGACCTTCTCAAACAACCTTGAATAATGAAAGTTTTAAGCTGATAAGATAATTGTGACATCTTATGTGACATTGTGTTGTTGGGCAATAATGTTTTCATATCATTTCAGATGTGTCCCTTGTTCGGGTCATGCTAATCAATTTTATTCTGCATAGTCTACACCTAATCAATTTCCAAGGTCGCTCTATTTTGCAAACCGAGGAGTCAAATCATATAAAAGCTTTCAATATGCCCTGCTCCTGGAACCATTTTATGCTGTACCACTAAATTCTGAATGAAATGCTCTTTCTTGCAAGAAAATAAACTGTGACCATCTATTTTTTAATTTTATCTGGTGCTCTATCCGTCATCTGATTCCTTGCCAAACCTAGTAACTAATTTAAGCCAGATTATCCTTGTTCGTATTTAAAGTGAAGTATAATCTCTTTTGAACCCTTTGATATTGAACTCAGCTGAACATGTCATCACAAGTGTACGAGCAGCCTAAGAAATGCAAATGGTTAAGATGGAGTGAGGAAGTGACAGTAAAAGGTGTACATCTCCACAAACACATTAAACAGTCATTTGAAATAAAAAAGTGGTTACTGTGACATTTCAAGGACAAGCCTGTCGAGGTGGTACAATAGTATTGCGACTTTTAGGACGACTGTGGTCTGTCCTAAAAGATCAATTAACTCAAAGGTGGCGAAGTGAAAATGTGAAAGCAGGCGGTCTGCAATTTTAAAACAACTAATTATAGAATTCCTATAGTTATTGTTTAGTACCAAGATCTGGAAAGAAATATGAGAATTTGTAATTTATGTGATTTGAAATGTGTTCGAGATGAATTCCATGTCTTATTGGAGCGTAGAAATTCTGAAGTAATAAAAAGCTGAGAAAAATATTTGCCAATTATTGTTATTGTTATTTCAGTATAAAAAACTAATAATTTGTAAGCTGGGTGCCTTTCTGAGAAGGGTTCTTATACCAATAAATTATTGTTTTAAAGTGTATATTTGTCTGTTATTTATTGTGCTCAAAACCATGTATATGGTCAAAACAGTCCCAAGATATGAACATATTTCAGAGAATACACAAACATGACACAAGCAATGACTTACATTTAGTATATTTATTTAGTACTACATGGTGATTATGTCAAAAACAACTAAATTTTACAGAGACTTTATTATTGTATTGGCGCAGATTATATTAAGCATGGGCAAGACAAAGTTTGCTAGTCGACAAATACGAGTGGGGCATAAGGCTGGTTCTCCTTCCCAAGAATGGATTTGAGAAACGGGACGGCTTTGAAAATATTGAAATGAAAATCTCTCGAGTCTTTGTCCGACCTCACATCATTCGTACCAAGAACACAGCTTTCCATCAACTTGTTTCCCCAGCTGACCAATGCAACCTGTTGAAAGATAGATTTGTAGAATATATTTACCAGCCACTGACTGAATGTATGAACGCAGTATGTGCTTGTGTTGCGACGGAGCTGCGTACCTGTATGGTGCGATTCTGGTAGTTCTTAAACACTGCCCCTCCAGAGTCACCTACATTAAAGACATATTCTTACATTTAAATATGGCCTAAAATTTGTATCCACATTTCTACTTGCATATTGACGTATATTTTAGACATACCTTTACATGCTATTTTGTCAACCTCTGGAAATGTACCTCCAGTGCAAAGGAAGTTGTCGTTCACGACCTCTGACACATCTGTGGTGGTGATGCCTGGAGCTAGCAGTGCTTTACTAATGCAGTCTGGTCTCTACATATGGCATTTAATCAGGATTTATGTGACTATGGCAGATTAACAAGTAAGAAACAAGGAAAAAAAAGGAAAAAATAAAAACTTACATTGTCCCCGAGCTTCACAACAGCATTTTTTTCAAAAAAGTTTTTCTTTGTCAAAAAGGTTAGCCTTTCATTGTTTCTTATTAGGAATTGTTCTGTAATTGATAAAACATATTTAGATTAAATTATATTTTACAGGAGGGTTACACAAATCAATTCAAACAGAATAATTGATTAACGTGACCAACAATAACAGGTAAGGTTGTGTGACAGTGTGGGGCTCACCCTGCTCCTTGCAGGTCAAAACCTGTCTCAATGCGCTGTTGGTCTCCGCAGTGCAGGGGATACAAATAGGTCTGAAAAAGAAATGTTTTATGTATTAACTTGAGTTTCTCTCAATAAAAATCACAAAGTTAACAATGATTTTCTTTTTTTTTAAACAACGTATTAAACAGGGTTTTAAAAAGGGCAGTGAACAACAACAAAAAGGATTTATCTTTGCAACTTCTTTTCAAAGTTATCACCAAAGCTATTTCCCAACAATAAGAGAGCGCATTAAATCAGGCCTTCTTACCTCAGTGAAATGGTGATAGGTACATCTTTCACAAGTTCAATAAGAGCCACATCATAGTCATAAAACTCCTTTACGCCATGATTCTTTTTGACAGAAATATTGTAGTTTGGATGCATGTGGACCTCTTTCACATCTGCACACAACAAACCATAACTGTTAACTGAATCTAATCAAATATAATATACATATAAAAGTGTATTTGATTGTATTACCTAACTGATCATATAACAGCTCCACTTTGATGTTCTCAATAAAATTATCAACAGTGAAGCAGTGAGCAGCTGTCAACACAAAACGTGGAGAAACCAAAGAGCCAAGACAATAGGATGTTTTCTCAGGTGTCTAAAACAACAAATAATAAACATATATTTATATAATTATATACAGTAAATCATGTTGATGTTGCATGTTCAGCTTTGCATTCTTCATAAATAAACAACCAAACATTAAAATCTTTACCAAAACAGAAACAGACATGACCCAGGGAAACTTCTTCCTTTTGTTTTCTGTAATTTCCATGTCTTCATAATCCCTGTAGAGACCACACAACCCCCTAACATCGTCTTCATCTGCATAAAAAAGAGATTCAATAAAGTTAATCAAGATAACTGTAAGATTAAGAAAAAAGACCACAGCCTGAAAAGTGGTTGCACTTACTGATAATCTCATCAAAGGTTTCATGCAGTTTTTCCAGATTCTGTACTCTGAAGTAATGCTTGCCGCCGGTCCCAACTGTAAGTCGTAAGAGGTTGGCATCATAGATCTGATCTCCAATGCCAAAAATATAAATGTCTGTGATAAAAGAAAACAAGAATGGACTGATTATTATGACGAGCAGAGTAATACATAGGGTGAATGATTCTGTTAAAACCCAAAGCAACTCAAATGTGCTCACCAAGGTGTTCAATCCTTTCCATTTCGTTGTTCATATAAACCATTGACTTGATCTCTTTCACAGTTTCTACAGGTTTACCTCCCATGTTATAACCCCTGCAAAGAAGTGAACCACAGACAGCTGTTTAATGAGAGTCTAGCATCATCTTATTAAGAATGTGTTTGTCTATAGAGAAAATAAAAACAGTGTAAGAAATTAAATTAAGCTACCATCTGTAAAAATAATGATAACATGTTGATGTTCTTTAAAGTTTTTTCCTCGTTCCTTGATAATGGCTATTTTTTCCGAGAAGGCCTTAAAGACTTCGTTGAGATTTGTTCCAGCTTGGTCACGCCCTGTGCATTAAAACACATATAGTTAAACATGGTCATAATAAATAAGAAAAATACAATAAGCATGACTCACTTTTGATTTTATAGTTTTTCAGTTGAATCAATAAATCGGCGAGGGACTTTTTATTGTCATTAAAAAATGATAAAATGTCAATAGCTTCATGTGGTTTTGAAGAAAAGAAGAGGACTTCATAGTTTGGATTCACAGAGAAGGATGAAATCTGTGGACAAGAGGGTGAGATAAATAAAGATGATAAAATTAAACACATACAGACCTGACTGAGTGCTGTAAATATTTAGTGAATACAATCCATTGTATTTTTCTACCTATAGGCATCAATTTTGTTGAATAATTGAAATATTTGTCAGTGTGCACAGTGTGCATCGGCAACAAGCCAACAGACTACGGAGCCAAGAAGCTCCAATAATGTACTGCTGTTCCTGCAGCCTAAGCGATGTCTCTGCATGTTATAAGGCAGTGCTTATGAAAACATTTACATTTACATTTACATTTAGTCATTTAGCAGACACTTCTATCCAAAGCGACTTACAAGTGAGGAAAACAATGGAAGCAATTTCAACAACACAAGGTCACAAAAAGCATAAGTGCACAAAAAACTAGTCAGTTAAAAACCTAGCACAGTAATCAAAGCCAAGGATAAAATTTTTTTTTTTTTGGAAAAGGAATCGATAGAAAGGAAGTAAAAAAGTCAGGTGTTGCCAGAAAAGATGGTTTTTCAAGCATTTTTTAAAGATGGCTACAGAACTTGCTGATCTTGTAGCAGCAGGTAGATCATTCCACCAATGTGGTACAGATCCAGAGAAAGTGCGTGAGTGATGTTTTTCCTTTTTGGAATGGTACCACCAGACATTGTTCATTTGCAGAGCGCAGGGATCTGGCAGGAACATAGGTCTGTATTAGTGAGTGAAGATATGAGGGGGCAGAGCCAGTGGTGGTCTTGTAGGCCAAGAACATAGCTTTGAACTTGATGCGGGCATTAACCGGGAGCCAGTGTAACCTAATGAAGAGAGGAGTTACGTGCGCTCTCTTCGGTTCTTTAAAGACTACTCTTGCCTTACTGCATTCTGAATCAGCTGCAGAGGTTTGGTTGTGCAGGCAGGGAGTCCAGCCAGAAGAGCATTGCAATAATCCAGTTTGGACAAGACAAGAGCCTGGACTAGGATTTGCGTAGAGTGCTCCGATAGGAAAGGTCTATTTTTCCTAATGTTGTAGAGGATGAATCTACAGGACCTGGTGGTGCTGGCAACATGACTTGTGAAGTTTCGTTGATCATCAATTACCACTCCCAGATTTTTGGCAGTGCTGGACGGTGTAATGGTTGATGAGCCTAGTTGAATGGAGAGGTTGTGGCGGGTCTTTGGGTTGGCAGGAATTACTAGCAGTTCTGTTTTTCCAAGGTTCAGCTGCAGGTGATGGTCCTGCATCCAAAGTGAGATGTCACTCAGGCACGCCGAGACACGAGCAGAGACTGTCGGATCATCAGGTTGAAATGACAAGTGGAGTTGAGTGTCATCTGCATAGCAGTGATAGGAAAAGCCATGCTTCTGAATGACAGAGCCAAGGCATGTCATGTAAATGGAAAAGAGTAGCGGTCCAAGCACCGAGCCCTGAGGCACCCCTGTATTGATATGTTGGGACTCAGAGACCTCGTTTCTCCAGGATACTCTGAATGACCTATTTGAGAGGTAAGACTTGAACCATTGCAATGCCATTCCAGAGACACCCATCGCACTGAGAGAAGACAGGAGGATGTGATGGTTAACGGTGTCAAAGGCAGCAGACAGATCCAGTAAGATGATTACAGATGACTTGGATGTTGCCTTTGCCAGTCTCAGGGCTTCGATGACTGAGAGCAGTGCAGTTTCGGTGGAATGTCCGCTCTTGAACCCAGACTGGTTCTGGTCCAGGAGGTTGTTTCGTGTGAGAAAGGAGGAGAGCTGGTTAAACACATCTCGCTCCTGAGCTTTGGCAGTAAAGGGAAGGAGGGAAACCGGTCTGTAGTTTTCTAAGAGTGAAGGGTTGAGAGTGGGTTTCTTCAGTAGTGGTGTGATGCGGGCCTCTTTGAAAGCTGTGGGGAATGACCCAGTGGAGAGAGATGAGTTGATGAAAACAAGTCACAAAATCAGTCACATTTGAACCCCAAAAGGACTGATTAAATGTCACACTTACAGTTTACATTTCTGCCTGTTATTCCACAAGTCTGCATATTTATGCTTGTACCCGCTACTGCGGCAGTAGCACAGTAGGTATAGCGGTTGTCCTTCAACCGGAAGGTAGGCGGTTCGATTCCTGCTCTCCCCACAGTTCATACTGTCGTGTCCTTGGGCAAGACACTTAACCCACCTTGCCTCTAGTGGCTGTAACACTGGTAATTACTGTAGAACAATGTAAGTCGCTTTGGATAAAAGTGTGTTATGGGAATACTAAGATATTACAATTCCCATAACATTGCGTCAGCTAAATTAATAAATGTAAATGTTATCACCAGCATTTATCAACAGCAAGATATTAATAAAACTTGGCCGACCACTTGCTTAAAAGTCCAAAAACAAAACTGCTGACTGCTACCAAACACAAGGAATTACATGTGTAACTAGTATGTCCTGTGGATACTAACACATCTGCAGAGGTGGGTAAAGAGTTACAATTACTTTGTTACAATTACTGGCAAAACTTAAAATATATATATATACTGCTATATTTCTGACAGTGACATTGAGGTTTGCTTTTATTTAGCATGTGAGCAGTCTATGATGCACAGCTCTCTAAAGACAGTCGTATCGTTGATTTCACTAAAGCGCCGTGTGATGGGGAGCTAGGATGATTCTAAGGGCACATGACTGACGGGAAGAAATTTATTTTAAAGCTTACGTTTTGTTTATTGTTCACAAATGAAAACTAATGATTTAGTGTTTTTTTGTTTTGTTAATTAAAAAAACTTCATAGAACTTTTATACCTCCTTCCTTTTTAATGGTTTGGTCCCTCTGTCAAACTATCCTGGCCTATTCTATACAAAGAAGTTAGTCTAGACCCCTGTTGCATTCAATTTTAAGGGCAAGGTTTACGAGCGTAATGTTAATCAGAGAAACGCCGGATGTGACGTGAAAAAAGGCAAAACCACACAGCTATGTGCACCGCTAGTTAACATGGCCAGTAATAGAGCACCCCCAACATTTTTAATGTTTTGGACCAGCCTTGCGAGCCAAGTTACTTGTGGCCAGCAAACCACACCTGCTGCAGTCAAACGGCTTGTGAAATGGGCCGTCCACAAAATCACAAAGAGAAGGGATTTGCTCTGAGACAGGGACCTGTTTCTATCTGTGGACAACTTGTTGCACTCACATTCACAATGATAAAAATCATAAAATGTTTTATTATGTTTTCCGGTAAAGTCATTTGAAAGTGTTGATTTTACAAGCTGAGCTTTGATTTGGTCTTGATTTTTAACTCCACTTTTTCCAAAAAGCCTCTACAGTTTCTCCATCGTTCCCCTCTCACAGCGGTGATGAGCTTCATTAATCTAATCTAAAAATGATAAATTAATGCAGCTGTGGGACACAAAAGTTAGTCACATGAGGCTGGAGACAGACTACAGTCAGAATAAGACCAGGTCTGAACTGGATTCAGAAACATTTACAGCAAGAACACAAACAGTGAGTGACTTATGACAACATTAAGGCTAATAACACTCAGACAAGTTACAGAGAATATTATTCATCCTGTTATAAATCCTGTCAGATTAGAGCCGAGAGAGAGGCAGAAGGCAGGGGCTAAAGAACAGCTGCAGTGATTTCCACAGTCTAAAATGTAGAAACAATATCTAATAATTAGACCACTAAATAATTTTAAACATTATTGTGTCATTATTGTAAAGTTGTGTTTATTCCGCCTTACTTTGTTATTTTGTAAAGATGTCATTTATTTTCAGTGTTGGGCTAGTTACTCAAAAAAGTAATAAATTACATAGTACATATTACTCTCAAAAATAGTAATGCCTTACTTTACTTTTTTGCTCCCTGGATAAAGTAACTAGTTATATTACTAGTTATATTACTAGTTACTTTTTTTATTAATTAATCTATAATTGCCTGAAATGCATCAGTTTGAGGGAAAACATATAAAGGAGGAGTGTTCTTTAGGGTCTTTATTACGCAAACAACAGACTGGCCCTGTCTAGCACAAATAACTACAAACAACTGTACTTATGTGCAATCAAGTACAAACAAGTATTAACTTCCTCAATGTTTAACAAACACCGTCTGGTGCAAACAATTGGTATTACTTTATGTTCAATAGAAAGTTTTTGCTGCTTGTAGGGCTGCTCGTTCATTTCACTCTGTTGCTTCGCAACGAGCTTGATGTGTCCGTTCTGTCGCTGCAGGTGCTTCTTCAAGTTGGAGGTAGAGTTACAAGCGGTGGAGAGCAGCTTTCTCCCCGGGCAGAGTGTGCACTTCACCGTCAAGTTATTTTCCTTTCGTTGAACATATTCAAAATAATAACTGAATCTCCACCCATCGAAACTAGCTTTCTGTTGCTTGCCGTTGTTGACGCTTCCATTTTTTCCCATCTGTCTTTGAGGGTGCTGCTCTGCTGCTGGCTGCCGGGTGTCGACCAATCGGTGATGGTAAATAATACCTCGTGCCAAACCCTGACCCATCACTGTTCCATTCACGCCCTCCTCCCCTTCCCTTCTGTTCTCTGTGTTGTGTGCCTTGTGTCTGATGAAGGTGCTACTGGCAAATGTAACGCTAGTAACTAGCTCGGGAAAATTTTAATAATATTACCATTTTCAGACGAGTAGTGCCTTACACTACTAGTTACTGAAAAAAAATAATATTATTACAGTAACTAGTTACTTTGTAACTACTTTGTAACTAGTTACTTTGTAACTAGTTACACCCAACACTGTTTATTTTATTATTTTACTCATAAGTAATTCTTTGGAAGACTACTTTTACTTCTATTTGAGTAAAATTATTTTGAAGTAACACTACTCTTACTTGAGTACAGTTTTAGGCTACTCTACCTTTGCACATTTGTCCCAGTTTATTTGGTTTTTACTGTGATTGTTTGAATGTTGGGTAAAGATTTTACCTTTTCAATAAGTGTTACCACCGCAGTTTTGGCATTTTCAAAATGTTTCTGACTATTGCTTGAAGAGACATCCAACCCAATAAAGATGTTAAGTATTCCACTTTTGGTCAGTTTGATTACTCTTCCTTCCTGTGTGACATCTAAACACAAACAAGAAATGTGAGTCGAGAAAGCACTGAGTTATGCAGACTTAAACAAACAATTATCAAAGCTCACATTTTCAATACTTACTTAATTCTATATTAGATAGAGTGTGTTTGATTTCTCCACCAAATTCATAAGAAACCTCCTGAGGTGTGTCATATGTGTGTTTGTCTGCAAGAAGAAAATTAAAATCTGTAGTGTTAAAGTTGCAGTTGGATGGTTGTAAACTTTTTTCATGCCATGATTGAACCCTGAAATTGGGAGGTTTATATCTTACAGTAGCATGTTGGCTCTTTGCCGCTCCACTGGCCATTTTCTTGACACACTCTTTCTTCTGAGCCAATCAAAAGCATGTTCTGGTCTGTGCAACTATATGTAACTTTTTCTCCAATATCAAAGAGGGAACCTGTCCTAGACCCACCTGGTGGGATACCAGGATCGGGACAATAATCTCCAGCTGTAAAAAAAAGGGGCTCAATCACAAGACAGAAAGCATAAACAAAGAAAAGAATTGCATTTGAAGGAGAGAAGGTTTCAAAGAAGGCATCTGGATGTAGGTTTAAAGTTTGAAGACTTTTCGACTCGTCAGATGCCTTCTTGAAATCTTTTCTTGAATATATGTATGACTGATAACCTCTACGGACATAAGCTGAAGACTTACAGTCACGGCGACATACTGAATGGGGTCCACTCCACTTCCCACTGGACAAACAGGTGCGTTGGAATGGGCCGTACAATTTGTATCCTGAGTAGCACTCGTGTGTGATTTGGTTTCCAAAAAAGTACTTTGGCTCATTTGGCAAAATGTTTCCATTCTCCAGGACGGTTGGATCGGGACATTCAACCCCTACAAAGCCAAAAACAGTGTTCAATAAAAGTCAAAACAAAACGATGTAGCAGGTAAGTATTATCAAATAACTTACTTTTGCATATTTGTCGTCTAAATAGTTTGGGCGCAGGGTCCCATCTGCCATTGTAAGTACATGTACGGACTAAATGAGGAAATGGGTAGAAACCGTCAGGACATTGATATTTGAGTATGCTGCCCTCCTCCAGCTGCTTGGAAAGTGTGTATTCGCCTCCTTCCATTTGCATATTTTCTTCTGTGCAGACACACCAAACTACAGCTCCTGAAATAAAATACATTTACAGAACTTCAAACAAATACATCAATGATTTTTATTGATTCTAATGACTGCTAGAACTTTTAGTTTATTTGCAAAAAAATCAATTAAAAAAATTCACAATTTAATTTCTATAGCTATGTCTTTGACTTTGACTTACACCCATTCGATCATATAAGTTTTGTTTAAAATTGAGGTGTTGTCTTCTTTTTTAACTTTGATTGACTGAAAAGATAGATAAATAAATAAATAGATAAATAAATAAATGTTAATTTGTATATAATGTATTGGCTTACCTTTGCTCAAGAGACACAGAAGTGCAGCAAACCATCTCCAGTGAACAGAAAATACCATTTTGTTTCTTGAAAAAGAGAATTATACTCGGATTTTGACAGAGCTATGAGTAAAAAAATTGTTGTGATACTTAAAATGACGGGAAACTAAGCTCCATCTGTTACTTATTAACAGCATTACAAATAAAAGAAATCAATGTGTTGCAGAAAAAAAACAAACATTTTTCTTCCTCAACTTAAGGAAAGGAAAGGAAAAACTTGTGTAAAATATTTGGCTGAATGCCTTTTAAAATATGCAATGCAGTCTATTCATTATAGAAACCTTAATATTTCTTTGACCTAACCTACATTTGTTTGACCTAACCTAAATACTATAGATACTGTATACATGTAACTTTACAGTGACATGTAGAAACAACATTTTGTACAAAGGCAAATATTTGCTTAGTCAATTCCCAAAACCCTACACTAGCACTACACTCTTTTTATTTATTAGTGACCTTCTTAAACAACCTTGAATAATGAAAGTTTTAAGCTGTTAAGATAATTGTGACATCTTATGTAACATTGTGTTGTTGGGCAATAATGTTTTTATATAATTTCAGATGTGTCCCTTGTTCGGGTCATGCTAATCAATTCTATTCTGCAGAGTCTACACCTAATCAATTTCCAAGGTCGCTCTATTTTGCAAACCGAGGAGTCAAATCATATAAAAGCTTTCAATAAGCCCTTCTCCTGGAACCATTTTATGCTGTACCACTAAATTCTGAATGAAATGCTCTTTCTTGCAAGAAAATAAACTGACCATCTATTTTTAAATCTTATCTGGTTCCTTGCCAAACCTAGTAACTAATTTAAGACAGATTATCCTTGTTCGTATTTAAAGTGAAGTATAATCTCTTTTGAACCCTTTGATATTGAACTCAGCTGAACATGTCATCACAAGTTACGAGCAGCCTAAGAAATGCAAATGGTTAAGATGGAGTGAGGAAGTGACAGTAAAAGGTGTACATCTCCACAAAGACATTAAAGTCATTTGAAATAAAAAAAAGTGGTTACTGTGACATTTCAAGGACAAGCCTGTCGATGTGGTACAATAGTATTGCTCTGTGTTGTGTGCACTTAAGGACATTATTAGTACCAAGTTATTGGTTAGTACCAAGATCTGGAAAGAAATATGAGAATTTGTAATTTATGTGATTTGAAATGTGTTGGAGATGAATTCCATGTCTTATTGGAGCATACAAATTCTGAAGTAATAAAAAGCTGAGAAAAATATTTGCCAATTATTGTTATTGTTATTTCAGTATAAAAACGAATAATTTGTAAGCTGGGTGCCTTTCTGGGAAGGGTTCTTATACCAATAAATTATTGTTTTAAATTGTATATTTATCTGTTATTTATTGTGCTCGAAACCATGTATATGGTCAAAACAGTCCCAAGATATGAACATATTTCAGAGAATACACAAACATGACACAAGCAATGACTTACATTTAGTATATTTATTTAGTACTACATAGTGATTATGTCAAAAACAACTAAACTTTACAGAGACTTTATTATTGTATTGGCGCAGATTATATTAAGCATGGGCAAGACAAAGGTTGCTAGTCGACAAATACGAGTGGGGCATAAGGCTGGTTCTCCTTCCCGAGGATGGATTTGAGAAACGGGACGGCTTTGAAAATATTGAAATGAAAATCTCTCGAGTCTTTGTCCGACCTCACATCATTCGTACCAAGAACACAGCTTTCCATCAACTTGTTTCCCCAGCTGACCAATGCAACCTGTTGAAAGACAGATTTGTAGAATCAATTTACCAGCCACTGACTGAATGTATGAACTCAGTATGTGCTTGTGTTGCGACGGAGCTGCGTACCTGTATGGTGCGATTCTGGTAGTTCTTAAACACTGCCCCTCCAGAGTCACCTACATTAAAGACATATTCTTACATTTAAATATGGCCTAATATTTCTATCCACATTTCTACTTGCATACTGACGTATATTTTAAACATACCTTTACATGCTATTTTGTCAACCTCTGGAAATGTACCTCCAGTGCAAAGGAAGTTGTCGTTCACGACCTCTGACACATCTTTGGTGGTGATGCCTGGGGCTAGCAGTGCTTTACTAATGCAGTCTTGTCTCTACATATGGCATATGATGGGGATTTAGGTGACTATGGCAGATTAACAAGTAAGAAACAAGGGAAAAAAAGGAAAAAAAAACTTACATTGTCCCCGAGCTTCACAACAGCATTTTTTTCAAAAAAGTTTTTCTTTGTCAAAAAGGTTAGCCTTTCATTGTTTGTTATTAGGAATTGTTCTGTAATTGATAAAACATATTTAGATTAAATTATATTATACAGGAGGGTTACACAAATCAATTCAAATGATATAATTGATTAACGTGACCAACAATAACAGGTAAGGTTTTGTGACAGTGTGGGGCTCACCCTGCTCCTTGCAGGTCAAAACCTGTCTCAATGCGCTGTTGGTCTCCGCAGTGCAGGGGATACAAATAGGTCTGAAAAAGAAATGTCTTATGTATTAACTGGAGTTTCTCTCTCTTTTTTTACATATAACATATTAAACATGGTTTTAAAGAGGGCAGTGAACAACAACAAAAAGGATTTATCTTTGCAACTTCTTTTCAAAGTTATCACCAAAGCTATTTCCCAACAATAACAGAGCGCATTAAATCAGAACTTCTTACCTCAGTGAAATGGTGACAGGTACATCTTTCACAAGTTCAATAAGAGCCACATCATAGTCATAAAACTCCTTTACGCCATGATTCTTTTTGACAGAAATATTGTAGTTTGGATGCATGTGGACCTTTTTCACATCTGCAAACAACAAACCATAACTGTTAACTGAACCTGATCCAATATAATATACATATAAAAGTGTATTTGATTGTATTACCTAACTGATCATTTAACACCTCCACTTTGATGTTCTCAATTAAATTATCAACAGTGAAGCAGTGAGCAGCTGTCAACACAAAACGTGGAGAAACCAAAGAGCCAAGACAATAGGATGTTTTCTCAGGTGTCTAAAACAACAAATAAGACGTCATATACAGTAAATCATGTTGATGTTGCATGTTCTACTTTGCATTCTTCATAAATAAACAACCAAACATTAAAATCTTTACCACAACAGAAACAAACATGACCCAGGGAAACTTATTTCTTTTGTTTTCGGTGATTTCCATGTCTTCATAATCCCTGTAGAGACCACACAACCCCCTAACATCTTCTTCATCTGCATAAAAAAGAGATTTGTTAAATTAAAGTTGTACATATCTGTAAAATCACTAAGACTGTGGCTGAGAACAACACCTGGACTATTAAATGACGGACATAGACAAGACATACACAACATTATTATGACATTTTGTCAAATCTCTTGAATGTTTTAAAGATCAAGTCAAAATCACATTTACAAACTCTTCTTTATGATTAACTGTTTTATCTGCTTAAAAAAATGGGAAAGAAAATACAAAAAACTGCCTTTGAGGTAAAAAGGTGATCAAAAATAACCAATAATTCAATAAAGTTGATCAAGATAACTGTAAGATTAAGAAAAAAAAGACCACAGCCTGAAAAGTGGTTGCACTTACTGATAATCTCATCAAAGGTTTCATGCAGTTTTTCCAGATTCTGTAGTCTGAAGTAATGCTTGCCACCGGTCCCAACTGTAAGTGGTAAGAGGTTGGCATCATAGATCTGATCTCCAATGCCAAAAATATAAATGTCTGTGATAAAAGAAAACAAGAATGGACTGATTATTATGACGAGCAGAGTAATACATAGGGTGAATGATTCAAAAGCAACTCAAATGTGCTCACCAAGGTGTTCAATCCTTTCCGTTTCGTTGTGCATATAAACCATTGACTTGATCTCTTTCACAGTTTCTACAGGTTTACCTCCCATGTTATAACCCCCTGCAAAGAAGTGAACCACAGACAGCTGTTTAATGAGAGTCTAGCATCATCTTATTAAGAATGTGTTTGTCTATAGAGAAAATAAAAACAGTGTAAGAAATTAAATTAAGCTACCATCTGTAAAAATAATGATAACATGTTGATGTTCTTTAAAGTTTTTTTCTCGTTCCTTGATAATGGCTATTTTTTCCGAGAAGGCCTTAAAGACTTCGTTGAGATTTGTTCCAGCTTGGTCACGCCCTGTGCATTAAAACACATATAGTTAAACATGGTCATAATAAATAAGAAAAATACAATAAGCATGACTCACTTTTGATTTTATAGTTTTTCAGTTGAATCAATAAATCGGCGAGGGACTTTTTATTGTCATTAAAAAATGATAAAATGTCAATAGCTTCGTGTGGTTTTGAAGAAAAGAAGAGGACTTCATAGTTTGGATTCACAGAGAAGGATGAAATCTGTGGACAAGAGGGTGAGATAAATAAAGATGATAAAATTAAACACATACAGACCTGACTGAGTGCTGTAAATATTTAGTGAATACAATCCATTGTATTTTTCTACCTATAGGCATCAATTTTGTTGAATCATTTAAATATTTGTCAGTGTGCACAGTGTGCATCGGCAACAAGCCAACAGACTACAGAGCCAAGAAACTCCAATAATGTACTGCTGTTCCTGCAGCCTAAGCGATGTCTCTGCATGTTATAATGCAGTGCTTATGAAAACAAGTCACAAAATCAGTCACATTTGAACCCCAAAAGGATTGATTAAATGTCACACTTACAGTTTACAGTACAGCCTGTTATTCCACAAGTCAGCATATTTATCACCAGCATTTATCAACAGCAAGATGTTCATAAAACTTGGCCGACCATTTGCTTAAAAGTCCAAAATCAAAACTGCTGACTGCTACCAAACACAAGGAATTACATGTGTAACTAGAATGTCCTGTGACTACTACACATCTGCAGAGGTGGGTAATGAGTTACATTTACTTTGTTACAATTACTGGCAAAACTTAAATATATATATATTTACTGCTATATTTCTGACAGTGACATTGAAGTTTGCGTTTATTTAGCATGTGAGCAGTCTATGATGCACAGCTCTCTAAAGACAGTCTTATCGTTGATTTCACTAAAGCGCCGTGTGATGGGGAGCTAGGATGATTCTAAGGGCACATGACTGACGGGAAGAAATTTTAAGGCTTACGTTTTGTTTATTGTTCACAAATAAAAAGTTTTTTGTTTTGTTAATTTAAAAAAACTTCATAAAACCTTCCTTTTTTAATGGTTTGGTCCCTCTGTCAAACTATCCTGGCCTATTCTATACAAAGAAGTTAGTCTAGTCCCCTCTTGCATTCAATTTTAAGGGCAAGGATTACGGGCGTAATGTTAACCAATCAGAGAAACACCGGATGTGACGTGAAAAAAGGCAAAACCACACAGCTATGTGCACCGCTAGTTAACATGGCCAGTAATAGAGCACCCCCAAAATTTTTTATGTTTTGGACCAGCCTTGCGAGCCAAGTGTACGATGTGGCCAGCAAACCACACCTGCTGCAGACAAACGGCTTGTGAAATGGGCCGTCCACAAAATCACAAAGAGAAGGGATTTGCTCTGAGACAGGGACCTGTTTCTATCTGTGGACAACTTGTTGCACTCACATTCACAATGACAAAAATCATAAAATGTTTTATTATGTTTTCCGGTAAAGTCATTTGAAAGTGTTGATTTTACAAGCTGAGCTTTGATTTGGTCTTGATTTTTAACTCAACTTTTTCCCGAAAACCTCTACAGTTTCTCCATCGTTCCCCTCTCACAGCGGTGATGAGCTTCATTAATCTAATCTAAAAATGATAAATTAATGGAGCTGTGGGACACAAAAGTTAGTCACATGAGGCTGGAGACAGACTACAGCCAGAATAAGACCAGGTCTGAAGTGGATTCAGAAACATTTACAGCAAGAACACAAACAGTGAGTGACTTATGACAACATTAAGGCTAATAACACTCAGACAAGTTACAGAGAATATTATTCATCCTGTTATAAATCCTGTCAGATTAGAGCCGAGAGAGAGGCAGAAGGCAGGGGCTAAAGAACAGCTGCAGTGATTTCCACAGTCTAAAATGTAGAAACAATGTCTAATAATTAGACCACTAAATAATTTTAAACATTATTGTGCCATCCATTAAATACAAAGATAACAATTCCTAATTGTATGGCCTATTAAGTGCACACCACTGTGTAGCAGACAGAATAAAAAACTTAAAAAATAAACCTGGCAGAGTCTACTGTCTCCACTGTTTAAACTGAAGAGGATGAACAGCCCTGGCCTCATACAAAGCATGCTTGGCTCACACACAGAGCAAAGGAACACCTGTACTGTTCAAAAGCTTTATGTTGTGAAAAGTGAGATTTGTAAAGTTGTGTTTATTCTACATTACTTTGTTATTTTGTAAATATGTAATTAATGTATTATTTTACTCTTAAGTAATTTTTTGGAAGACTACTTTAACTTCTATTTGAGTAAAATTATTTTGAAGTAACATTACTCTTACTTGAGTACAGTTTTAGGCTACTCCACCTTTGCACATTTGTCTTAGTTTATTTGGTTTGTTCTGTGATTGTTTGAATGTTGGGTAAAGATTTTACCTTTTCAATAAGTGTTATCACCGCAGTTTTGGCATTTTCAAAATGTTTCTGACTAATGCTTGAAGAGACATCCAACCCAATAAAGATGTTAAGTATTCCACTTTTGGTCAATTTGATTACTCTTCCTTCCTGTGTGACATCTAAACACAAACAAGAAATGTGAGTCGAGAAAGCACTGAGTTATGCAGACTTAAACAAATAAGCAAACAATTATGAAAGCTCACATTTTCAATACTTACTTAATTCTATATTAGATAGAGTGTGTTTGATTTCTCCACCAAATTCATAAGAAACCTCCTGAGGTGTGTCATATGTGTGTTTGTCTGCAAGAAGAAAATTAAAATCTGTAGTGTTAAAGTTGCAGTTGGATGGTTGGAAACTTTTTTTATGCCATGATTGAACCCTGAAATTGGGAGGTTTATATCTTACAGTAGCATGTTGGCTCTTTGCCGCTCCACTGGCCATTTTCCTGACACACTCTTTCTTCTGAGCCAATCAAAAGCATGTTCTGGTCTGTGCAACTATATGTAACTTTTTCTCCAATATCAAAGAGGGAACCTGTCCTAGACCCACCTGGTGGGATACCAGGATCGGGACAATAATCTCCAGCTGTAATAAAAAGGGGCTCAATCACAAGACAGAAAGCATAAACAAAGAAAAGAATTGCATTTGAAGGAGAGAAGGTTTCAAAGAAGGCATCTGGATGTAGGTTTAAAGTTTGAAGACTTTTCGACTCGTCAGATGCCTTCTTGAAATCTTTTCTTGAATATATGTATGACTGATAACCTCTACGGACATAAGCTGAAGACTTACAGTCACGGCGACATACTGAATGGGGTCCACTCCACTTCCCACTGGACAAACAGGTGCGTTGGAATGGGCCGTACAATTTGTATCCTGAGTAGCACTCGTGTGTGATTTGGTTTCCAAAAAAGTACTTTGGCTCATTTGGCCAAATGTTTCCATTCTCCAGGACGGTTGGATCGGGACATTCAACCCCTACAAAGCAAAAAACAGTGTTCAATAAAAGTCAAAACAAAACGATGTAGCAGGTAAGTATTATCAAATAACTTACTTTTGCATATTTGTCGGCTAAATAGTTTGGGCGCAGGGTCCCATCTGCCATTGTAAGTACATGTACGGACTAAATGAGGAAATGGGTATAAACCGTCAGGACATTGATATTTGAGTATGCTGCCCTCCTCCAGCTGCTTGGAAAGTGTGTATTCGCCTCCTTCCATTTGCATATTTTCTTCTGTGCAGACACACCAAACTACAGCTCCTGAAATAAAATACATTTACAGAACTTCAAACAAAAACATCAATGATTTTTATTGATTCTAATGACTGCTAGAACTTTTAGTTTATTTGCAAAAAAATCAATAAAAAAAATTCACAATTTAATTTCTATAGCTATGTCTTTGACTTTGACTTACACCCATTCGGTCATATAAGTTTTGTTTAAAATTGAGGTGTTGTCTTCTTTTTTAACTTTGATTGACTGAAAAGATAGATAAATAAATAAATATATAAATAAATGTTAATTTGTATATAATGTATTAGCTTACCTTTGCTCAAGAGACACAGAAGTGCAGCAAACCATCTCCAGTGAACAGAAAATACCATTTTGTTTCTTGAAAAAGAGAACTATACTCGGATTTTGACAGAGCTATCAGTGCCTCAAAATGAGTTGTTATACTTAAAATGACGGGAAACTAAACTCCTTCTGTTACTTATTAACAGCATTACAAATAAAAGAAATCAATGTGTTGCAGAAAAAAAAACTGTGTTTTTTACAATTCTGGTCATTTTTCTTCCTCAACTTAAGGAAAGCAAAAGGAAAAACTTGTGGAAAATAGTTGGCTGAATTGAAATTGTTTTTACTATAGAGACCAACAAATAATATTATAATTTGTGTTTGCTCAACTCAGAAAAGACGTATTGATCTGGTAATTTCCACATTATGTAAACTTAAAGCAGATGTTGCAGAAAATACGTGATTGTGCAACTAAAACAACACTTGCTTCATCATTTCCCAAAAGCCTCCCTTAGTTATTGACAAGCTGATTTGGTCACTGATAAAGCAATCCCAGCATAATGATGTGGTTGTACCATTGACTAAATGTGTCCAATTACTTACAGCAGATTGTTTGAGACATATATTGATAACCTTTACATAAAATGTGTTGATGGCTCACTTTTAAACCACTACAGGAAGCCAGTCATTGCACAATTTATGAAACCAATCAATCCAAAAAGATAAAACATTACAAGATGTTCATGATCCCTTTGTCCCTTCATCAACCTCTTTACATGCAACATACATGCTCATTCAGAACTGGGTTTAGTTTTAGCAATTTAGCAGTTTTCAGAGAGTGTTTCATTTGTGGATTGCCAGCAGAACATTTACACTTCACCAAGGAGTTAAAGGTATGTTAATGGGCTTAAGAGATTCCTAATAGACTTGCTAATAACTTAATCATTAAACTGAGAATTATAAATCATTTTGCTCTAAATTGTGATCCACTGCAGTAAGTCAAGGTTTGTATGAAAGGCATGTTGGACTGAATGGCTGTCTCTCTAATATCTCTCACCTGGGGTCATGAAGAGGCAAAAAGAATAGGGTAAGCATTTGCAGATAATATAGTTTTGCATTTTATTTAGTAAAAGTAAATAAAAAATTAAGTAAGACTGTATTAAATTGTACATTTATTTTTTGCCAAAGTTAAGCATGTATTACTCAGGCTTACTCAATTTGCAGGCAGTGTCAAATATAGAAGTGTAAAAGTGGTGAGGGGCCACAATAGTAAATTTAACTCCAAATCCAACTACAACCTGCTCAAATCCAGCTAAAACCGGTTTAAATCCAACTAAGTTGTGTTTAACCAGCTCTCCTCCTTTCTCACATGGAACCACCTCCCGGACCGCATTCAGTCTGGGTTTAAAAGCTTCCATTCCACCGAAACTGCACTGCTATCAGTCAGCGAAGCCCTGAGACTGGAAAAGGCAACATCCAACTTATATGTACTCATCTTACTGGCTCTGTCTGCTGCCTTTGACACTGACCACATCCTCCTGTTGTCTCTCTGCAATGGGTGTTTCTGGAATGGCGTTTCAATGGTTCAACTCTTACTTCTCAGTCATTAGGTCATTCAGAGTATCCTGGAGAAATGACGTCCCAATATCTCAATACAGGGGTGCCACAGGGCTCACTGCTTGGACCGCTACTCTTTTCCATATACATGAGATCCCACGGCTCGGCCACTCAGAAGCATGGCTTTTCAATCACTGCTAAGCAGATGACACTCAGCTCCACTTGTCATTTCAACCTGACAATCCGACGATCTCTGCTCGCATCTCAGCATGCCTGAGTGACATCTCACTTAGGATGTGCTGTAAATCCTCTTGCAGGGTCACTGTGCAATATTCTGCCTGCTGTACAATGTTAGGTCCACTTGTAAACTTGTAAACTGTACATCATGTGAATATGGAATAGGTGAATATGTGAATATGTATCATGTGAATATGTAAATAAATGTATAGGGATATTCATAGTTAATAGTTAAGTAATTAATTCATTAATTCAGTCATTCATTTATTTTCTACCGCTTAGTCCCGTTAGGGGTCACAGGTGACTGGGGCCTATCCCAGCAGCTTTGGGCCTGATGCGGGGTAATCCTTGGACAGCGGCCATTTAGTTGAGTAACTAAGTAACTAGTTAAGTTATATTTACTATAAAAAAGAAAACTTCTATTGTCTTTCACTAGTCGATTGCATGTCTGTAACAAAAAGAATTTCCCTTTGGGAATGATTAAAAGTAATTCTGATTCTGATTCTGGTAAAGGACCATCACCTGCAGCTGAAACTTGCAAAAACAAAACTGTTTGTGATTACGGACAAGCCAAAGTCCTACACAACCTCTCCATTCAACTAGGCCCATCAACCATTACACCGTCCAGCACTGCCAGAAATCTGGTAGTGGTAAATGATGATCATAAGTCATGTCACCAGCACCACCTGTTCCTGTAGATTCATCCAAAAAACGCCTGAAAACACATCTCTTCCGTCAACACCTAACAGACAAGCACTGAATTGTACTTCCTTCCTATCTCTTCCTTTTCTTTTAATAAAACAAACTTCCTATCCTTAGCTTTGTATACTGTGCTGGGTTTTAACAGACTAGTTTTTGGTGCACTTATGCTCTTTGCTACCTTGTGTTGTTATAATTGCTTCCATTGTTTTTCCTCCTTTGTAAGTTGCTTTGGATAAATGTGTCTGCTAAACGATTAAATGTAAAGCCAGCTAAAACTTTTTCCAGATCCATCTAAAACCTATTCCCTATGACATATTCTTTTTTAAAATAGTTTAGTGCCTTTTGTTAAGTCACAAAAATATCACCTACCACATCTACTGAAGGGCCATGTGTAAGCAGTAGACCAAAGAGGAAAACTGATTTAAGTTTAGAGAAGGAGAAGTTAAAGGTTTACTGAAGACGGTATCAATTTTATTCTATTTTTAAGCATTAAACCAAAATTCTTGGTTTCCTTCACGGAAAGAGTGTTAAAGGATGGAAATGGCGCCACAAGATGGCAGTGGTGTAACCGTGACGCTCAAAAAAGAAAAGGAAGTAGTGTACGAACCGGAAGTTGTCACTAGAATATAACAACAACCCGCCAATTTTTTTCTGTTGCATCTTGCTTGATTCCACGAACGAAAAGTGTCCAGAAATTGATAGGACATTGTGAAAACACTGCTGGCAGCTGTCTGCGCAGGTAAGACGCAAAGTGAACAAAGTCATCTCTGTGTCCCTTATACATGTAGTTAAAACAAAACGAGGCAAAGCTGACATTACTGACTTGACTGTGCAGCACATGTGAGCAGCAGCTGAAATAAACTAACCCTTTTAAGCAGCACAACGTTTTTTTCGTAAAATTGCAAATATACTTTCTAATATTTTGTTTCTTTGTCTGAAAATAGACTAAAGGCTACAAGATTTATAATAAAACCTAAATGAGTTTGTTAGCTGCACAGTTGCATTCAAAACCTTTAGCAGATGCCAATGCTGAAAAATGTGTGCTTACTGTGTCTCTTTTCGTCTTTAGCATGGCGGTGCCTTTTGTGCACGACTGGGACGTTGTTCAGACTCTTGGAGAAGGAGCTTACGGAGAGTAGGTCTTCAGTTCATTTGCATGTTTGGATAGCTACTCAGCAAGGTTTTAACCAAAAATATTCCCGGGGTTTTGAAACTTTATTTAAAATAGCATTTTCTAAAAATGAAAAAAAAAACATGACAAAATTATAAGATGCTTTAAGAAAACATGAAGAACAGCTGTTAGTCATATATATGCTTTTAAATAATATAGTGTTTTTAACAGAACAGAGAGCAACTTTACCACTTACACAAGGTTTTGTTTTTAACCTGCAATTCTCCTACCATGACATTTTCTCAGATGATATTTTCCTCCATTGTTGTTCTAGGGTCAGGTTACTGGTGAATCGACAAACTGAAGAGGCAGTAGCAGTGAAAGTGATTGATACTAGTCAGTCCAAAGAGTGTGCTGAGAATGTCAGGAAGGAGATCTGCGTGCATAAGGTCAGTAAACGGGGCAACACAAAAAGCAGGTGTGCTGTTTAGTTGCACACAGGTTGTTCTTTTGGATTACATCAAGACTTAATTGCTCTAATCCAAACATTTGTCTAACGTGTTTATTCATTTGTTTAGTCTCTCAACCACCAAAACATTGTCCGTTTTTATGGCCATCGAGTTGAGGGTACCATCACATACCTCTTTTTGGAGTACTGCTCTGGAGGGGAGCTCTTTGACCGAATTGGTAAGGCACTACACGTAATTGAAATGTTAAATCAAACTCTTATGATATCTCGGTATTACCTTGAATACCACTGAATTGATATATATTAATTGCCTTGACTTTATTTATAGATACATAAATTTTAAAACTGAATGCCAAAAATGTTTGAGGGTCAGTTAATCAAAAATTATTTTATTTAGAGCCTGACGTGGGAATGCCAGAAAAAGATGCTCATAGTTTTTTCAAACAACTTATTGGAGCTGTGGTAAGTGAAGATGGACTGTTCAATTTTGGTTCCAGATGATTCTCTTTTAAACTAAACTTAAAGATGTCCCTCTTGTAGGAATACCTCCACAGTGTGGGCATCACTCACAGAGATATAAAACCAGAGAATATTTTGCTTGATGACAAAGGTAAGGCAAAACCAGGTGTATAGTAACATATTAAAGAAATTAATAATTAAATGTGTTCTGGTTGTTTTATGCTCCCTCAGATAACCTGAAGCTGACTGATTTTGGTTTAGCAACAATGTTTCGCTTCAAAGGACGAGAGCGTCTTTTGTCCCGACTCTGTGGGACTCTGCCCTATGTGGCGCCAGAGCTTTTAAGCCAAACAGAGTTCAAAGCTCAGCCATCAGACATCTGGGCTTGTGGAATAGTGCTTACTGCTATGTTAGCTGGAGGTAGGGTCTTTGTTTTCACAGATAATAAATAAATAATAACGCCACAATATCTACTTTGGTACCTGCCCTTTACAAAATAAAATATCTCTATCGCAGGAATTGTATTTTAGTTTAGGTGTGCTCCCCAGATGCTCTTTGCGATTTTTATCTAATCGTATTAAGCTCCTCCCTTGATTTATATATTTTTTAAAGAATTACCATGGGATCAGCCCAGTGAAAGTTGTCAAGAGTACTCTGATTGGCTTCAAAAGAAAACCTACCTGCCTCCTTGGAAAAAAATCCAACCCATGCTTCTCAGTAAGTCCCAGAAACTCTTTATAAAAAATAAACTATAGGTTATGAGGCTGTATTTATTTGTATTTTTCTCTTTTCAGGCTTATTGTCCAAGATACTTCTTCCTGACCCAGACAAACGTATTACTATTGGAGACATAAAAAATGACCGCTGGTTTATTCAAGGCAAGTTGATAAATTATTATGCTAGAGCTAATTGTAGAAAGCTTATTATTAATACTACCCTGTTTCTGAAGGTGTGAAGCAACCATCACCAGGGAGCAAACGTCTTCGCTCTGACATAGCAGTCTTGTCTAGAGCTAACAGGTAAAAGTTCAACAATGTAATAAAAAACAAACAAAAAAAGGAGATCTAACCATCTACCATCACTTCTTACAGCGATGACAGGATGCAGTTCTCCAGCTCTCAGCCTGATTTTGCACTGGGAAGCTTGGAAACAGTGTTCAATGGGCAAGTTGATGGTCTGGTCAGCTTCTCTCAGCCCATTAAACCAGAACACATGCTCCTGGGAAGTCAGCTCTATGTACCCCTGGAGCCAGTCAGGTAAAAAAATTAAATAAATAGCTCCATTTGGAAATGTGTGCTAGTAATATTGACCATCTATTTCTAAATTCATTGTTATTTTATTACTTTTTTTGTTTTGTAGAATCCCTGGCAGAGGTTAGTGCGGAGAATGACGAGGTTCTTTACCAATGTGGACGCGGAGGCTTCTCTGACTGCGCTGGAAGACGTTAGTGTCAGTTTGGCTGTTGGGTTTAAACTCAACTGCACCAAACAGGTACATTTTCATTTCAACAAACTCACTCCAGATATTTATCAATAACTTACTATCATACATTATAGACATTTTCTTTTTTCACACTTAAATTTGTCAGGTGACACTGAGTACACTGGATAAACGCAACAACAAACTAATTTTCAAAGTCCATGTGCTGGAGATGAATCAGAGGGTGTTGCTGGACTTCCGGCTGTCTAAGGTATGAATATTAAACCTTCAATCACTGTTTTTGCAAAGTAGCAATGAAATGATAAATGACTGAACGTTTATTTCTTTCTCCATTTTACATTAATTATTGTTTTTATTTTTTATTATAGGGCGATGGACTGGAGTTTAAACGTCTTTTTGTAAAGATAAAGCAGAAACTTGGAGACATTATCAGCACTCAGAAGGTTTTAGTGCCCATCAACTGACCATCCTCTGCTTCTGGTATCTTGCAGTAAAGCACACACTGTATGTGCTTGACTATATGTGGATAGTGAACAGAAACCTGTACATATTTCAGTGTTAGTGTTAATATTCGGGTGTTTTGTATGTTTTTTTTATTATTTTGTTTCTGTAACTAGTGTCCATTTTGTTGACAGTATATACAGAAATGCTAAATTATGTTAAGTTTGAGTATAATTGGCAAACAGTTTTTTATATGTTGGGTTTGAGAAGATTAGTTTGTTTTGATTATGTTTGACATAATACAACATACAACTTATAGTTCTGAATAAATTATTTATTAAAATAATTTAAAGACCTTTGTTTTAAATTATTGTCCAATTAAGGCCTTTCAAATTACAGTGCAAAGATTTTATTAGTGAAACATACACAGCTGAAAAAAGGAAATAGTTTGGTTATGTCGAAGTAGAATCATTTTAAACAGACCAGGCCATATACATACATCCTTTTATGTAAAGCCATACATGAAAATGATTTACAGTTTTCAAACAAGCGCTTCTGTTAAAGAACTGTTAACCAAGAACAAAACATGAAATCAGTTTGAAGGATGACGTTGGGTTTATGACTACGTAGCTTTTACTGTGATGGTGACATTGACTGGTTCGTCAGGCTCTCCAAGGGAAGGGGCTTGGCCAGTGCTGTGGGTGGCACTCTGGGGTGTGACAGTGAGGGGTGAAGCTGCTCTGGGTAAAGCCATCGTTGGACCTGGAGTTTAGATGTAGACATGTCAGCATTTCTCACTCCCACACAGTCATTGGAGTATTGACAAAGCAAATGTACAGTAAGAGCCTGGGTTTATCTGATAACAACTGACATAAATGGTCATATTACTGGATATTTTTCCAACTCTACAAACTCTACTTTCTTATTGCATGTCTTTGCAAAGTCCACAAACATTCTGTCAGTGTGATGACACTACACGTTTTAAATACACAAGCTATCAATACTGAAACAAAATTAAATAGGCTATCCCGTACCACTTTGGACTACTTCTTGCCTCCAATGGGGATTTGACTAACTTTGATGCATAGTCACACTTGCTGTACATGAACGTTGTTGGTGTGAGCTCATTACCTGAACTGGATGGTGCATCTATGTTCTCTATTACTTCCACGGACCCTACCACCTCATCCTCTGGAAAGTTTATGTTTTCTCTTGACTGGCTATGCTGCCTGGAAGAGCAAGGCAACACACATTTTAATCACATTTCAGTGAATTACTCAGTACTGAATAAAACATGTAGACTACATATACTTGCCCGCCAAACAGCAAATCGTGTAGACCTGTTGGAGCAGATGGCAATATTTACAGCTTTTGTTTTTAGCGGGGTTATATATATATATATATATATATATATATATATATATATATATATATATATATATATATATATGAAAGGATATGGGTAGGATTTAACTCACGAGGGTTGTTGTTGCGGTTGCGGATAATGTACATGAGCAGCAGCGCAGTCAGTAGAGCAGCAAACAGCATCCCACCTATGGCTGCCCCAATGATGGCAGGGTAGGAGTTGTAACGTGGTTCCGCTGCAACACATCACAGTTACTCATTGTAACAGCTTTTCTGCATTTTCTGGGTTTTATGTTACCCCTGTGGTTCTCATCCCATGTAACAACTGCATCTTTATTTTTATATTTTTAAACACCTACAATCACTTGAAATTATGTGTAAATAATTTTCTTCATCCACTTATTATGATCTCGTGTTATTTGTGTGTCACGTGTCTACACTGGCAGTGCATGGGTTGAGAACAACTAGTATTGTATTAGCAATGCTACAGAGACCTTTATTTGCAAGTTTTTCCGCACTTTGAACAATGATGACCAAATGTTGATCCCAAATTAACAGTTTATCTTCACATTTGACATGAACAATCACACAGAGAGGAGAAATAAGGATGAAAAGATATAAAGAAGAAAAGGAAGTCATGTGTAGCTATATTTGTGAGTGTAATGGACTGAAATGTTTGTCTTGTGTGTGAATCTTTCACCTGAGCGGATGACAAAGAAAATAAATTGTTAGCCATTAAATATTAATTAATAGCAAGCCACTAGTATCAATCATTTCCTTTAAAATGCACTCCTTTAATTTTTCCTATTGTTTATATAGGTTACACTAACTCTTTTCTATTAAAGTCCTTCACCTTCCCCAAACCATACCTGGAGTTCTTGGTGCAGATGGATGTCCGAGGGTGCGGTGGTTGATAGAGGTGATCCGAAACTGGTAGGTGGCCATTGGTGTCAGGCTCCCAAGTATGTGAGCCCTTTGCTGTGGGTCTTGGATCATAGTACTGTACCAGACTGGTTCAATTATCTTCTGGATTTCCTCTTTTGTATTGTTACTACCACCTTTCCTGCCCCGCCGTTCAGACACCAACATGTACTCCAAAAGGAAACCAGTCCAGCCCCCTGTGTTCTCCTGTTCATTCTGGACGTGCCACTCTAGATCCACTTGGTTACGCTGACGGCTGTTGTACATAACTTTGATGAGGGTTGCATTGGGTGGCATGGGGTGTCCTAAAAAAATCACAAGTACTTGAATTCCCAAGCCTATATGTATTTAAATATTTCTTTGGTTTAGGGTCTCGTGTAGTGCTGAGCTTAGTCTTGTCTTAGTCCTGCACTTTGGCCTAGGTTTGTCCTGGTTATAACATTATTATGGCCCACTTTAGTCCAGAGTTTTAGCCTCCCTGTTTTACTTTAGATATACTCCCTGTTTTGGCCTTAAGTCCTGCTTTATTTCTATGTTTGTATATTGCTCCTGGATAAAAAAAATAGGGTTATGTCTCCCTTAAAGTATAGTCAAGCCTTAGTCCTAAAGACCTTAGTCCTTGAAAAAGTGACAAACATGGCTCTTACTCTTGACCACAAGGGTGACATTGATCTCTGTTCCTCCGACCATGTTAGCAGTGGTGCAGCGGTACTCGCCACTGTCCTGTCTCTCATCAGTGTCTCGTACAGTTAGGTTGGCCCAGGCTGTTGACCGCAGCAGCATGTACTTGGAGGTGTCCTGCACACCCATGCCACGGTTGTTGATCCAGCTGATTTCATTGGCAGGCAGATTGTTGGCCCTCATGCTGCAGGTTAGTTGGACATCGCTGCCTTCCAACACTGTCACCGTTCGGCGCTGTGTCTGAAGCACAGGAGGCTCTACAAAGTATAAAGTAAATTAATTTAAATTATTTAAACTCTGAAAGGTATGTAATAATATATTGGACTAGTATTAGGGCTGCAGAGTTGTGTCCCTAATTTAATGTATTTACACACTTATGTACTAACAGTGTAGAGCCCTGTATTATTTTAATATTTTTATATAATAATGTAACTTTTACATACACAAATCTTTTTGTAATAACATGTAGCCATAATGAAACCTGTATTCCAGGTTTGTTTCTTAGTGCACACTGACCTAGTGGTACAGTGCAGGTCTTGGTTTGAGTCAGTAGTGGATGCCTGGCAAAGCAAGTGTAGGGCCTCTCACTGCGGGCGGTCCCATAGGGAAGGATAAGGACATTAGATGCCTCCTGTCCACCTTTGCCCTGGAGACCAGGACCCTCCCACCACAGCAGCACTTTTGGTAACCCCGTGTCCCAGGAGCAGGACAGCATAAGATACTGACTGAGACTGTTTACTTTAACATAGGCAAAGCATACCGGCTCCCCTGGAGGAACATCTAATGTGGAAAAAATGATAGGAAGTGAGACATTAACATATTTATTCAGCTGATCCAAAAATTACAGTTGAAATAGAATTTCACATTGTTTGAATTAAGTGCAGTTTAAGTGGGGGGTCAGACACTTACATGGCTGTACAGTGCACCCTGTTGGTTGTTTTAAAACAGTGTGGGTGCCTTGACACGTAAACAAGCTGTTATTAGAAACAATGCCTTGTGGATACTGCAAGATGGCAGTGTTGAACTTCATCCCCGTCTCCTCGTGGCTCCAGCTGAGATTGGGAGAGGGAAACCCTCCAGGCCAGGAGCAGAGCAGTCTCAGAGTGGTGTGGTTAAAAGCTGCTTCCACAGAGCAGAAGGGATTGCCATCAGGGGACTGTGGGAAATAATTTAAATTATTTTTTGTTGTTAACATTGAGTATTGAAAATAGTGTAGTCTCTATACTTATTGGACTGTAATATATTTAGCTTGATTCAGTGAATAAAACAGCAAAATTAAACAGATTTTGACACAGGAAAAGAAAGGGTAGGTTAGAAGCAGAGATGAAGAGTCAGAGGGGAAGAGTTGCATTTGAGTCATTTTCAGTGTGTATTGTTTGTGTGTGAGTTCTGAGCTTTGCACCTGAGCAGATAACAAAAAGAGAAACAAAACTGTTAGACCATCAGCGCAGCATTTTAGGGTCATCACAGAAAAACACTTGTATTGTAAGTTTTTATAATTAAAAGGGTGTGCATGGACTAATCAGAGCAAGGAGAAAATTATTATTAAAGTGTTACACAAAAGGAGAAGTATGTTAGAATCATAGACTATATAATAAATGGGTCGAAGACTGATGATGACATTTATCTCGAAACAAAGGCCATTGCCAACTTTTTTTATTGCTCTTTCTATTAGTCTTTTGAACAAGATTTTCAAGATTTTGGAACAAATAACAATCTTTTGCCCTCACGTGAAAGCTCACTTACCTTTTAAAACATATTTAAGCAGTCCTATGAAAATTCATTAAATGAAGACACATTCTATTGTTATTGTGGTTAGGGTCTTTCCCAAACCAGACCATCTCCAACGTAGTCCACTAACGCCTCATGACCTTCACTGACACTGTATTGGCTTTTAGCATCACTAGCTACACAGGTTAAAGCTATGGCAATATATTTTATGGTTGTCGTTGAACCTTGACCTCTTTCCAAATATAGTGCTCACTCCAAAACTTTTCATCATGTAGCAGGCATTGCTTAAATTATATTAGTCAACCAAGAAATACATTTGACTGCAAGACAGTGAAACTTCTCACTCACAGTAGACTGTCAGGCTGATGGACTTTTTGGAGCGGGTGCTGAGGAAGGTGTTCTGGGCTAAGCAGGTGTAGTCCCCAGTCTGTTTTCGCAAGATGTTGGTGATGGTGAGGTTTGGTCCGGTGTAGAGCTCAGAGTTGTCGTAGAACCAGACGTACTGACTTGGCGGATTGGATTGGGCCTGACACCGTAAAGAGACAATCTCTTGCTCCAAAGCTGTGTGGCCATGCTCTGTCACTTTGTCTGGAGTCACATCAATTTGAGGAACCTCAGGCCCATCTTTAAGAACATTTCAGTTTAAATGTATAAATTAACACAAACTATTATGGGCTACTAAAATGTTGAGTACATAATTTCTTTACTTACATGTAACGTCTAGCAAGATTCGATCAGAGTGTTCCTTATTAACTAGGTTAGAGACCAGACAACGGTACCAGCCTGTGTCATTACGTTTGACTGTCAGATTGATGACACTGGTGTTTTGTGCAAATATTGAGATATTCCCACTGCGGGCTTCATACTGCCACACAAACTGAATAGGTTCAGTCCCATTCTCAAGATTGCAGCGCATCCAGACAGTTGATCCTTCCAGTGGAGATGCAGTACTTACCACAAGGTAAGGTTTGCTTAGGGGAACTGCACATTTACATAAGCAAAATGTGTTTTAGTAGAAGAATGAGGAAATATTATTACAATCATTACCTGTAAACAGGTCATATTAGCCAATGTTGACTAACCCATTGTAATTTTGCAGGTCTTGCTTTGAAACAAAAGGGGATGTCTAGCATAGCAGGTGTAGGGCTTCTCACTGCAAACAGCACCATATTGAAGTGTCATGTTATTGGAGCTCTCCTGCCCAGCTTTGCCATGACCTCCTGGGCCATCCCACAAAACAAGTGCACTTGGCAGACCACCTTCCCAGAAGCATGACAGCGTCACATACTGCTCAGTCACATTGAAAAAACACAGCGGCTCCCCGGGAGGAAGGTCTGATGGAGAAAAAAGAACTTGAAGTAAGTTTTTAAAGGTTTACTTATCATTTATTAATCTGTAGTACATGAATAATTGACCATACTAAGCTGTCTCTTTTCTCAGTGTCGTGACCAGACCAGACCTTAGACTTTTGTCTGTTTCAGACTAAAAAAACTGAGACTCTTGTATCAAGACTGCAATTAATCAGCCATAGAATTTCTTGTCATTGGATTAGTCTTGATTTTGACTCAATGGTGGTCTTGGCTACAACACTACTTGATTAAACACTTACATGTGTGTACACTGCACTTTGTTGGTTGTTTTACTGCAGGGTGCGTGCCTCTGCAGGTGAACGAGCTGTTGTTTGATGTATTGTTTTCTGAAGGCACAAACAAAGCAACGTTTGGTACTGGGTTTGTTCCAACCGCTTCTTGTTGAGTGACTTTCAGGTCTCCGTTCCAGCTGAGTGTTGGAGCGGGATGTCCCCCGGACCACAAGCAGAGCAGTCTCAGAGAGGTGTGGTTAGAGATGACCTCCATGGAGCAAGATAAAGAACCAACCGGAGGGTCTGTGGAAAAGAAAAAGATGATGTCCAATGTGGCAATAAACTTATCCAATGCGGAATTATCACATTTGCTTTTTGTATTGCCCTTGATCAGGTGCAGACTACTTTGATGACCATTATGGTCTATTTACTATTTACTCTAAATTAAATATAACATGATTTACACATTATTAAACTGCATTTAAGATATTTTGAGTTAAAGAACTTACAAATGACGTCCACCCATATTCGGTCAGATTGCTGGCTGTTGACTGGGTTGCTGGCCAGACAGCGGTACCAGCCTGTTTGGTTATGTTTGAGACTGGTTAAAATAACCACACTGCCATTGCTTTGTGTCACATTCAAGATGTTGCCACTTTGTGCTTCATACTGCCACTGATACTGGATCGGTTCAGTCCCATTTTTAACCTTGCAAGTCATTGCAATTGTGGATCCTTCCACTGGAGAAACTTCACTAACCATAAGGAAGGGGTTACTGACAGCAACTGTAAAAAAGAGTTGCACGTAATTAAAGTTAATTTGACTGCACAGAGGGATTTTTATCAGATGTTATTTACTAACCCATTGTGATTTTGCAGGACTTGCTTTGAAACAAAAGGGGATGTCTAGCATAGCAGGCGTAGGGCTTCTCACTACGAACTGTACCATAAGGAAGGGTCATGTTATTGGAGCTCTCCTGCCCAGCTTTGCCATGCCCTCCTGGGCCGTCCCACAAAACAAGTGCCCTTGGCAGACCACCCTCCCAGAAGCAGGACAGCGTCACATACTGCTCAGTCACATTGAAAAAACACAGCGGCTCCCCGGGAGGAAGGTCTGATGGAGAACATAGTGAGGTGTAACAGTTATATCTACTGCTTTTTGAACATTTTACCTTGTTTAATGTTGTTCCTCTTTGTTTTTAACACTTACATGTGTGTACGCTGCACTTTGTTGGTTGTTTTACTGCAGGGTGCATGCCTCTGCAGGTGAACGAGCTGTTGTTTGATGTATTGTTTTCTGAAGGCACAAAGATGGCAATGTTGGTCTCCAGGTTCTTAATGAGCTCCTCTTGGCTGATTTTCAGGTCTCCATTCCAGCTGAGTGTTGGACCAGGATATCCCCAGACCACAAGCAGAGCAGTCTCAGAGATGTGTGGTTAGAGACGGCCTCCAAGGAGCAGGTGTGGGGTCTTACAGGAGGGTCTTTAGGGAATAAAACCAAGTTTAACCAGGCAAAAATGTAAGACAAATGCAATCTGCACAACAAGAAATATAGATTATCAAGAATAAGCTAATGATATTCTAAATATTACGCCTACTTAAACTCAATGTATAGGTGTCAGTAAAACTTTGTTAGCAGCAGCATGACTTTATCAACTGTCTATCAATTCCAATGCCATCTGTTTATACTCTGAACATAAAAGGACTTTATAATTACTTTAACTCTTTGCTTTGAGATGGATGGCATCTTCAGGGTGATTACTTTAAAAAAATGTCACTCACAGTAGACAGTCAAGCTGATGTTTGATGTGGAGCTGGTGTTGAGCAAGGAATTTTGGGCCAAGCATGTGTAGTCTCCAGCCTGTCTTCGCAGGATGTTGGTGATGGTGAACTGAGGCCCGGTGTAGATCTGCGAGTTGTTGTAAAGCCAGATATACTGACTGGGAGGACTGGACTGGGCTTGACACAGTAAAGATACATTTTCTCTCTCGATGGAAGAGTATCCATGATCTGACGTTGTGTTGGGAGTCACATCTATCTGCGGAAGATCAGGGCCAACTGAGGAGAAAAAAAACATTTACACTCGTACAGGGCATTCAGCAAATAACCATGCAATAACCATTTGCTGTTGTAAATATGGAGGATCACAGGGGGCTTAGTCTAACCATAAAGGTGAAATTGTAGTTTGACAAATAGCCTATTCTTCGGTTTTGCATGAAACAAAAAATAATCAAAAGTAGTATCCTTTATATTTCCAACAAGTATAATCATTCCATAAAATTAAACACTGACAATGAAGCTAACAAACATCTAATCGGCTGAAGAGTTAAATATGGCTCACCTTCTGCTATTTTACCTGGTCTGAAAGTGTTTAAACACTTGTGAGTGTGCAGACTGCTTCTACTGGTGAGACAGGACACAAGAAAATGTATTGTCCACAATGATTTGTAAAGCCCATGTTACAGAAATGCTCTATAACAATGATGGTTTTATTTTAATATTTATTATATAGAGCTATATATAAAAATATATCACGTACTTTTATGGACTAAAAATTCTACTTACTAGTTGTTGGACTATTTGTAGCCTTACTTTTATACAGATTTATTAGTAAAAACTAAATATTTGTCAGATTTATTAGGTATACTTAAGAAAAGATCACATGACAAGCTGCAGTCTGTCTAGTTGACTCGGCTTGTCATGGCTGTGATTTCACAGCACAATACCTTCCAGCAACTTCAGAGTCAAATCAACTCCCCCGTTGGTCCAAACAGGTCTGCCGCATCCTCCACTCTGCTGTGTGTATGTGTTGTGTGTATGTGTCTATGAAGGTGTCTGCTTTGTAAAGCTTTTTAGCTACTTAGATGAACAGAGGAAAGAGGGAATAATAGAAAGAGCAGGAAAGTGTAGAAGGGTGTGTTGAAGATGAAAATGAAAGATGATAAAAATTTCAGACATTGTGAAGTTAAAATGTAAAAGATCTCACTCACAGTAGACAGTCAGGCTGATGGTCTTTTTGGAGCGAGTGTTGAGGTAGGTGTTTTGGGCCAAACAGGCGTAGTCTCCGGTGTGCATGCGCAGGATCTTGGTGATGGTGTACTGTGGTCCAGTGTAGACCTGGGAGTTGTTGTAAAGCCAAACATACTGACTAGCTGGATTGGACGGGGCTTGACACTGTAAAGTCACAGTCTCTCTCTCCAAGGCTGAGTATCCACGCTCTGTCATTGTGTATGGAGTAACAGCAATTTGGGGAATATCAGGGCCAACTGTGGGGAGAAAAGTAATCATTTTAGGTCTCTTATTATGTTCTACGATACAGCTCTAAAACAGATTTACATGGTTCCAAAAACAGATTTATTTTCACATATTTCACAATGTGTACCAGTGAAGGCTTTTGATCCCAGTGCACATTAGGCTTACTTTCTGTGTTGTGATATTCTTGGAAGAGTAAATGACTCCTCATTTATACTTACAGATGATGTTCAGCCATGTTCTGTCAGACTGTTCGCTGTTGACGGGATTTTGGGCTTGACAACGGTACCATCCTGTGTTGTTGCGGTTCACATTGGTCAAGTTGACAACACTGGAGTTACTTTGTGCAAAAACCGTAACATTGCCAATTTCAGTTTCATGTTGCCAGACATAATGTATTGGACCAGTTCCGTTTTCCACATTGCAGCGCATCCAAATGGTGCCTCCTTCCACCGGAGACAGCTCACTCACCAAAAGGTAAGGTTTGCTGATGGGAACTAGAATCACACATGTTTTTAGTGATTAAAATTTACATAGGTCATAAAGTTGTATGGTCATTGGTCATATAGTGACGTCTTTTCATGTTTTCATATCCTGTGTTTGGTTCCCTCACTGTGAATCAATATTTTATGGACATTTGGCCCCCACAGTTCCCTTTGCCTTGTTGATGCATGTATATTATCTGTAATGATGGCACATATTCTTTTGCCATTCCTCTCTGTGGCTTTCTCTACATTTTTACTGTTTTTGTTCTATTAAAATTTTTTTGTAAATAAATGACTTAACCCACTTCTGTTTAGCTATGTATTGTTTTTTATCTCGCGCAGCAGCTGAATTCTTCCTTTTGTGAGTTCACAAACTTAAAACTGCCCCTCTTTCTGTGGAAGTCCTCTGGCAAGTTAGAATATAGTGTTGTAAATGTCACTATGTAAACAGTTTTGAAGTATTTCTTACCTTGGACAGTCAAATATACATAGTAGATGAACAATTGCAAGTTAGAAATGGCCAGGCAAGTGAATAGCCCATCTGCAGCCAGCAACAGCTTTTCGATGCTTATAGAAGCGCTGTTCGAGATGACGGTCACCTGTCCCAGAGTCTGGGCAAGGGCCTGCATCTGCTGCCCTTTACCCACATCAAAGACCACAACTGTCATGGCATTTGCACCATGTTTTGTGAAGCCCCAAATGTAGATGTCAGGCTTTCCATTACCACATTCCAGGATCACGGCTTTGTCCACCACACCAAACACAGTGGTGTTTTTGTACCCCACATCCTCATTGGTGTAGATGAGCTTCTGCTCGTGTGACGGCAAAGTAACAGGTGTCATGTAGCCTGCAAGTGTACAGTTACAAGATGGATTACTCAGACTTTCATGGAAACAGTTACACTTTAATAGCAGAGCACCAAATTAGTCAAATCTGCCCTTTTTATATTTTATCAAAAGCTTCTACCTGGCAGTTCTTTTAATTAAGTTATAGACAAATATTTTAAACTTTTGTATAAATTATTAACATTATTTAGTGTCTATTTTAATGTTTTTCTTTGTATTTTTTGACATTTTATCTGAAAGAAACTTGGTCCACATGTCAAATTTTAAACCTCAATATCTCAAAACATCTCAGAATGAGAAAACTTTATAATTAAAATTGGATGAATTTTTCTTTTTCTCTCACTACTAAAACTGTTAACAATTATTAATTATATTACTTTTAAATTAGATAGAAAGAAATTTAAAGGTCTTTTTGTCATATTTTATGTCTACTACAAAATAATCTTTTTAAAAGATTCATCATTATTGTAAACACACTAAAAAGCATTTTTGACAAATGTAAACCTCTGTGAGTCAAATGAAACAGAAGAAAAGGTTTGACATCCTTACCATACGTGGAGACTAGAAGCAGGCTCGTGCACAGAAGAAAGGGCAGCCCTAGCAGTGAGACCACCATGGTATCATGATGATCCAGAGTCCCACTACCTCTTCACCCCAAAAACGCTGTCAAATGTGTTTTTTAAAAGGCAAAAACACAAACTGCTGTAGGTTTGCAGTGGACGTCCAGCTCAGACTTTGACGTTTGTCACAGATACCAGTTGCAGGCACTGACTTCATTAGACTGAGAGAAGGAGGGACGCAGGCTCACTAAACTGATTTAGGTTCAATTATTCATGTGTTTTTCTTTCCTTTCTCTCCCTGCTTCGTTCTGTTGTCTGCTTAGAAAGGCTCAGTGATACTGCGCTCATCTATTATCAATGACACACACATACCGGCACAGGTTATTCTTCCACACAACCGGTAATGTAACTATTAGTTACAACCAACACTGGCCTGGGTTGGTTGTTTCCACGAAATTCAGCCTCATTACTAAAATAAGTTTTCATTCCAGTGGAATCAAGGATATAGGAATAAATGCATGATGATGGACAGATGGAAAAAAGGGATTAAAATGGATTTGTGTGTTTGCCTTTTGTTTTAGTTTTTTTATCTTTAGACCACAAAGATTTAACCTACTTTACAAGCATCCAGTGTAGCAATTATATATAAAACTATCAACTCCACTGCACAGATGCAGCTTTGGGTTTCCATAAAGGGAGGCTCAGCTTCTGTTTTCTGACTTGGCTGAGTGTAAACCAATTGTTTAAGCTCAGATCAAAATCATCAGAGAATAGCATACAGTGATTGAAAGAGGTGTTTTTAATATAGACAGTTGCATATTGGCCTCAGAGGTGTCTCAGATGTATCTCAGTACTTCTCTATTCTCTTCAATAACTATTGAAAATTTTACTTCTACTTATTGTGGTTACTCTATCTCTGCTGATTGGATTTGGATTAAATAGATTCAGAACTCTTGCAACAAGCAGTGGTGCTCTGAGGTTCCTCGCAACATGCTTTGTCCCAGACACTCATATAAAAAAACATTTTGTAAATTACCCATAATGCTGTGGCTGAAAGAAGACAACAAATGGGCCTCATGCTGCTATTGTGAGCGTTTTTATTGTAATTGCAAAACCGTTTCTGTATTATGCTCTTGTGTTTGAATCTAGTTAAAAACAAAAACAATAAAGATTTGACTTGTGACCATATAAAAGAAAGAGATGAGCCCAGGCTGATAAGTGGAAGGTAACCAGACACGGACTCATCTTTCATGAATGAATGCAGCACAGTGCATCAGTTTTCCTCTGCAGACCGAGTAGACAGGAGTGTGTGTAGCCAACACATACTTAACGTATTTGTTGTGTTTACTGGACTAAAAGATAGAAATACACTCTTCTCTGATGTTAGATCATCTTTATATTAAACAAACTTAAACCTATGGTCATCTCATTTGCATCTGTTTTTTTTTTCTGAGCAAGTGCATGAAGCTGTTATAATGAAGTGCTTTGCTGAAAAGATACAATTATTTACCATTACATAAATTACATTATGAAAATGAAATGTGATCGATATTGTTATGAAGGTTGAATTTAAGATAATCACAGTGACTCGTGGAAGTGAACTTCCTGAAAAGCAAATAATACAGCAGAGAACTCAGTGTCCAGATCGAGTGGCCGTATTTTGTGACCTAGGTGCACTATAGACATGAAAGAAGAGTTATTTTTCTTTTATCCATCTCTATGAACATTGTCACATTAACTTTAAAGTTGCATAGTTTAATGATTTCAAGGCTATGTATTTTCTGATAAAAAATAATCCTTAAGAATTGTCTGTAAAGGTTGCCTTGGCCCATCAGAAAGCCCTATTTAAGCTCTAGTTAAGGTTTTGTGTGTCTCTGTTTCTCGGAGCTGCCTGAGACATCTTTTTGGGTTTTGTTGTAAAATGGCTATAAAATTGAATGCATTGTAAAAGATAAAGGTTTTAGTCCTACATAATTATATTTATTTCTCAGTGGAAAACAGTAATTTATCTCTTTTATACTTTGCATCTTGATAACACAAATGTCACGACCAGCATTCGATGATATGCACTTGTTAAGAGTTAAGAGCTAATGAAAGTTTCAGCACTTATTGTTCACACTGACATAAAAATGAGCCAACATTGAGCTTGACATTTGATCAACAGCGTCTAGTTACTCAACAGAGAATACTCTATCTAGTCATTATTGTCCAGCAGAAAGCTCCAAGACAAGTGGCCCATGAGTGGGGATTGTGTCTGTTCTGTGGCATTAAAAACAGATAAGCTATCATGTTGACCCGGAGTATTTCAAGAGTCAGTCAAACCAACTTTCTCATCAGTTAATCTAAATCCAGTGTCGTGTGTGGTATTATGTAACCAATCTACTATTCCTTTCAGACATGCAGGTTATGATTTTAATGCTAAAATGAAGGTTCATAAACAGCCACTGTCACTGACTAAAGCCGACAAATAACATGAATAAAAACACATTATAGAAACCAACAAGTTATCTGTAAATAAAAACAGTATTTTTTTCCTGAAAGATAAATGTAAGTACAAAATACATATACACAATATAAATGTCACCTTTGTAGCTTAAAAACACTGTGAGGTCATGCAGGAGAGTGTGTTTTAACTAGAAATGTTCTTTTTTTTTTTTTTCATAACATCATGTGAAAGACTCAATGTATAGAACAGCACTGATAGTTTCTCCATGACACAACATATTCAGCGTTTACAACAGCGATTGCTCCTTCCACAGAACCTTTAATTCCAAAAAGACCAAAGAGAAGACCAGGTAAAGGATCGACTGCACAGGACCAAGAAATAACCCCATTGCATTATTCATTCAAATGTAACACAAAAGAAACATGTTGCAATATTCAGATTAATTCCAGTGTCTGTGTATTGTGATCTCATTTTAAAGACAAGAGAACATGGCTACATCCACACTAATGTGTTTTCATTTAATTACCATATGTCCGCACCAACTTTCATATGAATTAGGCTCCTACAATGCACAAAAAAACTTTTTTAGGGGCATTTATGTGTATTTTACCCTTCTGTACACATGCACAACAAAATGCAATAAAAAAAATGTGTTTACAGCCTTTTCATGTAGACAGAAGAAATTAGATTTTCTGCAATTAGGTGATGTCTCAGTTCAGTTTGTGAATGAAAAGTATTGTTTTGTTGTGCATTTCAATAATGAATACATAAACAGTAATGTGGCTGCACTGCAGTATCTAGTTAGTTTTGGGCCAAATTGCTAGTTTCTGTAGCTGTAATGAAGTTTGTATAGCAGTATAAAAGAGAAGTGTAGACGTTACCTGAAAACAAAAACATGTTAGTGTGGACATAGCTGAACAATATTTACACTTAAAAACACACAACAATAAAAGAATGTGCTTCTGAAATGGGCTTCTCCCTCGGCCCAAGAGCTGCATTGTCACACCTCCAGTCAGAGACAGCACAGACCCCATCCCAAGTCCGGAGTTAAATGAGTTCACTGGAGAAGTTTAAGAGTTCATGTCGAATTGTTTCAAACATACTGCTCTTTGGGGAATGTGTAGGTCCCGATACCGAGCGGGGGAGAAGACAGACCCGACACTGAAGGGTATTTAAAGATGGCGGTGGTGTGAGTTGGAGGAGGAGAGAAGGTGTTTTTTGATGTGCCGCCACCACCACTGCTGCTGCTGCTCGTCCCAGTGTTGGTCTGTGAGGAGTGGTAGGGGTGCTGGGGCAAAAACGTGAGAGGGGGGTTGATGGGAGGTGAGAATGGCTCGGGATAGTCCTCCTTGTTACAAGCCAGTCTGTAGCTCACATAGTCCGCTGTGTTAGGGAGCTCTTCATAAAATCTTCCTGAATGCTGTTGGGGAACAACAAAAGATAATGTTAGTAAATGATTTTGTAATTCCAGCTACAATATTTTAGATTACACCCTGCACCTGGATATCGTCTGGTTTCTTTCTCAGGGGCTGAGACAGTTTTCTGGATGGGGAGTCATTTCTGATGAAAGACAATATTCACAAAGTCATAAACAAAGCATTCACGATTCTTAATTGTAAATCTAAAAGTCAAAATGTAGTAGATGTTACTTACGACGAGTTGTCTTTTCTACTTCTTATTTTGAGGATCAGGACTGTGACAGTGATGCCCAACAGCACTCCAGCAGCCAACAACAGAGCTATGACACTGACGACATCACTGGCCGCTATCTGAGGCAAAGGTTTGTCTAAAAAATAAAACACACAGACATTCATGTGAAGAAGAATCTTCCCACTGAAAATACACTTAAATTCTGAAAATGTTCTTAATTCTGCACACTGTAAAATATAATTAAAATAACAGTATTTCATAATGCTGCAGCAGATCTGTCTGAAATAGACAGGAGCAGTCACAGTGTACAGTTAATCTCATTATGACAGGCAAACTTAAAGGGCACGTACCAATAATGTTGATGTCCACTGATGCAGACCGTGTCCCGATGCTGTTGGTTGCATCACATACATAGGTGCCTTGTAGTTCGTATGTGACCGGCCCTTTAAATATAAGTATGTTGTCGCGGATTTCAGCATTCTCTGGGATTGAGCCATTCATTCTGTAACCAACATACTGATACCATTAAAATGCATTATATGTGACAATAATCAACAGTTTTAATTAAAAACATTGGGACATGCATATTCATTCAAAAAAAAAAAAGTTGCACTCACACTTTCCATTGATATAAGGAGACAGAGGGGTTGGCATCTGCCTGGCAACTTAGCTGCACATTCTCTCTGTTCACGTACCAGTTTCCATCATAGCCCTCCACTGTAACATCTGGTTCATCTATTTGACAAACAGGAAGAGTAACCGTATTAAATATTTTCAGCTTCTTTCAAACAGTATTGTAGCTACATAGATCAGTTTATAGGCTACCGGTTATTGCTGGAAGGAGCCCCAACAGATTATTTAACAGTCTAACTACTGCAAAGGCTTTTGATGCAGATTCATTATTTTAATGAAGTGAGTCTTACACTGAATGTCGAGGGTTACACTCTCAGTGAAGACCTCTTCGTTGTAGGTCGTGACACAGGTGAGTTTCTCCTTGTGTGTGTCTTTGCTTGGCACCAGGATGTAGTCGCTCTGAACTGTGACTGTCCCATCAGGGTTCCTGTACTCTCTGGTAGTAGCCTCTCCTGGGACGCTTGTTTCCCAGCTGCGCAGATTGAGAATATTTAAACTGCATGTACCAAACAGAGAGAAGAGTGAGGTAGTTTTCATTAGCACATACCTGATGATACCTGGAGGTTTGCCATTTGCAGAAACGCAAGTGGCTACTGGAGTTTTTATATTAGACGAGCGAGCCACCAGTGTCGGTGTGGACAGACTCATCTGTGTTGTTGGTCGTACTAGGACAAAATCACAGAAATTAAGAAATTAATAAGTGCAGCGTAAGGATATTATATAGGATAATACAATGCTTAAGCAGCAGATAAACAGTGTTAAATGAAGTGTTGAAAAATTCATGTTGGATTTGTCCAATCTAATAGCAGACAGCTGTACAGTGTAGTTGTCTAGAAAATTATTATTAAGAAATTTTCAACCATTCATAAAAGTTACAAAAGACATATTTGCAGTACAGTGATTGTGAGCGTTTTTTTCTCAATAGTGTATAGGATTAAAAAACTTGAAAAATGTTGGACCAAAGAGAGAATTAACATGGAATTGGAAAGGGATTTAACACCTCACTTAACAGCTCACGTAATTTGTCCTAAAACTTTGAGGTAGATAAATTAAAATGCAGATGACCATTGGCCTCACCATAAACACTGAGGTTTACAGTGTTTTCTCGATTTCCTGCTGGGAATGTGGTGTATTCACAAATGTATGTAGCCTCATCTGACAGACGCAGTGACGAGAAGGTGATGGTTGTATCTTCAAGATTTGGAGTCCGTCGCCTCACAGCAGCATTTTTGAAAGTGACGCGGTCCCGGTACAGCGGTGCCACCGACACACCTAAAGACGGATTAGCAATTGCCACGTTCTGCTTTGTCCCATTCACCAGCTTCTGCCATGTTACCTTAGGAACAGAAAAAAGGTAATGCATTACTTACAAAGTCCATTTTTATGTAATATAACTTTATGGCCTAATATTAAAAGTTAAATAAAAAATATTATTTTGTTATTAAAAATATTATAAATATTAAAGTATAATAGGTTATAGGACATTGGTGACAAAGTCTAATTGACATACATTATAATCAAATCCAAGGCCACTCACTATATCACTTATTAGATTATAATTATAATTTGAATAATGTCCACACTACACAGTACTTTTTTGTTCTGTGGGTGTCTCCTGTTTATTTAACAGTGTCTAATGTTTCCTTGGTTTAGTGGCATAGTGATCACTCTCTGTGTGAAGCTGCCCCCTCAGAGTGCTCTCCTACTGCTCATTAGAAATTAGAGCAGAGCTGCCTGCCTTTCTGAACTCCGACAGACTGACACTCTGTACAGTCTTCCTTCTACTTGCAAGAAGAACAAACCTCACAAACACAAACTTCAACTTTGACTTAGACCTTTTTGTTTATTTCTCTCACAAGTTTAAAATAATTTGAATGTTTTTGTGTAATGTTGGTCCTTTATGCTGTTGACCCAAGCGAGCAATCAAATCCACGTAAATTAGTTTTTTGTTTGTTTGTTTGTTTGTTTCATTTTTTTTCTGGTTGCAGTTACCTGGGAGATTTTGACCGGTGGGGAGCTGTTGATGAACCGGCAGCGGAGCTCAACCTTTGTGCCCACAAGCCCTGATTTCCCATCTTCATCCATCTCCACAGTCTGGCCATCCCCCCCTGCCGAGACACGCATAGCTGATCACACAAAAGAACATTTACACAAGGCAGGGAAGAAATGAACCTAAAGGGAGGAGCTTGACACAGACTGATGGATTGTCTCGTCTCTTGGGTGTGTGACAGATAATGTATGACTATTGCAAGAGGCACGTTGCTGAAGCGAGGGCAAGGCTGGCACCCTGTAATCTGTTTACAATCACCGAGGGACGGCAACCTGTCAAACATGATACGTTTCATCAGCGTGAGCGGTGAGGTCAGGGGTGAAGGCTTAAAGGGGGGTATAAATAAGCACTTGACTTGCACCTCTCAGCATCCAATCACGTGTGTTTACCTGTGTTGGGCAGGCTTAACTTTGAAAAGTGGCAGCTCAAACGCAATGTTTGAAATCCAAGTCAAGTTGTGTTGGGTTTAGGACATAATTGGGTTGAACCGCTAAGTGAGTTTGGCTGTCGAGCATTTATTAATTCAGCATGGCAGCTTTCATTATGCTGAAAACAGAAAACAATCACAGATATTTCTGGTCAAAATAGTCCCAACAATAGCTGCTCTCATTCTCACACACGCCTCAGTAAACACAAACAGATCTAGCAGAGCACAATAATATCTTGTGTCATCAATGGTCAGTTCCTCTCTAGCAGCAAAGAACGGTGAAATAATTATTTGTGAATTGTATTATTTGTTGTAAAAATGTATCTGTCTTTAACATCTAAAGCAGTTCATTTGGATGCATTGAAAGCAGTGGCTGGTAGTGAAATTTTGTAGATGGGTGAATGAATACAATAACATTTGGTACATGAAGTTCATGTACCAAATGTGATTGTATAGCAACACTGAGCTTTATCAAACAAACTTTTACTCAACACGACTAAGGATTATGTCTCTTTCACACAAACACTTGTAACTTTCATAATTACCTACATGATATCGTTATAGCTTATTACTCAACTAAAGACTGACGCAAAAATAAAGATCATTACAAGAGAGACTGGAAACAGAAAATGTTTGTTAAAAACTCACTGTGTAACTTTAGCCACTAGATGGTACAAAGCCCTCGACAGAGTGCCTGTGTTGTTTGTTTTTGTGAGGAAACTATCCAGAACTGTCAAGTTTGGAAGTAAAAATGTGTCTTCTAAAACATTAGGGTCCTTTTAGTGCATTTTTTACAAATAAAAATCTGCTAGGGTCCAGTGTAATGGCCTATTTCTGCACCCTCTGTTTGGGTTTTCTGTCCATCTGACAGGACTGTCAGTGAAATAGTCATAATTCTACCAGTTGCGTGTCTAAGAACCATTAAATCAATACAAGAATGTATATATATTTTTAAGTAACGTAAAGATACAACCTAGAAGTACGTTACAGACCTACTTTAAGTAACAAATAATGTTAAATGTGTCAAATGGATACAAATTGTGCTAAAGCTGATGTATTTATATGAAAATATCCACTTCGAATCCTGGTCTCTGGGATGAATACATTTCAAGGGGCGGGCCTTCACACCTGTCAATCACCAAACGAGGAAGATGATTGGTGCTTTGGTCACCGTGTGTTTCATCGTGATTGGGCTGTAAAAAATAAGCCCCTTTATCTACCACAAAATATAATAACATTAAAAATATACATTTTATGTTAACATATCTAGTAAATGTTTAACAATACACTGAAAAGCCAAAATGACTGCAGGGCCCACCTAGCCCATTGATACCAGCCACCCCGATTGAGAGTATTGGGTTGACACTTTCTACTGGCCTTAAAAGTGTAAATATGAACTATAGCCAAGGGGAGTTTCCATAGGAATATTGTATTTTTAAAAACAAGCAGTAAATTATCTAATTCAATATTTTCATGGTACGAGTGCAGCAACATTGATTAATCTCTTTGCTGCCTCTTTAACACAAATCATATGTGACAGACACCACAAAGTCTATTTTATGCACATAGAAAATGATGGATTATGCAAACTGAATGTGATTATTGTAATGGGCAACACAAAAGTAAAGAACAGTGTCAGTTGGTGGAGTTAGAAACTAGTTAAAGGCTAAATGCAGTGTTCATGTTTGTCTTCCCATCTCTCGAATGTAATCTTTTTTGTGTGTGTGATTGGGTTTCATCTGCACTCCACATCAAATCAGTTAAAAAATTGGATCAAAATGTCAAACTCGCATATGATTTCCTACAGCAGTAATTACAATTATAGATTTGTATTCAGTGCAGTGTACTTTTATCCTTAGTCCTTAAGAGGAAGATCAGTCAGTCACTCAAAGAAGATTACAAAAAACAAATTGAATATTATATTTGAAGAATGCTGAGCGTACACATATTATGTTTTCTCCTGTTGTGTTACTTTGTTGTATTCTTCTTCTACTTTGGAACATATTAAACCTTGTTGTAAACTCAGTAATAAAATAATGTTGAGGCCAAAGTGGGCAATGCATCACTGATTGCATTGTTCCATAAATATCATGACAGCAATCTAAGTACAAACAAGTTGGCACCATCTTGAGTTTTCATCCGAAAATACAATTTAAGTGGCATTTATAGTCCTCAAGTTCTGACCACCGATTGAAAATGACTTCTATAATTCCATGTGACACCATCTACTGGCACAGAGTGATATAGCAAGCCTCACAAGATGACATTTGTGAGTCTTGTGTTGAATCATGTTTTATTTGTGCATATATATTACGGTGCTCATTGACAAACACACTGATAGTGCCTTACTGAGCTGTATTGCTGATCTGATTAGGGGCATTAGGTGAGGGCCGAACAGAGCAGCCTGACAAACACATCCTGCCTGTATCTCTCCCACCTTCCTCTTTTTCTCTTTGAGTACGCCTGTATTCTTCTATTGTTTGGCCAATGGGAAATAACCTCACTGGTCCACATCAAGATAATTCTTAAATAGCAACACACATGGACCGGAAAAAAGGCATGGGAACGTAACCCGACAATAGCTATATTGTCCGACAACCTGCAGGAACAGCAAGTGCATCCCTGTCTGATGGGGGACTTTTTTTTTTCAGAGGATATCCTACAATGTTCCCCAATGTATAGCCTACATGTGATGAGTCCATTTTAACCTTTAAACAAGAGAATGTCCTCAGATGGGCAAATAAATACAGTTTTATCATAGGAAAGGATACAAATATTTCTTGTTTTAAATTGATGTTGGTTTATTTTAGAATAGTTTATGGATGAGAACAAAGTCAGTGCAAAAACTAAAGAAAAAAAATGAACGGAAAGAAAATGAAAAACACAGAGAGAAAGAGGGCAGATTAACTGTGTAATCTTTAGACCATTAAATCTGTGATTGATCTGGGATTATACCTTGTGGCCATCTTTGACCTCGGGACTTCTAACTTACTATAAAGGGGAACCTGCATCTGATACAGCTGTTTATTAGAAGAACATGACAAGCTTTGTTCAATAAAATGTTGCTGATTTCTGTTTGCTTTCAATTACCATTTTTGTGGAATAGATTATCTGTCAACCAATCATGTAATCTTCTTAGTTCCACCTTTTAGCCCCAGTTCTACTGCCTAGATACCCTAACAGCATACGTTTATTTTGGGACTCAACAAACTGAACTGTCCCTCATAGAAAATTGATGAGCATGCGTCAGTGCAGTTTGTGACAAAGCAAGACTCCCTCCACAAAATAGTACATACAAGCATTACATTTATAATGCTTCTGTGCAAAACTGCATCTTCTCTTCTTCTGAATCAATTGTCATCTGTCATTGTGTGGGTGTGTAATCTCTGCCGCTGTAGAAAACATAAAGTCGGCTATGCACTTGGCGTTCATTCAGCATGCAGGCAGCTCACAGGATTACGATGACCGCTGCCGCATTTATGTTTCGGGAGATGGGAGTAAAGAAATGAACATATAAATGAATATTAACTGAGAGGGAGATATTAAAGGCTGAAATGTCAGGCCAATTCTCCTAAGGGACACGAACAAAGGGTTTACGGGGGACAGAAGGGCTGTTTGTTTGTGATGTGCACCACTGGATTATTTCTGCATGGTAGCGTCTGTGTGTTTGGCCCCGTGCTCCAGCTGTGGACTGTGGATTATGCTCAAATTCAAGTGAATGTCTGTCTGGCGGTTTCAGTCAGCCTTTTTTCTTGGTGGATTTTATAGCACTATTGCAAGAGGAAAACAACATATCAGCAAGTACTTTTTTAACAATCCTCCCGTCAACCTGATGCCAACCAACTCTCGCTGACAGCTCTGAGGTGCCAAGGTGCTCTCAGTCTGGAGATAATTTCACAGGAGCGACAATGACAAGGAGGAGGAGGAGGAGGCTGGGGTTTGGCAGTGATCATGTTGTTACACCCTGTATGCCCCCAGTGCAGCACTAATCCACAGCTATGCCCTTCAATATGACAAACCTACACACATGACACAGCCTCACACACAGCTACAGCACGGCCAGAGTGGGAAATTGCTGTTGAACAAGTATTACTGACTGAATAAAGCAATCACAGCAGATGTCACAACAGCTCAACACATCCGCATGCTGCCACAATTGTTTTTGTCATTACGTAATATGTAGTCCCCCCCTCGTTTTTATTCCCACAACTCTGATGCCAGCTGTGGTTTTGGCCCAGACTTAGGGTGATTACACTGCTGCACCTGTTACACCAAAAGCATGCGTAAGTCCATTCATTCACACATCACACAATGGTCAGAGGTGGAAGTGCCATTTGAAGGTGAGGTCACGTCCGAGGTCTGACTGCGCACCTGCTCGGACCAGCAGTTCATATTGAATGACGTGCCTGCTCAATTATTCTGGTCAAATACTTCAAAAAGAGGATTTATGCTCTGCATCTGTCACCACAGCACTCAGCTCTGAACACACACTGTAAAGTAAAGGATCAATTCAAATCACTTAAATGGACATCGGGGTTAGTGAAAGTGTGCACAAAACCAACAAAAAGAAGAATGGTCCATCATTTCAAAATGTGTGTTCTCCGTCAAACAAAAACTCAGATGGTGTTGCTCACCAACAGCCAAAGGTTAAGCAGGAATATCTCTGTCCATGAAAAACAGCCATTTACGCTGTTACAATGTGGATCTGCTCCTTAGATGGCTCACAATTCATCACAATTCCTTTTGTACTCTGCTACAAAGGAACATTGTAAAACCACATTCAGTCAATATTTCTCTGTTTTGTATGTGGTAATAATTCATGACTCCCTCTAATGGTACAAAGCAGAATGACAAGTCATAATGATTCTTTTTCTAAGATCTAATTTGGCCGCATTTAAAACAGTTATCTCTATAGCCTAGGCCAACTATATACTATCTATTCTGATATGTAATTTTGTTACAGCTAATATTTTGTTCTTCATTTCATTATTTTTTTGTCATATTGAGTAGCTTAATACAGACCACTATAATGACTTTTTAAAATATGATTGTCTATTGGCTGCCCAGAGATAGAGATAGATAGAAATAACAAGTAACATAAAAAAGTAAAAACATAATTGTAACAAGGAACAGAGCGTCCTTCACCTGTGCGTTTTATTTATTAGGTACTGAGAACAGTAGCCTACCTGCCACGAGACATGTCCCTATCAGGAGAATCCACAGTCCAGTGTTTTCCATGGCCGGACCACCGTTGCCAGTTTCTTACTTTGAATTAAACTCCCATGCACTGTGTACTTTGTTTGTAGCGGAAGAAACTACAGGTCCGTGACTTAAGGGTGCGCTCTGCTCCAAAGAAGCGCGCCAAACACTGCTCTTCTCGCACTCACAAACTCTCTGTGTGCGCACAGGTGATAAGACCCCGCGCCTCGTAGTGGGCTACCCTATCACTTTTTCTTTCACAGGTCTAATTCCGACTTCCCTGTGGCCCGCTACGGAAATGCAGTCACTGTCCATCTGAGGCTTGACTGGGATAAAGCAGCTTAACGCGTGGGCAGATTATTTCCGAGATAGCCTTCCCCCAGTCCCGACAGACAACTAGCTGTCACTGAGAGAGCTGAGCTGAGCGAACCGTCACCCGTCTGCCCCGCACATAAAAAGGCGCTGTCAGGCTATTTTAAAACAACACACTCAATAGACCCTGCCAGGGGCCAGACAGGGGCGTAGCAAAGCAATTGGCTGCCAAAGTCTGCAGGGCCCCTATGCACTGTTGGCATCAGCAAGAACTTTTACATCATCAAGGTGTCAGCCAGGTGTGCCACAAAACTCAAAAATAGGGTTCACTGTAGAGTTTACAGATCACCCATGACAGGATGTTCTAATAGGTCCTCCTGTTTGTGCAGGACAGGGCACAAAAGAGGCTGAGATTGAGATTATGAAATCATCAGTGACAATCTGCACATTACTCAACTTTAACCTCTGACTGTGTGGTCTAAAAAAATGGAAATTTTTATGGTAAACAAATACTAAATAAATTCAATATTTCTATTAGAAAAGATGAAGTATAAATAATGGTGTTTGGATGATGCGAAGACTAGCTAATACAGTATCCATTTAACTGGATACTTGCCTAAACTTGTATACATTGCGTTCAGTTGCCTGTAGGTGGCGACAAAGAGCCACGGAAAATCAGTCGTTTGGTAGGACTGTGCTAGAAATTTCCATCGAGTCCTAGTGTCCAGGGGTTGTGATGCTTTCTGCAGATTACAGTGACTAGACATTTACTATGATGTGTCTTTCTTTACTTATATTTTATTAACAGCTTTTAGAGGGGAGAGTTTTGATCAATGCTGTCAAAAACCTTGGGTGACAAATAGAAGTAATATCTGGAGACATTGAGACAAGGTCGTAACACTCTTCGGGTCAAACTGATGAGCTGTTATTTTGTTTCCGGACATGCAGCCTGCCCTGTGCTGAAGTCGGTCAGGTGCTGCAAAGGAGAAAAGCAAATCAGCGCTCTCTGGTCTAGCCACATCCCTCCCACTGCTTCTTCTCTCTGCTCCTCTCTGTTTCTGTTTTCAAATCATTTCAGAACTGAGATGCTCTGCAGTGCTGTCTGCTGAAACAGGCACCAGCAGTTTATGACGCAACTGAAAATAGAAGGAACACGCTGCATCATCCTTCAGCCCTGAAGATAGGTAAGACTCTACTGTGATGCTTGGGAGGAATATTGCAACAGTATAATAACCCAAAGGTTCTGGAACATTATAGACAAATACAGAGTCTATAGATAGAAATGTTTTGGGGTATACAGTATTATGGTGGAAAAATATCAGACTACAAAGTGAGACCAGTTGAAAAGAGAGCCTTCTGCTAAATCTTTTTAATTGCTTATGTTGTTTGTCTTCCTAGGTGCATACAGCTGTTTCATTATGTTGAAAACTCTGCTTGTCTCTGGACTGCTGGGAGGTAAGTCAATCTGCTCTCCTGGTATCACAAATGTATGTCTCCGATAAAAAAAACTGAACTGTTTACCTCATAGGTGTTTTTATTTTAGTGTTGATAATCCCAGCACAATGTGACCTGATCTCAGTGTGCATTGAAGATGACAACGACCTGAGAGTTGACTGTATGGTCGAGCCAAAGCCCAGTCGAATTAACAGCTATGAATTTTCATTGTCCTCTGGCAGCAAAGAGGTAGTGATCAACACCAATGTCTCAGGTGCAGCCTCAGACTTGCAGTTTAGGGATAAAAGCAAAGTTGAGGAGTTAGAGCCTAACGGTTATCGCTTGACCCTCACTGGATTCACAGAGACTCTCCCACACAATACCACCTACATGTGCAAAATCTCCGGGAATGCTGCCACAGTTACCATAGAAAGAGGTACTGACTGAAAACTGATCTGTATGGGAGACAATACAAGTTTTTCAGAAGTCATTTCAACTCCTTTACCGTTTCTTTTACAGATCTGCTACTATGTTCAGCCGTGAGCGTGTTTGTGAAGAACTCTGGTTCCTGGCTCATGGGTCTGCTGATCTTTTTCCACCAAACACACTACTAAAATATTCAAGCTCATGCTCATACAGCACATCTACATTATACATTAGAAAAGAAAAATAGCCTTACAACCTGTCTTTTGATTTTTTTGTAATGTTTTAGCAGTGTGAAAAGTTTCTAGTAGAACCACAATGCAGAGCTAACGTGCACTACTTCTAGACATATCACGCCTTCTAAATAGCTTTATTTAACTTATTTGTGGCTTGAATTATAGTGTACTTATATGAGAGGTCACTGTCTATTACATTTAACCCATATTTAACCATTTCAATTCATGCAATACAATACATAATGTAATAATCAATATTTAAGTTATTTGTGAATGTGTGTGTAATATTAAGATATAAAATGTTGCAGCAATGTTGCATTTCCTAAATAAAAGTTAGGTGTTAAAATAATGTAATTGTGTTTTAATTATCTTATGAATGTTATTATTATTATTATTATTATTATTATTATTATTATTATTATTATTATTATTATTATTATTATTATTATTATGTGTTTAAAATACTATGCAAATTTAAAATTTATATTTTATGTTGATTGTTGTTTGAATTAAAGGACTACTCAAGGTCTTTCACCATTTTGTGAGCTTTACATTAATAGATTAACCTAAATACAAATAATACTACAGTGAAACTTATGCATTATGATATTATTAGTTTAATTAATTGTTTTATAAACTCTGTGGTAGTTAGTTTCAACTCACCAAAACAGTTATGGCCCAAATGGAGAAATGAGCGTCGCAATGTTTTTTGACACTCGTTAACTTCCGTAGTTGTTAGATAAAAAATAACGATGGCGGCTTCTGTGAGCAGCAGCAAATCAACAGAGTTATCCAAAGCTGACTATCTTAAACGATATCTGTCAACCGATGAAAAAAACAAAAAGAACAAGAAGACGGTTAAAAAGAAACGTCCTAAGGGGCTTGGGACAGGGTGAGTCACTTAGTCCGATTTATATTGCGTAAAGCGTAGAGCTAGCTATGTTAGCTATGTTCGTAGCTATGTGCAGCCGCTTTTAATCATGTGTTTATCTTTGTGTTCAAGGCTTAAAATAGTAGACGATGACTTAGACTGGAGAGAGATTATCCAAGAATCTGAAGAAAAAGACGATGAAGACGACGAGGAAGCTCCAGTGGTAAGAGGTGTTATTAGACACTAGCAAGTTAGCATTCTTCAGTTAATAATTTGACTGTTAGCCCGATCATTTGTAATTTTGATGTATTGTCATTACTTCTTTTCAGTAAATACTCTAGTAACTTAATTTGGTATTTTAGATTGCTGAAGTAATTGATGAACGACCAGAGGAAATAAAAAGGCTTGAAGCTTTTAGAACCAGCAACAGATGGAAAGTTATTGGAGGTATTATACTAATAAGAAAAAAAAAATGTTGACTAATGAAAAAAATTGTAATTCAACATTATCTCCATGTTTAAGCTGATGAAAGTGAGGAAGGAGAGGATGGAAAGGAACAAAACACTGACCAGCCAGAGGCTGCAGCATCCGGCAGGTCTCGCCACAACTCTCCAGCCATTTCTCCACCAAGACGAGGCCTTGATGACTCCCCAGATGCTTCTCCACCAAGACGAAGCCGTCACGACTCCCCAGATGCTTCTCCACCAAGACGAGGCCGACACGACTCCCCAGATGTTTCTCCAACAAGACGAGTACGCCATGACTCGCCAGACTTGTCACCTCCAAGGCCACATCTTATAAAATCTGAAAAAATTAAAGGTGTGTTATTTTATCCCGAGAGGACCTTAGTATGCATAGACAACATGAGCACATGTGACAAGTACCATATTATTTTATCACTTGAATCTGGTCTTCAGATTTGATTTTAGTTTAATTAACGTGTATCTGAATGAAAACCATGTGTAGGCACTTTTATACCTATTTAATAAAGGTGTTATTACTGTTTTAGAGTCATCCCCCACAAGGAAAAAGACGAGCTCCAGTCAAAAACATTCACCTAAACATCACAGATCACCACCAGCAAAGAAGACTCAGAAGAGACATGATTCAGACTCGGATCAGTCGCCTCCACGAAAAAAGTATTTTAAAAGGGAAGCTTCAGACTCTGACCAGTCACCCCCACGATGGCGATCAGAAGCAAGACAAGGCTCAGATTCTGATCAGTCCCCACCCAGAAAACGTTTGCAGGGTAGAAAAAACTCAGACAAAGATCTGTCACCTCCTCGTAGACCAGGCCAGCCACATGTGAGCATTGTTCAACCATTTTAATGATGGATCTAGACAAATTGTGGAAGTGGTGATAATATTCTATATTGTATTAATAGGAACAAATATTTTCAGGGCCATAGGATGCTTTCTGGTGGAAAGGCAGGTCTTGTATCAGTGGATGTCCTGAGGAAGGAGCAAGAAGAGAACAGACGCAGAGACAGAAGCAACCAACCTCTAGAAAGTTTGTTATGGCTTTTTCCTGCATAAATGTGTGAGCACTGTTTATTGCAAGTCCTGTAATATTTATAATATATTCTTATTATTGTATCTGGTCAGATGAATCCCGCAATGCACAGACTATTTTCCGAGACAAGAGTGGCAAAAGACGGGATCTGGAGTCTGAGAGAGAAGAACAGAAAAAGAAAGCTGGGGAAAAAGCAGCAAAAGATGAAAAATATGCTCAGTGGGGAAGAGGGTAAGTGGTATTTAAGAATGGTGCAAATTGTATTGATACTTTGATTCTACATGTCCATGATAAATGTGTTTTTAGCTTGGCCCAGAACCAGATGCATCAACAGAGACTTGAAGATGCCCTGCATGAATCTCAGAAGCCGCTTGCACGTCACCATGATGATGAAGATCTGGACAAAATGTTAAGAGAGCAGGAAAGAGAAGGAGATCCGATGGCAGCTATGCTCAGACGGAAAAAGGATCGCAATTTGAAGTCACAGGGTGTTAAAGGTATAGTATATTTTTCCTGACAGCTTTAAAAATGAATGCTACCACTTAACAAAATTGTACCCTTCTACTCTTAACCTGGCAGAAAAACCTCAGTATAAAGGGCCAGCACCACCTCCTAATCGTTTTAATATTCTCCCTGGATATCGTTGGGATGGAGTTGACAGGTACAATATTATTTATTTTTACTAATAATCCAGTCTTCTTTTTCTACTTAGTAAGTACTTGCAGGATTAGTTGTTTATAGTGCCGCATAATGTTAAATGTTAATTAACCATTTTTAAATGCTTTTCTTCTAGGTCAAATGGTTTTGAACAGAAACGCTACATGAGAATTTCAGATAAAAAAGCACTTCAGGAGGAAGCTTACAAATGGAGCGTGGAGGATATGTAACAACGGAGAAAGGGAAGGAATAAGGCAAAGGTGACCATCTGTATGTAAACTTGTAAAAGACTAATCTGTACTACTGTACTATGTAAACTGTCCTTGACAGATACATGAACTCAAGGTAACTAGTATTTTAAAAACACAATGAGGAACAAACATGATGGAAAACATAACAAATGTAACTGTATATAACAGTGATTGTTAAGCAATGTTTGTTTTGTAATTATTGATTTAGTTTAGTAGCAAAATATGTTTTACACCGTTTGATTAAACATTTTGTTAAATAAGGTTCTGTTGCCTAATAATTTTGAGTACAACACATCATGAACTAAGCCTTGAACCTAGTAGTAAAGCCTCAGCCACTGGACCTGTCGCGATAATGCTGCTCTGGAAACAAGGTGTGTGTGTGTGTGTGTGTGTGTGTGTGTGTGTGTGTGTGTGTGTGTGTGTGTGTGTGTGTGTGTGTGTGTGTGTGTGTGTGTGTGTGTGTGTGTGTGTGTGAGAGAGAGAATGATTTGATATGAAAGACATTATGACCAAACTGTAATTGCATCTGGTGTGAAAAAATACAGAAACAAATAAGTGAAGAAATGAATAAAAATATGAAAGTATATAAATAAATAAATCGATGTATTTATCATAATGTAGCAATTTTAACTAAAAAGTTTTATTTGAGGTGGTTTTTGACACAGTGTAAGATAAGACTCAGTTTTTCACCTTGAAATCTGAGTTCAGATGCTTTTGCTTTAACCTTTTTTTTGTGAGATAAATAAATGCAGTGGATAGGGTTCAGATGAAGGCAGATGGCGCTATGGATTAGCGGTGGCGACCCCTGAAGGAAACAGCGGAGGAGGATTTTGATTAATTAATATTTAAAAAGTAATGAGTATATCTACAAACAATATATTATTTCTTTATTTTGACGTATTTTATAGAAATTGTATTCAGTAAATAAGAAGTAGAGCATAGCGTTTACCCCCGGAACCTTTAAAGTTAACACTTGTTCCTAGTGGGGGGTTGTTAATTAGCGAACACAACAGTTGCAGTAGCGTAATGTAAAGACTGAATTAAACCCAGAGACTTCATGGTGCTGGAAAATTCCTCCTTTTCTGATTGTTTAAGTGGAGGTATATTTAAGTACAGTTTAGGGTCAATATGAGTGAGTGGAATCCAATAGCGAAGGTCTACGACCCGCTAAAAGCTGGTAGTATCGATGGGACAGATGTGGAGCCTCATGACCGCGCTGTTTGGAGGGCGATGTGTGCCCGCTACAGGCCCAACAAAGGAGTTGTTGGGGACCCGCTGCTCACCCTTTTTGTGGCTCGCTTAAACCCATTGACAACCGAGGAGAAATTGCACCAGGTTTTCTCTAAGTTTGGGGATATCCGGAGGCTGCGGCTTGTGCGGGACATTGTTACGGGCTTCTCTAAGGGATACGCCTTCGTTGAGTACAAAGAGGAGCGGTCCGTAGTTCGGGCTCGACGAGACGGAAACAAACTAGTGGTGGACCAACATGAAGTGTTTGTCGACATGGAACAAGAAAGGACCCTGAAGGGTTGGGTCCCACGGCGGCTTGGAGGCGGTCTGGGAGGAAAGAAAGAGTCTGGGCAGTTGCGGTTTGGCGGCAAGGACAGACCTTTCCGTAAACCTATAACCCTCAGTGCTGGCCCGGGGTTTGAACGAGGGAGGGACTGGGACAGGTCAGGGACAAGAGAGAGACCAGACCGGGACAGGCAAAGAGACTCTGAATGGGGTAATAAGAGCAGGAGGGATAACAGAGACGACCGCTGGCATCGAGACCGGAGTAGGCACAGAGAAAGGAGATGATATATTCGATCATTCTCGCACTGTCTCATTTGAAAATGTCCCAGTACTAAATAGTTATATTGACAGTATTTTATAGTCACCAAATTGTTTCCTGTTTCCTGTTAAGCTCCCTTCATGTTCAGTTTAATTTCATTTACAGCCCGTCTGGACAACGGGAAGAGGTTTACATTCCATATTGACAATGTAATATTGTACCTAGTAAGCAGGCAACCCATATCAATGCAGTTTGATCATACAGGTCTTGGGTTTACCATCTGAATCAGTGCAGCAAAACATAAAAAATGTGAACAATTTACTTTGAAGACCAAAACTCCAAAGCCCCATAACTTATCTGTATTTTGAAAAGTCCAGTGTTTGAATATTTTCTTTCTAAGTCTATTTTAATTGAGACAAATACCAAAACTACACAAAGGTTCATAACACAGCTAAAGTAAATACTATATTCCGGTATATTTTCTTGGGAAATTTTGCAGGAGAGTTAAATTGTTAAGTCTGTTGCTGTGTTTTATCCTATGCCAGTAACAGCATCAAGTTGCAGTTATGACTCACAGGCTGGATTGTTTTCTCTCACTCGCTGGCTGTGAGTCTGTCTGTAGTCACCAATAAAAATGTTAATGTCTGGTGGTGGCATTACTTCATTGCACTGCTTTCAGCACCAGTCTGCTCAATCTGTGTATACACATGGCTTATCCATTAGCTCATGATGTGTTTCTCAGAAATGGGCCACTTGCTCACTAAAAGGGACTGGACAGTTATGTAAGTCTTAAGAATAGTTTATTGTCACAAAGATGGGCATCAAGACTTGGACTTTAAACACATTGCTTATACAACTGACAGTAAAACACATTCACTTTTTCTCACAAGACTTTGGGAATTTGCTCGCAAACTAGAATATGAAGGAGGATCCTAAAATGCATACAATTTGAACATATTAAAAAAAGGAATGAAAAAATTAATATACATAAACCTTTTGTAAACTGCATGTTAAAAGCAGACTTATTTTTTAGATCAATTTTTTTATATGGTGTTAGAATCATCTGTGTGCCAAACTATTAGAAGTTTATTTGTTGTCCATGGGATGCAGCTGTCAACTTGTTGAACACAGGATTTTCAATGGGCCAAGAAGGAAATGTCTCTCTTTGGACTGTGCTGAAGTCAATCCTGTAAACCAACATGTGCAGATACTTGTTAGGGTGACTGTAACCACAACACTTGCACAATCTTTTTATGAAACTCTCTTACATGAAAGCTGTGTTGATGCCTATATTGTCAGGCTGTGGGAGGGCAGGTGTTCTTCTCCGACAACAGGACAATGGATCAGGGAAATCCTTCTGATATTGAGACTGCATTTCTGTCGCCTCTTGGTTTGGTTTATCTGACACTGATGATGTCTCACTTTGGTTGTCTTTCTGCTCTCCTGTTTTTCTTCCCCTGCTGCCATTTCTTGTGTCTTGCCTTGATAACATAGTATGATGCTGTTGTGTATTATGGACATTCTGGTGTCCTGTTAAAAAGTCACAGTTTTACTAAGGAATAAAGTTACACTTTGAACAGTAAAAATGTCCTTTATTATTTGTAGAAAAGTCTTGATTATCAAAAGATAATTGGATTGGAGAATTACATTATTATTAAGTAGTACAAAGTATTTGAAATAATCTCATGTGTGATACAGCACTTCCATAAATATCATAACTATGCAAACACAACATGAAACTAATCTGAAAACTGATTAGGTTAAGATACGCCTGAAGACCTTTGCTTCTGTCTTGTGGGATGGGTTTGAAGCAAAATGCCTCTTGTGAAGTAGTTTTCATCTTTGCAGGGCTGTCTGGATACAGTAGAAACCCTGTGAAATCAGAACCATAAACTATAACAACGATGTGGCTCAATACAGATTCCTTTTTTTTTTTTTTTTTTTTGAGTGACTACAATTGCAAATATTATTTTTATCAAAAGGGCAGACTGTTACCTGCCACTGCTGGCGGTTCTCCCCTAAATGATCGAAAGCGCTGCAGCAAGAATTCCTGATGATGAAATGGGTGACCTGATGTGGCATTTTCCCAGAGGATTCTGTCCCTCGTATTCAGCCGCTGCTCTTGATTCAATGGCATCACCTTTAACTGAATTTTGATCCACCCACAAACCTCACAGAAACATAATGTAATTTGATTAATTTTCTGTTAACACAGTGGCTTGTGGCCACATTGTTTACTCAACAGAAGTGACATCAACATTCTGGGTCATAGGAAAATGATAAACAGCACCTCTTACCTGAGAGTTGTTAGAAAACACTGTGTCACAGTGCTGCAGTTATGCCTGGCCTATAGCTACTGTCATTGTTGTACACTGTGTGTGCCAGGATATACTCATGCATGTTTATTGCTGTTGCCATGGTGTTTTATTCTTCTCTTGTGAGTGACAGATACAGTAGTCACTAACTGGGACAATAAAACAACTGGACCACCAACAGTGATCACTAACCTTACCTCACTTGTTTTTGGAGACTGCCTACATAAGTTACTGGATTGAGCTATATTGGCTTCTCACATTTATTAAAACACTGGCTAACTTCTGAACTGGTTAGGCAAAAATAATTTGAACTGGGTCACAAATCAAGTCACAAACCAAAGAAAGAATACATGATCCCTGTGCAGTGGTTACCCTGGAGCATTTGGCCTTCACTCAGCAATGTACTGTCTCTAAATGTTCAGCTGGCATTTTCCCAGCTATATGTTGTATTTTAGAGTAGGCTTACTACAGCATAGGACATGTTTTAGCATGTTAGGGATTTTGAAACTATAATTCTTTTACCAAAATATTTAAGGTAGCCTATTTACTAGTAGCTATAGGCCACTCACATAAAATGTATTTGGAAGTAAAAAAATACCCCAATGCTGAATGCTAGTAGTGAAATTAATAATTTTTTAGCTCAATTGAGCTTCTTTATAGCTACCTCTAAAGTTATCTCATTCTTTTATGTACATTTCATATTTTTAACAATAAAAAAATCCTCATTTTTATTTTGTTTAAATGTGCATAGGCTACTTTTACATTATTGTTCTTGTGTTTTTGTGCATAGCCTATTGCTGATAAATTGGCTTAACTATAGTTATAGCCTATAATGTTAATTATTGAATAGCCTACAATGTTTATAACGTTTGTGAAAAAACGAATATATTTCAGTTTATTTGAAGTTGCTGATGTTTAGCGACTTTTTAGACTGTTCTTATAGCTTGGGTCACACCGGGCCCACAACTGCAAAAGATCATACCAGATTTATTCAGATCGGTTTTATTCATGTCAGTGTAAACAAGCAACATGGAGTCCGGCATTTTTGGATTTGATTCAGATCATTTCAGCAAACAATAATCTGATTTGCAGTAAAGTATGAACAGGCCAAGAATCCGTATGACCTTTCTGGAAACATAAGGCTATCTCAATTTTCTCTAAAAGTGCTAAAATGTACTGTGAATGAAGCCTTATATATATCCTTTTATATGACTTATGTTGTTATAGCTGATGAATTAGCCCGTTAAGCTAAATTAGGCTCGATTGATTTCTACGGACGCCAGTAGGAGTCTCTCGTCCCCATAGTAACCGCTCTGAGAGCCGTAAGTGGAGTTAGCTTCACTGTCTATGGCCAGAGCTTTGAATCGTACCTAACTCTGCCTTGTCGCCTACTTTTCAACTCACAACTTCTCTCAATTACAAAGGCAACCGGGAGGACTTACAGTATTATATTTGTAAGGAAAGCCAATCAAGTTAAGTAGCCTATAGCCGGCAAGTTAGAACTCAACTCTGAAAGTAGCGCTGCTGTGTTGAACTAGTGCCCGGAAGTTCCGAAGGAAAAAAGAAAAGGCATGAAAAAGAGTTGACCACTTTTCTCCGAGCACACCAAAACTCTATTTTCTGTCGTGTTTGTGAGGGAATCAACACAAGCTTTTAAGTTATTTGAATAGTTAAGCAGTGTGCGTTTATTCATCGATGGGTCTGCCGACGCTGGAGTTTAGTGACTCTTTTTTAGACAGTCCGGAGTTTAGAGATAGGCTACAGTGCCATGAAATAGAGCTGGAGAGGACGAACAGATTCATAAAGGACCTCATTAAAGATGGAAACATGCTCATATCTGCCCTTCGAGGTAAGTATTCTGAACATTAAAGTTTTGTTCGCGAAGCAGGCTTTGTTTTGAGTTTGTCAATAACTGCATAGTTTTATAAAAAGGTCACCAGGGCCATAACATACACCAGCCAGAGTTATGACACATTTAAAGACAGTGTTGTGCTATTATTGATGTCCAGGTAGGCATTTACATTGTTATTCATTAAATATTGATTTGTAATGGCAAGAATATACTCTTGTTTTTGTCTTTCCCAGTTCATTCAGTTATATTGCAGATAAAAGCACATGAACATATGACCTAGAAATGGTTAACAATAATGCATTTGTGCCAAAGACCTGAACAATGAGAGGGACACATGCACACCCCGTATATGTCCATCTCAGATATTCCATAAGTAGACAGATATTGCTATCCCATTAGAGGTTTTTGGTTTAAATTGGGATTAAGACTGGCACTCAGCTTGGGACTAACCCACAACACACACAGGACATAAAGAAAAGAAAGTTCTTTAAACCAGACTCCACATTACAGTAGTCATATTATGATATAATCTATGAGCATTTCAAGGTTTGCCAAAACCTTATAATAAACTCCACACATTCTCAGACCCTCTTAGGTTTGTACTGGTTTATTGATGTGTGCTTGGCATCAATTTGTCTGTATCTGAAACTAATTTCATTTGTGAAGTCTGTTGTGGGGATACTTATCCAATTGGCTTTGTACAACTGCCTTGTAAAGACAAAAAGCACAGCTTGGTGATTCCTTAAAGTGCGATTTTCCACTCACTGCTTGTTTGTGTCAATGTAAATAATGTCAAATAATTGTCAGAAACAAGACAAAAACACTGAGGATTAGCCCTCTTATAATAATATATGGTTTTACTGCATTATACTGCTAATATATTATGTGCTATTCCTAGTTTGCTTGTGGAGTCTTCAATCAGAACAAGCATAAATATAGCACAACACATAAAAGTTTGTAGACACCCGACCACAAATATTTATCATAAAATCAGTCCAGAATACCACCATGAAAGGGCACAGTATGTCTGCTTTTACACATATTTTGGGTTTACGTCATTGTTTGGCATTTTAAAGTATTAATTTGCAGTCAGTATCAATGTTTATGCTTCAGTAACCAGCACTGCTCATTAGTAATCTCTCATTCCTGTCAGGCGTCTTGCTTTACAAACACAGTTAATGTAGTCATCATTGTATAATATTCTGTTTTACTGTGTCTGTACTTTGTTTTATACATAAGAACTCTTTTCACACGGGCTAATGCAGCATTCATGTGCTCCTCAGATGGTTGCAGCTTCCAAATTTAGATGCCCTTTATGTAAATTTCGTGTTCCTGTGCTTTTAAAATGAAAGTACATAACTATCAACGGTTTAACATGACCTTTTCTTTAAAATTGAAAGTATCACTAGTCTCTCTCTATATAGCAGTATTACTACTTTATTACTCATATAGTTTTCATGTTGTTTCCTTTGGTATTCATGTTTACGTTACAGTTTCAGATACTACATCAATGTTGCATACTTCTAAATGTCTAAATGTGTATATATTCTTACTGTCTGATTTTCAGTTGTGTGTCCGGATACAGTGTTCCCTGAAAGCATTTTTGACAGTTAAGGTGGTAGCATAATAATCCCCCTAAAAATGATCCACCTACAAATTTGAGCCTGTAGTCTGTTGTGGTTCAGTGATGGTGTGCACTGTATTAAATTAATAATTACCACATGTTTCAAAAAAAGAAAGAATAAAGGTTGTGTTAAAAATGACTTTAACATTTCTTCCTTTTCTTATAGGTCTGTCTCTTGCTGTGCAGCGGTTTTCCCAGTCTCTCCAGGAGTTTCAGTTTGAGTGTATTGGAGATGCTGAGACCGATGATGAAGTTAATATAGGTGAGGTCCCAAGTATGGCCATAGATAATCTTAAAGACTCATTATGAGCTGTTTTATTCCTGTGTTTGCAGCTCAGTCCTTGAAGGAGTTCTCTCAGCTCTTAAGCACAGTGGAAGAGGAGAGAAAACGCCTGGTAAGCATATTATTTTACTAACCAAAACAGATTTTCACAAGTGACCATGAGTCAAAGGCTGCTGCTAACTAGGCCAGCTAACCTTGAGATGTAAAGGCACATGACAAGCAAGCATAGGAGCTATTTTGTGTCCATTTGTTTTCATGAAAATAAAGCTAGTTCTAGTGACTTAATTTTAAGTTATCTAAGTTTGTGCTACACATTACCTACTTACAAAGTGGGATCTAGTGCTGTTTAAAACAAATGTTACAAAATAATTCTTGCCTTTATTACCTTCTAAACTAAAATGTGATCAAGTTAAACAAGATTGGCATGGGGCAGATCACTATTTAATTGTTTTTCTTGTGGTAAAAACAAATAAACAGGCAACATTTTTATCAGAAAACTCTAGTGAATGCAACAGTAATTTCCTTAATCTTACTGTGGTTTTCCCACAAGTCTGATTCACACTTTTAGAGTGAAAGTGGCATGCCTACAGCAACGAGGGCTCCATGGTGATTTGGAGAAAAATGCCTTCGACTTAAAGCCCCTCAGTTGGGCCGAGACATTTGTGTGGGAGTAACCGGAGTCTGGCACAGTCTGCTTTTAGGGGAGCCACTATACCACATATATACATTACTCTGCTGCAGTGTGTTGATGTGTGTGCGCATGCTGTGGCCCGTATGCATGGTCTGGTTACAGAGGAACCATGTGGAACCTATTCTGTTGATTCCCTTGTGAGACTTAGAGCTTTGACTGCCTGGGAAAGCCTGTAAATGGGTCCTAGTGTGTGTTTTTCTCTCTTCCCTTTTCCACTTGAAATAGTGCTTATTTGTCTCAACACCTTAAAATGCTGTCATTATTGAGTTCAAGGGCATTTCCAGGTAATTGGTTCCTCTTATATACATACCTACCTGTTCAACCTAAATAGTCTATTATTAAAGCAAGACAATGCCCTTCAGTCTCTGTGGATTTGATTTAAATTTCTACTCCGGAAATTGTACCCAGGAAAACTAAAAATGCTTTGAGAAAAGAACGTGGTGTATAAATGCAAAGCTGATGAGAAAATCTTGTGGCAGAGCTGGGAAGTTATTTAAAGTCTAAAGCTCAAATCAACTTAGATAGAACAAAGACAGACGTGACCAAGTCTTGAATATATATAGTCTCCTTGTGACCTAATATAAACACCAGAGGTCTGATAACTACAGAGAGTTTTTTTTTTTTTTAAAGCTTGACTCAACATCAACTGCATGCTTCCCATACTTACTGCCATCTGTTTGTGATACAGTTGTTTCCTGTAAATGACTTAAATGAACTATTTCTAATGAGATCTTTGAAAATGTTGATTTGCCTCAGTTTAAAAACACTTTCTGTTAGTGCTTTCTCTCTGGTCTGTAACAGGCTGGACTTGAGTCATTTGTGACCTCACAAAATCTTTAGTAAAACTCCTCTGCTACTGCCTGAAGTCATTTAAAGCAGCTGTGGGGATTTTAATCTTTTGGAGACAAATGCTTCCTCTGACTGCAGCTTTTGTATGAAAATAACTAAAATGTATGAAAGAGAAAAAAAAGCCTTTAACACTGATTCACTGCAGCAACTGTCTGTCTCCATTTAGTGTGTCCATATCCACTCCTGAACACAGAAGACTTACATCTAGGTCAAATCCAACAATGAACGTCATCCTATTCCTCTTTTTGATTTGTTGACATGACACACTGAGTTTTCTGTTTCGTTCTCAGATCCAAAATGCTGATGACGTGTTGATTTCCCCACTCGAAAGGTTTCGTAAGGAACAGATTGGGGCAGTAAAGGTAAACCAGGAAATGAACCAGGAAATGAATATGCTTCTAAAAATGTGATCAGAAACTAACACTTCAAGAGATTACCATCCATTTCCACTGAGACTTAGCAAAGAATTCAGTTTGTTCAAAAAAGATGGGTCACGTTGCAGTCTGTGTAGCAAGGTCATGGGAATGGGAAGACAGAAGCACATCACAGACAGACAGATAGCTGCACTCACTGGAGCAGTATAAACACAAAGTTGGTCTGGTGTCTGGTTTCAGCAGCTGTGGCAAATCAGTTTAATCTAATTTTGTTGCCAAAAAATCAAGCAGAGATAGCAGCGTCATGCAGTACAAAGAGTTACAAAAATAGAAAAGTGGAATTGCACCGTGATGACGGAGGCGACTTGCAGAATGTAGCAGTTGTGCGTGAGCCGCACAGCCTGTAGCTGCAGCTGTAGCTGAAGAGAAACGAGCGACTTGCACTGTGTGCGTAGAGGCAGAAACTGTATAGGGGAAAAGCTTTTTTCACAAATCTTTTGTCTCTTTATTAAGACTATTAATAGTTCCTTGTCTGTTCATTATTGCTTTGAAATCCAAAATGTATGTGAGTTATATCCACAATCCCTTCCCAGCAATATGACTCATGACAAAAAATCTGATGAAAAAGCTGCACCGGAAATAGTTCAGTAGAAATAAACCACAGAAATACCATATACTTCTAGAATTTATCTTTTCACATTAAAAACAAATGGTTTATAATAAGAACACTTTAGTTAACCATTAGTCAAAACTTAATATAAATTATAAAGCAATAAATTCCTACACAAAAACAGTTTTCTTTTTACAAATGTAATAATCAATAATCTCACTTATAATGTATTTAATTATTTTTCTTATAAATGATACAAAAATATATTAAAAAAATGTGTTATTGACTTTTGTCTTTTCTCACAGGAGGAAAAGAAACAGTTTGACAAGGAGACCGAGAGGTACTACTCTGTTTTAGAAAAGCACTTGAGCCTATCATCCAAAAAGAAAGAATCACAGCTACATGAGGTAAACTTTGCCAAAAAATTAAAAACACACACAGGTTGTACATGCTTCAAAAGAAGCACATTACATTTGTGTGTCTTTTATTTTCAGGCGGATTCACAAATGAGTAAAGACAGGCAGGTTTTTTATGATGCATCGCTGCAGTATGTCTTTAAAATCCAAGAAGTTCAAGAGAGAAAGAAGTTTGAGTTTGTGGAGCCGGTGAGTGCAAATCTCATTACTTCGTAGCAGCTGTTGCAGAAGTGAACTGTCTTGTGGTGAGACTGAAGTGTATTCTGTGCCGCGTGTAAACAATGATTTGACTTTTAAATGATAATTGCAGCCAGGGCAGTAATAACCGAGCGTGTTCAGACATGACGGCAGAAACGCTGCTTCACCAGGTTCTGAAAAACATAGATTACGCTCACTGTTTGGCCAGTGATACAAATATTTTAATGATAGATATCAGTAAATCCCACTTCCTGTTTCTGTAGCTGCTCTTCCTGCTGGGACAGCTCGCTGGCATGTGAGACAGCAGAACTCTTTTTTGCAGAATAAACAAGTGTACAAAACCAATTAACAGAGTCCGGCACGTTTTCATCTTGTATTTTGAACGATTGAATTGATTTGAATTGAGTGACACTCCTTCAGTCCTTCCATTAAACTTACATTTCTCTCTTTGGGCTTCAGTTGTTGGCTTTCCTTCAAGGCTTGTTCACGTTTTACCATGAGGGCTACGAGCTGGCCAGTGAGTTTGAACCATACAAACAGCAGCTCCAGTTCAACCTGCAGAATGTGAGTGAATCAACAAGCTTAATAAACGTTTTTCTTTTTACAGACTGAATCCAATTGTTAACGTTTGTATTTTTACTCTTAAGGCCCGCAACAACTTTGAAAGTACTCGTGCAGAGGTGGAGAAGCTCATGAAGAGGATCCGTTCTGCAGAGGAAGACTTCAAGGCACCCACTTGCTACACTATGGAGGGATACCTGTATATTCAGGAAAAACGTAAGATGCACTTAGAAGACAAAACTATAAGTGAAACAACATAATCCACATGCATTTCTCTTTCTGTCTGCTGTATTTGTAGGTCCGTTAGGAAGTGTATGGACCAGGTACTACTGTACGTATGAGAGAAGCTCCAAAATGTTCACCATGAGTAACCTAGATGCAAGACCAGCCAACAGACAGGTAACATGGAGGCCTTTTAAAATATAGCACAGTTTCCCGGCGTTTTGATCCTAATATTAAATGCGTTGGATTGTATGAGACTGATGCTTAATGTTTCTTGTCCTACAACAGAACGGTGTGGTCAATGGGACTCCAGAGATGTTCAGGCTACGCTCATGTGTCAGGAGGAAAACCGATTCAATCGACAAGCGTTTCTGTTTCGATATTGAAGTGGTGGAGAGGTAAGAAGAAGAATAGAACAGAAGCTTTATTGTCATTAGAGATGTACATCAAAGCTCTACTTGACGTATGAATAACACTTATTTCACAAACAATCATCATTCCAAAATACAATTCTCAGCTATTGAATTTAAAGGTTAAAAGAGTACTATAAAAATATAAATTCATTTACAATAGTACAGTGAACACACAAAAATAAATACGTTCTAACAACGGCATAAAAAGGTATGCGAATGAATCAAGATAAAAAAAATATTGCACAGGATAAATCAAGTGGCAGAATACCACCAGCAGAGCAAGTGTATACAATATAATATGTTTTTGTGGGTCTACATATAATAAAAGGATTGTATTTTTTGCAGACATGGTGTCATTACCCTGCAAGCACTTTCTGAAGCAAACAGACGTCTGTGGATGGAAGCAATGGATGGAAAAGAGCCTGTATGAACACAAAAGCCTCATTCAAGGCCATTATTCTGTGTTATTATTCCATGTTTTATATATTGAATATATATATATATATATATATATATATATATATATATATATATATATTATATATATCCTTTATTCTCTTAGATCTACACTCTGCCTTCTCTGCTCAGCAAAAAGGAGGAGAGTAAGTCATTAGCTTTCCTAAGTATAAGAACAAGAGCATCTCTGTTGTTGCACCAGTTAAAATGTGTGTCTTGTGGTTTTTCAGCATTTCTCAATGAGACTGGCTTCAACTTTGTAAAAAGATGTATTGAGTTGGTAGAAACCAGAGGTAGTTGTGCTTTAAAGTATTGAGTCACCTTAACACACAAAAAAATAAATAATAGAAAAATGAATAAATATCCATTTCTTTACTTTGTTGAAGGCATTACCACCCTGGGCCTGTACAGAACCGGAGGCGTTAACTCTAAAGTACAACGACTCATGACCAGTGCTTTTTGTAAGTAATGTCTGCGCTTTCTATGACATAAAACCTAATATGATTAAGAATCTGTTTTAAAACATAGACATCGTAATCCATCACATGAATTATTATGTATCTTCTTTTCCACAGCGTCCACAGCTCCCTCAGAACTGCAGCTGGACACAGACACTTGGGACAATAAAACCATCACCAGTGGACTGAAGAATTACTTCAGGTGATACAGAGGGGAATCAGGGGAGGAGGAGTTTTGAACAACACATTGAAGAGTTATGAGCTCATATCTTAATTTTAATTTAACAGGTGTCTGGCAGAGCCTCTCCTGACTTATAAACTACATAAAGACTTCATCAAAGCTGCAAGTAAGATACCTTTTTGATTAACAATAGAAAAAGGATTCACAGCATATTTGAGGAGAGGTTCTTAGTTTTTTTGATTTGATAACCAGTGTATTAACAATAACATCCATCCTACACAACATCCTAACCTCCTAATCTTGAGCTAATCTGATTTTGTTGAAACGCAAAGAAAGCGAGGACACTGTGAATGCTCTAGAATAGTAATGTCTGATTGAATTATTTGATCGAAACTAAATCACTCAACTCTTATTTGACAGAGTATGACGAACAGAAACACAGAGTGAGAGCCGTACATGCACTTGTTTACAAACTACCAGAGAAAAACAGAACAATGTTGGAGATTTTAGCCAAGCACCTTCTTCGGTAAGACATGAACACTAGAAATCTGTGAATCCATGTATTGGTAAAAACTCCAGCGATTGGTTAATTAATGAAGTGGCATGTTCGCAGAGTTTCCTCTCACAATAGCCAGAACATGATGACAGTGTCCAACCTGGGAATGATATTTGGTCCAACACTGATGAGGTCACAGGAGGAGACAGTCGCCGCCATGATGAACATCAAATTTCAGAACATTGTGGTGGAAATAATTATTGAAAACTGCAACAAAGTGAGTCCACAAAAACACATTGAAACAAATATTACACAGATAAATGAACATATTCACACACTGTCCCTCAGATCTTTGGTGAGCCCCCCGACCTGTCAGTGCCGTTACCTCCGGCTCCATCCTCTCGGTCGACTCCTCGAAGAAACAAAGCCATCTGTCTGTCATCTGGAAAGAGAAAGGCCCGCCTGTACCCTCCAGCTCTGTGCCTGGCCGACAATGACAGTATGTCTTTCTTTAAATCATCAAGTGCCCAGTATTTATCACCTGTTTATGCTAATTTATAAACTTTTTTGTCTGGTCAATAGAAGTAACGTAACTTACAAACATATATATAGTAAGCTTTGTACACAATGTCAAAAGATTGTTCATCTACTTATACTGCATTTTTTTTTAAATCTACCATAAAAGTTATGTTGATCCATAACTGACGCACTTATTTTATTTTGTGTACCAGGTGACACTTTTAGCAGCAGCCCTAGTACAACTCCAATGGGCAGCCAGGAGTCTTTGTCCTCTCATTCCTCTGAGAAAAATGGCCAATGCCAGACGTCTCCACCTTCCTCTCCCGCTGCTGAGTCTGGCTCGTCCCCTCTGGACGCTTCCTCTTGTTCCACAAACGACAAAGATCAAAATCCCTGTCCAGAAGCCTACCCTCAGATCTCCTCTTCTTCCTGGACGTCCTCCAAGCTCAGCCTAACCCAGCAGACCCCCTCAGTGTCAATCTCCACATCCTCTTTGCTCTCAACAACTGACAGGACTCTTTCAGCCAAAGGCGACTCCACTGTGTCTTTGTCGTCAGTGAAAGAGTCCAGGTCCCCCTCGAGGGCGTCTTTATCGACTGCCTCGCTCCAAAACTCCTCAGTGGAGTGCTGCTCCGCTTTAAAAGAGGGTGCAGGCATGCATAAAGTGTCCTCTTCCTGTGCCTTAAAGAGCACTCACTCAGTGGATCCACCTAACTCTGTCATTGCAGAAACCAAAGTAACAGACACATGTTTATCTCGACCGCACAGGACTTACAGGATGGCCTCTTCCTCCTCATCGTCATCTTCCTCGTTGTTCCCATACAATCTCTCCACATCGTCCTCTCTCACATCTCTTCACATCTCAGAGGGTACGGACACAAAAACATCAGTCTTACTAATGCAAAACATGGCTGCACAAAACCAGGAAAATACGCTAAAACTATCTTGATTATTAAGATAATGATATGCCTTGAATGTCTCTATAGCGTGATAAAAGTTGAAGGTAATTAAAATAAATAATGCAAACAAGAAATACATAGCTTTTAGTGGAAACATCAATGCCATCAATGGTTTAAATCATTTATTTGTGATTGTTAATGTTAAGATAATAAAACATTTGGAATAATGCTGTGCAGTCCTAATGGACCTTAAAATGGTAGTTTTTTTTTTACAACCACCTATTTCTTGTAAGAAAAACTTACACTTTTGTTTTGTTTTGTCCAAAGATTACAAAAGCTGTCACGGTTCAGTGCAGAGTCTCATGTCTCTGAACCCACAGGAAGCGACACGTAAACCTTCACACATGCGCTGTGTGTCTGATATTAGCAGCAAACAGATTGCAGCTACTTCCAGTAATGGATACCAGAGCCCTGGATTATTGTAAGTATCTGTTAAATATTATTCATATCTTATATTGCCAGATGATTATAATTAAAGCTTGTGGTGACGAGCACGGTTATTGGTAGACTAAATTTGTCAAAGCGGAAATGTCACACAGGTTATGTAAATCTAAAACTACGAAGACTCAGATCCAGGTTTTATTTTTTATGTTGTCTGAAAAAAGAAGCTCAAGCTATCTTTCTTAAGACAGTAAGACATAATGCATAATAAACTACAACTAAAAGAAGGACATTGGGATGTGTTGTAGGTCATCAGTCAGAGCCCCACAGCGGGAGAGTTCAGTGTTTTCTTCAGCATTGGACATTTCAGGAAGGTAGGTTAACTTCAAACTAAACGTCATTTAAATGGCATACATTTAAATGGCATGCATTTATATAGCGCTTTCCTGCACCCTTCTTGGACACCCAAAGCGCTTTACATCGTGCTTCCACTCACCCCATTCACACACACTCACTCCTGGGGCAGACAGAGAGGGGGGCTGCCACACAAACGGCGCTCAACCTTCTCCTACCACCAAACACACCTCCACAGTCACTCACATTCATACACCAGTGCTACGGACACTGGGAGCAAGGTGGGTTAAGTGTCTTGCCCAAGGACACAATGACAGTATGAATTGTGGGGAGAGCGGGAATCAAATCTACTACCTTCCGGTTGATTGGCTGATTTAGATCAGTTTTACACATTAATACAATTAACACTGCTCCTATTTGTTATTTTTAGGGATGCTAAAGCTCTTTATTCCTGTGAAGCAGAGCACAGCCATGAGCTCAGTTTCCCACAGGGGGCGCTGTTCAGAAATGGTAAGCCAAGTGATTGTGGGCTCTTAACTCACAGTTTGCTTTGACTTCCTGGTGTATTTATATTTTGCATTAGGGCTCTTGACTTAACCTGAGGGCTTTGTGTTTGCAGTGTATCCATCGGTGGAACCAGGATGGCTTCAGGCCTCGTACAAAGGCAGAACCGGCCTCATCCCTGAAAACTACATCACTTACATTTGACTGACCTAATCCTCATTTTCTCCACAGAATTTCAAACATGTAACAGACAATAAATAGAGCTGCTGATCGTAGAAATTATATATTTAAATGTAAATATAATGTATATATTAATTTGTATGTATTTCTGAAATATCCAAAAATAGCCTAAATGTAACTCACTAGATTGACTTTCTTTTGCAACGTAGAACAGTGTCCTGAATTTCAAACACTACATTTCTTTATTTTTAAGACAGACTGTGAAAAAATGAAACTTTATGAAATGATTCTGCTGTGAGTTATCTGCAGGAGGGTGAATTGAATTTGAACATTTCCAAATAATATTTTTTTTCATAAAATTACACACATTGACAACCAGAGATATGTGCCTGCACTTCTGTGTCTGGGATTAAATTAGTTAGTTTTAAGCATGCCAGTGTAATTTTTCCTGCTGCCCAAATAAATAACTATGTACATCTTGAAGCTGGATTGAATGGTTTTGAATTACAGGTTCGATCTCACACCAAAGGTAAGGTTTGTGTTAAAAAAAGAATTAAGATCACAATTATGCCGCCTCAGTTCTGGTCTCGAGCAATCTTGAATTAAAGTCTGCTCAATATATATTTACTGTAGCTATAAATTTAGCCAGTCTTAATACATTTTTTCTCATTATTTATTACAATGTATAAATGAAAATAATACATTTACTGGTAAAATCCGCTTTTAAATTTACATTCACATTATTACAGTATATAGTTTAAGGTTAAGCTTCACATTAATTGATAATAAGGACATCCTCTGTTCTCATTGTAGAAATGCACTACTCTGATTTTGTGCCAACATCTGACAGTCTCTTGAGCAGTCCGTCCAGGTTTTCCATGTTCTGGGATTTCTCCTCTAACAGCTCGTATCGCAGACTTGAGATGTCCTGCTTGATCTCTTTAAGCTCACCTGAACAATCAGATTTATACAACCAGAAAATGTATTAGGTCGGAAAGTGGCATGTGCTTTTATTTATGTATAAAAATTGTCACATATTACTACCTTCAGTGATCTCATCGCTCTCTCTGTCGGCTTGGGCTTTGATGATGTAGCGTTTTATCAGTCTCTTCATAATTTTCTGCAAAAGTAGTGGATTAAAACAATACTCTAATTGTGACTAGTTGTATAACACAGACAACATCATACGGTTATACTGAATTTCCCAGAGACGTTAAGGTTAAGGAAATATGTACATACCTGGTAACGTGTTCGGCTTGAGGAAGAACCATATTGGGAAGATTTGCTCTCTCCAAGCTGGAACAAGTGAAAAGGGAAGTCTATATTCATTTGTTACAGGAAACATTTACCAACCAAACCACTGGGAGGTGCTCAGGCTCTGAAGACGTTTGCGGCCTGTTTCATCAAGGCAGTTTAGATACGTTTGTGTTACTAGTTTTGGTTAAAAGCATGTATGGTGAAAAAGCTAAATTATATGTTTTTTCCATTAACAGCAAAGTCACCAATGTATTTATTGTCATTTGGTGAAGATAATGGTTTATTCATTGAAGATAACTAAACCATTATCAAAGTAAATACCGCATTTAAGCCACTTTAATTACATCTCTATGACAGAAATCTGAGTACTGAGTTGTCTAAAACAAAGGGCTTTTTTTAAGACACGTTTATAAAACCATTAAGATCTTCCAGACAGCGCCTCTGCACCTATATGTGGAATATGAACTGATGCAGTGAGGTACCTGGTTGAGCTGTGTCTCGGATTTATCCTCGTTGTGTCCTAACACGCGCTGTAGTACCAGAGACCTCACAGCTGTGACCAAGCCCAGCACTGACTTTGGACTGGGAACCAGATTAAAAGGCACAGGCAGCGTCCTTCCCTCTTCGAAGTAGGAGAACCACAGTCTGGCTCGGGCAAATTTCCACTCAACATCGGCATCATCCTGCAAAAGATTGAAAAGATCCGACTGTAATTTCATGATCATTGTATGAACTTATCAAGGAGTTCATCTAAAACTGCAGACACACCTCAATCTCTTGGAAAGAGCTGTTGATCATCGCAATGAGCATGTTGAGGAGCACTATCACCATGGTAACGTTGTAGACCCCATACAGCACGTAGCCAATGTTCTCGATGAATTTATGTCCATTATTAATTATCACAGACTTGACTTCTGAAAGTCCAAAGATAGCCCAGAACAATGTTTTGAAACTCTCCTCAAGACTGGACCAGAACACACACAGAAAGATGATACATATTAATTATTAAAGTAGAAATGCTGACCAACAGAAACCACTTCTGTAAAGTTCCATCTGTGAAGTTTACTTTTTACTGATGGTCTAGTGAGTCTGTTTATGTCTTTGTTTACATTCCTCATCAAAATATTTAAAAGATTAAACCACACATGGGATTTTCAGTTTCCAAACAGCTGTTCACAATATTTGAAAATGGTTCGAAAATTTCCATTATAGGAGAAAACAAGCTCATGTTAACATAACAGTTCACAGAATACATATACATCCTACTAATAGTGTTTGACCCTGTAAGAACAGTAAAGGCCTCACGTGGTAAAAGCATCGTTCTGCTTGGCGCCCAGATAGTAGGAGTACAGGTTAAACATGCCGATCATAAATGCCAGAAACACCAGGATAAAGATAACCATGAATTTAAAGATGTCTTTGACCGTCCTCCCCAAAGAAATCTGAAGTGGACCGAAGCTCTCGTTGGCCGGGAGGATGTAAGCGATACGGGAAAAGCTCAGCACCACAGCCACTGCGTACAGACCCTCGGACACTAGCTGAGGGTCCGACGGCAGCCAGTAGAGTCGTGCTATGAGTAAAGATTGTGAGTTAAAAAAACAATAGTGTTTTTCGCTTGAAATTATGGATTTGTACATTCTAAATGGAACAAAGGGGTACAGTGAACTGTTTTCTAACATCCTATACCATAACTGTAGGACTACTATTCTATATAATTGTTTTACTTCTACTTTGTACTGCCATCAATCTTAATTAACTGTGTTTATATTGGTATCGCTGTATATCTTGCCCGAATGGGAGTAGTTCTGCTGAACCCTTGTTAAAAAACTGTTCTGTTTATAGACAGAGGAAACAGAGGACACACTGTAAAGTGTGACGGTGGCTTACCCAGTGTAAAGTAGTGTATCTCAGGGGGCAGCGTGACATTAATCAGTGTTGTGTAATGTTTGTATACATAGGACTGGGCTAAGTCAGCGTGTCTCAAAGCAGAGACACGGCAACTGAAGGAAGCCAGAAAGATTGCCAGCATCCCAAAGTCCAGGAAGTTCCACGGCTCGAGCAGGTACTCCCCGGGTCCCTGGCTCCAGATCTCCTTCACCTCCGCCCAGATCATACCTGCAGCCACACACAGGCCAAGACATACATGATAATTGTATAAGTGTAGGGACTACTAAAAATAGAACAACAGCGATAACTACCACACAATCAAACCATTCACACACACAGTTGTTAATGTGTCCTCTCCAAAACCTGCTACTACTGCTCTTACCCATGACCCATGACAATATAAGGATTTCCATCCATGTGAAGTGTGTGGTGGTTGTACGATACAAGAGCAAAGGGTTGGAGCTGAGACGTCCCTCTGGGTGCTGATGATGGGTCATGTTGGGCAACAGAGTCGTTCCTCCAAAGCGATCAGCAGCATTCAAGATGAGAAGCCCCAGGAAGATTGTAAAGGAAGATGCATGGGCCACAAACTTCATGAAAGGGCTTCGCATGACTTTCCCAGCCTAAAATGCACCAGGACACGCAGAGGGTGAGAAGAGAGCTGTACCTCTTCGACAGAAAAAGGGAACTCTTTTGTTTATTCAAAAATATATATTATTTAGTAAAGTATAAAATATACTCTGCTGCAGGGAGTGATCCAGTAAGCCAGAGCTAAAATAGGAAGTCCTACAGCCACAGCCATCACCACCAGCAGTTTCACAGCAGTAGTCTGTTGTCTTAGTCCGGGCAGATTCTCATACCAGATACTCAACAACTGCTGCTGGCAGTTTGGATGAGCCACAAACTAAAGAGGAAGACAGGAAAATCAATGAAAATAGCACAGTTTGAAATGAGAAAATAGTGTGACTGATGCAGAGGTGAGAACTAGTTAGGTTTACAGCATTACATTTGCTTAATGATCTTCCCTTCTGTCTCATGCTCTCTGAGATTTCAACAAAGAGGCAGAATTGTCTTTACAGTGGCTTTGGTGGGTGTTTGTTTTGGGTCTGGGTCTACTTTTGACCTGGTTGAGTATTTGCAAATGATTTAGTCCTAAAAGCAAGCAGGATTCTGTTATCCAGACTGATTATGTTGTACTTTCTTTCAGTCCAATAAATCAAATTAAATTTATATACTAAGTAACCTTTCACTTAATGCTTTGTTACTCATACCCAGTCAGATTTTTACTTCCACTTGAGTTGAGTTTTATGTTATACTAACACTACTCTTGCTTGAGTGCAGATGTTTCTCTACCCTCTTTCCATCAGCTGCTCAGACCCTGTGTAGTATATAAATGTTTGTCTTTAATCACTCTCACCTTTTTGAGCTCATATTTGATGGCCAGTTTGAGTCTTGTGAGGGAGGGGCGGGCTGGGAGCTCATAGCTCTCTTCGGCCTCAGTTTCTCCACTCATTATGGCCTCCACCTCCTCTGTGCTGCGACACAGGTCCAGCAAGCCCACCACATAGTCTTTACACTGGCTTGAAAGGCGACAGTAGTCATTCTGCAGAAAACATAATGAAAATATTCACAATCAAACTGTTACTCTGGGATTAAACATTTTCACAATTTATTGTTGATGGTGTTTAGTTACCTTAAACTCTTTCTCAATGTTAGCCAGCATTGCCAGTTCGTTGCTGAGCTCCAGTGCGGCCAAAACTGGGTCTTCATTGTACAAGGAGAGGTAAGCGGGACTAGCCAGTCCTCGGTAGGCATTGATTCGAGATCTTGAGTGGCTGAAAGAGTCAAACTGCTGCTGGTAGTTACAAGAGTCACAGCCGCAGAAATAGTCGTGAGGAGGATCAATGCGAGCCCCTTTACTAAGCAGAGTGTGAACAATCTCATATTCCTGGCAGTGAGCGGCAAGGATCAATGGGGTAACGTCATGAGAGAACCTTAAAACACAAATAATTATTTAGAAAAAAAGTTTAAAAAGGATTTGGTTAAAAGAGTTTCTGTCCCCCTATACCTTTGTTTTTTTTCTCTCTAACATTGGTCACGTCACATAAATGTCTCTTAACTCTAAACTATAAAAAGTGCTATGCAGCCTTTAAAACAGAGAGGGTCATACTGGGCCCCCTCCTGTCGCTGGTATTTACTGCCCCAGCTCGGATGTTAAGATGTTATCACAACACATAAAAAGAAAGGAGCTACTCAAAGCTAATCTTACCTGGTCCCATCTTCATCATAAGCATAAAAGTCATCCAACATGTCGGCCTGCGCGGGGCTCGCCGTCAGTCGATGGGCATCTTTAAAAGAGGGGTGACCCAGCAGGGCCTCAGTGATTCGAACATAACCTTTACCTACAGCACACAAAACACAAGGACCAGATGTTTGAAAGAGGAACTTAAATGTTCTCTAAAGGCTTTCATATAACTGTTTTACATAAGACATATAGACCCCGATCAAAAAGGAGAATCAGATATATGTGGTCTATTCTTCTTGAACTGAAGAAATTTGCTCAGGGACATTTATGAAGCAAATGTAAACATATTTTTAGTGCCGTCTGATAACATTGGTTTGACCATTTTTGTAAACAGTAAATGTTCTTCTAAAAGCACACAGACATCTTACTGATAGCTAAAAGTAGAGCGTCCCCAACTCTGGCCAGGTCTGCTCTCCCCAGAAGCAGCTCTGTGACCTCCAGGTGCTCGTTGGCCACAGCCAGCTGTAGTGCATTTTGGCCCATGTAGTCCACTGCATTGACATTTAGGTTTGGCACGTGGAGCAGCATACGCCGCACCTCGGGAATGTTTCCATACTCAGCTGCATCCAGAAAGCGCTGCTCCACCTCAGACAGGCTGATCGAAGGGGCAGAAAACATGTAGGCAGGACCACGAAGAGCCTGCCGTCTCTTGACAGCAGTGAGACGAGCCATGAGCTGTCTCTCAGAGCTGCTGGGGCTGCCAGAAAGGTCATAAAGACAAAAAGAGCAAATGTGAATTGATATTCAAATACAAATGCTACTAATTACTTTGATGTTTGTAATTGATCAGATAACAGCATACTGGCCCCAACTGGGTTACATAACTAGCAAAATATCCTGATGGTAACAAATCTGTTGAATAAGTGAATAACTAATAACTAAAACTTTTAATTCAGGTGAATGCTTGATATTTTTATTTGGTAGAGCTAAAAACATGGTTTTAACAAATGTAACTATCCTTATACATTGAACTATAGTCAAGTTTATGGTCTCTTTCTTGGTTTTATCTTCCTGGCTTCAAATTATTAATTACAAAAACTAAAACTTTTTTTTCTGATTCTGTTAATAATTAGCATACTGAAACACAACTTTGATTATTTTTGAGTTATTGATGTAGACATCTGCAAGTTATTAATGCAGACATTTTTATGCTCAATAAACATTAGCGTGGACCTGGTGTACTGCTCATATAAGATTCTGCATCCATAATAAGATAATTTCACGCCTCACATTTGTAGTGAAAATAATTTGTCTATTGAAGATTCCTTCAGATCATTAAAGATTACTTCAGCTAGAAGAGAGACATTTAGTTAAAAGACTGACCAAAGGTAGCGTCCAGCATAGCAGTTTTCATCTCCATAGTCATCGTTCAGGAGCAGGTTGTCTCGGCTCCTGGCCCTGCGACCGTTGGTGTGACCTGCAGGTCTACTGTTGTGGTGAGCTGCGAGTGATCTGTGGTTCATCCTGGAAGTGATCCACAACACCAAGGATTGTCCCAGTCCTGTAATCAAGTGGACTCTCTCTCCGCGTTGACTCCCTGTCCTGTCTCCCTCCTCCCACTGTCCTTGAGAAAGAATGCATCCTTCTGGGTCCAACTATACTTTCATTTACATGACATCAATGTCACTGACGTGGAGGGCAGCAATGAGTTATCACTGAGTATATATGATGCATTGTCTGTACTATGTACCATTCCACTAAGTTATTTGTTTCTGAGCTTTTGTCTTTCAGTCAAAACCATTAATGACATAAATGGCCCAGTCACTCATTTCCTTCAAACAAAGACATTCACTAATAACTAAACACTGAAAAACAAAACTAACCTCATGAGTTAGTAAATGTCTACATGGCTACTTTAGAGTCAGATGCAGCTTACCTGGAGGTACTTTTCAGATTCACTACCATTGTTCATTAACTAGCAGACAAGACAGGACTGTTCTCGCTTCTGACCGTAAGAAAGAGGACTGTGTTAGGTTCTCTTCATTTGTTTGGGACTCAGACACGTGCTAATAAATAAACATTATGCCTCAATGATGTCTGTTAAAAACAATTAAACCCTTGTCTTATCAAAAATATATCACTTACTTCTCCTTTAAGTGAAACATCAAAAGGTTGTATATTGTTTTAAAAGGTTAGGCTGTAAAGTGCTATTTAAGGCTGCCGTGTTTATAGTACATGCTGAGATTTGTCAGTGTGTGCAGTTCAGTGGGTGACTGATGTCTGATGAACAGCAGATGAGATTCCTCAGGGTCTAAATTCCCAGTAGACATTATTTCCTGTGTGCTCCTGCTCTCTACTGCTTGTCCACTGTGGGAAAATGACGTTCCTCTCTGCAAACACAAATACATAAACGTATTCAAACACAAGTAACTGTGGTTCCCTGCCAGCTCATGAATGAATTCTGATCAAGCAGATAACTGATGTCTGATTGTGCCCTGTGAGAATTGCCTTTTAAGGCCGGATTGCTGAAGATTAGTTACTTTCATGGCGTTTTCATGGTGCAACAGCATCATATTTTATGAGGTGGATGGTGAGGAGGGAAGAAAAGCATGAACTTAGGCAAACATCACCGCAGTGAATTTTTGTTAGATCTTCTCCTCCAGACCAAATAGACCCAAGATGTGGATGTAAACACTCTCTGTGGAGCATACACACAGTTGGTGCTATCACTGAGGGCACAGAAAGATCCTGTTTTTTTTTTTGTTTGTTTGTGAGTTTGTGTCATTAAAGCAACACTGTCTACGCATAAAACATATAGCCTTACAATCATTAAACTAATATTGATGGTTCATAAAAACAATAATACTCCCCAGATCAGTGTATAAGCATGTTATCATCTTGTGAGGTCATGTACCTCACCATTTGTTGCTTTAAGTCTGTCATTATAGAGATAAAGGCCATACATTTCTTAAATTTAAATTTTGACAACGTCATTAGTGCATTTATCACCTACAAACCTTAATCAAAACGTATTCATTTTCTTCCTGTGTCCTGTTAATGAACTAAATAGTCCTCACAAAGATGGGTTTATAAGTGCAACAGTTGGAAAGATGCACAGCAGCACCACCTTGTGGCCCCTCCAAAAACTAACTGCTGTTGCTCTAATTATGAGATAAATATAGCTACAATTGTCTCGGTTTTAAATTGTAGTTTTATATAAAATGTATAATATTGTCTAAATATATATACATAGCTTTATTATAAGATCTAAACACAGATTTTAAATTATTTGAATTTGGGCGTTGAGGCTAATTCAACAAAAGTTAAATTCATAGCAATGCTGTGTTAGCCAGACAGTTGAGCAGCTAAACCCGAGAATAAGAAAGGATAAAGGTAAAGTTAAATATATTTAGGATTTTTATAAAAAGCTACTTACCGTGGTCGGGGCACTGTGAACATGTTAAGTAAAAGTATGTACCCAGTAGGCTACCTGGGCCTGTGCCCTGTCCTAGTGTCCTACCGGTAGCTAAGAGTTATAGCTAGTAGCCTAACAACGCCATTTGATTTTGAGTTAGTAATAACGTTTCTGTTTTATTACTGTAGTCATTCCTTATATTTGCCCTCAAATATAAGGAACTTTAACTGAACTACTGATATTTTAACATCAATAATATTAATGATCTGTGCGCCTCATAGTGTCTTAAGTCAATAGTTTCAGTTAAAATTAAATGAATGAATACCATAATAAATTATACTGTAGTGTACTGCAAACAGACTCGATGTAAACCCGTGAGAAGCAGTGTTTTGTGGTTACAGTTACAACAATCCCTGTCATTATCTTTATTAGTTAAAGATTTGGTTAAACAAAGATGCAGCATGTTTGGTTCTCACTGGTGTCTCTCTTTATAATCTCTGTGGAGGTGGTCAGTTATTGGTTGAAATCCTCTTGATTTTCATTGTCACAGATTTAATGGCATGAGGGACTCCTTTCTGTCTCCAGGTGTCCCACAGGATTTGTGTCCTCTGCTGTTGGTTTACGTCTGCGTCTTCAGGGCAGCCGTTCAGGTTTGCCAGGCCACAATGGTTGAACCACCATCCCGTCTGGTTGTGCAGTGTGCTACAACTCTCCACTGTGGTGTTATTCATGGAGCAGGACGGGTTACAGCCATCGTTGTCCACATCTGTGGCACTGAACGGAGCTGTGTCCTGGTTCTGGTCTTGATCATAGCCACGAAATGCATCACCTGTAAACACACACACACAAGGTACGCCATTACATTTGTCACAGTGACTCTAGATGATCATTTTTAAGACACTAGTAACAGAAAGAATAGTTAAGGTAAACTGTAAACTGGATAGTTAGCCTTTAAAATAAAAAAGTACTCAAACAAACATAGAAGTCACTTTATTCAGTCAGATATTAGTTTGGTAAGGACAAAGCCATTTTGAATTTCCTAATACTACATGGCCTACTTCCATTTCAGGTAGATTATAGATTATGTTGTGCTAAAACGCCAGTGAGGTACAGTAAAGACACTATTGTGAGTTCTTGAGGTTTTAGGACATACCTGCGCTGCCTGCATATCGACCCAAGTGTATACTGAAGAACAGGGTTTCATTGTCCAAGTGGAAATCATCGTATGATGCGTATGAAGTGACATCATCTTTTGAGACAAGAGCAATGTGAAGCTGGAAACGAGTGTCCTTCTGGCTCACTATCTGAAAAACCTTCTTCAGACCCAACCAGTGCTCTCCTGCAACAAACACAGATGTCTCACACATGCACCTGGTTTAAACTAAAAAGTGAATAAGACTTTTCTGTTCTGTTACTTTGACATAGTTTAACCTGCAAGATTTCCAAATCCGTCACTGTAATCAGCCCAGGGTCGTTTAAAATCTGTTAATCCGTCTGTTCGTCTCTGCATGACTGTCCATCCACCTCCCATGTAATCCATCTCACAGAAAACCTGCGGCAGAGGTGTGTTTGTCTTTATTACAGAGACACATGCTCTTAAAAAAAGACAAGTTTATTTTTACCTCAAATGCAGAGTCAGTATTTTCTGGGTGGATGATGTAAATACCACTGGGGATCTTGGGGACGACGGACATTAGACTGTCCTTAATGTCACTGCAGTCACGTCCTAATCAAAACCGCTCTTTTTAGTTCAAGTAGTTTTTATGGAGCAATATCCTATGTTTAAGGATATATGTCTTCTTTTTCTTTTGTGGTTTCAGTTTATGACATTGTGATTAAGGTGTGTTTAACAGGAAGTTACCATGTGACTGCACTGGTTTGATGGCGTACATCTCAGTGTTGCTCCTTTGGACTTCTGAGCTGAGCATTTGCACTTTGGTCATCAGCTCTGTGACCTAAAAGTGAGACATTTATTTTAAACAACTCTCCAAACACATACATTTTATTTTTAGATCTTGGGCTTTACCTGAGCACTGAGAATATCCAGTGCCCTCTGCTGCTCTTCCATGACGTCTCTCATCAGTTTCCGAGTGCTACGCCCAAACGCCAACAGAGACTGCTGTAGCTGCCCTGACCACACATATATCTACTTTGGTAAGTAACAACTGATGTCAACACTACTGGGTTTTTTTTTTTTTATTATTTCATCTTTTCAAAAAACAGAAGTTATTCTTACCACAAATTGAATGTTTCTCGTCTCGTAGAAGTTTGACAGTAATGTCACATGGGATGGAGCATGTGTCCCAGCCTTTAGCACTGCCAGCAGACTTTGAGGCTTTGACAGGAATTTCATCATTCAGCGTTTCTGAATGGTTAAAGGAGCTACTATTTTCTAAACCCTGGCAAAACAAAGGGAATATTCACAGAAATACTTTAGATATAATGTTAAACTGCACAGCAATAGAGGTTTTTCCAGAAAATAGCAGCTAATGGGGTCAAATTAAACAACTTTTTAGAACAAACAATTCCAAACAAATCTCACATTAAGGTATGAGGTAGGAACTATTGACAGTAAAAACACGTCTTTAGGGGTTTGTTAACACATTGTTCTTTGTCCTGATAAAGTTGTTAGCAGGAGGAGTAAATGTAGGTGTTCGAAGAAAACATCTGTTAGAGCTGTATAACACAGAAAAGCATGTCCAAGTGAATATGGCCTTGAATTAATCACATAAAACCATATATACGTACTTTGGAGGAGAGCAGATGAGTCAAAAGAAGTAGGATGAAAGACGTCCACATCATTTCTGTCCAGTCAACAGTGGTCTACACTGGCTGTCACCGCCACATTTACTACTCCAATTTCCAAAGATCTCCAAACGGGTCTCACAAAACCATACTTCTTCTCTTTAATCTGCCAAGTCTCTTCCTGTTCTCACTCAGCTGTTTTCACCCTTCACTCCCCACCTACAGCAGTCCCTCCTACTATTTCTCATAAATTTCCATGAAACATCCCCTGTAATGGGGGTAAGCTTTGTGTTTATAGAAGATTTAGTGATAAAAGTGAAACTACATTTAGTAGCTGAAAGTGCAGATCCCATTTTTGTGGTAAAAAGTGATTACCCTTCCACTTTTAGTGTTGTTTTACAGGTTACATCCTGGCAGCAACATGCAAACCAGATGTGGAAGGGCAACAGCTTGTTTTAATAAAAAAACTTTCTCTTGTGTCTTTGTGGGAAGCCGCAGTAGACGGTGGAGGAAATGCAGCATATCTTTGTGTCGTCTACTCATGTTACACACTGACTCATACTTCTCAAAGCAGCCTCCTAAAGGGTCAGACTAATTACTCTTGTTAACTGGGCATTTAGGCATCAATGAAAAAAAAAAAAGCCTTAGAAAGCTGTGCCACATTCTAGCCAGTGTCCGGCCTGTCGCTTCCTTGGGAAAACTTTGCTGTGGGTGCCAAAGAAAAGATTTTGTGTTGTACTGAACCTGCAAAGGTTTACAGCCCTGGTCAGTAAGAGGAATGTGAAGAGACGGGTGCTGCAGTCATAGGGCCCCCACATCTGTACAGTGTTATATGGTCTTGTAAAGTTGTGACACTTCATACAACATTATTTTTTTTTTTTATATTTGACAATGTCCAAAGTACAGTGTCTTGTGAAATTCCACTATAAAGTAACAAAATACTTTTCAGTTAATTTCAATACTCACTTGGCAGCCAAATATCAATTAAACCTTTTAAGTTTAAGTTTATAATTACTTGTAATTAGTTTTTTTTTTATAAAACTTTAAAGAATTGTGAAATGTTGCTGAAAATATATTAAAATCCAATTTTTTTCCCCCAACAAGTGTTCTTTATTGACTTTATTGAAACAGCTTCTTAAAACTAGGCAAAAATATACTTTAAAAAATTATGATGGCGCCTCCTACTGCTATGTTATTGTTATTACAGCCAAGGACTCTCAAGGACGTTGAATTTGCATTTTCAAGCAGTTTTGATAAACTTCTAATACTAATACATACATTAAAACAATAATTGGTCTTTAGTCTAAATTATTTGCTTAAATTAGTAGCTAGGATTTCCCAATCTAATAAGAAAACTATTGTGCCTACTGTGTCCAAATAATAATATTTCTTTATTGGATTTAACAACCAATTAAAAAATCAGACTTATAGGTTTGGAGAACATTTAGAAGAAGAGAATAAGCCACATGTAACTGGTCTTAGTGAAGCTGAAAGGCTTCATAGAGGATACTTTCTTAAAATGATGTCTGTATTCAAGGCAGGGTTGCTAAAAATCTCTGTTGCCCTTTTCTTCACCCTCAGCTTATGCAACTGCTTCATGGGCGCTTATAGCCGTTTATCAGCCACACTGTGGTAAACACAAGTGGAGTGGAAACATCAGACAGGCTTTGTGGAGACCTACCAATCAACGCTGCACTTGCTTTTTTTCATTTTTGTTCTTTTGGGAACAACAACAGGGGCTAAAATAACAATGTTTCTGTTGTGCAACACATACATTGTACTGTATTTTGGCTGAAAGACAAACAACGAACACTGGGAAGTGTCAAAATCTAATTATCAAGTGTTGAAACCTTAACCTTCTTCTTACCTAAATGAACTTGACTTCACTCAAAGTACATGACTCGAGCAGAGTCATGTACATGTGTTGTAGGTGATGTCTACTGACTGCAGACTTACAAACAGATACGCTTTGTGTAGATTGTTTATTAGCTAAAGTCACTTGGAACTTGCAGGGACCCTGTATAAAATGTTACTTTGAAATATTATGAAATATCTGTATTTTAGGAACATTATTACGTTCTAATAATGTACTATTATTATTACATTATTACAACAGAAAGGTGACACAGTCGTTAGCACTGTTGCCCCACAGCTAAAAGGTCCAGGGTTTGACTCCCCGGGACAGACAGGCCCTTTCTGTGTGGAGTATGCATGTTCTTAACTTACTCCAGTTTCCCCCACCAACATCAAATCATACTGGGCACCCCCTAGTGGTGGCTGCTGACAGTGAATCTCCCAACAGGGATAACAATAACCTTTTAAAAATAAAAGTGCTACACTGGGTGACCAGTTGTATCACTTAGAATTACAATTAGTTAAAGTAAAGTTCCAGTTGAGTTCACCTAATTGTAATTTAAGGCTATAGAAGGCACAACGTTACCTACTGTACTACCATTAATGATTATTTTATTTAGGGACTGAAAGAGAGAGAATGACAACTACTGAGCAACTATTATAAAATGTAATGTGCTAAATGCTTTTTCTTGATACTTTCTTGATACAAATAATTTCTCAATTTCTCAAATCTACACAAGTAGGCTTTACAGATACACATCCTAGACACTGACATACTACAGAATACTATACTATATCTAGGAGACATAAAATACAGGAAAAAAACAGTGGTAGATTAAAGAAAATGTTATAGAACAAATTCATTGATTTATTGTTAGAAGGCAGGAGCTGAGCAGTTTTTCAGAGCATTTACTGATCTTTGTGATGTGAGTCAGAAAGCTTGAGAATTTAATGCAGCGGTAAATGTGGTAAATGTGGTATAACACAATCCACTTACATATTACAGTATGTTTCGATAGCACATTATACAAACAGTGCTGCACTATATAACATACTAAAATTAGAGTTACCACAAACAGAGTAATGTGGTTTATGCAGTTCAGTGTAGTTAAGAGTGCAGTGATAATGTTGTGAGCAACGTTGGAGAAAAAAAACAGCTTCACAAGAGGATATATCAGCCCAAAAGAGACAATCCTAATGGAGCTGAGTCTGCAGTTCACCTCCACCTCAAAGAGAAAGGGCATTCCATTGAGGACAGCAATGTCCAATGAAGGAAGCCATTTCGTTAAGATGGAAAAAGCCCCCTCTGAACCGAGGAGGTGTCCTCAGATTCATGCTGCCTACTATTTACAACAGTGTTTTGAAACCTAAATCAAACAGTTTCACTCTAGAACAACACCTGAATGGAACAGTGACACTAACAACTCACCTGAGCCTCAACGACTCTCCCATCAGGAGTCACACAACCCTTTCATAGCTAACAACTATGAGACCAGAACAGCCTGGTCCAATCAGGTTTAGTTTCAGGTCAAACCCCTCCCTCTAGATATATAGGCTCAGCTCTCTTACCATGTGATCTCAGAATTAATAAAGTCCCTTGGAATTAGAGACAAAACGTCTTCACTTTAAAAACTGAGTCCAGATGCTTTTGCGTTAATGTTTTCTTCAACAACTATAATTTTTGTGTGGTAAGGATTTGTGTAATAGCAGTCGTCCGGGCGGTCATAAAACATTAACTTTTCCTTCTCTGTGGTCTGAACAATGTGCTGACCAGCTGAGCAGCAGTGCGCGTGTTTTCCACCAGGAGGCAGCACTCTGCGGCTGTGGCTCCAGTTTGGCCTCATCAGGGGCGGCTGTTTTCTCAAAGCAACTTCCAGTATCCCCACCCCACCCCACCCCCAAATCCAGAGCAGGCCCACACCGACACACTCCTAGCCCCAGAAAAATGCCTGTAGACTCTGTAGCTCCTTGAGTGTAGACTGTGCGCTTGTGTTTGTCACCTCTGGCCTTTCTCAGTCTTTACAATTCAAGCCCTACAATCTGTATACAGCAGACAGTACAAGTAATATAATCCTCCATATTTTTCCACATGCTTCTAAAAGTCTCAGTGGATGTAGATTAAGACCCACCATGCGTCTGGGTTGAGTTTAGTCTGCCCTCAGTGAAATATTTGCCCTGCAACTGCGGCAGCTTTAAACACTCAACCCCGCCCCTTCTCGCTATCACATGAATCTGGACTCACAGTTGATGAGAGCAAGAAAGAAAAAAGTTTGTGGAGGTTTCACTGGAGTCACTTTTCCAGTCAGGTCGTTATGATTGCGCCTGTCGTCTGCTTTTTGCTTAGAGTTTGCACCGGGCCTCGCGTGTGCTGTGAGCGGCTGTGATTTGCCCAGTTTTTTTTTTTTTCTGCGGTGGGACAGACGGACAGAGGAGGAGAAGGGGGAAAACGCTCTGTCTGCTTGAAGGTATGTGGGAGGCATGTAACATGTTATACTCTGTTCAGATTTAGTTTGCTCCGCCATCCGCCGCTTCGAACACAACTTTTCGACTTTTTCGTCGAGATTTGACTTTGGGTTTTACAGCTGACTGACTTCGGAAGTGTTGCGGCTTGAAATAGACTTACAACGACGCAAAAAAGTTCAACTGGGGTGGGGGCGGGGGGGCGAAAGTGTAAACAATCCGATCATCTTAACCAAAGCCCGCATGTGTTGGTAGTTATCTAAACTTTCTTTTAACTGTTTTGTTGTGCGATGGGACTTTTTTTGACAGATTTGACTCGACACGCTAAACTTTTGTCAACATGGACGCGCATCACGGCGCGCCTCCGGCTGGGCAGCAAATCGTGCACGTCCGCGGGGACTCGCAGACCGAGCTGGAGGCCCTGTTCAGCGCCGTGATGAACCCCAGCAAGGCGCAGCGACACCCGGCCCCGGTGCCCATGAGGTTGAGGAAACTCCCGGACTCGTTCTTCAGACAACCCGATCCCCGGGGCCACTCCAGACAAGTAAGACCTGCTCTCAATCCCACACCAGGCTACTGCAGTGATTCACACAGATCAGCCATCTGACCTGAAGCATCGTTTTGGCAATTTTATCCTTTTTTAAACTGTTTTTTTTTTTTATCAGAATTAGTAGTCTATGAGGGCTAAGCTATGGTTTATTTCAAACTTCTTACTGTTAACGACAGTTTATTCTTGCTTTTATTATTTTGTGTCTTTGTCTGACATAACTCCTGGCCACTTTCACTTCATATGGGAATATCTTCAACCACTAATGACAATGGCTTACACATGGGCAATAACTTACATTTACAGCATATTGTCAATGTCCAAGTGAAGTAGGCTAACTTCCCAAAAAATGAACAAAAAGAATAACTGATCAGTTTAATGATGTTTAAAGTTTCTAATGAATTTTATATTCAAACATTATCCAGTGAAAACTACCTAGTTAAAAGAGAGTCACTTGATATTGTTCCTTATTCAAATGTGTGGGTTTTAATCAGGACATTTGCAGGGTTGTAATGGACCCTTACATTTTTAGAATAATCTCATTAACATTGTGTTTCATATGTATTCACCTACCTCATTACTGCTCACTATACCCAGGACTAAACCAAGGACCAAAGCCATGGTTTCTCTAAAGAAGGACCAGCAGATTTGTTGCAAGTTTTTAATGTGAACTCTTCCTAGAGATATTTATCATGTTACAGCCTGTGCTTGGAACATAACATTATTAAATAGCAATACTCACGTATTGTTCACATGAGCATAACAAAAAGTATACATTTATTCCAATATTATGTATGTACGGGTCAAATGTACATGATTGGCTCCAAGGTAAACTTTAATACCCATTTATTGTCACAAGCTTATTGCGTTATTCAACTTAAAAGCTTTATTTTTTTGCTGATTCAGCCCATGTCATTATTGAGCCATCTTTAGTTTCCACTTCCTTTGATTCTGAGGTGACACTTATTCAGAAGCTGCACTTTTTCACTTGTGATAATGTGTATCAGACAAGTACACTTTTTCAATGTTGCTGACTCAAAGATAATGCTACTGTTAGACCCGAGCTATTGATTGAAAGAATGGAAATGTGAAAGTTTATCTTGCACATGGTAATGTTGACTGTAATGTTGACTGTATATGTTTTTTTAGACATATTGTATTAAACCAAAACAAGTTTTTGTATGTGCACTATAGAGAACATGAAAATTATGTCAATAATGTATCCCATTTAGCCCTAAACAACATATGCATTTGGTTTTGTATTCTAAATTTTATTTCTAATGTGGTCTAATCAGTATATATGTTATTTTAAGGTATTATAAAATTTTGATTTAAGCACAATTGCACTTAATAATGATATGTGCGTTTTGGAGACTTGACGGGGTAAATAAAAAGTGTCCTATTCTAATGCTTATTAATCAGCTTCTTTGAGATGGATCTCCTGCCACATGCAAGGATTATTTGGACAAATATGAAATGCTCACCAACATGAGTTTGTGAACAGATAAATGTAGTGCATATGTTTCAAGTATAGTCAATGTGTTATCCCCAAATTAGTGTTATTTTAACTAGAGTGTCCCAGAAATCTATTCAAACTTCTTTATGCCAAAATTTTGTCCTTTTTAAAGTTGAGAAATTGTGGCCTCCTTAGCAGAGCCAAGATGAAACCTTCCTCAAAGGTAAACCATAGTGAATGGGAATTCCAAGTTTACTGATCGTCTTTCCCTCTTTGTGGTATCAATCCAAATGTTTCCGGTCGTGTAAGTGAACAGTGTAGGTTTCATGTCAGTTGCTAACCCTGCTTGTTTTCTCGTCAGGCCAGTTCAGATGGAGGTGTGTGCGGCTCCCTCACTCCTCATCACGTCCGTGCCCATTCCTCCCCTGCCTCCTTGCCAGTCAACTCGCTCTCTACTCAGGCACCGGAGGTAGCGGCCACGCCAATCATACCAGATGATATGCCCCTCCCCCCTGGCTGGGAAATGGCTAAAACGCCAACGGGTCAACGATATTTCCTGAAGTAAGGTTTGACTGCTGCTCATCTGTAGTGTGAAGTAGTTTTCAATGCAACAAGGATTACTTTTATTTGGTATTCCCCCCCAATATCTATCATCTACTTCATCTATCTCAACACATTTAATCAAGAATATATGCATGGCACAGTGAAAATACTATGATTTGTTATTTAGATTTACCATTTTAAATAAATGGCTAAAAAAGAACATATGAGTTGAACAAAGCTCCTTTATAACTTTATATGAAAGATATTGAGCTTTAATACCAAATATTCTACATTTATGTTTGTAAAATGTAATCAAAATAAAGACACTAGAATTTATTTAATAGTTTTATGCAAATAATAAGCCCCAAACTAGTTTTAAAACCAGTGTGACAAACGGTCTGGTTGTCAAAGGCTACTTCACTATGCGTCTCGTGCGTGTCGATATACATGCACGTCTGGTAGTACAGGTAAAGCCGGTTGACACACAGTGTGTCTCATTCACTCCTTATGCGTCAGGTTCCAGTGGTTTTTACACATCCAGATATGTTGAGACTTGTTGTGTATGTTCGCAGTCACCTGGAAAAGACTACCACTTGGCACGACCCTCGTCTTACACAGCTTCAATCGGCTGCAGCTCAGCATCCAATCTCTGGTCCTCCTGTCCATGCCCACTCCCTCAGCAACCCAGCTCCCACTGCACAACCACAAATTATCAACCCAGAGACAGGTATTTGTTATGAAACCACAGCTATTGATCTTTTACTGGGCTAATACTGCTCATTCTCAATATAATAATAATAATAATAATAATAATAAATAAAAAAACATATAAATTGCAATTTTAGGCCATAAAATAATAGCAAATTTCATTGTAACTTATCGGATTAATTGCAATTGTTTTGGATAAATTAATCCTATAAACACTTGTTTTTAGATTATTATTATTTATATATTTAGTGTAATATTATCATTTTAACTGACAGCATATTATAATATTTTTTTCATTAAGCTGCATGTTTTCACCAATGCAATTTTGGTACAGTCAAATCCTGTACCAAAATTATTTCCTGAGTTGTCTTTCTCTGAGCACACTGCTTTCAGGCTGCACTCTCATTTGCGATAGGTGAGAACAGTACATTGTAGTATATCATGCACAGACATACAGGAGAGGACGTGGGCCTGATTCAACTTTTAACACTTAACACTCCATGCACTACCATGCACCATTCACCAACTCACTGTGTACTTTCACTGCTGTTCAGGTCCACTGCCTGAAGGCTGGGAGCAGGCTGCGACTGCAGATGGAGAGGTGTACTACATCGATCACATAAATAAGATCACCACATGGGTCGACCCACGTCTAGGTAGCACACTATCAAATTTATGTCTGAAGATCTGTTAGTTATTGTTTATCAATGAGAAACATTTTAATCCATAGTCCACAATCACAAGTTGCTCTCTTTGGCAACAACAATAACAAGCATCGCAAAGTGTGGCAAAGTATTCCTTATTTTGATCTAAATTGATGTAAGACTCTTATTGGTGGCCTAATTGTTTTTGCAGCTCAGAAGATGAACCCTGGCATCCTGAGTATGGCAATACAGCAAAGGCAGGAAACTGAAAGGCTCAGATGTAAACAGCAGGGTCTCCCTCCGCAATTCACATCACAGGTCAGAGGTCAACATATGTTACTCTTGGAACCCGTTGTACTAGAAACTCAACTGCTAACATTTAAATCACATGTTTGTGTTACAGGACACAGGAGGACGGAGCCAGATGCCTGGTGGGATGGACCATGACAGAAACACACAGACACTTGTGCCTGCTTTGGATGTCAGGATCAGAGCCTCAAACCATGAACCAACACTGAATGGGTAAATACTGCTCACGTTCAAGGACTTGAAACAAAACACATTAAGCCACATCATTTAGAGGAAATTCAGGATACAATAGTAAAAGATTATGCACTGAATAGATGACAAATTTCCCATGTGTAGAGGATGATCTCAATTTCCATCCATCTAGCTATACACGCATCACTCCACCATCTAACCCATATCTACTAATTTAATACAATTCTTATTTTGATATACTGCCTGTTAACTGGTATTGTCTATGTGTATATTTTTGTTTTAAACAGGGCTCACTCTCGCAACGAGAGCACTGACAGTGGCCTAAGTGTCAGCAGTTTACCCCGAACAACAGACCACATGCTTAGTCCAGTGGATCACATGGATACTGGTAATGCATGAATGCAAAACAAAAGTTACAAATATGGACCCAAGGCCACTGAGAGAATACATCCTGTACTCTTTTTTGATAAAGAAACAAAAAAAACTTTCCTCAAAGTGATAAAGCACATCTATTCACCACATTTTAATAGAAGCTTTTAAATGTGACATCCATGTATGCTGAAATGCCAGAAACAAAAAGGGTTTTATGGACTTCTGATAACTAATTAATTAATCAATTGACGGGTAATAGTGTATAAAACGTACAAAAGTATCAGTTCGGTGGCCTGTGACACAATAGTTCTATTGAGATCCATTTTTCCTATATATATTTTTTTTTTTTGTATTTTGCATTCAAACAGATGCATGATTTTTTTGTATATGTTCAGGTGATCCTAGTGAGAGCTCTTCGCTGACCTTACAAGAGTCTATGCCTGTGCTGCCGATGTCCGAGAATGATGAGTTAATGCCCTGTATCCCTGAGGGTCTGAGTTCAGACCTTCTGATGGACATGGAGACTGTTCTCTCTGGATCACACATGGACAGAGACGGCCTCCTCACCTGGCTATAGACGCGTCACATGCCCAAACATCTCCTTTAACAAGTTTGAGATCAAGTCTTTGCAACATGACAGAGATTTTTGAGGGGTTTCAGAAGTGGTACGGAACAACACTGCATTGAGAAATTACACTATTGTTGTGATGGATAAGTAACACTAAACGCACCCAGAAGGAAGAGGTGATGGGACTGTCGTGGGAGGAGGTAAGCTGCAAGTATTTTTCCCATTTGGGGCCTAAATACACAGGAATATAAGGCATACACACTTTGTTTTGACAGTCTTTTTTTAGCTTCTGATGGTGCTGCGGTGAATTTTACATATTTTTATTACCATTCCCACCAGCAAACTATTTATGTGGAGAAGATAGCAATAAGGTCAAGTCAAAAATATGCCTGATATCAGGAAAGCAGTTTTACTTTAGCAGTGTTTTTTTTGTGTTTTATGTTGCTAAAAGTATCAGAAAAGGTCTCTAGTTGGTCAAAAAGCTATGTCATTATGAACAGTGATTTCTGTAAAGAAACACTACATTTGTATAAATTCAGTTATCTCCTCTTCATGACAAAGGTTTTGTGATGTTGGGTTACATTTCTGGACACTACAGTAGAGCAAAATGCTCTTTATCTTAAATTGCACTCATGTTACCATTGGTGTAAAATGCTGAGTCTGCACTCTTGTGATGAACCTATTGAGCTTTGAGAACAAGATTGATAACTCTATTATCTATTGAACTAAAGAAAGTGAAAAAAGAAAGTACTGTTGTAGGGCTCCCCCTTTATAAAAAAACAAAACAAACAAAAAAAAACTTGTCATAAACTCATAATGTGTTCCAATGAAGAGGATTTTCATCCAGATGCATCTGATCTCATAATAATAAGCTAGCCACATGCATTAGTGTCCTTTTCTATGTGAAATGTGCCTTAACATATTATTCCCTGAAGGTGTTTAATGATTTTAGCCAGTTTAAATCTAAAACAGTGTTTAACTCTATACAATGACAAAAACATTATTACTCACTCTTGTTTTATAATAATATTGTGATATTGGATTGTGTCATTGCTCTTGTAATTTAGTATTTCCCAAACTGAGTGTCAAAGAGGTAGCATTTATTAGATTTATTGAGCATGCATATGCTTTAATCATTTTATTGTGTTGTTTAGACATAACAAACATAAACACAAATACCATTTGAAAAATCTTATTTTCTCAATGCTTCACTATTGGCTTAATACATTCCTCATTTTGATATTCGAACAGATTACCAAATTCATAAATGCTTTGAGGATTACATTCTCCTAAACATAAATGCCCATGCATTTTTTTTTATAATAAAATGCAAGTCCCTTAAATGCTCTTTTTAAATTATGAGGCATAGAAGTACAATCTAGTTGCTGTTATGACAAATCTATACATGCAGTTTGTGTATAAAAAATATTTTTACATTTGCACCAAATGTGAATAAAATGAAATTCATTTATAATGTATTTTGGTATCTAACATAATTGGCCAGCAACATTTTACTGAAATATTTTAGCTCAGGAAATCCTCCTCTTAAACTGTGTCAGGAAAAGTCCTTTAGCAATAGACATGAGCATTTAACAGGAGCCAGTTGTGCCTTTTTTAATGAAGATATTTTGTTTACTCAGACAAACCCAGTATGCTGAAACTATATAATCAATGTTTCCGCTGGGATTTTTTCTGCAGTGTTTTTTTTTTTTTTAATAGTTTTAAATATATGTATGGATTTGGATTTTAAGTTCTTTGTAGCCCAGTTAGTGAGAGCATTTTTTCAATGAGCTTTTTTGTATACATTGTGTAAAAGGTAAAAATATCCAAAAATACAGATTATTGCATTTAAATATACTGTGGTCCGGGAGAAAGTTCCGGCTCACACACAGATGCAAACACTACCTAGCCCTTTATTTATCCTGTAAGCATGTGTGACACTTGCTTTGTATGTTACATATAATGATGTGTAATATTGTATATGCAGAGTTGGGAGGCAATCAGAACGGTTTTGTACCTTTTTTATGCATGTGCTTTATATGAATCATTTTCTTCCCACTCTCACAATAATCATTTTTGAGTTTCTGTTTAATAAACATAAAACACACCTGTAAAGTTGAGGTTGTGTGTGTGTGTGTTATTTTTAACTTTTTTAATGTTTTAAATATACCAAGGACGTATGCACAAAATAAAATAATTGGTACAGTTTTTTTTTACACATTAAACGTACAAAAAGCAAACAAGAATGTATATCGGGGAGAACAGACTACAAAAACTAACTGAGCAAGTTATGATGTATGGTTTCAGTTTTCTTATGTGTTGAGAAAAAAAAACTGGGGACTTATCTAGCAGAAGGGGTGTGATACACAGCTGGGAAATCCCTATAAATACCACTCAGCCAACTTCAAAAGTCTTTATTCAACATGACTCTGTTATAGCTGTTGTGTGTTCACCACAGCCTTTCTGTAAGTATTTTATATTAACTTCACTGACTTGGCTTATTTTTATTAGAATTTTTTGTTACTATTGTGCTAATGTGAAACCCATTGACAGTACAAGCCTATATAAAGTTAAACATGTATTGGGTCTAACACAAAAAAATGTTAGTGATTGTGTGTCATTGGTTTGTGTATAGTGTCACATTTTAAAGACTTGATTTGCCAGAACTTACTAAAAGGGGTTAGAAGTTTGTTTGGAAGAGCTTTTATTTATCCTTTATCCTTTATTTGTCCTTTAGTATTTAATTTCATCTTATATATCTTGTACAGCCCTTTAGTCCATCGAGGCTGTTTTAAATGTACTTCAGAAATAAACCTGACAAATAACTGAATGGTTATAAATATCGAAATGGCACTGTCCGTTAAAACAACCCATTTTCTGCGTCAGCCCAGTCTAATTTACTCAGCAACAAAAGCTGTCATTAGTCTGTGTAGTTCTCCAAAAAGGGACTTGCAGCCATGAAGGCATTACGGACAAATCACTCATAAGAGCAGATGACATATCCCTCGGAATTTTTAATAACTTGTCATTTGTTTCGTTTCAGCGTTATTGTAACCGGAAACGGAAGTGCGAGGGGCGTTTGTGAGACACGGGACTTTCCGCCTACATCCAGACATTACGTTGTGGTGAGACTCAAATGACACTGAAAGAAAAATATTAATGTTTAATTTGTCTTAGATTTTGCGCCTCAAAGATCGTACTTTTTTGACACACCAATTCAGTATCGATGTATATTAACATCCCGGACTGACCCGTGACAGCTAGCAGTCGTTGCTAACGCTAGCTGCTGCTATTCAAGGATCTGTAGCGTCGCTGTGGTGAACTGCCTTATTCGTTCGTAATTAAGGTTTTGATTGTATGGATTATAATACATTTGTGTTGATTGTTATACAAGGTTGTCTCAATCATAAAACAAATAAATCATGGAAAAAGGTGTGCTGATTAAAACCATCGAGTAATCTTTTGCGAGAAGCAACTGGAAAGTACCTGCATATCTGGAGGAAAAAACAACAAAATTTCCCCTTGTGGCATTTTATATTATAATTTACAATGATCACTTGTCTACAACCCTCGTATTTATAAAATGTGTATGTATTTTTATAGGAACATTTTCACCCACATCTCACAAAATACGAGTTTTATTTACATAATGGCAATCTAGAATATTGTACTACATTTAAAATATTTCTCTTAAGTACTTGTATTTTCTTATGTCTTCCACTGACATAATTATTTATTTTATCTACAGATCCAGCTGAATTTACAATACTCCCACTATCTCCACCAAAGGAACTACATATTCTTTTCTTGGTGTTATACCGTTTCATTATGGAGGCCTAGACACCTTCAAAAGGGATGTCCTGGTGGGGGGGGAGGGGTTTGAGAGCATATATCCCACGGTCTGAGTGGGTAGTGGAGGCTTGGGAATTTAAATTTTTACTCATTATTAGATATGTTAAATTTAATCACACATAAGCTGAAGTTCAAATAAGCTTGTAATATGTTTAAAATGTTTCTTTTAAGTTGTATTAAAGTGTATACTGATCCAGGCTGAGGTAGTGAAGGTGACAAAAGAGTCTACTACTACTAAGTATGAGAACTGAGTGTTGTTAGTGTCAGTTTGCAAATGTTGGTGTCGTTTTGAAGATGGAACAAAGAGCAAACATGTGTTTGGATGTTCACAAGAAATAAGTATTGGTTGAGTGGGCAGTTTTTTTTCTTTAGATAAGACCTTTCATTTGCAAACTGACGCGGATTAAAACTTCTCGTCAAACCTCATCAGTTTAGTGCTTTACTTTTCAGTTCTTCGTGTGAGTGAGTAAGACCTGGATATTCTCAAACCTTTCTCCCTTTTATGGACATCCCTTTTACTCAGTTTTACTCCACTTAAGTCTATTAATGGAAACGCTTCTTCAACTCAAAAACAACCAATTTCTGATGAGTCTGTGTCGCAATGGGCCGCCACCTGAATTGCAATATGACAACTCCTCAGGTATGAGTCTTTAAATCTTCACTTAATCTGTTGGACTTTAAGTATTTTGGAATCTAAAAATGCGACTGTGTCTCCAGAGCTCTTCCGCATCTCCAGTTTTGCCCGTTTCCCAGCTTCAGGAGTCACTGAACGAAGTTTGGCACGAGCGGGTTGGTTTTACACCGGCGTGGGTGACCGCGTGCAGTGTTTCAGATGTAATGTAACGGCAGAAGGCTGGCAACCTGGAGACTGTCCAACAGAAAAACACAGGCAGCTCTCGCCGTCCTGCTCTTTTATCCAGAGCCTCCCACCGACGGCCAACCTACTGTCATCCTCACACTCGGCCTTCTCCCCGCTGCGCATTGCCCCAACTCTCCCCGTAAGAGCCCGAACAAAATATTCACTGTACAGAACCTGTATACAGCCTTTTTGTAGTATTAAATACAGCACAGTAAACAATTTAAAGACTTATATTTGGTTATTTCTTTGTTGTACAGTAATTATGTTCAATATACAACTAGTGTCAAAATTAATAGACTTAATACAGTGTCAAGCTAGCTGGTAACTTGTATTTTTTGCAATCCAGCTTTCTGGGCCAGGTCCAGCTTGTCCAAACCCATCAGGAAGCCAAGCTGAAGAGCCAGTGGGCTATTTGAATATGGGCTTCTCAGCTCTACCACCTTCTAGCCCACTTAGCTCTCGCGGCGTGGAAGACATGTCCCACCAAAGACCAACGTGCCACAACCCCAGCATGCGCAGAGAGCAGGACCGCCTGGAGTCTTTTCACTCCTGGGCTCTCACCATCATCACTCCGGCTGAGCTCGCCAAAGCAGGCTTCTATTGCCTTGGTCAGGGTGACAGAGTGGCCTGCTTTAGCTGCGGAGGACAGGTGTGAATTTTACATTTATTCGGATTCTTTTTGGAACCAGCTACTCTTTTGGGTTGTGCATTTCCGCCAATGCTATATGAATTAAACATGTGCATAAATCTTTATTTAATATTAATTAGGATAAAGATTATTGTTCAATGTACATATTTTAAACATTAAAAAGCAATTATGTTTTTTGGCCTTTTGAAATTCAAAATTTCATTTTTTTTTTTTTATTGAAATTGTGGCATTCTGGGAAGCATGACTCGTTTTGTGTAAAAGTGGTCACTTTTTTATGATCATTCTTCTTTTGCAGCTCAGTAACTGGGAACCAGGTGATCGAGCTGTTTTCGAACACCAAAGGCATTATCCAAATTGCCGGTTTGTCCGAGGAGACAGAGCTGACAATGTGTCACTGCCTGGTGCCACAGGATCTGGAGCTGTCACCCAGCAGCTGTCTGCCGGAGCTGCAGCTCTCAGTAATGTGTCCAACCCTGGCATGCAGCAAAGTGAGGAGAGACTGCTCACCTTTGTAAACTGGCCCTCTCGTATTCCTGTCCGCCCTGACCAGCTAGCTAAAGCTGGCTTCTACTATGTTGGTATGAAGCTTGGAGAGAGTAGTTTCTAAGACAGACTAGATATTTTAAAGTTTTCTAAAATGTGATTGTCAAAACGATTTGTCATGAGGTTTAAAATTTTCAGGTCGCAATGATGATGTTAAGTGTTTCTGCTGTGATGGAGGCCTGCGTTGCTGGGAGTCTGGAGATGATCCTTGGGTGGAACATGCAAAATGGTTTCCTCGGTAAATGCACTTTTTGTTTAACCTTTTATTTAACCAGATAAAAACCCATTGAGAACAAGAGCTCTTTTACAAGGGTGAACTGGCCATGCAGTCTGCAGCACACGTCATTTTGAAATACAAAAACAATAATAAATAACAAGTTACACAACTAACACAAAGAAGAAACATTTCAAAAACACCAATAGCTCCAATAGTCTCAGGTTCTCTATTTTTTAAGATTGAACTGAAATTTTCAAATCAAATTAGGTCTTATAATTTCAGATGAATGTGCATGTAGATGTATCTTATTGACAAATGCCACTCAACTCTTTTACCATTCGTCTGATGTGACTATAATTACATTTGCAGATGTGAATATTTGCTTCAGGAAAAGGGTCAAGACTTTGTTCACCAAATCCAGGCTCGCTTTCCTCGACTGTTCGAACAGGTTAGTATTGAACAAAATAGTATAATAATTTATATATCACATTAAAATAATTGTTTTCCTCTTCAAAGCTTTTAACAAATGGAGATGGCTCCAGGGAGTTTGTGGATCCACCTGGTGAGTTTAAATAATAACCCGTAGCATTCCACCAAATAAATAAGATCTACTTCAATACATGTATGAATCTGACTAATCCCCCTTTTCTCCCACAGTGGTTCACCTGGGCCCAGGAGAAGAACGCTCTGAAGATGCTGTCATGATGAACACTCCTGTGATTAAATCTGCCTTGGAGATGGGCTTTGAACGCAGTCTAGTCAAACAGACAGTCCAGAGTAAGATTTTGACCAGTGGTGAAAACTATCGAACAGTACAAGAACTAGTGTCTGACCTGCTGAGTGCTGAGGACCAGAAAAGAGAGGAGGAGCGTGAGATGTTAGCAGAGGCCATGGCATCAGGTTGAGTTTTTTTGCATGTTCATTTTTTTATTTCATACATTTGTGTGGTTTTCTGTTATAAACTTGTTATTTCTGTAATGTTACTATATTTTAGATGGATTCACTTTTGTTAAGAGGCACCAGGCTGCACTAGTCCAGCGTTTGAAGAGTGTTGAACCAGTCTTGGAGCATTTAAGAGAGCAAAATGTTCTCTGTAAGTAGCAACAATGTCTTATTTTAGAAAATTAAAACTCAACATTAAGCAAAAATACTCTGAATTGTTCACAGTAGTTTTTACATTCCTTTTAATCTTGCAGCTGCTGAGGAATATAGTGGTCTCCAAGCTCAGACTTCAGCACAACAGCAAACCGCTAGGCTCATAGAGCTGGTCCTCACTAAAGGCAACGCTGCAGCTGAGGTTTTCCGCAACTGGATTCAGAAAAATGATGTCCATCTGCTTAGAGATCTCATGGGTTTGTCATCCACCCATCCTCTGCTTTTGAAGTTTTCTTATTGATCCGCACACAAAGTAGTACTGTGTAGGGTTTCAGTTATGCAAATTTCACATTCTAATATAGTAATCTTTTACTTTTAGCTCAATCTAATGAAGCAGTATCACCAAGCCAAGACCTGTCAGGTAAAGCCATATACAGACTATCAGCAGTATTTTAGTATTCTGGGGGAAAAAAAACTACAACCAGATCATTAAGATAACTTTATATCCTTAAATGCTAGTAATCTTAAATAGCTGGCTGAACATTCAATTCTTTGCAGACCTTCCCATGGAGGAACAGCTTCGGCGTTTGCAAGAAGAGCGTACCTGTAAGGTATGCATGGATAAAGAGGTCAACATAGTCTTCATCCCATGTGGACACCTGGTGGTGTGCAAAGAATGTGCCCCTTCACTGCGCAAGTGCCCAATCTGTAGAGGACTGGTTAAAGGCACAGTCAGAACCTTCCTCTCATAAGGCTTTAGTTTCATTTTTTAGCCAGTTGATTGTACAATGTATATTTTATTAAAAACAGTGACTCTTTACTTGCTGTGCATATTTGTGACATGCTTCGCAGTTTGTTTTGCCCATACTAAATTGGCTTATTTGGGGTTAAGGGTTTTCATAAGTATCAAGGATGAATCTGACAACCCATTTCAAAAAAGGGTATACAGGTAAGTTTATGTAAACTCCCATACTGCATTGTCAAAATTAGGTTAATACAGAATTATATACATCACTAGTGCAATATTAAATGTTACATGAGAAAAAAGCATTAAACCATATATTTGAACTGGCCTGTTTCTATTTGTTTGCTTTAGTGTTATACACTCACCTAAAGGATTATTAGGAACACCTGTTCAATATCTCATTAATGCAAGAATTGAATCAACCAATCACATGGCAGTTGCTTCAGTGCATTTAGGGGTGTGGTTCTGGTCAAGACAATCTCCTGAACTCCAAACTGAATGTCAGAATGGGAAAGAAAGGTAATTTAAGCAATTTTGAGCATGGCATGGTTGTTGGTGCCAGACGACCGGTCTCACAACCTGCTCAGTTACTGGGATTTTCACACGCAACCATTTCTAGGATTTACAAAGAATGGACAGATTCAAAATGATAGAGCGACATTGACTGAAATAACCACTTGTTACAACCGAGGTATGCAGCAAAGCATTTGTGAAGCAACAACACGAACAACCTTGAGGCGAATGGGCTACAACAGCAAAAGACCCCACCAGATACCACTCATCACTACAAATAAAGAGGCTACAATTTGCACAAGCTCACCAAAATTGGACAGTTGACAACAGGAAAAATGTTGAGTCTTGATTTCTGTTGAGACATTCAGATGGTAGTCATAATTTGGCATAAACAGAATGAGAACATGGATCCATCATGCCTTGTTACCACTGTGCAGGCTGGTGGTGTAATGGTGTGCGGATGTTTTCTTGGCACACTTTAAACCCCTTAGTGCCAATTGGGCATTGTTTAAAATGTCACAGCCTACCTGAGCATTGTTTCTGACCATGGTCATCCTTTTATGACCACCTCATCCTCAGATGGCCACTTCCAGCAGGATAATGCACCATGGCGCAAAGCTTGAATCATTTCAAATTGGTTTCTTGAACATGACAATGAGTTCACTGTAAAATGGCACCCACAGTCACCAGATCAACCCAATAGAGCATCTTTGGGATGTGGTGGAACGGGAGCTTTGTGCCCTGGATGTGCATCCCACAAATCTCCATCAACTACAAGATGCTATCCTATCAATATGGGCCAACATCTCTAAAGAATGCTTTCAGCACCTTGTGGAATCAATGCCACATATAATTATGGCAGTTCTGAAGGCGAAAGGGGGTCAAACACAGTATTAGTATGATGTTCCTAATAATCCTTTAGTTGAGTAAATATACAATTAAAGAAATGCTTAATATACATGTGGTTCTAAAAGGTTTACCCTTTAACCAAATTGATACCGAGGTTCCCTTCCCACTCTAGTACCCAAAAAAAAAAAAAAAAAAAAAAAAAGGACATCAACTTTAGTTTATACAAATATTTTATTCAACATCTTGAGCCACAGTTTAGATGATGCCAATCTGTAAAAAGAGAACATTTATTACACAATATTCAACCACAAAGTGACAATATATATATATATATATATATTTGCATTCTGTGGCATCAGTGGTTCCTTTGAATGCATCACAGATATTCAGACACATTAAAGTTTACATCATTTGCACAGACTTCTCCACCATCGCATAAATGCACCCAGTTTTAAATTGCTCACAGTTGTGACAGACATTTTATCAGGCCCATCAGCAAACTAAGTAACTTAAGCGCCCTTCTATAGTTTCGATATTACCTGGTTGCTGTAAGTGCAATGAATGCGATAAATTTACCTTGTTTGCAACATCCAACGCATCATAATCTGGTGCAAGACGAACGTATGCCTTCTTCTCACCGTCGGGCCTAAAACACAAAATTAGCATTAGAGTAAACTGAAATCACTTAACATGACCCAAGCTGTACTATTAATATAATACCCCGATACAAGTTTTAGTTCAATTATTTTCAGCCAGTATAGTTGCATTTCCAGATTCGAGTTCTTACCTGATGAGTGTGTTCACTTTGGCCACATCGATGTCATACAGCTTCTTAACAGCGTGTTTGATCTGGTGTTTGTTTGCCTTGACATCCACAATAAACACAAGTGTGTTGTTGTCTTCAATCTTCTTCATGGCGGACTCTGTTGTCAAGGGGAACTTGATGATGGCATAGTGGTCCAACCTGATGAAATATACAGGCTGTTATATGTCACATAAATTGACAAGATCCACTGACACTAGAAGAGAGGGGCATCAGTACAATATGGAGTTGGAATCAATTTTTTCATACTTTGATCGCTTTATACCATCATTTGCATACGATTCTTTAACTAGTGCTGATCTAAATTGTAGGCTTACTTGTTTCTTCGTGGAGCACTCTTGCGGGGATACTTGGGCTGCCTACGTAGACGGAGGGTTTTTGGGCGACGGAAGGTGGGAGAAGTCCTGATTTTCTTCTTCCTTTGGCTGTGTACACCTTTGAGTACAGCCTTTTTGGCCTTCAAAGCCTTTGACTTGGCCTCTGTCTTGGCAGGAACAGCTGACAGGTGGAAAGACGCAAAATCATTCATTTGTAATTAAGGTAGAATAGTATTTGGTATATTCATTAACAACAATACCCGCAAAAATGAAGTGACCTTTTACTTTGTACAATTTAGTTCGCTTTTGATGCGCTGTTTATCATGAAGTCCAAGTAGCTTGAAGATTCAAACATTCATCACTTTAACAATTTTAATAAAAGCTGTCGATATGGTGCAAGAAAAAAACAACCGAAATCTTATGCATTTTAAATGGATCCGACATATTGATAAGCAATAATGCAAACTTTCAATCTTTCACGTGTCTCAAAAGCCTTTGGCTAGGCAAATGCTACAACTATTTAAAAAAAACAAATGAGCTATTTCATAAAGAGAAATCGTATCCATCACGAGCAGGAATTTGGATCTAACGTTGTACATACATAACAACAAATCCTGAAATAAAGTCACTTGGTTGTAATTAAACAGCATTTTTGTCCGCTGCGAACACGCTAACATTTGACTAGCATCACGTTCCCACATACATGCCGGACACTCGTTCAGCGTTTACTATTTTAACTGCTCGATGGCAATTTTGTGCGTTTAATTAAGTATTTATGAGCTGTAGCCTTCCTCTCGAATCTGTATTTATGACATTTGTGAAGTAAATGTGATGTCTTCTATGCTTTATTCATTCAAAATTAGGAGGATTTACAAACCTTCCTTCTTCACCTTCGGTGCCATGTTGAGAAAGGAAGGTTGGACGGGGTTTCCAGCAGTATAATGCATGGGCGAGATCTCCGGCATATCGCGATAACTAAAAAAGTGCACTTGAGAATGGCACATCTGATCTTGATGTATCATATTTAATGACCCACAGACAGTATTTAATAAGATAAATGTTTATAATTTTACTCACAAAGCAGTTTATACTATATGTATTAGTCAATTTTATTTGTGTAGAACAGTAACGGATTTAGTAGTTTGTTAGCAATACAGCAGTACCTACATTGAGATGTATACATTTACAGTTAAGATTCTCATAGCAGCATTGACCTAGCTTCTCCTATAACATTATGGGACACAGAACCCAGAACAATGCAAAGATTAGGTGTATCTGCAACACTGTTTATAGCATTTGCATTATAATGATGTACATGTGCAAAAACAACAAAAACACCAAATCAAATTAACATAATATATAAACTGTTTATTTCATATTCGTCCATATACACAATGCAAAATTCAAAAACCATTTATCTGGAAGTAAGTGATATCCACAATGTCAACCAAGCTGTAACACAAACCTCTATGACACCTCTGGCTTCTTTGCCTTATTCCTAATGGAGACATGAACATGGTTAATACATTTCCTCATTATTTATAATCTTAATACCCAGTTTCCTTACTTTTTGATTTTTGATGATTTGGATCCCATTTTCTTCGAGCCCTTCTTGTGTTCGTTTTCTGGCAGTCCTTCTTTCCGTGTCTGATTTCTTTTTATTTGTCGTTTCTTACTAAGCTTTTTTGTTTTCTCCTGCTCCACTGCTGTTTGAGAATCACCTTCACTTTTCTGCTCTCCACCTTCTGTCCCTTTTTTTACTTTCTGAAAGGGTTTCAACTTTTTCTTCATTAAAAAACGAGGAGTTGTGCAAATAGTGCTTCTCTTGGGAGGTTTCTTCTCAAGCTGCCTCTTCACTTTGCTAAGAAATACAGAATAATTTAGGCATAAAATGTATATCTAAAACTTAACACCACATGAACAAGTTTGAGAAATTGTTTACTTTTTGTGAAGCTAAAATCTTACCTGTGTATTTTCTTAAAGCCAATCATATAGTCAGGTATAGGACAGCCAGCTTGTTTTATAACATTTGCAATGCTGTAAAAAAAATACATAAAAAACGCAGAGTGAGCTAAAATAATGGCTTTTAGTTAGACAACGTCTAATACAACCAAATACCTGCGCAGGAGAGGCTTATCATTCTCTGTAAAGAATGTGATAGCTTTTCCCTGATGTCCAGCTCTGCCTGTACGACCTGAGAACAGCAAATACCACAAGTTAAAATAAAATAAAACTTTATGCTGTAGCAGAAACAGCATGTTTGCAAATGTGTGAATGTGTAAAAAAAAGTAAAACACTAAAGGCCTCTTTGTAATCAGTGCTTTGAATCATAATCATATTGTTAAAAATCTATTAGAAACCCACCTATTCTATGGATGTACTCCACAGCACTCGTTGGAAAGTCATAGTTCAGCACCAGGTTTACTCCTTTGAAGTCGATTCCTCTGGCGAGCAGAGCTGTACAGATCAGCACCCAGATGTGACCAGAGCGAAAACTGTTGACCACATTGTCTCTCTGTCAAGAAGCAATCCCAAATGAATATATTTCTCACATTGTAAAGGGCACAGGTGGCGAAAGGCGACTTAATTTACCTGCTGCTGAGTGCGATCTGCATGAATGACATCAACATTTATGCCCTCGTACACCAACTCATGAAACAACTCCCTTGCTCGATCTATAGACTGGACAAACACCAGCATAGGAGGCAAGAAACCCTAAAACACACAATTCACACACATTAATAACAGAATTCCAATCATCTTTGGATGATTTTGCTCAGCTTTTTAATACCTTTTTGACAATGTCTCTCATTGCCACTAATTTTCCATCCTCACTCCCAACAAACAGCAGCTCCTGCTCCACCGTCTCCACAGCTGTATTCCTGATCAATCAAGAGTCAAATCTTTAATTGTTGTACATAACATCTCCCAATCAGTAAGAAACAGTACTCCACCTGTGTCCAATGTTGACAGACACCAAGTTGTCAAGGTTCAGACGACTCCACTGCTCAACATCCGGAGTACAGGTTGCGCTGAAGAAAGCTCTGCGCACGTTTGGACTGGAGCAGGCCAGAAAAATAGTAGCAAGCTGATCCCTGAATCCAGTCTTACCATCCTCAAACAGTTTGTCTGACTCATCTACGACAAGCCACTTCACACTAAACAGAGAAAATCGCATAACATAATCTTCTATACATTTTGTTTGTTTTAACTGAAAATACAAACTTCTACAAATGAAATATTACTTGCTGAGGTCCAGAGCTGGAGGATCTTGCTTTAAGAGGTAGACAAGTCTGTTAGGTGTACTGACAAGTATGTCTGCAAAATGTAATTAAAAAGATAAAAGGAGATTGCTTTGTCTCTGCAGCCAGGAATATCTTTACTGATAATTTTAAATTTAAAAATGCAAATACCATATTTTTTGTTGGAATGTGGTCCATATTTTTTAGCTGCCAGAGAAGCTTTGTCAATAATGTGGACTCTAAATCCTACTCCCTCCGACAGGCGAAGTAGCTCTCTGTAAGTCTAAAAAGACAAATATGATGATTAATCTGTATGTGTAAGTAGATCATGCAAAAAGTGGACACATATATTGAGGAGCTACGTCTATACTTTACATTGATAACAATCAGAGGTTATAATGTTACAAAGCAGTCATAACTACACATGTACAAGCCTTTGGAGGCTTTTACTTTACCTGACTGGCCAACTCTCTGGTTGGAGAGATGATCACAGCCCTAAAGCCTAAATTGGCTGGATGCTGCAGGTGAGTAAGCAGTGGCAGACAGAAAGCCAAAGTCTTTCCTGAACCTGTGGGGGCACACGCCAGTAGTTCTCGACCCTAAAAGCAAAAAAAATAAATAAAATAAACAAACAGTATAATTCCTGCGTAGACAACAATGAATGCACAACTTTACTCACATGCATCATCAGCGGTATTGCCTGCATCTGAATAGGTGTTGGAGAGTTTAGTCCTGCATCTTTGAGATTTTGAAGGACTTGTGAATGCAGACGATACTCGGATTGTAGCTCTTCAAATGTACAAATCGGATCGGGAACATCACAGCCATGCACATTTATACGGTGCTGAGAGCGAATGCGATTCACCTGAAGAAAAACACAGGGCTGTTTAACTTCTGCTTAAGCAGAAGCTGGCATAAAATAAGGATATGTTTGTGTGAGCACCTTCTCTTGATGAAGATGCTTTAGTCTTTTCAAGGAGTTTGTTTCCTTATTTCCACTTTGCAGGTTCTGAATCTTTTTGTCCAAGTCAGAGGTCCAAGTGATGTCCTCTCCACTGGCAACTTTTTTTGGTTCATTTTCAGTTTCAGGCAGAAACCAAAGAGCAGAGAGAATAAGAGGACAGTGTATGATATATTTTTGTGTGGTTATTGTTAACGTGGGGGCAGTAACAACAGAGAATATAAGCAACATAAACAAATTAGCAATATATTGAAGTCCCAATATGTACTTCATCATCATATCTTTAACATAATATACCTGCTACTTCAGTTTTAGTCTTTTTCTTCTTTTTAAGAGCCTTGACATCATCATCTTTTCGTTTCCGTTTGCCTTCGAGATCACTTTCTCCGTTTTCACTTAAAACCTTATCTTCCTTATAGTCCAATTTCTGCTGCTGTTTGGTATGAGTTGAGCCAAAGTAGTCGATAGCAGAAAGCGGATCCAAGGCATCTCCTTCCTTGGGTTTGTTTGTCTAAAGAAATATTTGTAAAACCAAGCATTTATGTTACACCAACACCAGCAGAGTAACAGTTTGATAGATTACTGGGAAGCACAATATCCTTAAATCAGGTTCAACACCGAAAACACTCATTCACAAGAAGTCTAAGGACCGTCTGCTCTTTATTTAACATCATAAAAGGCACAGCTACAAATTACCTTGAACCTTGCAGCGTCCTGGCCAAATCTTTTTAGGTTAAATTTAGCTCCAGCTCCAAGTTTTCGAAACAAGTCATAAGCGTCCATCCTGAGACAGAAACAGAAACGGCAGCGTGGTGTGTTGTATCCGGAACAGGCATCAATAATCAATATCTGCTTCATCCAACATTGACATTAAACTAGAGCGCCCTCTGTTGTGTGGCTGCATCAACTACAGCAGCGGCGTCATTTGACAAACATCACACCAAAGAATAGAAATGTATTCATTATTGAATGTTTCCCAACCTTTTTACCTTGTTTTTGCGAGACATGCAGGCAAAAATAGTAAAGGTACTTGTGTAGTTACAAGTTTTGTAGTATAAAAATAATCCCAATTGAACAAAATAATTCCAACAGTGTGAGAAAATAAATATTTCTGTGAAAATGTAGACTTTGAATGTTGCAAATGTACCAGTAACCAAAAAAAATGGACTTTTAGAAGCTCCATGCCACAATAAAAAAAATACTGTCTGACAGTTTTATTTTTGTGCAGATTACAGAATAATTAGATAAATATGAGCTCTTGTTAAACCGGAAACGATACAAGCTTTATGTAAAAACAGGGCCACAGGACATTGAGTTTTATGTTAACATTTCCACAACTGCCCAGAGATGCCACTGCTGAAAGAGAAGTGCATATATGATTACTTTCTGAACACAAATCTTGCTCATATTGTGCTCTTTAACCAGGCAAAATGCTGAGTTTTGGCCTTGAGTTTGCCATGTGTGAACTGAACTCAATCTCAATGCAATATTATTTATCTGTGTATAGTTTTTTATTTTGTCATTTTGACATCCTAAAGCTAAACCCATGATTTTTTTTTTTTTACATCAATACAGTAAACATTAGTACACTGTACAAAAAAGGTGCTAGGAGTATTTTCTCCTTACATGTCAAAGTGAAAACAGAAATACAAACAAATTATTGAAAATTAATTAATCAAAATGCTTGTCCTAAACAAAGCCATACAATTATTGTGCATTTGACATTTGAGTATTTCATACATCAATGTTAATGTGTGAGACAAGGTTAAATAAAAAATGGCAAACTTATTCCTTAGAAGCTTTGTTGAATTGTTAAGATCAAATCTATTAATGGCTTTTATCACTGCATTATTGAAAATCTCTTTTAGTACACTCTTGAAATATCATTTCAGTGTAACAGAGACAATGTAATGTCTATGGCTCTTCACAGCTCTTCAGCAAATCTTCCAGAAAGGATATTACAATCAGTTTGTTTTCATCAGTCTCTAATCCCTTCAGTCTGATCACAGTCTTCTGCAGAGCTTTGACTCTCTGCTGAGGGCTAAGACTATCTCCAGATTTCTCTTCTTCTGTCCCTTCTGCTCCTGCTTCTTCTGCTCTGAGATATTTCACCAAGTGCTCTCTAACACCCATCCCCTCTACTCCAGACAGAGACGTGGCAAGCACAGGCATGTCCTGAGCCTGGCAGAGACTAAGCAGATGTAAGAGGGCTTGTGAGAGTGTGTGTCGGAGACTAGCACTGTAACGGTACTCTAAGAAGTCATTTGTGTCTTCACTGTTCTCGAGTGCAGTGGCCAGAGCGTGCCACACACAGATGAATCGCTTTGTGTCCCCATAACAGGCACGCCTTGCGGGAACTGCTAGAGCCGCGGCAGATTTGATTCGCACCTTGAAGTTTTTACAGGAAGTAACCACATTGCAGAGGGCAGAGAAGGCATCATGAGACCACGTGGCAGACTCTGAAAGAAAAAAGAAAAGAAAACAAATGACATTCTTCCAGCAAGAAAAGTCCTCATTGTGATTAAAAGATCTCTTTTTCAACAGTGACCTGGCCAAGATGACAACATTACACACAGTTTCTGACAAATACAGTCTTTAATCTGGCTTGGATGCACCCAGTGCTTAATGTCTAAAACCTGAGATGGGGGAACACTGAGAGAATATTTAGGGAAAGTATCCTCCAGCAACAAAAAGGCAAAAAAGGTAAAGGAACATATGTTGTTAGTGCATTATAGCTTTTTGAATCTAAATAATGTAATTTTAAAAAGGTTATTTTATAGGTGACTTGGTTTGCACGTATTTAGATCTCTGTGGAGCTGTTGGTGAACTAGAACAAGCCAAAAAATAAATATTATGGCAACACTATGATGAGAAATTAGTTACCAAGTGGCAGGGCAGGGTTTCGGAAAGCATTTCCCAAGGCATAACAGGCATTCCACCTGACTTTCATTGTGGCCTCTGACTGGACAGTTTTCACCAAACCACGGACTGCATCTTCCAGCGGTTGTTGAAACACAGACCGCGTCAGCTGACTCTGACGCAGAAAGTGCAGCAGATTTCCTAAAGCTCGCACTGCATTAGACTTCACCTGACAAATATAAAAGTAAACAATAAAATCAGGAAGAATCAAGACCAGGACCGGATGTTTTAATGATTGATATTTGTTTTTGTTTTTTTAATCTATGCCATATTGTTGAATTGTTTTACCCGGTCTTTGTCGGCCGACGCTCGGGTGGCAGCCTGCAACATCTTAAGCAGCAACATGTCTGATAGCTCCTCTTGAAAGTCCACACCAACACTTTCCCTGAGAAGATAATACAAAATATCCAGCAATCCAACAGTTCAATTAATAAAAAGGAGGGAAGTGCATTTACAGCAGTCATTTCACTTCCTTACATATTAACAGTTAGTGTGTCCGTGAGGTTTCCTAAAGACCAGGCAGCTTTGGCACGAACATTTGGAGACCGATCTTCAAGGGCAGCCAGGATTGTGTTAGCAGTATCAGCCACAAACATTACATCCTGTTCAAAAGCAAAGTGTGTAAAAAGTTTAAATATGCATAGAAATAAGAGCAATCACAATAATACACACGCAGATATTGACAAAACTAATATAAATGTATTGCATCATACCTCTCGCAGAGAGGGAAACAGAATGTAGATTCCAAGAGCTCTGACCGCTGCAGTCTTCACCAGATAGTTTTCACTGTAGGTCAGCCCCAGCAGCACAGTAATGCACATAAGCTGAGTCTTGTCCTGAAACAAGATATGTTAAGATAACATGTATAAGCTGCATGTGGGATAACAACTGTTCCACATAAATGTGTTACTCACTGGCAGCTGTGCAAAGGCCTGAGGAAGGATGGATGAGAGTGCATCACAGGCGCTTGTCTGCAGTGTGGGATGCTGTTCATTCTGTAAAGCTGCATTTAATGGTCCACTCAAGACCTCTGACCAAAACTTCACCACCTACATTAAAAGCATGAAAAAAATAACCATTGTTATTGTTGTTACAATGCAATATAACTTCAGCACTGACAAAATAACTGCTTTACTATGTTTATGTTTTCTTTTGAGGGCTATTTCATAATAATCACAATTTGACACTAAACATAATACATACCTGGCTCATGGGAATTCTTTGACTTTCAGGTATGTTGTTTTCTGACCTGTACTGTTGAATTATTCCAGTCCCCAACTCTTCAAGTAACTAAATAAAGACAATCACAGTCAGTTACGTGTGAGAGAAGTCATTTAAATACATATGTACAATTTTTATTTCCACAGTCATTTCAGATCAACTTTAAAGCGCCACTTTGCAGGTCTGACACTTTCTTTGTTGTTTTTGTTCAGATTTCCACTGATAGAGCTCCCCTACAGCTTTGGTGTTGTTAAAAAACACTTACTGGCTACAAGCATCTCCCTGCTCTCTTCTCTTTCCCCCGTTCAACCATGAGCAACGGTTTTTCTCTGCTTTATTTTCTTTTTTGCCGGCTCTCCTATGATCATTGTCTGAGACTGACTGGGGCGAGTGTTTATGCGTGTAGTGGCGTAAACCAATTAGTTTCTCGTGAAACCTGAGACTCCCGCAAGACTTTCTGAATCCAAGGGTCGCCGACCAAATCTCTACAGTGTTCTACTGCAGGTCTTCAGTGTTCTACTGCACATCTTCAGCGTTGTAAAAATCCTGCAGTGACTCTTTAACAAATTAAGGCAAATTTTTTAAAACAGACACAGAAACATACCAGTAAAATAAGTACTACCTTTGCTCCATGGAGCTGAATAGAGGGCTCTGCCTCCCCAAGGCAGCGAGCACTCACTTGACCTATCTCGTGCAGACTTGACTGACATAAAGAGAAGTAGCCACGCACCAAATGGGACAGAACCTAAAGCACAAAAAAATATATAACACATTCAAGTGTATGTGCTTTACGTTTCTTCTTCTTCTTTTGATTTCTGGATTAATAGTTACCTGTAAAGCTTCAAGGCGAACAGGAGCAGGCTCTAGGACAGCAGCTCCTATCTCTTCACTATCTGAATGGTTCTCTCTAGTTTGGGTTACCAGTGATACACACAGCTGTAGCAGCCAGGGAGGGGAGCTGTCCTCTTCCTTTGGTGTATAAGAACCAAGTGGTGAGTGTGTTTGAGAGCTGTGTGCAGCTGATGTACGACATGGTGAAGATACTCCGTCCCTTTGCCTCCAGCTGAGAGTGGAGTCCTGCAGCGTAAAAGACCCACTGCTGCTGGTATCCGATTGTCGTAGGAGAAGCTGAACTTCAGAAAGAGGAGCCTGAGTGGTCACCAGAGCGCCATAGAGCGTCAAAGCTGATACACGTACATTCACATCTAAAACAACACATCACCATTTTAGTATTGTCATGCGTTTCCATGGATGTCACATGTGAGAGCTATGTATGGGATATTTGCAAAATTACCTCTTAGTTTAAAATATAGACTACCTTAATATTAGCAGTTACATTATGATCCATTAGTATCAATTGCTGAATGAACTGAGTCTATTGATGGTCTTACAGTACCTATTACTTATTTGCTTTGATGAATAATAATACACACCTCTGTGACGCACATAAGGACGTATCTGCCTCCAAAGTGGACTGAGCAAGCCAGGTTTGAGACGGTGATACGGAGCGTTAGTCACCAAATAAGCCATACACTAATTCACAGCAAAGGAGCCAAGTCAAAGTCACAGTGCAAATGGACAAACTGTCAACAGTTAATTATTAAATGTAATTACATGTTAGTGTACCTTAATGATCTGTGTGAGGGTCTGAGGAGAGGTTTCAGCCAACAGAGCCAGGCTGAGAGAACGGTGAAGCTCTCTGATGGCAGTTGCCAAGGAAAAGGAGAATGGAGTATAAGATGTTCGGGAAGAAGTGAGATCTTCAGCCACTCCCAGAAACTGTCGAGAGCCATCCAGCATGGCAGACAACACCTGGAGAGCACATGCACGCACCTATGGCAAGAGGAAGGGGTACATGGTATTCACAAAAGCTGGATTAAATACCACTATATTCAGGTAGCCATCACTGTTTTATATTGTTAAGACATTTTCTAATATCCTGTCCCTTTCTGTCCAGTCATAAAGGAGACATTAGCAGATTGTCTTTGCTGGGTTCTTAACAATGGCAGGCCATATGCAGCCATTGTACATATAGTACAAGGGCATATAGTTTACATAGTACGTAGATTGAGGTTGGATGATAGCTAAGTAGGTAAGGTTTGTTGTCAGTGTTAAATTGTACTGTATATGTACACTTATTCAAGATAGATAGTCTTAAAAAAAAAAAAAAAAGTATAATAATAATGCAGTGCGTGGTACCTTAGGTGAGGCATCCTTTAATATGATTGTCAGGAGGGTGAGAGGTGGTGGTCCTCCTATTGGAGAATCAGGAATGAAAGATGACCAGTAGCCATACAGTGTTCGCTTTTCGACCCCTTTGACCACTGCCAGCAGACAATGCAGAGCTCCCTGGCGCACGCGACCATAATACAATCTGAGAGAGACGAAACAGATATTTCATAAGTTACATTGCAAGAGATATTTGAGAGTTAGTGAGATGTTTACCTCAGTTTGCTCTGAGCACCACCCTCTGGATCTGAAAACTCTGAGTCTGAACTGCTCCGTTTCCACATAGGATAAAGATTTGGAGCAGAAGGTTTAGACACAGCGTCGGCTTCACCTGGACCTCCCTCCTTTATGGCATCTCTACTTTTCTGGGACACAGCAGCATTTTTTACATCTACATTGTCATCTCCTTCGTGGCCTTTGCTCTCCTCTGCACCAATCTTCTTCCCTTTGCCTCTGGATTTTCTCTTTTTGTTCTTGGAAGATATATTAAATTGGGGTTAGATTAGAATTTAAGATTTTTAGGACTGGAAATGAACTGCTCGACTTACTGCAGAAGATTTGCTATTGACAGTAGAATTTTTTGGTGCATCAGGTGTTTTTTGTGTTTCGGGGGGCTTTGGAGAAGAAGGTCCTTCATACTGTGGAAGTGGCGCTGGATAAAGCACATGGGGCCATTCAACACTCACACCTGGAGATCCCTGGAACATTAGTTGCTGCAATATACATAAAAGCACATCAGTTATTATTCATGCGGATGTACACGGAAATAATTTAGAGAACTGGAATAATTTGAAAATATTTAAATTAAGATATTCACCTTAAGTGTAGCAAGAACAGAGCCTAGCTCCTCCCCTCCACTAAACTTCCATTTCCCACCGGACAGGCAGCACTGAAGTCCTTTTAGAGCAGCCTGGTTCACCTTCAGACAAAACACAAGCACATAATATATAAAGTAATCTACCATTATAGGGTTTTAACACTAATACTTTAAATAGTAACGAAACAACTGTCTATACCATGCAGTTGAAGAGCTCATCTGTGTTTGGAGGTTTGGGTGACTGCAGTGTTTTCAGAAAAACTCTGAAACATGCCGCTCTGTATTGATCATCTAAGGGTGGCTGACCGGGAATTCTAGAAATAAACAATACATTCAGCACAGGCTACAACACTTTAAAAGATGTTTGTGTTGTACTGTTATTTTACAATACAATACAATAAAAACTACATTCATCATTAGCATAGTGAAATACCTGAGACATATGTTAGCCATACAGTTCAGAGCAACACGGCGCAACTCCATATCTGGCTGAGAAGGAGAGCTATAGAGCAAAAGGACTCCGCCTTCACCAAGTAAGTTGCTGAGGCGCTACAAAAAAAAAAAAAAAAAAAAAAAGGCATTCAAAATATTAATATTGACTAGTATTGCACAGCTCATATCAATTAATGTAGCATAGAAATGTTTACCTGGTGGCACTGAGGTCCATTCCCATAAACTATTGTGGACAGAGCCAAGAGGATGTCCGAGTGTGTCCATGTACTGCACTCTTTGAGCGCACAGGCAGAATAGTTGATCAAAACATCCAATGTCCGCTCATCCATTATTACCTTTAAGTAAGTTAGAGCAAAAACAGTGCATGCTTACTTTCTATACAACACATTATAAGATGGAAGGAAATGGATTGCTTGTTTGTACCTTCAGCTGGTTCAGTAGATGGTGTATGAGCTGGCAGAATTTGATGACTAAATGTTCCTGATTAAATGGCACAAGTGAACTGGCAAGTTTTAACAGACTACACACATCCTGAAACACAAAACAATAAGGCCAAGTTAACTTTTGTTAAACTTGACAGGGGCATTTCAGTGCCATGTAGTTACTTTGTTTGGATACGGCCTAAAAGAGTAAAATTATATTTTCTTTTTGTACTGTAACTAAACATTAGATTGGCCGAACTAGTTCCATAATTTCTTATTTCCTTGAAGGTATATAACATGAAAGGCTTCCATTAAAAAAATAAAATAAATCCATAATCACCAACTTAAGACAAGATGGCTACTTTGGTAAAATTGCTGAATAAATGAAGACGTATTATAAACAAAAGTTAAAATGCAATTCAGAATGGCGGGTTGCCATGACAACAGCGGGGCGTTCATGAAAGTTCGCGTCAAACCCAGATGTAAAGTCGTAAAGACAGGGCAGTAGCGTTATACCTCTGGCCGAACGGTGATGTTAGGATTGAAGGTTTTGTTGTAGTTTTCGGAGAGAAGTTTGTCAAAAAGCAGATTGAGTTCCTCTCTGAGTTGGACAGAGTTGGACCGCAGCCCTCGCATCTTTGCGTAGCAGTGAGAAAACTGTTTGTCAGCGTCAGACGAGCCCCGGGGAGTGAACGGCACGGCCTCCGCGGACAAAGACCCCGCAGATAAAGTAGGGACATCGTGAGAGCTCATAAAACCCGCTGCCGGTGTGGATAACGCAGCTTGCACCGCCATGTTTCAGGAACCGGAAGTAGTGGTAGACTTATTGCTCAATATGCATACGTTAGATCCAACACTGCCCTCTACAGTGACAAAAAGTGAAAAGTCGGTGCATAGTTGGACAACTCTGGGCACATACTTACAAAATAACTGTGTCCATCAGAAACGTTATTCAAAACTGGCTTCAGATGTCATGAAACTTTACAAAGCACACTTGGCAATGCTGCTGCTCCATAAGAAGTATGGAGCAAAGGTTCAGTAGTTTGAGACATAACTAAATTGCACAGCATCAAAACCATTGAAATATGAATCCACAACGTCATTTTGAAGGTTCTTTGCCATGTAGTACCTAATTTGTGAGGAATCACGGGGGAATTCCCCCACCTCCTAAAGTGGGACCGGTTTGGCTGGCTCCAGCACATCTTTTTCAGAAGTTTCTGAAAGAGTTAATGTCTGTTTTTAAACAATGATTTATATCTTAGCCTGTAAAAATTGCCCATCAGATTGTTAAAATGGCATGCTTTAGATACAAATGGCTAAAATGCAATCTTCACAACATATGTTCCTTGACCTTGATGCTGAGGGAGTACTTAATGTTCTGTGTTCCCCCACCTCCAGCTTTACACATCAAGCACTGCTGGCAAATTTAACCTTTTAGACATTGCAAAGGCCTACTCCACAATTTAAGCAATTGTGACATTACCATCTGAAGAGAATAGCTTTGCCTTATAAACCCCACCGTCACTTTGAAATATGGAGACAAGAATGAGTTTGCAGCATTCAGTCTGCTCTGCAGAATTTTTATAAACGCAAACTTGCCTTTTCTAGTTTTAAGTGATGTTAAATAGTATTAAAGTTAAGGAAATAGACACTCTGTACCAATTAAATTTTAATCTGCAGGATGAGATTTTACAAAACAGGATGGCACACAAAACTTAGAGTCAAGCAGCTACATTAGTCTTTTGACAAATTAACAGGAATGTTTTACATGTAAATATACAAAAATCACCGATTGCATTTTGTATAAAGCAACAGTCTCTACAAGTCTATTCAAGTGACACCAAAAAAGGCATTTCAACAAAAACACTCCCTGTTGCTTACATGCCATCAAAATAAGTTATTTAACAACATGAAATCATGTACAGCAATGTGGAAGTCTCAGTAAAAGATGAGCGCATTTGAGATCCCGGTTCAGTCTAGACAGGGACACAGCACTACCTAGCAATAGTCATAGTGAGGTTGAAGTTTATTATGTAGGCACATCTGCAGACGTAGTGAAGAATGTACAGATGGCACACAGGGTTAAAGCCTGGATGTACATATACACTCTTCAGCCCGACTTGAAGAGCAAAATGGCCACTTGACCAAGGTAGAAGTAGATAAAGTGCTTAGTCTCATGCGTCACATAGCTCCCAAAGTTTCTTCCAACAATACAGTGCCACGTGGGGTTGTACTTCTTGTCAAACTCCTGCAGATTAGCAAAAAAAAATAAAAAAAACCATTGAGAATTTACAGAAAAATGTCAAAACTCTCCATTTATTCAATATCCACTCATACCTTTTTAACATAGGCAGCAATGTCCTTCTCAATGTTGTATTTTTCCATTGCTTGCATGGCACAGTCCACAGCATCCTGTTGCATTTCATCAGACATATCTGCATTCTTTATTACTGCCTTCTTTTCTGACATGATGACCTTTGACTTCACCAAAACTGGAGAAAAAAAATAAAAAAAATTAAAAAAATTTAGTTTTTTAAACAATGAATACACTTGCAATTTACAATTTAAACTGGAATCATTCCCATACATTGGGAACATGCCACTGCCAAACAAAACACAGTTGACTTAATGTAGGCATGGGTATAATAGTCACAAAAAGAATTTACAACGTTTACAAATTATTAGCACTTTATCCATTCATCTTATATGTAGGAAAACATTCTGTACAAGAAATGGAGAAATGTTATATATTTAACTGAAGCCCAAAGAAGAAACGAGCACATGGTTTTAGTTCATGAGCCAGTCTATCTGATATTCATTCCTTAAGTAAGCAGGCTCGGACATGCACCCATGCACTTCAACTTACCGTATTTTGCAGAAGTTTAGCTATATCTGAACACGCAGGTTGCCAAAGGATTCAGACAAGGTGTTAGCTAATTTATGAAAGACAAAACCTGCGTCTTCGACCCGCCCTCTACAAAATATGACGTGCTTCATTGGTCGAGGTGAACGCTACGTCGGACCGACGGCGTTTTTTACTTGCGGACAGCCTCTGCATCTTATTTCGGCCCACAATGCACTGCTGTCCTCACTATGGCATAATACCGTTCATGGGCAAAATATAATGATTAGATATATACGTGTTCAGTGCACTGAATATTATTGTCATTCATTTAACACCCTTTAACCTTTTTGATTAATGTTTTCTGAACTTGTAACGAATAAAAATCTCCGAAAATGAATAACGCTTAAGGCACAACGGAAGGAACATTGTAGTTTATTTAAATGATAGCATCGTGTAATATGGTGACCTTTGTTGCAAAGAACAAATCGACTTTATAATTACTTTTACTCTCCTTCACAGAAGACATGTTGCACATTAATATTTAATATGAATATAACTCTAAGTTTATTTTATATTTTGCTGGCTCCCTCCTTCATAATGTCCAGTCTACTTGTTTAGATCATAGATAGTATAGATTAGATCCGTCTTGCTCATCCCAGCTGACCATTGGGGACTGGTACAAGCCTTTCTCTTCACGTTTAAATGCAAAATAAATTTTAAATGTGGAAGTGGTATTTTTAAAACACAGCACCAAACTGCCAGTAATTCACGGATTTTCATTTTTCACACATGGGTTGTTTTTTGATCTGGAGCCAGTGGCATTTTCACCTCACAATAGGAACTTCAAGAGTCGACTTCAACCAGTTACTGGTCATGAGATGTCTAAGAGATGACTAAAGGATGTACAGTGAGGCCAGTTTTCTTTGCAAACACTCCTATGAATATCCTTATTGGTATGGGTCCAAGACAATTTCTAGAAATTCCTGAATAGAACATTCATGCAGTGATTAGGACTGGTGTCCCTTGGTAATTTTTAAGAACAAATTCAGAATGCTGCCAGGACCACCCATCTTCACACTGAATATCAAATTATTAAAGAGTTGAATACTTTGACAAACTCATAAACAAATGTTTTTTTTCTATGGGATATAGAGGACACTAGTTTGTGCAAACACAATATACCTATACTTGGGTACATTTTGTGACATGTTTTTATTCTGAGACAGCGGCAAATAAAAAATAAAATAATAAAAAAAAAAAACACTTTTTTTTTATTACAAATGTTTATTTAAAAGAGAATAAAGCTATGGCATACTCAAAGTTAGAACTAATAAATTTCAGAAAGAGACTGGCCTAAGAAAGCAAAAAAAACAAAACAAAAAAGGTCACATTCCCTCGTTGCCTCCCACTCCCCCCTCCTCCCTCCCTTCTCCACCTTGTCAGTTACCACTCCTTATGCGTGTGGATCCATCCTGCACTTCCCAGCCCTCCTGGTTAGATCCAAGCTTTCCTCTTCTTTAAATGAAAAACAAAAATCTGAAAAAAATAAATCCTCACCATTGCATGTGATCATGTCTCTGGGTCCTATTGAAAATAGCGGGACGGTAAAAAGCCAATTGTGTTTATATATTTTTCCTAATTTATCTCCAGTTTGATGGGGATATGCGGACAGGGTCAGGGGTCGGGATCCTCTCCCGGGTAAACTGTTCCCGTGCTCCTGCTCCATGCATCCATCCTGATTCCTAATCCTAATCCAGCTCCGAAATGGTCAGACAAAGAGCCCAGTCCAAACCTTAAGAATACCAGTAAAACCAAAGAGAAGGAGGCAAGTTAGAATCACACCTTCAAAAATGATTCAATGTCATTAAGTTTCTAGGAAGGAATTACTGAAAATTGTGTGGGATGCCAGCTAAGATAAATTAGAAAAAAAAAACTTTGGATATTACAACAAAACTCAGTGTTTTGTTAAGAGAAAGTAACTCAAGAGCCCTAGAATGCAGTGTTCACAGTTGACAAGGCACAGCCATCATACCATTGGTGCCATATTTGACTCCTCCTCCTGTTAATCCTAAATTGAACTGTATCCTCTCTTCCCATCCTATCCTGTTCCTCTGAACTGTACAGAGAGACACACACAAGAAGGTCATGGTACAATAGTATGCGCTTAAAACTGTATAAAAACTATCCATACAACAATAAAGCAAGGTAGAAATGAGAAAAGGAAGTATGAGGAAGGGGAATAGATGGTTAGCAGAACCATGTTAATGTGTAACAAAACAAAAAACAAAAAACAAAAAAAAAAAAATACAAAAATAAAAACTAAAATGCAAGATGCAACAAAATTTAAAGAATGAGGACAAAGAAGAGTGTTAGCTGGTAATACACAATCACATGGTCCGTGAGAACTGCAGAATTTGTCTAAGTATTATGAAGCCTTTCTCTTGAGGTCTTAGTTACACCACGGGTTGGTACACGGTCAGGGGAACCTAGGTGCGAGAGCGTGAGCGGGACCGGGACCGACGGGGGGAATAATGGGGAGACCCTCTGCCCCGACGTGGGGAATAGCTGCGGGAAGCGCTCCTGCTTCGGCTGCGACTACGGCTTCGGCTGCGACTGCGAGAGGGGGAACGCCCATAACTGGGGCTGCCAGGACCATCCATCTTCACACGAATGTAAGCTGTCTCTCCCTGGACACAGGACATAGATATACATTATTATAGGAGACATTTTAAAATACCACGTCATCTTCTGGCTAAATCCTTTTTTTTTCATTTTTTTAACATTGTGGATTCTTGTTGTCCTTTATGCCAACTATTGATTAAGTCACACTCTTCCCCATTACCTTTTTTTTAACCAATTAATTAATAATAAATTTTATGTACCTCATGAGAGCGAAATTTGGTGTTATCCAGCTTGCGGACAGCATAGGTCATGTCTTCTTTGCGTACAAACTCCACCACTCCAGTGCCATCACGATAAACATCAGCATAACATACATCACCTGCCTCTCTCATATGGTCCTTCAAGTCCTGCCAGCTTCCACTTGGGGGAAGCCCTAGAAACATAGATGGCAATAAGAAACCAGCTTCAACAATCAAACATATGAACAAATTGTAGTAAACACAACACACCTGACACCATAACTCTGTACTCTGAGCGCCGGGACGGGGGTCCAAACCGTCCTCTGGGGGGCCCTGACGTTCCTCCACCACCACCACCTCCACCACCTCCACCACCTCCTCCTCCACGCCCACTTCGAGGGAACTCCACACGCAGCCGGTATCCGTCGTAGTCGTAACCATCTCGAGCATATACAGCATCTTCAGCATCCCTGTGATACAAGTTTAGTGTTATACCAAAAGGCGATATTAGCATTAGGCAATTAAATTAAGGGCCTTACTAGTAATATATAGCAGGTGTCTGGGATATTAAGAAATGAAACGTTGAGCATTAAATGAATATCGTCCATGGAGTTTTTTCCCGCACTTTTTAATGTTGATTTGCGCCGATTGTTCCAGTTTGGTTTATTATCGTTTGGTTTCACACCCCCACCCCACTGATAAGTTTCTTGTTGAATAAATTTTAAATTCAATTTTAAGACTTGGGACAGACTGTGGCAATTTATTCTTAACACCTTTTATATCCTGTAGGGGGCCTATTGCTAACTCGGGCCTACAATAAAAACGATGTTTATTTACATCTAGGAATGACCAAAATAACTTCTATAGCACACGTCCTCTTTAAAGCACACAATATTTTTTCACTGTTGAAAAGGGAAGTATAACTGAGAGGGATCACATCGGGAAGTTAAAATGACTTACCTTGGGTCCTCAAATTGAACGAAGGCAAATGGTGGTCCTCCTCTTCGGTTTTTGAGGTCAATATCACGAATGACTCCATACTTGTAAAAAAGATCTTCCACATCCTTTGAACGAATGTCCGGAGGGAGATTTCCCACGTAAATCCGACAGTCGTTGCTGCCTGCAGGTCCACGGACAATACCTGCCATTGCTAGCACGGACAAGGAGTTAGCGCGAAACGTGAGCTAGCGTCGAGTTAGCGTGTAAGCTATCAATCGACTTACAAAGAAAACGAATATCCTTTCACTTGCAATTCAAGTTTTTATTAACGTTTTAAAACAAAACAAGAAAATGCTTAACGCGTTTTCAAGAAAAGCTCAAATAAAATCTGATATAGATAAACCGTGAAATGCACCTAAAGCGCCGCGAACTCGACAATTCAGCGAGGTCCTCTTCTTCTTCACGGCTCCTTCCAAAGTTCCGCTTCCTGTATGCCGGCTTTATTGTGCGTTAGCACCTCCTTCTGGGTGAGGGTCTGGTGCTGGAAAGAGGTATCGATATAAAATAATTGACCTTTATTTTCAGGGCCTTAAGTTCAGCTGTGACTTTAATTGATATTAAATTGACACAAGATCGACTCTGTTCAAATAAATGGTGGTATTCCAGGGCTGCCATATGTTCGATAACAGTTTTTATGTAAAACATATTTAGCAAATATTATGTGTGTGTATGTACATGTGTGTTTATGTGTGTGTATGTACATGTGTGTGTGTATGTACATGTGTCTATGTATGTGTATATACATGTGTGTCTATGTGTGTGTATGTACATGTGTGTTTATGTGTGTGTATGTACATGTGTATTTATGTGTGTGTCTATGTGTGTGTATGTACATGTGTGTTTATCTGTGTGTATGTATATGTGTGTCTATGTGTGTGTATGTATATGTGTGTTGATGTGTGTGTGTGTGTGTACATGTGTGTCTATGTGTGTGTATGTACATGTGTGTTTATGTGTGTGTATGTATATGTGCGTGTATGTACATGTGTGTTTATGTGTGTGTATGTGTGTGGATGTACATGTATACATGTGTGTCTATGTGTGTATGTACATGTGTGTTTATGTGTGTGTATGTACACGTGGGTCTAGGTGTATGTATGTACATGTGTGTCTATGTGTGTGTATGTACATGTACATGTATCGGGCAGAAGTTTGGAGGGGGCACTGGTGTCTGAGCGGAGGGAGGCCGAGACCTAGAAGCTCCTAGAATACATTTATAAAAATACATATGATTAGTGTTATGAAGTACATGTGTAGGCTATACTTCTTTCAAAATGTCTTCTCTGCTTCTGTTATCTCAATCTGGCTTCTCCTTTTGCCATTACATAGGATGTCTAGAAAAATTGCTTATGGAAGCTATTCTTCTTTCTCGTGTTGTTGGAAGTTCCAACTAAATCTTCAAATTTTCCTACATGCAAAAACCATTAAACCTTTTGTTCTGATTTACATTATTAGACCCATTCTTCATCCAACAATGGCCCATTCATAACACATTCATTCTCACACACACATTTTAGCTTTAGCTCTTTAGGTCAACCTTATATTATTTTTAGTATCAGCCCGTTCACTCTTGTGGGCGTTTTTTCTTCTCATCGTGTCTCACGCAGTGAAAAATTCTCCACAGGCCTACATTTTTTCCAATATTGTCACTTGACTTCAGACTCCTTATTCCATTAATATCTTTCAAAGGTCTCAAAGAGTCTACTTGAGCTTTACGGGTGTATCACGCACAATTAAACCAACATTTCTAGTCGGGCCAGACTTTTTGAATGTGGCGTAATAGGAGATGTTGTATTTACCTAGATTAAATTTTGTACTTCCTAGACCATCTATATTTTTACCCTAGGCCCCTTATTATAATCAGTTATCCTCTCTTATAGAGTTTGCACGTGATCATTCGTGGGAGTCAGTTTCAAGGATTCCATAAACACTTACACAGCATAGGGTATCTATCAAACTTAGTTCTAACAAGGCAACAATCTTCAACACCGATCAATAATATAGCCTCCTTACAATATCTCGATTAAAACACATACTTTTAATCCCTGTTCGTTACTCACGCGGTAGTGCAGGGCAGCAAAGATTTATTCTTGGGGAGTGGTAGCATTTAATAATTCAACCAAAATATTACAGGCGTTACTGCTAACGTCCAGTATTCGCCGGTAGACAAGACTCAGCACGCAGCAACTCCCTGGCTCAACTACTCACATTAAAAAAACTAAGAACTAGGATAATGGCACTAAATTACTCAAAACATGTTTAAATCTTCAGAAAGTCTAGAACAAACTGATTATGAAGACTTACTTAAAGGGACAACTAGAATAAAGCTTCGTATACTGTAGCTACTTATACATTATACAAATCCCCCAAAAATAATACTATGCACTGACGGTATTGTTTCCTTCACCTAGTAGAAATCATAAATTGTGCAAATTATCATTTTTTACATTTGTTTATTTTCATGTTGACATTGGTTTATGATGATAAATCATACAAATAAAACATTTTTAATAACTTAACACCAAGTGGTATTGAAATATAAAATACATTAACACAATTCACAATATAAGCATTAAGTGAAAAAAACAGGAGCTCACTTAAAACCAGTGTCTTTTTACCTTTTACCTTACACTCCTAAAATTGAGGCATTGATATAAATGTGGCATGTTAGTCAATGTCCAGTGTTTTCAGTCCTTTTTGGCTAGCTTTTCCTTGCGTCGCTGTCTAACCTCTGACAATATCTTGAGAAGAGACAGAAGAATTGGCACACACATAGGCAGAAATAGCGGAATGTATATGGCAAACTTCTGATCATCAGGAAAGTAGAGGAGATGGAGAAGTGATGGGTCAAAAAATGCCTTTTCTGAAGCCAAGATGGCCTCTTTACTGTACTGCAGTGCAAAACCAAGATTCCCAGCCTCTAGCTCTGCTACAGCCAACTGCAGAGAAGTAACAGCACTGGACACCTTAGAGAAGAGGAGGAATAAAAAGGCTTAAAAAAAACAAAAAAAAAAAAAAAAAAAAAAAAAAAAACTAACTAACAAAATGTTTTTTGTTTTTAGTATGGCTATACAGCTATAGAGCAAGTCATTTCTAATGAGTTTGTTCTGATGAGCATTCAAAGCAATATTTTTTTGTAATGTGTGTTTTGATTACAAAAGATTAAGTTTTAACAAAAAGATCATATAGTATGGTAATAGGTAATCTTACCTGTTGGGCAATGTTGTCATTGATAACAATGTTTCCAATCTGGTCCAGCAATTGTGCCAAAGAAGTAATTGTGGTGGTTGCTGTTGCAACATTTTCCACACTCCTACTCCACATGATTCGGTCTAGCTCCCAGTCAGCCAGTCCAAAACTGTTGCATGGGGCCACCAGAAAACCAGTGGGTGGGGTGGAAGACTGCACACCCAGCAACAATCTGAAAGAGTACATTAAGTTTACTTCATGAAAACGCAATACAAAATAAATAAAAAAATTAAAAAGGGGACTGTGTTTAACTGTAGACAAAATTTACCGAAGCTGTGCCAGAAATACTCCCATGACTTTGGCCATGTTGATGTTGATATCAACAGGGAAAATTACATCCGGTTCATAAAAATCTTTTACATTATAGACCTAAAGACATAATAAACAATATTGTTCAGTTAGTATCAAACCAAATACAGTATACTGAAGTACAACACTAACATTACAATTTTTATAATATACACACTAACAAGAAAGAAATGTTAAAGTTATGATACCATAATACCGCCCCAGCGTGGTGAGTGAAATGCATTCGAAAGCACTTCTTGTTTTGTGTGGTCCTGGATGTAAAGAGGTAAATGGTTGGCATCAGGAACATATAAGAGAAAATTTAGCACTGGGTTGGAAGATGCTGCGTTAGAGCCTGAAAAGCAAAAGCACAAAGAACTGCTTTAAAATCCTCAATCAATCATTGTTTTAAATGAAACATGCATGAGTAGCTCCCTACCTAGTCTAGCTTCGACAGGGTTAATGACATGTGCAAGACTATCAGCATTGAGTGTGTAGGCATTACGGCTGCTGTCAAAACGAGGGTTGACACCAAGCATGGCATAGTACAAGGTCTATAAATAAAATGCAAAAAAATGACATACAGTAGCAGATTTTTTTTTCCAAAAACAAAAAGTTATCTACAAATTTATAAATACTAAACTTTACCTGAGAGTCAATACTTAAGTTGGCCACAGGAGCAAGTTTGGAAAGAAATGGCTGAATATAGGTTTCCACAGCACCTTCTATGTCCCAATGAAGCCTGTGTGATTTTGGGTCTGGGTTTAACAGACTAAAGGTTATCTCATAACCTAAATGGAAATACGCACAGAACATGAATAAAAACATTCAAGAAAGAAAATGAAGAGCCTATTGACATTGGTTACATCTAAAACCAACCTGGGCTCGATTTAAAGGCCCTCATACTGTCAGCAATGCTCTCTTTGTTGCCAGGGCTGAGACGGACTCTGTCACTGAGGGCAGCAGTGATGTCAGCGTGACTGAAGGACATCACCTGTAGCACCTCCCTGATCCGAGGCTCGAGGAGAGTCAATAGTTGGTCCAGTGTCTTCCCTACTCTCATCTGAGCACCAGTGCGCAGCAAGGCAGTCCGACGCTGACCAATATATACATCCACTTTCTGAGAGAAAGAAAATTTATTTTAAACATATTCAAATATAAAATATACACATGCATATATGACCAAAATGTAACCAAAAGCCTGTTTTTACCTCTGGAAGCAACAATGATGACTCTGGGATAATATAAACAACCAAAGAGCCACAAGGGCTTTCGCTGAGCATATGCAGTGAAAGGTCTGCTTCTAAACAGAACAAGAATAAAAAGATGTTACAAATCTGTGGACTTAAAAAAACAAGCTCAACATTTAGATGTTTGGTGCTAAAAGATGGTGCTATTGACAGCCAATATCTTACCTGCAGCAGTGGACTGGTTAAGAGCATCTTCCTCCATAATGGTGGCTGTGCGGTACCTTGTCTCATACCTGTACCTCAAAGATGTGCTTTCTGTATGAAATAGATTGATTAATATGGGAATAACCCCAAGTTCTATTTGTAGCTACAGTAAAGAAATAAACAAAAAATTTACCATCTACTATGTGCTCCTCATCCTTTGTCTGCGTCAGTGGGACCTTTTTCTGCTGCTCTGGTGTAACAGTTCCACGTGCAAACACTACTTCCACATCAGTGCTTAACAGAAGCTAGAAACAAATGCAATGCAAATTACATTACACTTTTTGAGGAACTATTTTTGAGGAATCAGATAATGAAATACAAACCTGCAGATTTGCTAGCTCTTGTATTTGGCTGACAGGTAACCAGGCACGGTATGTTTCAGTTGTTCGCCACCACAAGGGGACTCCCACAATGATGACCACTGCTGCTATAGACAGAGCAGCCAACTTGCCTCGCCTTCGCTCTAGACACAGCAGACATTACAATATTATTTTGATGCCAACATTACTACAATATAAGAAAATTGTTTTGTTTATTACAAAACTAGTAAAAATTCGCGTGCTGGCAATTATTCGTTACTTGTAGCATAGACACGAAAACAGAAGGAACCAAACAGCTTTTTTTTTAGTGGAGTTATAATCTTTTAAGTATGAGAGTGTGCTTGTGGTACTTTGTATGTTTAATACGGAGATAGTATATATTTAAAGCAGAATAGCAATAAGGGAAAAACGATGAAAATTAAAACACTTTATCATTAACGTGCAGGTCTGTTGGAGGAAGGGCATTATTGATGAAACCGGTTCTGCTAGCTAGCCGTTAGCTTTAAAGTGTTATTCATCGGAAAAATGAGTCCTAGCACTTTAAAACGGCGACGTTCTTTAGATTTATAATACTCTCGAAACTGAAAATGTAAAATTTCTTATTTATACACAACTATGTATATATTGCTTTCATCTATCTACTCACCCACTTCCGTAGTAGCCATTGCTGTCTGAAATAGGTGCGCTTGATAAATTTAACCGGAACAATCCAATGTCACGTGGTCATGTAGTCATGGATACCACTACTTTACTCATCCTTACCTTGTTTTTCCACATTTTTTGAATTAAGAAACGTTTTTATATCAGATTGATTTAAATTTCTCCCAACTCACAATTTATTAGAGAATTAAATACTTGTGTTTCTATTTTATACAAGCATCGACGTTGCAACTGTACCCGTGCTTCCAAATAAATATATGCACATTGCAATAAAAGGGCATTCTCTCACCACGTTTTGTTTTGTGAAGATTTTCTGCTAGTTCTACTGCAATAGCAAGTGAAGAATATATATTTTTAAAGGTTATGTTTGTCCAGCAAGTCGTAACTGTACAATTTGATTTTTTGCACAAGTGAGCATCAATTTCACAAAGCCAATCATGGAGACTTATTCTAGTTTTGTTCATTTTTATTTACTATTTGATAGACACCAAGTGCTTTAACAGCATTAACATCACAAATATCACACTAGTCCAACAGCTGTGACCGTTTTTCCATCAGCCCACCCCTTGACTTGGTCCATCACATTGGTACAGCAATAGAAACCGTCTTCTAAGCGTCCTGTGGGTCTGGCAGAGGGAAGCACGATGGGGGCGACACACAGGCATCAGATAATACATTGACATCACACAACTCAACACTAACTAATTTAAAAGCAAATGGTATAGTTGAGGAGACCTTTCTTCTATTACTGGTGTTCAGAAGCATGTTAACAGAAACATTACGATGCAGCGGATCGATTACCGCAGAGTCTTTGACCTTACCAAGGCTATAGCTGTCCAACCGTACAATTAGCACTGCATACATTTGTTCAATTTCAGTCTGAGATTTCAATACTTTACATCATTTTATGCTGGCCTTTTATGAATATACAGGTAGTGCTGCTGCTTATGATCACTTGGTCCCAAGTCAGGGATGTATTAGTAAAGCACATTTTAAGATGAGCCAACACTGCATTCTTACAGAAGCAATACACCAACACACACATTATGCTAAATCTGGCCTACTTTGGAATGACCCAATACTTGGAGACAGGAAAAAGTGGAAAGGTGCAGAGCCAGGAAAGGCATAAAATGAATACAGATTAAGATGGTTTACAGTTAAAAATTGGTAATTCTTGAACATTCTTATCTTGAAGCAAAACATTGTCAAACTTTTCTATTTTGATTGATCCAATAAATAAATTAAGCCTGTTTACTTTAGTACAGTAATGTTATATTAGGATGTTAAATACATACATCTAATATAATTTTGAATCTTACAACTCTAAAGTACAGTAGACAGCACAGGCCTGTAAATGATGGAGAAGTGAGGGGAAATAGCCGAGTGAATACAGTATAAGACTATTGGTAGGCCACAACTGAATGTGGTACTTTGATGTTTAATAGGCGTGATTTGCTACGTAGAGGGACTGTCCTGCAGCGCCGGCAGTTCCAGAAGATTCATATTTTCCAAGAGCAGCCAGACCATTTGCCTAAACAAGACAAAAAAAAAATAAACGCATTTAGATATATACCAATAAAAATAAGGGAAAGGAGTAAGTTACTAAGCATGTCTGACCTCAGCACGTTTGATGAACTCCTCAGTGGCTGCCTTCTCGTTGCTAAGCTCTCCTCTCCATGCATTCAGGGCAGAAGCCTGAAGAGCACGGCCATAGGAGAAAGTCAAAGCCCAGGGTCTGGGGAGTGGGCAGTTGTTGATGGCATTAAGATTCACACTAGCCTCCTCCTCAGACTGACCACCTGACAGGAATGTCACCCCTGAGAAAAGAGTCAGACACAGAAACCACAAGTAAATGCATCAAGTATCAAAAAGCAAATTAATGATACATGGAAAAATCTCTACTATCTTCAAACCTGTGACAGCAGGAGGAACTGTGCGGCGGAGAGCAGTGACAGTTGCCATGGCAATTTCTTCATTGGTGTATTTGGTGGGGCAAGAGTGTCCAGCGGTCACCATGTTAGGCTTCAGCAGTGTTCCCTCCAAGTACACATGGTGGTCTGACAGAGCTTTGTAACATGCAGCTAAAACCTAGAGATCGCAAAGAGACAGTTCAAAACCTTGCTATAGAGAATGTTTTCATGAACAGCTTGTGTTATTCAAATAATATTGAACACTACCTTCTCAGTGACATACTGGCAACGCTTGAGGTCATGGTCCCCATCAGGAAGGATCTCAGGCTCCACAATAGGAACAATACCATTCTAGAAGACATGACAAAACTGACCATACTGTAGATAACAAATGCATTAGTATGCATATTTAATGTACCAACCTGCTGGCAGATGCTAGCATATCTTGCCAGAACATTGGCATTCTCATAGATGGCCAACTCAGATGGTGTGGTGTCAGAAATCTTTAGCACACAGCGCCACTTTGCAAAGTCTGCTCCATCTTTCTTGTACTGGGCGCAGCGCTCAGACAGTCCATCCAGACCTACACCATCAAATACATCAAATTAGCAATCAAAATCAGTGACACAATGTCCGAGGTCTCATGGTGATTTGTACCCTGGGTGGTTGTCTCGCCATTTGTTCCGGCCAGGGGCACAACACCTTTGTCAACCTATATATAAGAAAAGAAAAAACAAACAAGTAAATAAATAGATTAGATTTTTTACCGAGACCTAATATGATAACCATATAATATTGTCAAGTAAAACAATGCATTATTTTCAGATAAACCACTGGTCAAACATTTTTGAAGGTTAGGCCCAGAAAACATCAAAGTATAGATAACATGCAACAACTCAGTGTGTACCTTGATGCCAACAATAATGCCACGGTCTTTAATGAGCTTTGCAAATGGAGTGCCATCGTCTGTGCTCTGGTAGAGGGTTTCATGGAAGAAGATGACTCCTCCAATACAATTGTCAATGCGCTGGTCAGCAGTAAAGAGCAACTGGCGGTACCGGCGCCTGTGCTCCTCTGTGTTCTCAACCCCAATAGGGTTCAGACGCTTCGCCATGCTGCCTAAAAAAACAAAACCATTCATTTAAATATCAGACCAAAATCCTGGCAGTCAGTCATACACTTTGTGATTGGTTGAAATCAGTCTAAATATAAAACATGCAACTATATTTTGTTCTGGTAAATGCAAATATCATTTGACTAATGACATATGAAGCAGAAGGGCCATCACTTCACATGAGATTTCTCAAAGATTGTGTACATATTCATACCGGTGGATTCATCAGCTGCGAGGATACCCTTTCCAGGGGCTACTATCCTTTGAGCAATGTCCTGTAGCTCCTTCTTCTGTTCAGGAGTCAATGCAGGATACTGGTGAGTCATGGTGGCTGGAAAAAAATAAAATAAAATTAAATTAGTACTACAATGAGGAGGTTACATCGTTTCACAGAGCGTGACCTGGATAAGTGCCAAGTCTGGGCCTCATTTTCCGTCCACTATGGTCTATAACATGGCTGCCTTGCTAAAGCGCCAAGCTCTTTTCAGAAAAAAAAAAAAAAAAAAAAAAAAAAAAAAACAGAACACAACAATACTGTTCTGTGCTATAGATCATACAATACAAAGTTGCAGTCTCCCAGAAACATGTTACAAGGAGAATTTAATCTCATCGCCTGGTCTTGCTTGTGCGTCACTGCGTGCAGACATTCACACACATGCACAGGACTCAAACCAGATTATTTTGTTCCCTATTCCATCTTCACTCTGCCGTAAATAAGCAGTTACATAACCCCTCCCTCCATCTGACGCACAGGCAACAGCGAGGGAGTGGTTATGCACAGCTCTCCTCTACACTACACTGCCTCTCTCAATTATAGTTGAATGAATTTATGCATTCTGAGCCGTTTGATTCTCCATGGCAACACACTGCCTCCTCTTGGTTTTTGTTTGTCCTCACTTGGAGAGCTGTGCTAAATGTCTGCATATGCCCATAAATGTTTGCATGACTCAAATAAAAATGAATAAATAAAAATAAAAAAAATACAACTTGAATGGTGCTTTATGTATATTTGCAGGAAGAGGGAGGTCAGGGGATGAGTATGTGAGAATGTTTGGTGGTGGTTGGAGAGATCGTAGGTGCAAAATGGCTGCCAGGTCTTTATCAGTCTGCCCCAGGCCATTATTCATGCGTTAATGAATAATGGCCAGTGAGCTCTTTTTTGTTTTAATTTATCATTATCATTATTATTATCATTATCATTTCTTTTTAAAATATGCAATGCTCCTGCTTTCAAGTCTTTGCACATCCTAGAAACACCCACCAACGCAAACTGTGCCAGGGACCAAGCTGTGACTTGTTGTCTGTTTATGTTTCCAAGCAGTGCCCAGTGAAAGCAATGGAAATGCCATGGTCTGCATTCAAAATGTAAAAGGCCTGTGCCTCAAGTGTAAACCAAATTCAGATGATTGGGATTGACAGTTTGCTGTTGTAGCACACGGTGTATCCTCTGTGTTAATCCTAGCTTAGAGCTAGAGGCTAACCACCTTTAGAGTAGCTTTGTGCGATAGTGTACACAGAGACACAGTATAAAGAAAATAGTGTGCAGTGACCACAACTCATGTTTCATAAAACTGGTTGCTTACAGTTAAAGTGTGCATGAGGGGCAAACAAATTAGGTGCCTCACAAAAAACAAAAACAAAAAAAAAACAAGAGGTTAACACACTTGTTCACGCTCACGCTCAGCAAATACCAGTTATCTTTTGTACAGCCTTAACAATACATTCCGTTGACATTACTTGAATGAATTTAAAGCCACAACTTCAACAGACAAAACCTTACCTTATGACTTAAGAAAAGAATTTAAGCAAAGTATTAAACATAGAACATCAGATTTATAATGTAATGAATTTTTTTTTTATTTGAAGTACCCGTTTGATGACAAAAAAAAAAAAAAAGCACAAGTCAATCTACAACCTGAAATCATTTTACAAAAACAAAATCAGGCAGACGTTAAATGTCAGGAGACCATGATGTCATTTAATGAACCCAGGGGACACCACTGGTTTCTACTGTAGTGTCTGTTGTTTGTGTTCCAAAAAGGTGAGCAGACTTATGCTCATAAAAAGAAGTCTTGCTCCAGGATCACAATTTTTCACTTTTCAGGGTGCAATAATAATAATAATAAAAAAAAATCTTAAGGCCATCCTACACATCATCATTCACAAGACAAAACACCCCTTCTGCACTGCGACACCATTAGTGAATAACTAGCCCTGCTGTTGTGTCATATAGAAAGGATGTCTGAGGAGAACTTGCACAACAATCAGCACTACTACTGTTGCTCCATCTACTTTCATCTTAAACCTTAGAAGTCACAGGATGATTCATAGGGGTTTTTCACCTTGGCAGCAAGCCTTTACTAAAGCATATTAGAAAAAATGTTAAGAATGGTTGTATACTTTCAGTGGACTATTGCCATGCAGTGACAGGCTGCTTGTTGTAACCAGATGAAGTGCTGGCCTTGGCACTGACTCAAACTCCTGTACTCAAGCAGTTTCCATTTTCGGTCTTTGATTCAACAGTGTTAGCAGTGGCACCGAGTAGCTCGGAGTCTAGTGAGATGTGACTGCTGATGACGCAATTGAAAGAAAAGGTGACACTGATGTGTGCGGATTATTGTACCATATAAAAACAATAGCTAAATGTTGAGATTTAACGTTAAAAATCTTGGTACACAATGTATGTTATCTCAATCTATTAAAAGTTTTTTTTGTTTGTTTTGTTTTTTAAAATCGGTTCAAAAAGATAACGCTCTGATCATTTCCTCATTTTTTGTAGTTCTTCTTTTAGTAACCTACTTCAAATAATTACAGTCGGCAGCTTTAGCTTATTTCATTAATCTAAAAAAAAGTGTATATTTTCTTAAAATGGTAAACTCTGTAAATTAAAATGTACAAACGATGGACTACAAGCATCCGTGAAGCGATTATATATAGGCTACGACTATCCTTTTATTTTAGCACGAAACATTTAATTGTACCTCCGGTCTATGCTCCGCCTTCACATCCGAGAGGGCTACGTGCTCTGGCAAGGATACACACCAGACACGACACCTCCTCACCCTCCTTCATTGAAAGCTAGCTGCTGTCAAATACAATTGACAAGATTTATACAATTTCAAGATGAGGGTTTGTAAATTAAAACGTATAATAACGTAAACCAGGCGTATGTGAAGCAGGCCTTTGTACCCTTTGCTCATCCTTGAAGGTCATGAAGGCATTTCCTCAATGACGCACATTTCGACCACGGAGCAATATCAGCCTCTATTGACGCTAGATTTTTAAGAATTATATTCGATTAAGCTCCCTTAAAAAGAAAAAGGCGACAGGTATCTGCTGAATTCAGCTATTTAGAGCCAACAGTTAAACCGGTAGCTGTAAAGGAAGTGGCGCAACATCACATCCAGTTTTAAACCATATATTCACATTTTTACAATAAGTCAGTAGATAACCTCTTTAAGTGATTAAAAACCATTGTTTATTTCTTACCTGTTGATGAGTTTCGGAGCAGAACCTAAAGGTGTGTGCTGTGCAGTATGGATGCCGAAGTCTCCTGTTTCCCTGCTGCAGCGCAACGTGACCCTTAACAAAACCCCGAGGGAGGAGCCTCAGTCGCGTCATTCACCTACTGCGCATGCGCGGTACAGCATCACTTAGGTGCAGCATGAGTGTGCATCTTTCAGTAAAAATTAAAAAATATCTATGACTAAAAATAGGAATGTTACGGATCGTAAAGGTCAGGTTCAAATAAATAAATAAAATAATCACACATTTGTTCAAGAATGCTTTAACTATATTCTATTAAAATCAAAATGTACAACTTAAAGTAACACTCCATGGCAGTGAAAACAATGTATTAGAAATCAATGCTATTAGCCTACACACGTTTGCATGAAGATTTAGTATTGAACATAGTTTTTGCCTAGAAAAACTATTTCATTTGGGGGTTTATTTTTACATTAACATTAGAAAGTGTAAAAGTAGAGATGTTTACTTAAAGTTCATTGAGAACATTTAGAAGTAGAGCAACGTATAGACATGGCTTAATAGGTTTATTCTTGTGTGATACAGGTATTTACAAAAGTAAACACAGCATAAAACACATTAATACACATACATATGAGTTGATAAATCATTTGTGACAGGATCACACATATAGGCATTGTGGCCAAACCTTAGAAAATCATAATGTGATAATTAGGTAAGTGCATAAAGGTGTAAGGTACGTGAGTTACAACTGGAAAATACCCCGGATCTATCAAAATGACAAATTGAGGTACATATTTATAGCCCTGGGATCACAGCATTCTGTCACATGAAAATAAAAACAAGGCCAGCATAAGAAGACTATGGAAATAAATGGTTACAACAGATTAAAACAAGTAAAGTGAAGGCAAAAAACTCATTCTTGCATTGAGTAACAAATAAATAAAGGAAAAAGACCGTTTCTGCTGTGTCATCAGACAGCAAAGGTTAGGTATAGGACATCATAGCATAAATAAAAGTACAGAAGTTTAAAAAACAACTTTGAAGACAAGACAACATGGAAAACACTTAGTAATACTGTTTCATAATTCATGAAAAATAAGACAAAAGAAGTTGTGAAATGTACCCAGGCCAGTGCAGACAATGAAATTTGTGTGGCGTAACAAAACAGTGCAATGTTTTCAAATAGCTGATAATTTTCATACATGACCAATCTCTAGGAAAGAGAGAGAAGATGGTGCAATATTCTTTGCACAAGAGTGGGCAAATAGAAGAGAGGATGTGAAAAAGTGCTCCATGATGAAAGGCAAACAGAACAAAAATTTAGCATAGTGCATTAGAAAAATTAAAATAAACTTAGCAATTTAAGTTAGGTAGGCTTGCTATTTCAATTATAATTTTCTTTATGTGATTTATTATTCTTATGGCAAACTCAAAGTACATCATACAAAGACTTCTTTGCGGGGACCTTTTTCCTGAGTGGGCTGCAGTGGGAGTGAGGGTCCAGGCAAAGGTACAGCTGAGTATGTCTGTGTTCTGCTGTCCAGCTGTGTGTCCGGTGTGGCAGGGGGGCTGAGCAGCGAGTCGTAGTCAAAGCCCTTGAGAGGCTGCAGAGACAATGTGAGGCCTCGACGTGCTTTAGCCGCTCTGTCAGGTCTCTCCCTCAGCTTTAGGATCACCTGGACAGTCAGATTGGAAGATGTTCACATTAATGTGACATTTAGTTTAGTTATATCTACAAACAACACTAGATTATCATTTATTCATTTTCTACCTCAACCGGCTTGCGTTGCATCAGAGCAAGGTCAAATGTTATCCCACGGAAAAAGGCTTGTCGTTTATATCGATCAAGAGTTCTTAGTCTGCGAGTAGGAGTCTTGCAGAGCAACTACACAGAGAAAGTTGTATGGCTCATTATATGTATTAATATACATATTCTATATAATAATGCATTTATTTTTCAAGAATACCTCAGTGATTAGCAATGCCAGTGGAGGGCTGAAGTTGAGAGGCATTTCATAGGGAAAATGTCTCACTTTTCTTAACATACTACAGTGATCAGGTTCAGGAGTCACAGGAAACTAAGCAAATTAAGATAAAGACAATTAAGATGTTTACATTTTTTTAATTAAACAAAATTTTAATTGCCAAATTTAAGTGTCGAGCATATACCAAATTAACTTATTTCACTGATATCATGCACAAATATTACTTTTACCCTCTACAGTTCACTTGCACATGATGCCACTAAACTGCCCACTAATGTCTAACCTTTCCAGTAACCAATGAGAAAAGCAGTATTCCCAAAGACCACCAATCAGCTGCATGGTTATAGGGCCCACCACTCAGCACTTCTGGAGCTGCAGTAAGGATAGAGCATGTTTTTAATACTATAATTAGTGCCTGTTACCATAATATTATCCTTATTATTAAATATGATTTTAAATGGAATAGCTGTGGTAGCAGCTGCAGATGATTTCTTACCCATATATTGGATAGTCCCACAAATGGTAAAGGCTCTACCTCCTCGCTCCAGGCGACGGGACAAACCAAAATCAGCTAAGCGGAGGTGTCCTAGAACAGACCATTATAAAACATTGCTATGAACATTTTGTACACACAGCTGGTGACAGATTAATTAATGTTTCAACAATCTAATCTACTCTTTATAATTGGATACAGGCTGTTGTGGTAACAGATGTGCTATTTGTATTAGTGTTTATTGACTGACAGAAGTGTTCATGCTATGTTCTGGAAAGCTCTGCTGCTCTCTGCTGGGGATGCTCTTTTACTCACCGTTATCTGTCAGCAGGATATTTTCCATCTACAAAAGAAGTGTGAATTAGAAATTTACCCATTTAGCAGTATAAACACAAAACCTATTTATTGAAATAGTAAGCTAATAAGTGTCACTAATCCATCACATTTCTAATAAACATTTAGTCACATGTTTTATATATCTCTTAGGGTCATACTCATTAACTTCTCTCTTACCTTCACATCTCGGTGAATAACCCCAATGTCGTGCAAGAAACCTAAAACATATAAACTGTAATTAACTCAAAGGAGTGCTTTAGTCACTGTCCATTGGTGTTGTCGTGAGGACTTATGCAATAAGATATTATGAAATATCTCACTCCATGAGAACCAATTTCTTTTAACACACTGAAGAACTCATGATTTTATTATAATTTCATGTAAAAATAAACCTGACCCAATAGTTTCTTTAGTCTGACAAAAAGCGCATAAAGCAATATGATAACAAATTTGATTATATTTCTGTGGAGAGCTCACCCAGAGCACATCCCAGCTCTGCTGCAAACACTCGTACAGTATCCTCTGAAAACTGGCCACTCATTTGCCAATAAGTGTAGAGGTCCCCAGTGCTGCAGTAGTCACACACTGTGGAGGGATAGGATAAAACATTAAAACATAACTTGTGCTGAAATGCAACGGAGCTGTAACAATTAAATGCATTGGGTTGAGGAAAGATTGTTTAAGTGTGAGGACGGTGAGAAAGTATTTACAGCCACAATATAGGTAAGTGCGTCAAAGAGCAATAGGGTTGAGCGGAGGTGCGCGAGGTACAAAACAATTTAATAACAGCAATTTAAACCATCATGATATAATGAAATTTTAGACAAAAGACCAAATTTGTAAATCATTGATGATGAGATGGTTTGACATACTGTAAGTTGATGTGTGTTTTTGTTAAGCTGCTGCAGCGTTCAACATCTGGTCTCCGGGCTAACACATTTTCTTTTCACAGGGGGTGGGGATGCAAACAAACTGGGTCACACTTTCTGAGTCAGTGGCTGATTTTTTATTTAATTTTTTTTAAAGGGAAAAAAATGCTCTGGAATAAAATAAAAGAGGGTAGTAGCATCTACAGGAGGAACAAGTGTTGGCAGAATACATAGGAAGGGGGAACCTTGTATACTCTACAGAGATGTAGGCATATAATTTAGGTGTTGGGTTAGAGGTTAAGGTGCTAGTGATTTAGGGAAGAGAAAGGTGAGTGAGGTTTTGGAAAGTTGATTCAGGTTGGGGTTGGGCACTAGTTACTTGTCTCTGGCTGACTCACTAATGTAGAGGTGACGCTGAGTCTGCCAGCAATCCTGCAGGTCATGGACAAATGGGTGGTGAACCTGACGCTGTAGGCAAAGGTCAAAGGTCAGCCTAAAAGTTTTCAATTCTGGCCAGTAATTAAAAAAAAGCATAGGCCATTAACACTATATAAATAAATGTGAAAATGGTGTTTTTGAAATCTTTCATTATTAAACATTTATCTCATGCACAAACAGAATCACAGCAGAAAGTCAGCATTACAGTAATACTGCTTTTGTATTATACAGAAAAAAACTTTGTAAATCATTTGCTCAAAACTTTTTAGGCTTATTGTTTTGGCAGTAAGATTAAATTTAATGTCAAGCAATTTTTTATTTATGTAAATTTAGAGTTACAAATAGTTGTGGAAATTGTTGAAATCCCAGGTCAAAAACTGAAAAAACAGGTCCCTTTAGTTGAGGTGAATTAGGTCATTCTTTTTCCTATGAAGAAAATCTGCTGATAGCACCCACCTGGACAATAACTTCCTCCTTTGACTGCTCCAACACACCATGTCTAAGGATTTCTGATTTAGGTATAACCTGGTAAACAACAACAATTCTGAAATGAATTTGTGCCATATGTACACATTCAGTGGTACCTGTTCACTTTTGACATGTTAAATTTTCCTTTATGGACCACCATTTTCAATGCCATGACTTGGCTTTAGCTAGTATATTGTGTACAAAATGTGTTTTTGCAATAATTGCCATATCTTAAAACTTGGCATCCTACATCCCAAATTTACTTTAGACCAAGAGACCCAGGTCAACAGCACTCTAACATAAAGGGGAAGTATATGTGTAATTATTCATGGATTTTAAATAGTTTCTATATTCCTAGAAAAACTGGCAATATATGAAATATAGTAACATTACACACCAGTATAAATTACTTACTTTAACAGCGTAGGTTTTCTGCTTGGCTTTGTCCTTCACTTTCAAAATGGGTCCAAATGACCCTTTGGCAATATAACTCATAACCTGAAACAAAAATACACATTAAAGCATTTGCGACAGGAACAGGATTGAGACAAGACTAGAAACAGTTCAAGCTACCTGAAACTGTTCCTGTCCAAGCAAAGTTCTGTGGGGGAACTCAGGCAGAAACATGGTTATGAAGCTTGGTAGGCTCCATTCTGCTCTCAGCTTGTGTGGACCAACTCCTGCCAGCCTCAAGACATGCTCTGGGATGTCGGGGGCTTTGCCTTGGAGTATTCGCCGCTGGCCCAGGTGCAGGGCAGGTGGGGCCAGACGACATAGGCTGGCAGGGAGGGACAGACCCACACTGGAAAGGAACCCCCGCCAACCAGATGTGAAGTGCTCATCCTCCTCGACTTCAGCCGGCCTCTGGAGGAGAACACAGTTATCAAGCAATGGAAGGTTAATGGTTAAAAAGAGACAGCGCTCCAAGAAACAAGCTACACACCTTAAAATATGAATGGCACAGACTTGTAAAAATAGTCTATTGGCTTTGTGTAATCAGGGTCAGTTTGGTGAACCCTGCTTGTGTTAGATTACAGTCATTTAACGTACAATGTAAAATTGAAAAGCACATATTTTACAGTTTTTAAACTGTATAAGGACATTTTGCTTGATGCAAGATCTATGTCTCCTTAAATAGTTTAAACTATACAAGTGCTGAGGTTGTTTTCTATTGTTTCTTGTTTTCCCCTTGCACGCAAATGTGCAGTATTATTTTCACATTTTCATTTAGGTCTAAGCAGCTTGAAGGTGCTGTATAGAAAATGTGCAGTATTTTGTGTCACACAACTGCCCTCCAACCCTGCTTGTCCTAACCCTCCTGACTCCACAGCAGATTTGTTCTCTGTGGTGCAAGATTTGTGTAATCAGCCATGCAAGATGGCATTATAATAGTCTAATTCAGGAACACGCATATGACATTCAGCACAAAGTACTGCCCCCGTTTTCCGCCTGGCAACTGACAGCTCCCTGACCAATGAAGAGTTTATATCAACCTATATCTAAACAAGACGCATGACAGTGTGCCCTTCAATCAGAATAGCTTAATCAAATGAATGACTTTTGACAGTAGGCCAACGTATTAGTAACTATTCAGTTTTGAGACTGGTTAAAGCACGATTGTAACCTAACTCCATGCTGGTTTTGGGTATCAAATTGCCATGGAAACAGGGAACCCCCTCTTCATGCGTCACACCTTAGCAACCAGGGGATTCTCTGAACTCACCTTGTTTTTACTGGCGTCGGCCCCCATCTGCGTGACAGGACATCAGCGCTGTAACCTCATAGTAGGATATACGTGTTCTCAGCATCTATACTCCACAGTGTAGTGCGCACAGGCTTCAGGACTGCCCTGCTAGTCTCACAGAAGTCGTCAAATGCCAAAACAAAAACCCTTATTTACGCAATTAACTACATTGGTGTGGTGCTAAATGTCAGATATGGCGACAAAAAAAACAAGTTAATCCCGGTATAGGCAACGTCAGCGCAAATCCGCCCACATCTTTGCTACATCCAATGAAGAAAAACTAATCTTTAGCGCTCCCTGCTGTTTACAGGCGGTATATAACTAAATTTCATGCATTTCTGAACCGTACTTAAGCTAGAGGCTATAGACACGTTTCAACAACAACACCAAAAAGTTGAGTGACACTGTTAAAAAGACAAAAGTGACAGCGCAAGTGGCTTTTATTCGGGACATAAAAAGCAACAGTGCCATCCATAAGGTTTTTACTTTCACATATTTTTTTTTCAATCAACATGTCGTTTCTACAAAATAAACTGAGTTTTAAATAAACAAGTTTGAAAGGGTTGGTGAATCTGAGTATGAGCGTTGAAGGCCAAGAAGAACATCAGGCAGGTATCGCGTTCAGTCATCCTCATCAAAGTCCTTCTTGCCCTGGGGTGGTTTGGGTCCCCCTGCTGGTTTGGCCATGATGATCTGTGAGAAGGATAGACAATGGTTACACCTTTCCTGGCAGGAAAGAAGGCTGTGATGCAGCAGACAGGTCAAAGGGATTATCTACTCAAAGACTAGAATACATTGGTTGAAGACTGGAAAGAACCTTGGTATTTCTAGAGAAATTATAAATTTCAAATCACAGTGCAAACAAATAACTTATCTTTATCACACCGACGCAATATTATAACACTCTTTTCACAAATTCTGTTTACTAACGCCCTTCAAAGAAAAAGGCCTTTTATGGCAATTAAATATATGGTCTGCACATAAAAATACAGATGCCCAAAATCAAAGATGCTAATAAAATAAAAATAAAATGCAGTTTCTATGTTTTAGATCAATTAACTTCTGTCTTTTCCTATTATTTGTTTGGTGCAATAACTTGTACTTTAAGCTGTAAGACAAGGTAATAAGTGCGTGCTCCATGCTATCACACAGTATTAGTTGCTCAAGGGGTTCAGTTGGTTTTGAGTGGCACACTAGAAAAAAAATACACCCCTGAAGTTTGTCATTTTAACTTTACCCTGCATGTTTGACAGATTTTCATTATAGGTCACACCAGTGTTAGTCGTGACAAGCAAAAAACTTCATATCCAGTGAGTGAGTGAGAACCGTGCAGAGTAACACACCAAGCCTTTTGATAACCTACTGATAGAAGGCATGCGAGTGCCTTCTAATGATGAGTTTCAAATTTATCAGGCGCCTCGTCCCAGTCATCTTTGTCCCAGTGGCCTCTCTGCTGGGGAGTTTTGGGTCCCCCTGCAGGTTTAGCCATGATGATCTGAACCGCACACATTTTACACAAACTTGAGTCAACTATCTGAAGGCAAATACCTATAACCGTTATGTAATCATTCACATAATCAGTGATTGTCTTTGTGTCTAGGACAGAAAAAAACAAAAGGGCACTTTCTGTCTCACCATCTATACCTTGATGTTGAAAAGTTAAGATTTAAATAGTTAGAAAGATACAAATTGTACAAACCTGGTCAACTCTTAGTACAGTAATGGCAGCATTTGTAGCCAGTTTGATGGCCCAGTGCTTTACCAGGTATGGCTCCAGAATGCCAGCTTCAAGCATGTCTTTGACTGAGGGACCCTCTCCCTAAGGACAATAATGAAGCAATGAAAATCCAAGAGTTTCCAACACAAAAAACATTTAACCTTGAGTAAAGAAAATGTAAAGCCATTCCAACACACCTCAATGTCAAAACCCATGTTTTTGTTTCCCTCGTGATGTGTGGAATACAGTTTGGAGATCAACTCACTCCCTTTTACACCAGAGTTTTCTGCCAGAGTGCGTGGAAACGCCTCAAACGCTTCAGCAAACTTTTTAATGGCATACTGCTCCAAACCAGGGCAGGACTGCAGAAAAGAAAAATATTATGGTTAAAAAAAAAAAAAAAAGTATTTACAGCAAAAGGTATTAAAAATACATTACATTGAAAACATCATGTCTTTTGAGATTATGAGTCTGGGATAAGACTTTTGACTTACCTCTCCATATAATGCAATCTGCTTAGCTAGCTCAATTTCAGTGGCTCCTGCACCAGGTAGCAGTCGTTTGTCCTGAAAAAAGTGAAAATAAACTAATTATTGCCCACTACTATGCAACATTGAACACTGGTACTGTAAGAGCATACATCATTTAAAGAATTAATAAACAACTTCAAATTATATTAATTCAGACTTACTCTGACCAAAACCTTGAAGGTGTTGACTCCATCATCAACAGCCCTCTCAATGTCATCCATCAGGTTGTCAGTGGAGCCTCTGATCACTACTGTTGAAATTGAACCATCTTCTTTTTCTGAATTGCAGAAGACATATTACTGAACTTTATGCATATTCACAATTAATCTCTTTTTATTTTAGAAAGGGACATCTTTAGATGTATACCATGCTTGAAGACAACCACCTGGGTGTCTCCCACCTCTGACAAGTACACATTGTCACAGTGGCCTATCTCGTCTGGTGTTGGTGCAGTCTACAAAAAAATAAATAAGTCTTACAATATAGTTGACTTTGAAATCTTTAGAGCTTTGAAACAAACACACACACAAAAAAAGTATTTACAATCTTTGGCAGAGCTACAGCTCCCACAGTCTTGCATAATCTCCTAAGGTCCCATTTGGAGTTGAGCCTAAGAGAAAGTCATGTATGTAAAAAAACAAATTCACTATAATGTACCTTTGTTTTATTGTTTTAATCTAAAACATTTGAGGCACTCCCTACAAACAGATGCTCAAGAGTCTGCCTTACCTAACAACCATGAGTTTGTGCTTGTTAGCATAGTGCAGTGCCATATCAGCCACCTTTCCTCCCGTTACCACCACATTGGCACCAGCCTCTTTGATGGCTTTCACCTGAGCCTCCATCATATCCTCCTCTCCTCTGCTGAAGTCCATAAGCTCTTTTGCATTATTGATCAGGACCGTTCCCTTTAGAGAACAAACAAAAACATGTAATAATATGACAGAATTGCAAGTGACAATAATTATTAAGCAAAACAAATCAACTCCCCTAACCTTAGTCTCTGTCACCATGCAGTCAAAGGGGCAGGAGAAGACGGCAAGCTTGGCGTCTTTAACTGATGAGATGTCTCCCTCTGCTTCCTTCTTAAAAACCATGCCATGCAGCATGGTCGACGCAGTCACCCCACACCCCTGGAAACACCAGAGACATTGTATTAATGTCAAACAACAGAAATAGACAAATTACTATATAATTAACACTTACCAGAATTTTGCAAACTCTGACATTATCAACATTAAAATTGCCAGATTCTGGGAAGATGGACACTGTATAATAAACCAAAACAGAGAGAACAGACAAAATTCTTAAAAAGAGAAATCAGAAGTTACATACAGAGAGTTGAACATTTAAATAAACACAATCCTTTCTAATCTCTAACTTTTGACTGTCCACTCACCACAGGCCTCAGCAATGAGCTTAGAGAGAAAGTCCTCATTGCCATACTGTTTGCTCATGACTGCTGTACGAATAAGAGATGAGACCTCTTCAACATCATGGAGGTTCTTAGCTGATGAACACACGCAATCAGGCAAGATCTCCAGAGCCTTCTTACATGCCATTTCATAACCTTCAATTACCTACCACAAAGAGGAAAACAAGACACTGAGCAAATACAACTTATATACTGTGGACATTGAAATGTAGGTTGTAACAGTAAAATGAAAAGAAACGTATTTAATGTACCTCTGAAACAGACAGGCCCATCCTGAGCAGCTCTTCGGCCAGCTCTAGAAGTGCGCCAGCAAAAACCAAGACAAAGTTTGTACCATCGCCAACCTCCTGCTCTTGCATGTGAGATGCCATCACAATCATTTTTGCTGCTGGATGTTGCACCTGCACAACAAAACAGTCACCCATCCAGAATTAATAAAAAAAACAAAACAAAAAAAAAACATTAATATTATTTTACTACTAAGAGCGCAGTCTTACTTCAAGTTCTCTGATGATAGTTGCAGCATCATTGGTGACGAACAGCTTCTCCAAGTGATTGATCACCATTTTATTCATACCTAAAGCAATTAAAGTTCACATATTTTGTTTATAGTGCTTTCTGGAAAAAAAAAAACATTTACAGCAGCATTAATAGTCATTCAAGATAAGCATGCTTACCGTTTGGCCCATAGGCTGTACGTGTGGTCTGGGACAGCTCCTTACAGGCTCTGATGTTACGAAATACTGCTTCTTCAAGTCCAGAATAGTGCTACAACAAAATAAAAAGAATTTGTACACAAGTGTATACCCTAAAGACAAAATTATTTATGCAATTCTGATACATTTCCTGGCAATTTATAGATTATTTAATTTATAGACCACACAATTAGTCAGATGTAACACATATTCACAAACATCACTTAATGTGGACTAAGCCTTTTCTGTCAACCAATTTAAACTGTTCAAGGTGTACCCACTAAAAAGAGACAAAACATGTCTTTATTTTTATTTTGTAAAGTAAATTTCTGTTGATAGGGCAGGCTCTGTCATATAACATGAGCCAGTTACACAGTGGATTATCTTTTAAACTGTTTCATGTCAATGAACCATTAAAATGGATGAGATGGATTATTTAATTTAGGCTCCATATTTTGAGGAAGAAACACCATTTACACCCTGAGACAGCAAGTCACTTTAGAGGAAGCATTTCTCTTAGGTCTCAGTGACAACCAAACTTCACTCAACATTGACCGTGGATGCTAATAGGGCGTGCCTTACTCTTCTATCAAAATCATTCTTGAAGATTAAAGCTAATATGTTATTAATACAGGCTAAAAGACAAAGGTAAATTGACGGGAATTTAGCATTTTGATGCCCTGAGTCATGCCGCTGCGGGCTCTGCTTTCTTCTAGAACTCTCCCACATGACGGTGAATGGATGTGGTAGCTCAGGCTAATGGCAGCTAGCATGCTAACTCAAAGATCCCTTGCTCAAAAATTCAACTTCCTCTGAACACGGTGACTTAATCTCACCTTGGCTCCATCTTTCAACATTTGGGCAAAACCCGGGGCTTTAGGTACGTGAAGAGCCATTTTGCGATGTATAGCAGCCCCGTTATCCTGGAGAAGATAGCCGCGGCGTGGGTCCTGCGCAGGGTACAAAGCCGGAGAGACGGAGGAGGAGCGCCTTCAGTAGATCGGAGGCTCTGCAACGGCTACCGACAAGGGACAAACCTCTCATACACTATTTCTGTCATTTTTGTTTAGCTCGTAAACGCCACTGGAGGAAACCCTTGCACAAAAATGAAGGGGAAACAAAACCATACACAGTGAAAATATTATAAAAATTATTTATCTGCACTCTTTCTTGTTAATGATTTGTAATAAATTTCAGACTCGTGTCCATACTTGTAATGTGTTTATTTATTTATGTGACAAAATAGGTATAACAGAATAGAAAAACCTTTTCTTATTATACATGACTTATTCCAAGATTTTTTCTTATTACAAAGATTATAAAATTTATTGCATTGAATAGATATTTTTTACTCTTGACACTTTCCCTAATTACTGGAATGCAAACAATGCCGTACCAACAAATCCCTAAATTAAAAACAATAAAAAAACCAAAAACTTTTTAACTGTTGTTTAAGACTAACAATGTGTTCATTGTGGCGTTAATTGCTATAATCCACAAAATTTCCCTCAGTACATAATCAAATGATTTATGACAGATGAATTGTCCACAAGCCATTACAAATGTTTGTTGAAAGTAAATTAAAATGTATAAAAAATAAATCCCAGTTGAATTCTTATGTTGCATAAAAACTTCCCCCTTCACAGTAAATACATATTTTGTACAAACATTAGTAACGTTATTAGTAACATTATGGCATACAAGCAAAAAGTAACAGTAAAAGTATTAGTAGTGTTTTTATATTTTGGTTTTGTGCAATGTTATGTATGAGTAACTAAAAGATAATAGCAGTGTAAATAAAAAAGATATCTCTCTTTGGTAGCCACTATGGGTAATTTTAACCACATCTAGCTAACCTGAGATATGTAAACACATAAAATACATAGACAGGACTGCTGAATACAAACAGCTAACAAACAAGCCATATTAGTGTCCATAAAGTAACATTAACTCCCCTGTAACAAATATGAAACACTGCTACAATGGTCCTGTTTGACACACACGTCTTCTTTAGTTGGGTTTACGGATAGTGTTCACAGCTGTGTGTGCCATGTCTCCCAATGTGTTTGAAAGATTTGCTGCTCGACGCGTGAGAGTCGAGCAACTTAGTTTTCCACTGGGGTCCAATTTTCTCATCATGGCTCCCCCATGTTTCCTTGTTCTGTTACCAGTTCTGTTAAGACAAAAACACAAACGCACATGATAGCCTGGTAAAAAGAGCGTTAATACTTTCTTAAAGCTTCCAATATACGGATATCCTTGAAGTCACTGGTGTTACTTGGTTAATCCAGTTCTATTAAGGGCCACTGATGCCAAATTAAATAAATCCTAATGCCACATACAAATGTGGTATATAAAAATATGTGATAAACAAGAGACAACAATAAAACAAAAATGTAATAGGGGGCATAATAAACAGTGCAACACTGATTGGACAGAGCACTGAAAATTCAAGTTATTCACTGGTCATTACAGGTCAGTGGTTGCCAGAAAGTTCATACACAAATTAGTCCATGCAGCAAAGTACGTTACACAAGCTAGGTTTGTCATGCAATTTTATGTTACATGCTCCCATACTCAATCTGTTTGTGGTAGCATTGTTTATAAGTTACCTTATACTGTTATTCCATTAGAGAATAGTGGAACCGCCTGTCGTAAAAAAAGCACATTCTTGTGGTTAAAATGACCATTTGAGGTGAGACTACAGTGTGCTTTGTAATGCTTACTGATAAGAGTCATGGTCACTTTGAGAATAATTCCGCATTTCGGGAAGTAAACAGGATATAATGCAGTCTCTACACTGAGCCGTCTCTATGGCATACTTATCATATTATGCGGCCTCAATTCCCACAACCATACTGTCCCTAGTGTCTGCTTGACTCCCCCTTAACCAAATGCCAGAAATATCCCCAGTTTCAAACCAAGGCGGGAAGAATGCGGGGGAGGGGGAGGCAGCCTGCTCAACAGAACTGGGATTCTTTGAAGGGGCCACTACTGAGGACTATGGAAGTCATGTGCCTCCTTTCTGTGCAGATCACTTAAATAAATAAAATATGCACAACTTTCATTATTTTATGGTATCCATAAAAACACAAAGACTCTGTGCAGTGATGTGAGGATGGTCTTACTTGTCATCTCTGCCGACGAGCTCATCAAAAGCCTTGGACAGATGTTTTAGTTTCCTTAGTCCACTGGAGACTGACTCTAGATCTCTGTCAAACTTACTGTTGCAGCAGAGGGATATGGAGTTAAACACACATACTTACTGACAATACTTCAGTACCACTGTAATTGATTTTTTGTGCACTATTTGATATAAAATCTATGAAATTTCCAGTAAAAAAAAAACAAAAAAACAGATGATAAAAATGTTTTCTATTGCAACTTACAGCCTCTGGTTCTGTGTGTTGGGGGATGCAAATGGGCTCCGTAGGGCGGCCATGCGGACCAACTGCCTCCTCCCACCTCTAGTTTTCACACCACGTACGCTTGCCTCAGGTGTCCTCCGTACTCTAGAACCCGGTGTGCGTCCTGGTGTAGCAGCCCTTGGGGTGCATCTGGGTGTGGTTGCTCTATGTGGTGTACGCTTTGGAGTACAAGACACTGAAAGGCAAGGTTCTTCATCTTCACAGATCCGTCCTGGGGTTGCAACCAAACACTCCTCACGTGAAAACTCTCTGGTTCTCTGAAATTTCTGGGAGTTAAACACATTACATACTATGCTTGAGCATCATGTATTATAATAGTCACATGTTGTACCAAATATATTTGTCTATTCTTACCATTTACCAAGTGTTCAATTGTACTTAGTGTTCTATTATGCTAATCCAAGTATGATGCCCATATAAGAGGAGATTCCATACCTGATAGACCTCAGTGATGGAGTTCCGTGCACTGCGAGTAAGTTTATAAATCTTGCTGGGTTTTGGTTGGTCTTTTGAATTTTCCCAGGTTGGATTCTCAGGAAGCGAGTTTGTCTGAACTGTGCGCAGCGGGAGACGCTTCCTCAAAGACATTCGCAAACTGTTGAGGGAGGATGAAGAGCGCTGCTTGCGGAAATGGTCGGGCGCTTCTGGGGAGCACTCTGCATCAGACTCATCCAGAACTGTGTGTGCCCGCCAGACGCCCACCATAGCTTTACCAACACCATCCATCATTCAGGTAGAATTTTTGAACTACAGAATAAGAGGTAAGGCATAACATAATCAAAATTTGTGTATGAGTTGTGGTAAAAAAATATTTCTTGTAAGTAAGCCTCTGACCCAAGCTTGCTGTGGTTTATAGAGACAATGTTTATAGAGATGGCACAGCTGGAGCTGACAACAGACTCTGTGATCTATTGTGCCGCTTTAACTTAGAACACCCCCTCTGTAACAACTGAAGGAGATCATGCTCTAAACAATTACATACTCATACAGCAAGTTAATAAAAAGCTAATAACAAAAACGTGGTTACATAACTTGAAATAACTCTGAAACTAAAGCCAATTAACCGTTTATTAAAATAAAACGTATACAAAGAATATATTACTGGGTCAATATGCCAATACAACAATGGAGGAGTGTATAATTGAGTTAGTGAAAGTATATTTGTTAGATTTACTGAATCAAATATAGTATTTTGCTATTAATGTCTTTTAAAATACATTTAACAAAACATTTTAAGCTCCATTAACCTATGTAAAAGAGCACACTTAACAATAGGGTCAGATAACAGGGGTGTGCTTACATGCGCATGCACACTTCGGTTAACAGCGTTAAGATCGTTGGATTACGTAACTTCATTTATTGCAGCTTTCACAGGAAGACATGAAAGAATTCAGCGAAAAGGCAACCAACCTACCTAATGTAATTAAACTCAGCGGCAATTACCTTGGATAAAATCGTCACGAAACGGACTCCCTCCTTCTCCACAGTTGTTTTATTCTCTTTTGAATTTGGCGGTGGATTGCACACAGAAAACAACACCACGCCCTTTACGCCGGTTCACGCACATGACGCCATTACGCAAACAGACCATGGATTGGGCATGCGCGATTTGTACAATAGTAGCTGGCTAAAAAAATGTAATGTAGGCATATTATAAATGACAAACTAGACATTTCAACCCTGAGACTAGTTAAAATAAACATTTGGTTAGATGTTTGACAGTATAATTTAAATACTGAACGGAAAACTTTTTTCTTTATATAGGCCTTCATTTCAGGCCCAGGCCCATTAGGCCTAACTACAAGGGCCTATAATAATGGCCTGTACACTCCCATATACGTACAGAATGTGAAATACCTTATCCCATTATACGGTTACTAAATAAAAATTCTGCATTTGTTAGCACAAATACTGTACATATCCTAAGGTCTGTGGTGAAAATTTCACAAAACATAAAAAACAAAACAAAATAAAAATTATTTATTATTTCACTGAAATAGTCCCTTACACATTTCAAATAATTATTTCAACGTTTGGTATTTAGGATGTTAAAGTGACCAGCAGATGTCAGCACTATTATTCAGTGATGCCCATTAGGCCCCAAACCCACTTGTTATTCTTTAACAGACATCATTCATTATAGGGTCTAATAAATACTATGACAATATGGTGATGTTTCTTTACAGAGGGATGAACATGATCCACAAACCATAATGACACAAACTTCTGAGAAATTAATCCCTTTATAGCGTGACATAGCTCAGCAATAACAAGGTGATCAGTGTTCCTTGATGAACATGTTCCTCAGTCAGTATTTAAAAGTTTTATTTGAACATATAAAGTGTTTATTGGTAAGAACATCTTGACTATCCCTTGACCTTTGCGCTAAGGCAAAGCCTGTTCTTTTGACTCATTAAGAGTAAATGTATAACAAAAATTTAACAAGCTTTGATTATATTGTTGAGTCAGAAGTTAAAGTTCAGTGCAAATGTGGGAAATGAAATGGATTGAGATTCTGATTCAGATCCCAAAAAGTATGAGACAATGGCATCTTTATGTTATTCCAAGCTAAACTGTGGACAACTTTATGAAGCATAAGTATTGCAAGTAATATTTTCAATACAAAATTTTAGCATAAAAAAATAAATTTGATGTCCATACCCCAATTAAGAATCCGAATGTCAAAATGCACGGCGGAAAGTGGCCTAATGGTCTCATTTAGTTAGAATTTAATACACAAAAACAGTATATAGAAAAACAGGAAGTTAGAGTATCCTACAAAAATAAGTTTTGCCTAGCTTCCTTCATTTGGAGAAGTATAAGTTACTTGCAGCACTGTCAAAAAGATAAATAAATATGTTAGTTAGATAGCTAATATTTCAGAGGAATATGCTTTATGGGCTTTGACTGTACCTTTACAATTTTCTTCCAACGTGAAACAACAGCAAGAATTGAAGTGAGGAACACCACTACTAGCCCAGCTATCAAGGGCAATAGTGGAAACTTTATGGTCTTGTCTAAAAATGTAAACAGAGACTACATCAGATAAACAGAGACTTAAATCATTATAAATATTACTTAGATGTGACTTGTGTGTGTGTATGAACAAACCTGTGACAGAGACCCTGAACTCCTTGCTCCGATGTCCGTACAAAGGGGACTCTGCTGTGCATCGGTATGTGCCTTCGTGCAAGTTCCTCTTCACTTTACCATTGCTCAGCCTGCTGGTGGAGCCGTCATTGGTGAGTGTAAAGAACCCTGTTAACAGATCAACTTCACTCCCATTGAGGGCCCATGCCACTGATGACACAGGTGGACTGGCTAGAATATTGCACTGCAGGACGAGGGTAGATTCTTCTTCCACAGTGACATCCTCTGATTCCGACAATGGTGGTGGATCTAATAAGAAATGTAATTGACTTTCATTTATTATTTTTTTTATTTAACACTCCTTCTCGCCATCCACCATAAAGGAACAAAATGTAACGTTTCAGGATGTATATGCTCTAAAAGAGACAAATGTTGCTGCAAATTCAACAAGCATTGTTACCCTTCAATAAATAAACTTTAATTTGTTAAATAAAGTTGTGTTTACTCAAAGTAGTATGCCTTAACCTTTCCATTAAAGACTGGTTTGTTACCTGTTTCATTTCAGGTTTACAGCTTCATATTTTAAGGTAAAAATAGTGACAGTGACAATTGACAAAAATATTTAAACAATAATTATTTATACATGAAAAAATTTAAATAATTGATAACAATTGAATGAGAATAATAAAATGTGGAACATGAACCATGGACTCATTTTGCGCTGGGATTTAAAGCAACACTAGGCAATTTTGTACTGCTGCAAAATTAAGTTATGTTTTTAAAAGATGCAATTTTTTTACGTGAGGAAACCTTGAAAATTACACTGAGGTTGCACTTTTATATTATTTTGAGACTTTATTTTCTGATAAAAAATTACATAGTGTAGCTTTGAATTGTTGTTAATTTAAGGGACTCACATGTGACATTAAGAATGACAGAGGCCCTGTCCGAGGCATTACTCTGAAGGTGGCAGGTAAATTTGGCTTGTTTGTCTTCGGGGATGACAGGTGAAATACAAATTCTGCTTTGCCCCTTTTTATTTCCCTCCTTAAGCATGACTGGAGAATCGTTCCTGAGCCAGACCAACTCATTATCAGCCTCAGCCTCGGAGGGGGTTTCATGTTTGCAGGTCAGGGAGACAGTCTCCTTAAGTTCTGAATGAATAAATCCATCTAAATTTGCTGCTGGAGTCGCCTCGATGGTGACGCCTTGTTAGAGACAAGTTGAGGTTGAAAGGTTAAAATGATAAAAATTTAAATGTATGTTTAACCAGGGCTACACTTACCTGATGCCTGTGTTGCGCAATAGAGAAGCCAAATAAAAAGTGCTGGTATCAACATAATCTCCATTTTAAAGATTCTTGTTAACCTTGAGAACAGAGCGGTGTCAAGGCTTTTTCATGTCAACAATGGATTCAGTTTTTAAACACAGTATAGTATTTGAAAATTTACTTACAAGATAAAGATAGTGTCTCTGCTGTCCTTCAGATGTGATATGTGCTGGATAATAAGGATGAGGAGGACAAACCCTCAGTCTTTGTTTTATGGTCCACATGCAAATGAGAGGAGTAGAGATTTACAACTTTCCGTCACTGTCTTTGTCATCGTTATGCTGATGTGTCTGTGTTCCCAGATTTATTTTATACAAGACATTTTATTGGCTCTTGTCTTTATGGTACCACTAAAATCTTGTAGGGTCTGGACATTAGGAATTCAATGTTTAAGAGAAACATCTACGCTCATTTAGGCAATATATAGACATATATAGACATTTATGTTCAACTCACTGTGCTCGCTGTTGCTGATGTCTGGGAAATCCTTCAGTCTGGAGATTTGTAACAAACCACAAGAATAATTCAGAGAGTCAGATTCAAAGTGTATACAAGGCAACACACTGTAGTTACTGAGTATTTAAGCGAATGTGCTGTTTTAGATAGGAAAACCTGCATGTAATACTCTTCTATCTACTAGAGAAGCATTGGTCAAGAGAAAAATTCATGAGCTTTAAGGTTTGAGGCTTACAGACAGGGTCTAAATTGCAATATTGCAAATTACAATACTTGTTATGTGAATGTGTAAATAGTTTAAATGTTTGAGCCATAACTGAAATGAAAAAGTCTTGACTAATATGAATGATTGTGTTTTAGATTTAGGGTTGCATGGTGACCAATTCACAGATTAGTTCAAAGGTGAGTTGCAACATTGTTGGGTAAGAAGAAATTGCTCTTTGTGTTGAGTTGCACAACCTTGTAACCCATATACTGGCTGGACAGACACATTCATGCTGCTTAATACTTGTAGCACAAACAGACTCGCTCGCCGTGCTTGTGACTCCTCATTCTTGAGTGAATGAACAGTGAATCAACAAATGAATCAATGATACCGCTCTGTCTGAGTCATTCATTAACGCTGGTGAATAAATGTTAAAAGTAATATGCAGCCATGTCAGTAATAATAAAGCAAGCCGTTTGTTTATGCGGGAGTGGGACTGACAAAAAGAGCAAGTTAAAGTAAAGTTGAGAGCAAAGTACACACCAATGTGCAAAGGATCAAACAAAAGTAAGTCAGCAGAGAAAGTAGTGCCAGGAAAGAGGTCTGTTAATTTTTTTCAGCCAAGGTGAAATAGTGTGGAAGTATCGACCTGTAGACATTATACTTTAATCCAAGGTGTTTCCAGTTACAAAACATATATAGGATCATTCAGACTGTGACTCTGGTTGATTTAGGAGCACAGTGGCTCAGTGGTAGTGATAGTTTGACTCCCCTGTACATACTGTTGTTGTGTCCTTGGGCAAGACACTTAACCCACCTGGCCTCCAGTGTTGGTCCAGCTGTGACAGTGGTGTATAAATGTGTGTGAGTCTATTCGGCGGACCAAGGCAGCTCTGGCTACAAAAAAGTAGTTTACCAGTGTGTTGTGTGACAGTAGAGTGAATGAATAATTGAATAAATAAAGGGTTTTAAGCACCGTGAAAAGCACTATATACCGTAAATACAAGCCCATTTTATTATTATTCTTATTTGTGCAACTTTTCCTGCTGCTGCTAAAATAATGGGAAATGCTTTTTACTACATTGGTAAAGACAAAATGGTCATCCATACTATCTATAAATGTTATTAGTGTGATTGGTTTATATTCTTCTTTATATTTTAAATTTAGTACAAATGCAAAAAGGCACAAAATTGGTTATGTCATTGTAATACAAGCACCCCCTCTTATATTTCATTTATGAAAATGTTGCTGAGTAATGCTATTTGTTTACTCTTTGCAAAGAGGCATTCCTAATCAGATTACTACTGAGCCGAGTGGGACCACACAAACACCCACACTCAATACACTGCAGGGCCCTTTGTTTCTATACAGCACCTACAAACCTGTATAAATGTTGTTCTGACCATTTCAATACATTACCTACACTGTGTTGACTCTTCATCCATAAACAAGTTTGTATTCCTGCCTCCTTCTCTCAGTCCTAACAGTATTCATTCCCTCTACCCCTTTCACCCCTTGCTCTCCGTCCCTCCCTCCTTCGTCCTTTGGCTTGCGTCCCTCTCTCTGGGCTTTTCTGTGCTCTTTTGTGTGTTTGAATGGAGAAGCGGGGCTCTCCGGATCCTGCAGAGCCCTTACAGGGTGCAGGGCCAGATGCTGGGGTCTCAGTTGCTAAGACTAACGGGGTTGAGGGAGAAGAAGCAGCATTTGCAGTCAGCAATAAACTGTTTTGGTGTGCGAGCGTCAGGCACTGGCTAACACTGGCCTACAGAGAAGAACTTTACCATGTCTTGTGGCTTACAGGTCCACTGGTGAGTAGGGGAAAGTTGTTGGTGTTATTAATTGGGTACAATTGAATCATGGCATACTGTACCACAAACAGTGGGAAAATTGTGCTTTGCAGATAAATTTGTATAAGCAGTTCTCTGCAAAATGAAGGTTAATTACTGTGTTTTTTTGTGTAATTTGTTAAAAAAAAAAAAAAGAAAAAAAAGGACTTTTCTTTTTGTCTATTCCAGCTGCTGTCGCGGATTCTATATTTCTTATTGCCGTTTGTTACCACCATTTTCTCTGGTCACATTGGCAATGCAGAGCTGGCTGGATATGCACTGGCCTCAGCGGTACTTTCTCGCATAGATTTTCTAATAAACTCATAAAGCATTCTGTTTCTTATGCACTTATAACTGCTGTTGCTGCGTCACTTGCTTCTTTCACTGGTAACACTCTATACCTAACCATTTTTGCAATGATTGTGTTGTGATAATTTAAATTGATGTAGGCAACAAGCAACCTAGATTACACTGTATTGTCAAAGTGTCCTCAAGTTGAAATTTCTACTACATCTTCAGGCAAGTTCACAAGGGATTGTCCTCAGAAAACAGAATAGATACAATAAAAGTGTTGCACAGTAAAGGCACCACTTTGGCTGCAAACCTTAATTTACATTACGATTATGGTTGGCACAGTGTGTGTACTTTCACAAAGTATATTTCTACAAACCGGTGGAGATTTCATATAAATGGATATAAAAAAAAAACAACCGATTCAGTTTATTTTCCACAATTCAAGTCATTTTATTTCAATCTTTGGACTACACTGACCTTTTTCCTCTTCTCCTGATCTTGCTCTCATTGTACTAGTTTTTCATTAACTCTAACCCGTCCACTTTACAAACTTTTCTATCACCCATATTAATTACTAGTATTTACACTGATTGCACAAAGTGGTAGATTATAAACAAGCTAATTGCAAGCTTTAATTCAACATAAAAGCTGTCATTTCTGTGCATTCCTTTCAGACCATCAACGTGACCACATCTGCAACAGGCTATGGCCTTGCTTTGGCCTGTGACACCCTCATATCTCAGGTGAGACTATAAACTAGGTTATGTGTAGATCTCCAAACACCCATCTCATTTTAATTTGTATTGTACAGACATTTGGCAGTAAGAATATGAAGCGTGTTGGGGTCATTCTTCAGAGGAGTTCATTCATTCTGCTGCTGTTCTGTCTGCCATGCTGGGCTCTCCTCATTAACTCATACAGCTTGTTAATCCTCATGCACCAAGAAGAGGAGGTAGCCAGGTAAACAGTGCAATTAATAAAACTCATAATGGGTCAGAGTGAATATAGTTTAATGTATGCGGTTTAAAGTCAAAAAGTAAATTACTCTGAACACATTTTCATTTTGTCGTTCACATACACAAAATTATAAGCAGGTTTTCTTTGTGTTTGTTCCCCTTCTTTCTCAGAATAGCCCATCTCTATGTGATGACCTTTTTACCAGCTGTCCCAGTAAGTCTAAATCCGTAAATCTACTGACCACCAATAAAAATACAGCAAAACAACACTGACTACTGGAATAATACAATGTTTTTTCTATATTTGAAGTAAATCTCTTTATCAACAGTAGATGGCACTGGTGTATTGTGCAAGAACAAGTATGCACAGGAAAGTTCATGGAATAAGAAATCACTTATTAGTTTGTAATAGGAAATTAAAGTCCATCAAATAATCTTTAATAACAACGACATGTAGCTGGAATGTTTAATTTCCTGACAGGCTGGCCATTGCCTTTTTATGTGTGGAGTATAAATCCACAGCCAGTCACAGTGACCATCAGTAAGTGTTTAGTTGCTGTAATAAAGGTCAGTCTGTAGAGTTAATTTGTCAAAATATGTACTGTTTTCCACCAACAGGCCATGTTCTTGCACCAGCTGCAAGTTTCCTACTTACAGAATCAAGTAAGGTCATCATCAGTAAAATAACTGCAGTAAAATAACTAATACCTTGTTAATGAATGTATCGTATAACCTAAAACATGTAAAAATGTACTCTGTACTTCAGGGGATCATTCTGCCGCAGATGTACACAGCAGCTCTAGCAAACATTATCAACTTGGGGTTCAACTACGTCTTAATCTTCACCCTTGAGTTGGGTGTTGTGTAAGTGTGATACATTCTCCTCATCACATTTCAGTCAGTTTTTTTTTCTATTGTGAATTTAAGATTTTAAAAGCCTTTATATTTTCATGCCTTTAAATCTCATCTCTATCACTTGATGTGTGAATCCTGTCTCATTAACCCACTGGACTGATGCCATAGAGGACATTCAAACCAACATATCATGCATACACCACACCGCTCTTTAAAAACAATAATAAAACGTCAGAGAACATCAGAGCAGAACAAGCTTTGACCCTGATGCAGCTGGACAAACATTTCATTAACTGATGTTGAGACCTGCCATGAACCTCTTCTGCCATCTGCAATGCTAGCACATGTTAAAAAAACAACAACAAACAACCTGTCCGTCCAAGCAAATAAAATGATTAGAAAAGAATACACTTATTTATCTATTGTCATAATTATGTTTATTTTTTTTTTAACAAAGGGTTTTGTTATTTGCATTTACAGTGGGTCCGCAATTGCCAATGCTCTTTCTCAGGTCATCATCTGCCTGCTGTTGTTTGGCTACATCAGATGGAAAAAGCTCCATGAGCAGACATGGGGAGGTGAGAACTCGGACACGCACTACACAAAGTTGTATCTTAATGATACGTCAAATCAGCATGGTTTACTTAACAGCAGTGAACTGTGTTGGCAGGCTGGTCCACTGATTCTCTGCAGGAATGGGGATCATATATGAAACTGGCAATTCCCAGTGCATTCATGGTTTGCTTCGAATGGTGGATCTGGGAGATTGGAGGTTTCCTTGCTGGTAAGTGACAATTATTATACCTAAAATATTAATATTATTTATTTTTCTAAAAACTTAATTTTATCTAATGGTTTATAATATATACATAATAAATATTGTTTGATAGACTGGGGGCTACAGCCACATACGTACTTAAACCTACTTAAATGCTCAGTATTTTAATAATACGTTACTCATGATAAATGGTAAATAAATGATGTTTCATTTGAATGATTCAGGTGTCCTTGGTGAGGTGGACCTTGCTGCTCAACATGTGCTGGTGGAGATAGGAGCCATAACATACATGGTAAGGATTTTTGAAGAGGCAGCTGTATTTACTAGTTTTATTATTTTGGTTTTATTTCTTTTTTTATTTTATATTTTCACACAAATGGGACAATGCCAACGTTTAAAACTGTTGAAACTGACACCAAAATTTGGGATGCTTACAGTTCCCTCTTGGTGTCCATGCAGCGGCCTGTGTGCGTGTCGGTAATGCACTGGGGGCTGGAGACACTGCCCGGGCCATAGCGACTTGTAAAGTAGCCCTGGTTTTATCAGGTATTTATAAAACCATTTGAGACAGTGTAAGCGGTCATTTAACCTACATTTTATGGGTTACTTTTAGTGTTTGTATTATGTGTTCAACCATTCATTATTTGTTTTAGGAGTGCTCGCTGTGCTCCAGGGTATTGTACTCGCAGGGTCCAAGTCTGTTATTGGCTTCATATTCACCACAGACGAGTGAGTTTCACACCAACACACGACCATTTCTGTTCATAGGCTTTCTCTTTACTATTTTATTTCAACTGCCAACAGGAACATTGTGGACATTGTCTCACACAACCTCACAGTCTACATATTTGTACAGTTCTTCGATGCTCTTCTGGTCTGTTTCCACACAAAAAACATATGCTCTTATCTTGATTTGCTTTTAACCTTGAGTTCAGTACTGCAGCAGGTTGATTGTTAATTCTTTTGTTCTTTTGTGAATTTTCAGTGTGTATGCTCAGGGATTCTTGTTGGATCTGGGATGCAGAAAATTGCTGCAGTGTCCAACTTGGTGGGCTACTACTTCATTGGTCTGCCTGTAGGAATTGCTCTGATGTTTTCTGCAGAGCTCAGAATATTAGGTGATATTTCCATCCATTTATTTCTGTGTTTTTCTTTTCTACAAAGAGGCTAAGATATAGTAAGCTCGTCCAGTGACTCTGAATGTGTTTTGAGCATTACATTTGTATTGGCAGAGAGAAACTAAATCTAAATCCATGTTCATTCATTTAGCTTACAAACCCATTGGGTCCAGCTGCACCAAACATCACTTAATTTCTTCCCTGCAGTCTACCATTTACCCCCTGCCAGAGAAAAGCACTTTGCTGTCCACTATTGAGTGAGCCGCAAATGTTTGTTTTGAATGGGGACACATTTTGAGCTTTGACTTTGTGAAGTTTGGCATTTATCTGTTTTTACTTTAGGGAGCCAAGTAAAATGTTGGTCACTAGTGACACTGTTAAAAATTCAGAACCAAAAAAATACTGCAATTCTTTTAATGCTTTGGTGCTACTCCTAGATTTTTCCAAAATTATTGCTATAGAATGATCAAACTTTAGATATGATAGTTAAATATTTGCATTGACCATCTTTTATATTCTGATTATATTTTATATTGTGCACCTCTTGTAGGTTTATGGGTGGGCCTCTTGATTTGTGTTCTGCTTGAGGTGGGATTCTTCCTTGTTCTGATCTTTAAATTAAACTGGAAGAAGGTGACACAAAAGGTAGGTTGCCTTTATATTTTTAAGACCATAATCTGAGACGTCAATTATATGATGTAATAAAGTAGGATTTTCAGTTTTTTGAGATTTTATATCATTCAGAAGCTCACAATGTTCACAATAATTGATTAATGGCAGTCTGTTATACCTTCTTTCAATTGAGTTTTGAGTCACAAATACAAAAAGGTTGACAGACTTCCATGTAATATTGCAGGCACTTAAGCGAGCCGGAAAGAAAATGCTGGTGACATGTAATCGACGAGCAAGCACAGTACTGCCAGAAGCAATGGGGCTTGATTTTAGTGATGGCTCAATGGTAAGTGCAGATCTAGTCATGTGAGGGCCAGTCACAGCCTGTAGACCGATTTTATAAAGCTTGGAGCTTGCATTGTCATGTATCATGTGTCCCCAAGATTCAAATGCAATTCCTCTGTTGACCTCAAGAGGTCAGTGAATTCACAGAGTGCAACTACCTTTAGTTGTTTTTGTAATATTTTTGTAATCTTATGATGAGAGTAACTGTCAAGACCGTTCGGACTGTGCTTTGATGTGATCTATTGACACCTGTTCACATCAGAATCTCCCACAGCTAACCAGGAAAACAACTTCATGATCCAAAAGGAAAGTCTTGTCTTCTCTAGGAGTGTATAGATCTCATGACAATAGTTTAATTTAAAACTTAAGAAGCCCTATGATGACGGGTGATGTAGACTATGTCCTTCAAATGTCGAGGTTCATATTTAGCAGCATGTAAGGTTGTTCTTATGAAAAAGCAGTAGCCAGCTGCATTGAAAAGCTTTTAGCAGGCAGCTAATGTGGGCTGTCTATGAGGTACTAAAACAATGAACAGGGGTTGACTTGGTGGCACTGCCAAAACTATTGCTTTGCCATATTTTTCCAGGTTTTTCATAGGATTTAAAGAATAAAATAAAAATAAATAAAAAATTATGTTCTCCAAATCACTTTGATTTTATTATAACCCTAGGAATAGAATATAATAATTTGTAAAATTTATTTATGTCCAATATTTTTTTTAAAACAGGCAAAGATGGACAATGAGGAAGCCTCTAAAGGTGATGGCTACTGTCCTGTCAACACTCAGGATCGGGAGCTGAAAACTCTTTGTAAGCCTAAGGCCAACTATAAGGCACATAAGGAAACCGGAAACAGCAAAGACACTTCAAACTCCAAACAAGAAGCGCTACTTTCTGTCACTCAGCTGATAATACGCAGAGGATTCACTCTCCTGGTTTTGGCGCTCCTGTTGATGATAGGCATCATTTTTTACATTGCTTTTCCAGCACCAAAGTTTGGTGCTTACTCAAGAGTCAACTTTACTTTGAACTGGGCCAATGAGACAACTCCTACACCACTGGACCTCACCACTCACTTTTAAGCCAGTGTTGCTGCCTGTGTGGGGATTTTTACAAGATTTTTACATATGAACATTTTATTTCCAGAATGTTTTCTGTAGTACATCCAGAATCAGACGCTAAAGGGAGCTCTAGTGTGCATGGCTGAAGTCCACAGAAAACCCGAAGTGTCAAGGAGAAGAGTGAGACTGGAAGAATCAAAGCATTTGCTACAAAGATCCTGTTTTCACCAGCTCAGTGAGAGGCGCTCAGCTGGGACTACAAGAAACATTTACAAATCCCTCACCACAGGGACATGTGGGCATCAGGCAGCAGATGTTTTTCCACAGATAGCTTTTAAAACCTGATTTATGTTACATTATGACATCATCTGAAATCACTTGTAATGCTAGTACTTTTCTATTCTCGACTGTATATATTTGGTGTAAAATGTATATGTAAATATGTGATAAATGTATGACTACAGAAATAGATAATTTACTATAAGTATAATTATTTTTACTAAATTAGTTTGATCAAACAATATTTGTATTTTATTTGGGTGAAACATAATGATCAATAAAATTTATTTTCCAAACACCACTAACTGCAACATGTGGAACAGATTTTATTTATATTAATGTTTCTTACATGAAAATTGTGGAAAAAACAGGACTTAATTTGGACACATCCTTCTGTCCTTTCACCAGCAGACGAAAGAGACAGTCCCATCTGGTAATTGGGTTAAAAACTGTTTTAACAGTGTATATCAGTGTAAATACTACCAAACCTATTTGGTGTTTAAAAAAGACACCAATATGGTCTCTGTTTGTCTCTGGCATAACAGGCTCTTTTCAAGAACCTATACTATAACAATAATACATACACTATTATTAGACTCAAAATGCAAGCGTTTTCCTGAAATACAGGGTATAATAGTGTTAAAGTGCATTGATGCAGTCCTGTCCACATCTTGACAATAAAGAAATTTCTGCACAAAAGCCTGGACCATGAGGGCAGTTTGTGTGGATGAGCCAGGTAGGCAGCATGTCCATAACCACTGGGACACAGCAGGGAAACAGGGAGCTGGAAACCAGGTGCAAAACGTGTTAAAAACAGTCAGTTAAAGAGAATGGAATGGGGGTAAACTGGTTATGAATATAGATAAAGCTTTCCTGTGAGAAAGTAAAAAAAAACATGTTAATTTTGTAATAAGAAGACAAACAAATACAGGAGTAGCACAAAAACAATCTGGAGCCAGGTGAGAGCAACAGGAGGCAACAAAGAACATAATGGTGCAACACAGCACTGTAATTTTTCTCAAAATAGTGTGACATTTAAAAAAAAAAAATCAATAATTAGTATACAATTTAATTTTTGAAACATGTTTTTTCTTTAATATAAGCTTTGGCTAATCTACTCACCTCTGCATCTACTGCAAACCTAGCATCCATTCACCAACACTAGATGGCAGTTCAGTGAGAGAATATATTAACACTGCTTGCCTGTCCTTTCCAATGATAAAAAACTCTCATTGAGGTTTCTCAGTGGTTCACCTGCTTAAGCTTAAGTAATATTATCTGGAGTGACCTGGGTTCAATCCATTGCCTCTATGTCAATTAATTAATCTCTCTAAACCTCTCTAACTATTGTTTTACTGTCTGATAAATGCCAAAACATTTGCTATTTTAATTATTTAGCAGAAAGGCTAATTATATTTTTGGTAGCATGTCTGTCTTAATGAGCAGACAGAACCAATGAACATGTCTCTGATGGCATCACAAGTTATAGTCGTACAATGCTGACAAAAATATTTGAACAGTCACTTGTTAATGACGTCCCAGCATGTTACTGATTGCAGTCTGTGGAGGTAGGATTACAGACTCTGTTAGGGGCCTGTTTCAATGTCTCTGCTGATGAACTCAGACAATGATGTAACCACCTATGATTCAAGCCTGATTTAAATGATGAATAATGATAAATTAATATGCAGGATTTCAGAGGACTCCAACAGACATCAATCTGTTTGCACTTATGTCACTTTTTAGAGTGGCAGTAGCTTCTGGAGGCTTTGGGAAGACATGAAATGTACAAGTTAACTTGTATATGAAGTAAAGATACTCCATTGGTAGTAGGATTGCACATATTTCTGAAAATGTACCATCTTCTCAATAGTAGCATAAATTTAACTCAGTGTAGTGGTGTTACACAAGCCAGGTTTTTGCTTTTTGCATATCAATAAATTATAAATCAATCATTCAGATGTAAGGAGCCCAAATTTTAAGGAAATTAACTTAAACTGAAAAATGTTAATATACTGATTCAAAGATCTAAGAAATTGCAAATTAATCCATGTTTATACCTTGTATATAATATTTAATTAGGGATAGAAAATGCTTATGAAAATACTTATTTGTGCTATTATTATGAGAAGCATATATCTAGTGCTTCCGGACGAGCCAGGCAGTAACCTGCTCCTGGAGAGAGAACGCCAGAGAGAGCAGGTGGTTGATTTGCTCAGTTTGACATGTTCACATACAGCCAGCATTTGCACTGTGAGCGTAGACCTTTTATTATCATCAAATTTGGCAAGACAGATCAAAGCAAAGAAAAATAAATAACAGAATAAAGCAGCTTTCCAGTCTTTGATGATGAAAGCACACATCAACAGATGAACTGGAGACTATTTTTAGCATTTAATCATGCTATTTGTATCCATAGTGTCCACTGGCTGAAAATGTTGCATAAATAGAAAATACTATTGCTATTGATACATCGTGTTTGAAATATATATCTAGAAACTTAATATTTTATTATTTTATTTTCATATTGTAAAGCTAAAACATAAGCTTTTAAAAGTAGTGACTGCTCATCAGATTGTCCTTTTCAGTACAATTTCTTAATACTGCACTAATAACATAATTAAAATATACAAATATTTTACACTTTGGTAAAAGTGTCCTGATGCCATTTGTCTGGTACACTTGCAGGACATTTTAACTTAATGACAAGTAATTACCCGCTGTTCTAATAGATTTCTCATCATCAGTATGAGATAAATGGGTCTGAAAGGTTTCAGAACAAATTAAGCTTTGTCTGATTCTAGAAGCTTTGCACAATGAATGCTTTTAGTCCAAATAATTTTAATTTCAAACACCTGGACAAGGAAGCACTTGCTGTAGAAAATCTGTCTACAAAGAGTTTGTATGTGTTTAATTGATCTTTAAGACAGACATTGCAAGTTGCTGACATCTGGTGCAATAATGGTCACTTGAATAAATGAAGTGCTCTGATAAGCAGCTCACTGATGACGACTCCTGCAGTGAGAACGATGAACATGGGCATTGCCGTGAGGTACCACCAGCTGTTTGACTGACAGAGCTGCAACGTCTGACGTCTGTTGACCAGCACTGGACACCTCCGGCTGTCCCTCTGTGGCCTGGGAGAAAATAATTGTGACCTTGTCCTGTGTAACACTGCAGTCTGAGTCTATGACAAAAAAAATGTCAGCAGGACTTTACCAGAGAATTACAGATGTCCGAAATAGTTGTAACAACCACAAAATAAATCTGTAAATTTTTCATTTATTTATTTAACTTCTACTGCTTATTCCTGTTAGAGGTTGTGAGTGTCTAAAGCAGCTTTGCCTCAGCCGGGGTACACACTGGACAATGGCCTGTTAGTCACAAAAACCTGACTCTTCCAATCATTTACCATTTACCAGATTTACCAATTCACCTTAAATTAAACTTAAACATTATTTAATTTGAACTGTTTGTTTGTAGACATAACTTACTTATTTTCAAAGTTTAGAGGTTACCCTTTTTTCCCTGTCACAACAACTAAGCTCTTCTCTGTGCGAACTCCTATTGCTCACATCTTCCATGGTTACTGTCAGCTGAGTTGAGAAAAATAAATGACGAGAATTACAGATTGTCATGCAGCACTAATCAAAAACCCGGACCACAGACCTACATAAAAAATGGGAATATGAATTCAATAGCACCTTTAGAAAATCTGATTATTATTTAGTTGACTTTATTGCTTACAACTATGCTTGTTTTAAGAGGAAACATCAAGTATACGGCAACAGGAATCCAAACTTTTCACTTACACGCTCCCATGACTATCCTGCATCACACCCTACAGACAGAAAAATATATAAAAGACATCGTGCAACATTGCTCTGATTAACAAAGGTCAGTCACAGCAAAGGCTTCAGCAACATGAATAAAACCATATACCCTCATCACATCTGCAACGCTTTGAATATTATCCATACAAAATATACATTAGTGAATAACGGTCAGTAACATTTGCTGCTCACTATGCTGAACATACAGTTATAGTCAAATTAATGTTGGAAACTTTACTATTAGGAAAGAATTTGAACAAATAAATGGTAAAAAGCTAACAAATCAGTGTTATATACTTCTCTGAGGTAAAAATGTAAGCAATCCCGACCCATAATAGCACCAATGAAACAAGAGAGAACAATTGAAAAACACATTTTACAAGGCAAATACAAATATTACAAATACTTTCAAAACAAAGCATACATACAAAAGAGATAAGACTACATGTACATTGCAAGTTAAATGAGAGGAAACCCTTAATTTTATGAAAATGTACAGTGATTAATTTATTAAATGAGATTGACCTGGACTGCTTGTTATACTAACTTGTGCCACTAGATGGGGTCATGAGCAGTTGCAGCAAGGTTTCCGGAGATTGTTCCGGAGCAAAACCATAAATTGTAATTCAGAGTTCTGTAGACATACTGGCTTGTGCTTTTTAGTGTCAGCATGTATATTATGGATTAAGATTTGTGAAATCCCTGAATACTAGACCAGGTCTTTATTGTACAAAACCATTATAGTTTTGCTCATTGGTCCCACTATGTTCTTATTTAAGAGCATGTCTTATTAGTGTGATGGCTGCACTTGTCACAGACAAAATGGCAGTTAGCCAGCACCCACTTTTTATTTTGTTGTATTCATTCATTACTTTTAACACAAAAAAAAAAACACATAAATAAATAATTACACATTCATGCAGCATGCATGTTTGTTTTTGATATTTGTTTGAACTGTTTTTTTTTCTTTGGTGCTGGCTGTCAAACATGACTTTGTGGGCGGGGCCTCCTTAAGTCCATCCTGACCTGAAACACCTTTTTGTGCTATGTTTGTGGTGTTCAGTAGATTTTATTATATTTTGGGGTTCTTTATGGATTTTTAGTTCTTAGTAAAACTGGAAAAAACATTTGAAAAGGTCCAGAACATTAAGGACAATTTAGTATGTGATGGCCCCAGTAATCACCTGTGTCCAAGAATATAATCAGCTTTCTCAGACACTTTTTATAAAGCTCCCCATATAATGTCATCACTGCAGTTTTGTACACTGACCTCAATAAACCCACCTCATTCTGAAGATACCTCCCCAGCAGCTGGTACATGAAGGCAGCCTGCAGAAATTCACAACACAAGACGATGAATAGCATTAATTAGATCCATAGTGCGTCACATACAAAATACTAAACTAGAACCCGTCTGTATATCAAAAAGGAATCTAAACTCACAGGCAGAGCAGGCTTGAAGATGTGAATAAGAGCTACATTTCTTATTGATTAACTTCAGAGAAGCACATACAATGCGCATTTTATAGCTACAAAGCATTGATTATTATTATTAAATTATATTGCCCACATATGGATTGTGGTGGCCCAAGGCTGTTCCAGATTCCTGGGAGCGCCTCACCAAATGTTTTACCTCTGCTAAAAGTTAGGCGCTAGTGTATCTGAGGGGCCTTCCTGGTTTGTAGAGTTAAAAGCTGATCTCTTAGATAATATGGAGCAAGTCCATGTAGAGTTTTATAAACCAATAAAAGAATTTTAAAATCAGCCAACAGGCAGCCAATGAAATGATTTAAAAATTTGCAATGTGTATTCCTCTTAATCTCTGTTGGCACTTGTGTACAACCTCTACTTTCTCTGCTCCCCTACCAACATCCACATTGACCACCTGCCTGGAGAAGATAGAGATGTGGATGAAGCTCAATTTCCTTCAGTTAAATTGCTCTAAAACTGATGCCATCTTAATTGGTACACCACATCAACTTCGCACTTCAACCATCACTAGCATCACTTTTTCCGGCCATAATATATCCCTCTCCACATCGGTCAGTAATTTAGGTGTCAAAATGGATCCTCATCTCACCTTTGACACCCACATTAAACACCTATGCAAGACCTCATTCTTTCATCTCAAGAACATCGCCAGACTCCGTCCAATACTCAGCATGGAGGATGCAGAGAAGCTCGTACATGCCTTTGTTTCTTCCAGGCTGGACTACTGTGATGCACTCCTCATCGGGATCTCTGGCAAAAGCATCCAGAGACTTCAGTACATCCAAAATAGCGCTGCCAGAATCCTGATGAGGGTGCGCAAGCATGAACACATCACCCCCATCCTGAAATTTCTTCACTGGCTCCCTGTCTCACTGAGAATTGTGTATAAAGTTTCCCTCCTCACCCATCAGTGTATTCACGGACATGCCCCCCTCTACCTGCAGGAACTTCTCACCCACCCGACCTTTTCGCACTCTGCACGCACTCTTCGTTCTGCAAACTCAAATTCCCAGAACAAAACTTTGCAGCATGGGTGATAGGGACTTTTCATCGGCTGCTCCGAGGCTGTGGAATACCCTCCCGGACTACCTGAGGGCCCCACAGACTACTGATGCTTTTAAACGCAACCTAAAAACATTTCTTTTTACAAAAGCTTTTCAATGAACGTTTTTAGGTTTTTGTCGTTTTGTTTTCTTTTTATATTGAATTACTTTGATATGCGCTGTAGCACTTTGAGATTGTACAAATGTAAAGTGCATTACAAATAAAATTTATTATTATTATTATTATTGTGACGCAGCATTTTTTATGAGCTTTAATCAAAGTGATTCTTTATATTTTTGGAAAAGAGCATGTTGCAATACAAGAGGAAATGGTTGACCTGTCATTTTAAACAACAGTCTAAAATGAGTTACTACTTTCTCTTAGTAAATGTTACATTTTAGTAGTAGTAGTAGTCTGTCAATAAAAACAGAATCAGTAGTCTGGTCTTACAGCTATTTCTAATGCCACACTTGCAAGCTCAGTTTTCCCCAGGTGACCGCAAAACACCATGCTGATGAATCTGCTCAGAAAGCTCATCAACTGTGAAATGAGCTGAAAAAAAAAAACTATGTTCTCCCCATTTCATAAATATGAAAACATAAATGAACCTCGGCAAACATGATTGACATACAAAACTCCTCGCACAGCACCGGATCAAGCGCTTATTCATTTCAAAAGGCTCTGTGCGAAAAGTTCTTAATTGAGCTGGCAGCTGACTTTTGTTATGCTCTGCTTTTCCTGTAGTTCTTTTGTGTTTCTTCAACGTCTTTACAATTTTTCTTTTCTTCTTAAGAAAATAGTTTGAGCAAGTGCGGGTGTAGGATATGACAGCCATCGGCATAAAAAGGTTTGCATAAAAGAAACTAAATGTCCTCATCTTACACGGTGTAGGTCTGTCCCATGAATGAAGTCAATGAAAAGCAATATGATGTTGGTTTTCAGGTTTCTACCTTGTACCTCATTGATTTTTGAACTGAGTAAAAGTGTCAAGAGACAGACGTTAAATCCTAAAAAGGAACAGTGTTGTGCACTTTAGCTTGAATTTACCTGTTATGTCCTCAATTACTGAAGACAAATTTAGTTAAAGACAATCAGAGTCAGGGTCATAGGCTGTGGTGTTTGGCTTTTTATTGGTGTCCAAACCCATACAAAAATAAAGCACCCAAACAAAGTGGAGGGAGGAAGGCTAAACAGTTGGGCCAAATCAAAGAACCAAATATAACAAAACAGAGTCTAAACTGAAGAACTACACTCAGAAATAAAACAAGAAACAAAAAGGCCTGCTCTAACTGAACTAAAAAGGGTCTTCACACAAAACATACAAGGGTGGCACCAACCAATAAACCTAGTGGGACTAAACAAAAATTAACTACGCTACAGCGAATGTACAGGGTACCCACTCACCTGCCAACCTCCCAACCAACAACAAGGCATTTACAAGTGCAGCCAACATTCAAACAATGTGAGCGAGAGCGTGCGAGAGAGATCTGCACCTCATGGTGCCTCCTTTTTAAATGCTGAGCCAGGCACTGATTGGCTGCTGCAGGTGGTAAGGTATCCAATCAGGGTGGCTAACAGGTTCCACTCACAGCACCTGAGAACCAGATGGGGGAGGAGGAAAGACAGGAGCAGGGAGGCAGAGACAAATTCCCTGTGCATGTAACATTACCAAAAGTTCCTATCAATGTAAAAAAAACCTGCACCCTTTCATTCTTGTAAACCATCGGAATCCACAGCTTGATGTTTTTTAAGCAGGAGCTGCAGCATGAATCTACATTGTGAGCCGAGGGAGAAGGCTCTTTGTCCATGCTATCATGCTGTTTGAACAGAAAACAAGGCACAGGACATGTTATCAGTACAGTGCAATTTTCTTCAGACAGATGAGAGATGTTTACTGTGTAATCAATAGCCAATTACTTGGATAATAATCAGTAGGTGAGGCATGTAGACCTGCCTCGTGAGAGTGAATATAACTACAAGTCTGGTTACAGTTTGAGCTGCTTTGCAACTTCACACAACCGACCTTCTTCACTTCAAAACCACAAAATGAGCTGCTGTTCATTACTTGTCATAAAAAAAAAAAAAAATTATAAATTGATACGTTGATCAAAAGGAAAAGGCTTTGTCACCATCCTAGCCATGCCTAATGAATATAAATTGCCCCTAGTTTTGTCCCACTTTCTCCCCTTAACATAAACATGTTTTTTTTTCTAGCCCAAATTAAGTAAGTCAATATATGTCGTAATGTGAATCAAACTCTACCTACATGTCCAATCAAAAAATATAATATAGTAGTAGCTTTCATTTAGATGATACTTTGTGTGACTGTGGCCCATTAAGACATCCACCAGGTGGTGCTGTTTTGCTCACATCTTAACACATTTCAGATTTCTGGCACACAGAACTGGTTCAATGAACTTTCAATGGATTTCAAATCATTTAATTAACTGAGATTTACATTTCTTGCTTCTTCATCTGACTCAAGTCACTAACCACTAATAAGCAACAACAGTATAAAGCATCTTGCTACACACACTACACTGTATTCATTCATTATATTCTAACTATCAAAAAAAAAAAAAACTTTTCTCAGAGGCAAAACAGAAAGAAAAGCTGAGCATGAAAGTAAAAACACATGAAAGGCAAAAATAAACCAACTGGAGAAAAATGGGGTGACACCTAGCGTAGGCGTTCATTCATTTCCCTTGTTCAGTGATGCAGCAAGGCCCACCGGGTCCACCCACCCACCAAATTGTACTCCCCCGGCTCCCCCAATTTCATCCATATGCACAGAATCACACACGTAAATATGCTCCACCAACCAGCATAGTCGTCGTCCGCCATGACGTCACACTGCAGTTCTTCTCGGGCTCCACTGGATGACAGTGGCAAGTCGCCGCTTACACATGATGAACCGTCATTCTTAATGGCGACCGTTCAGAGTGTGAGTGCATTTGTATATGTGTTTGTGCTTGTGTGCATGTGTGGGGTTTGCACCGGACGGGTAGTAATGGGGTATTGAGGAGGTTGAGAGGGTTTACTGGAGGGGGGTAGGTGTGTTGACAGAGGTGTATGATGCGGGGGCAGGCAGTAAAAAAAAATTGCAAATGAGAGGAAATTGTTTTGAGTCACAGCAGATTTGGTGGAGTGAGATAAGGGCTGATGACGGTGGCTGTGGTGTGATGGGGATTAGGGTGGGGGGTAGCGTTTGGAGAGAGTAGAAAGTGGAGAGGTTTTGGGAGGGGACCGAGTATTTACACACCATTGGGGTGTGCATTTATCTGTTTGTGTAGGTTGGGATTAATTCTGGACTATGAGAGAAGGGAATCAAGGGAAGGTGAGCAGATAGGAGGTTTAGATAATGGCGGCCAGAGAGCAAGGGCAGTATGCGAATGCAGAAAGGTAGAGCTCAATTGAAGAGACCAGGTGAGACAAAAGATGAGAGATGGGGAACAAGCCAAGGATGAGACAAGAAAGAGGGAAAGACATTGAAAAAGTGCCAGGGTGGTTCTCGCCATCTTCTCTTTCCTCCTTTGTTGCATCTGTTGAGGGTAAATTTCTATGTGAGAGCTTTGGGGCTTGGGCGAGAGAGGAACAATGACGCAGAGGGACCCGTGGCGTCTGCTCCAGTTGATAATGATGATGACTAACATGATAACAATAATAAGTAGGTTCTCATGGAACCCTAAAACCACTGCCTCGTGGCAAATATACGCACAGTTTATCACACGACACATGCGGTGAACATGTCTATCTCGTGCTGGCAGTGTGTGAGAGGCAGCAAGCGAGACACAAAGGAGGTGGAAAAAGGAGCACATAGGAATAAAATCCCCAGTCCATCACCTAAATATCATTAGGATGAACAGATAAGACGTGCTTACAGCAAAAAATGAAATGGATGTATCCATAGCCACTATTGTCTGTGAGCAATTTTCTGCAATTTTCCATTTTTAGAACAGATATAAAAAAAAAAATCAAAGGCAGCCACTTAGACAAAGTCTACTCTGGATAATTTTATGAAAGTGGTAAAAAGTGAATGAGATTCTCATATTTCTAGCCACATTTTCACCTACAGCTATTTAATATTAAGAACTTCATTTGAATTTTAGACCTGACTGGACTCTGATACATTTTGTCAGGAACAAATAACTGAAGCAAATGTTCATCACTCCAAAAAAAGATATGAAGTAATTCAGCCATGACTAAAGCACAAGAAAAATGCCTGTCTGCTCCTTTGATGATGTATGGGCTTTTGAATCTCTATGGTGACTCATATAGTATTTACTTGTCAGAGCAATGCTGCACTCAAATGTTGTGTATCAGGAGTTATAAATGTGGTTTGATCTTTTTTAGATGATGCTGTTTTGGAAGACTTTATATTTTTGTTACAGACGTTGACAGACAAAGCTGCTCCAAAGCCAAAAAGACTCAAAAACAAATTACAGTTGTAAAACTGTCTGATTGCAGGTCTCTCAGGTAATTAGGTTGGATTACACTTTAATGAATTCCTTGTCTGACCAGCTAAAACAGGCATCATGGGAATGCATTATCGTCCCTGCGTCGATCTAATAGCATTGTGCTAATGCAACAGAGGAGCCTTCTCCACTGCCACTACCCTCAAATTGTGTTTCATGACTCACCCAGCCGCTGAAACAATGCAGCACTCTGTCCCTTTACAGAGCTGCAAGGGTAAATACAAACAAACAACACCAAAGGGTGTCATGACCACTCGTATGGTCAAAACCAAGCATCATCATACATCTATTCATTGACAAGCCTTTCCCCCACATAATTAAGCTCATGAGATGATTACAAATAGATATGGGTGCTTTTGTTAGAGCTGTATGTATGACAAAGTCATGCTTGAAAGTGATTCTGGCCTTTGTTGACTTAGACTGAAGAGGCTCATTGACTGTGTCAGCTGATTGACCTTGAAGTGAAGGCAACCTGTTTCTTTCACTTTCAACGTCTCCCTTAGGGGCTTTGTTCTCCCCTATGTCTGAGCCAATGAAGCGGAAGATGTATCAGCTGACAGGAGCCTTACACAAGGAGGCCAGCACTTGCACGTGGCGGCTTCACAAACCCTCTATTAAAGTAGTTTAAAATAATCAATTGTAATTCCTCACTTTAGGTAAGTTAAATATTTCTATATTACATACTACACTAAACACAGACTCAGTTTACAGGCATTTCTGCCGCATTTCCTTTTGAAATGCAAACTCCAGGTTTCTTGCTTCACCTTAGACAGAAAGTCTAACTTCCTTTCCTTCTTCTGAAACTCTGTCTGATGTTTGGGCCTGAAAACATTATGTGATGTTTCTTGATCCTAGATCCAGATTTCTATCTGTTTGAGCACAGAAAATCAAAAGTCCAAGCTGCTTTAGTTTTTACATCAGTACCGTTCTTGGTTTTAGAACAATTTAAGTGAAAGTAAAATGAATTACTTTAATCATTTACAAAATAATGAGTAATCCAAAGTGACATTTAGTCCTTCATGGATGTTTGTCTGTGTTTAACACTGTGTTTAAACAGCGCGACAAATATGTGACCAAACTCACAAACCGTAGAAAATGGTTGTTAGGTTTGGTGCTGTATTAGCACTCTGATTCAGACAGACTAGGACAGAAACATTTATTTTTCAATGTGTTCTTAACAATATTTTTTTAAAGTCTGTACGTGTAATTTTAATAATCAATATGACTTGCACTGGTGCTGCCATGGCAACACAGCAAATCCATAATAAGCACTCAGAGGTCTTTAACACCTGTAATGTTGCATAAAGCACTTGTTCCCAAAATTAAATGCTTTAAAAGGCGCACGTGTGCATGAATACCAGAGTGCCTGACAATAATTTCTATGAACTTATGCACCGGCATCCAGCTGCATACACAGACACGGGAAGACTCTAAAGATAAGATACTGATTTTTAAATTTTTTTATATTACAAGTCTGAGACCCTAAAAGAGAAATAGCAGCTCCTACTAATCCTAATCAGCTAAATAAATCTTTTCAGAGACACAAAAGTGATGGTGGAATTTATTAGGGTTTGGTTGATGAAAAAAGATGCATGTGACCTGGGTGGGAGGGCAAGAGGAGGGCAAGAGGAGGGCAGAGTGGGAGAGCAGAGAAGTGTGAGCTAAATAATAAGTCAAACTTTTTATCCAGTACAGCTCAGTAGAGTTAATATTCGGTAAATACATTTTTTGCCACACAACTTAAAATGTGCAACTGATACTAAATATATATTTTAATTCAAATGACACAATAATGCTATCCAGTGAAAGTAATATTTCAGGTCTGTAATAAAACTTATTTAAAGAAAATAAACATGCTATGTCGAGCAGATTGAGTTTGATTGAAACAGAAAAGGAGCAGAAGGAATTATGTGTACATGGTGCAGATGGTTCATTTTATCTGCAGATTTTATGTTAACAGTTACATATGAAGTAACATCATGTTGGCACTTATACTTTTACATCTTTCTTGCCTCAGATGTAACAAGGCCTTTGATTTTTGAATCCTCACATTTTAGTTGCACTTGGTTTTTGGAAGATTGTGTTCTGCTTTGCACAATGCCAGACTTTTGGTTAACGCCTTGTATTGGAGTTTATGGCATGCTAGAACAGCTGTGGGCTGTGATTGCAAAGCTCAACCTCTTGTGTGTATCCATGTATGTGTCAGTGTGCGAGTGAGTGTGTATTGCCGACAGGTGACTCATCGCACTGCAGATGACCACAATGTTTTTTTTCTTTTTTTTTTTGCTGCTTGAGCGTTCATAGCTCTCTGCCTTTTCTTCTGCTGTGACCCTTATTTTAAACCCGCATTCTTATCTTAAATCTTTGACATTTAAATTGTTTATGCATCCTTGTGGTATCTCTAGTCATCAGTGCTTTCTTTAGGCGTAACAAGAATGTATCAACAGATTACATAAGGCCCTATCTCATATGTATTCTTTGGACATAACAACAACAAGTTGCAACATATAAAAAGACTCACTAGCATTTACATATTGAGGTGGTTTCCTGTTCCTTTCTGATCATCCAGCCCAGGTATAATGTGCCATAATGTCACGTTACGATCTGATTGGCATGGTAAGCGTCACACAGAGGGGCGGGAAGAGGGCTGGGACAGAGAGAAAGAAAAGGGAGATAGAAATAATGATGATGATGAGGGTGATGATGAGGGGCCATGAGCCGAAACAAAGGCACAGGGGGAAAAAAAACATGAGGCTGCCCCCCCCTCGTCTTTCAAGCTCGCATCAATCATACATTCATTTACCCCGTCCCTCTCTCTCTCAATTACAACCCTTCTCCATTTCTTGTCCTGTGAGCTGTCCCAGCGTCACATTCAATATCGCTGTTCATATTGTTTCATGAGGGGATTGAAATATTGCCTTGTTGACAAACACGAACGTTTACAGAACAATAACCAATTGAGCTGCTAGTTTAATCAGGAAAGGTCTGGTTATTGGAGTCTTTTTCTATGACTGACAGACTATAATATAAAATTTAACTGAAAAAAAAAACATACGAGACAATGCAATACATGATTCAAAGTTTGTTTTTTGTAGTCTGGGCTGCACAGTAAATAAAAATTTATTTTGATGCAAGTTGTGAAGTGAATTGTAAAAACTATTGATGTGCAGCAGGTAGTAATGCAATATAATTTGACAAATCAGAAGTTTTTACCCAAAAAACCTTTTTATTAAACCAAACATGAATTAAAAAAATTGCATTTTTATTATAATAAACTATAAAAATATTCCCTGTGTTTTTAATCTTGTGTAGCTCTGCTCTAAATCTGGCATCCCCACATAAGTTAACATATAGATAAGTCATAAAAATTTGATGAAAATGTAAATTGTTCCGAGTACTGAAGTCTGCTGGCTCAAGTTTGCTTGCGAAATAAAAACAGAAAGACTACATACTGCCTTTATACGTCTCACTCAAAAGCTGGTAAAAGGCAATATTATGTACTTAGTTTGTGCTGAAAACAGATATAGATTTTGTAAGTGTAAATCTTTTTGAGAATCATCAGAATTTGCTTGAAAAAAGAAAGATGGTAGATTAGCCTAATCTTGGACTTGCAGGCGCACACACCCACCCACACACACACACCGACAGCATTTACATTGTAATTACCCCAGGGCCCCTCTGCAAGTCCCAGTGGGGCCCCAGGCTGAAGACGGTCTCAGAAGAGTCCCAGTTGCCCCATTGAAGAGATCATTAGCCTGGTTAGAGTAATCCACAACAATCTGTGCGGGTCTGTGTGTGTGCGTCCCTTGTGTGCTCAAGCGTTAAGGGGATGTTAAATGGACTCTGTGGCCTTTAGTGTTCGTCGACATTAGCTTTATTGGTGTGATCTGAAAAGTTATTTAGTGGCAGCTGGGATTTCCCTCCCCAGGGACGGGGCCACTGACAGTTTATGATGGTAGACATGAATAGAAAGGGAAATAGGCGTTAAATTGAAAAACCTGGACACCCACCAGAGAAAAACACACCACTAAATGATACAGGAAAGACGTTTAAGGAAATTATTTGTCAAGAATAAAAATATATTTAATATAAAAAAAATCTATTTATTTTATTTTTACACTTTTACTTTTATTTCTTTATATAGGCCATATAGTATTATTATTTTAAAAGTATGAATTTACACAAAGAAAATGTGCCTGGTCAAGCAAATATCTGATTGGCCTACTAAAAGGTTTTTTTTATTTTTATACAAAACAATACATTTTTAAAACAAATTAAATAACTGTGAACTGTCCTCTAAATTAACTAGCTTCTGTTATGCTCTTCAGGGTTTAATTTGTAGTTTTTCAAAATAGACTCGGCCTAGGTGTTTTTTTGTTTTGGCTGAAGGAGCGTCTTCTCAATGGCCTAAAAGTATATGTGTATTTTTCCTGAGTTGTGCTTTGGACCAATGTGACCTGGCCAACAGCCAGCCACTTTTTCTTTATCTCTTTATGTCTCTCATTACCCCCCACCCCCACTCCCTTACCCCTTTCTTTCAAAAGCTGTTGTTTGGAAAAATTATCCTTCCTGTACACTCTCTGCTGGAAAAGAGAGTGGAGTGAAGGGGCAAAGACTGAGTTGGGGGGTAGGGGACTGATTGCTCCTATTGTTTAAGAGTAAGGCCTAGCAGCCTCTTAGGGGATAATTGGCACACAAGGAGGGTAATGTGTTTGGACTGGAAAAGACAAGTCACAGATCGAGGAATTAAAAGAAAAGGTGAAAGAGGGCTAATGTAGGGGTGAGGGTCAATTCAATATAAAATGAAACATTTGTGTCACAGTGATAAAAACAACAAGGTGACATCAGAGGCCTGTCATGTGACCAAATAATTAAGCCAGTCATGTCTTTTTATTTGTGCAGGTTAAAGATAATTTTGGGCTCTGTGTAAACCATTAGTTAATGAAGTTAATCTTAATGTGCCACTTCTGGCCCTAAAACGATTTAGTTGTATGAGTCTTTTATAAATGTGGCATAATTATTATAACACTCAAGTTTCTAACTGCCTCACAGAAACACAGCTTATTTGACTGATGTTTTTTTTTTTTTTTTTAAGGGATCAATGGTGGTGAGTCTTGTAGCTGACGTGTTTGCTCCACACAATGATGCTTGATATCTTATTTTAAATCTGGAGCCAAACCTAATCAGAGACAGATAATGATTAACAAGTGAGCCACTGATTACATTGCTGGCTTGTCGTAACCCTTCCATTAATCATGATAATTTCTCTCACCCTGGCACCTCAAGAAAGCTCATCCTATTTTGCTGTGATACTATCAGGTCTCTATCAAATTGTATTAACCAGACCCTGTTTTCCTGTCTGATACGAGTTTTTTTTTCTGTCTTTTAGTATCTTTAGTATTTCTGTATCTAGGTGCACAGAAACCTCCATCTTTCTATTTCGGTCTTATCTGTTTCTATAGACAAATGTAGACTGGCTGAGCAGTGAATGAACAGGCCATGTTAAGATGTGTGTGACTAAAAAGAGTAACAAGGTCTAGCTCTCAGTTTTGTAATATTTTAATGAATGGTTAGTGAATGAAAATTGCATCAGGATCTAATTAAAATTATGCTCTGTAATTATATGTTTGAATCAACATATCGTTCTATAGCTTTCTATCTTTAAAGCTCAAACAGCAGCCTGCTGGTCTGTGCTCCCATAGACACATACACGATAGAGTTTGCTACTCTGTTCTTGCTTTGGAGGATCAGAGGTTTTGTCGCTGTAGGTGTTGGCGATGAGTCACACCGGCAAATTACCGCATTTCAAACAGCTTTCAAATTACTTCCCTTCCAGTCGGGTGGTGCGCTGATAACCGATAACAGTTTTCATTTCAACAAGGAGTTTTAGAGGACTCATCTTTCCTTCTGTTTGTTTGCCTCAAGGTATAGCTGATGTGCATTAGTATGTGTACAGTAGGCCTGATGTGCCAATACATTGAAATCCTTAAGAGACAGGTCATGTTTGGGAACAACAGCTCTTGGACAACAAGGCTTTTTCTTATCATCTCGCACTTGTTGACCCTGCGGCTGTTGATACCAGAGCTATCTCTGATTTCATTATTAACACACAAGTGCCAAAACACTTTAGGGAAAACCTATTAAATCTTTGCACATAAAAAGTCTCACTAAAGCTGACAAACCATTATTGAAAAAAATCAGGCTGTCCCTATAAACTGATGCAGATGGAGTTAGAAGGCATATCCTCTAAGTTATTGTCATTAAAATCATCAAAACCTGGCCCAATAACGCATAACTGAAGAGAAAGAAGCCTGTTGTTCATTCAAATCAATTTAAAATGGTCTTTGTAATATGTTTGTGATGTGATTCCCACGTGTTAATCTAAAAGCCTATTACTTGTTTTTTGTAATCTAGAAATAAAACACAAGACTGGGCTCTACAGAAGCTAAACAATTATATGACAACAGCAAATATTTGTAAAGATAGGCAAAACTCTGACCTTGATTTAAATACTGTGCATTCTCAATTTTTTATCTTGGTTTGTAAATTGTTTACACCTCCTAAAAGTTTATTTTCAAAGCCAACCTATGTAAATCTTACCTCGAAAATACTGAGTCTGAAAATGACCTATATTATAAAGACTAAATGTGCCTTACTTGTGTATGTTCATTAATATGTACTGTCCGTATACTTCAAATAAATAAATAAAAATAACCTGATTCTATGTATCCCTGAGCGACAGGGCATGCAGCCATCTTGTGAGGTCAAAGGTCCTGCCAATTTATTTATCTAAACAGTGTAATATTATTATGTGGGGAAATTTATTGTCGGCGGCCGCCACCAGGGGGCGCCCTAGCATGTTTTTGCAGAAAAAACACCCCAGGACAGGGAGAACATGCAAACTTTGGACCTTCTTGCTGTGAGGCAACAGTGTCAACCCCTGTGCCACCATGCTGCCAGTTCTATAGTGTGTAGCTATACAACAAAAAATGTACATTGTGCTTTTAACAAACATTAAATATAAACTCTCTACTGATCAATTACCCTGTCTTCGCCAACATAATAAAAACTGCACTGGCATCCACAATTTCATGACATAAGGAATGTGGCTTGCACTTTCATCAATCTATTGGGACACATTGAATTTGAATTTGGCACATTACAATGAAGGTCTGCAAAAGCATGGCTTCCCAACCATTACATCTGCAGTCTGTGGCTTTGCCATCTGTGCTCTATGATGCAGTGATTATAAATGCTGTGGATGGAACCTATTATTCTAATATAGTCTCATGCTAGGTGCTACTGTAGTGCATTATAGAAACTGGCTGAGGCTCAATTTTTTGTCATGAGGTCTTGTGCAGCACTGGCTCTGTATTTGCCAGCATTTGGTTGGATTCACTTTCAGTAGTGTGTTTGGTGATGCATGTGCCAGATGTCGACAGGAGAGAGGGGAAGAGATTGATGGTGAGCGCTGATGTCGCGCTCTCTGATATGAGTCGCCTCATCAACCTCAAATTCATTGCCTGCTTCTGGTCTCCAACGCCATCCGTCACTGATGCCACCAGTTTCCCAAAGGTTGCTATGCACATTTTACGGCTAATATTCAAAGAGGCAATCATTTCTGAGCTGCAGACAATGCAGGAGTGGAACAACAATCACCACAGTGTGCTAACATTATTCACACAGCAGACCTCCAGAGAGGTCCATGAGCTCTCACTATAACTCTTCTCATGGCTCCAATTTATTTGGCATGTAGAGGCTGTTCGAGGTTCAAGTAATATTTTTAACAGCTATTTATCAAAGTGGAGGTGTTATCTTATTATAGATTACTTATCTAGAGGGGGTTTTCACTTGAAGTGCTGTACAGTCAGTGCCGGGAGACATTATTCTCTGCTGCAAAGTTAAAGGGTTTATATTAATCTGGGAAACTGGAACAAGTAGAAATGTGTGATGTTTAGGCCTGTTTCAGTTTAAACTTGTTTGAAGGACTTTAATTTACTGGTTGTAGTGAAATGTTCAGAGTGGAAACATGCTGCTTACCTACACTCACTATGTAACTACAGTTAGTTAGCCACAATACACTGTTATACAGGGAAACAAAAGTCTCCCCAGTTGAGCAGTTGACGAGTGTGTGTTAAACAGAAAGACATTTCACTTATTACACTTTTTTTAAAACAAATGGTACTAAATCTTAGCATCAATCAGTTATTAAACAGCCTTGTGACTTATTTATGATATTATAAAAGTCCATAAATTAGGTGGATTGTTACTATCTGCCAAAAATGTAAATGCATAAGGAGGATAAATCTATGAAGGTTAATGTAGCAGCACAAAAGCCAAACTGTTACTTTGCAAAAGGCTTTAGAAATAGGAAACCGCAGGTTACAGTGTGGGCGCCAGGGTCCTGCACACATCATCAAGAAGCTAGGCATTGTATTGTAGAAACCTTATGGTGCAATTACTTGTCCTTCCCTCCCCTGGCAAAGTGGCGTGGGTGGTGGAAAAGCTTCTGTTAATCACGAGCTCTATTTTATCACTTCAAGGTAGGGACACTTTTTCTGTGCAGGGGGACTGCATTAGCACACTTGCTGAAAGATTCCCAGCATGCATTATCATAATTGTGGCCAATATGTCAGCAGAAGCCAGGGAATTCATCATACCCTCACTACCCCCCCTGTTTGAAGCATGTCACTTTCTCAGCTTTGTCTCACAACCCCACAGCCTTGCTCTGTCTAACACCAATAGTGCAAAAACACAAGGTTAATTAAATGGAATAAAAAGCCACCCATATCGTCACAACATCGTGTTTTAGCAGTTTGAACAGGAAGCCATGCACAGCCCCAACCTTCTCCAAAGGCTCATTCGAGTGTAATGTACAGTAGGAGAAGGGAAGTGTGTTGGTGTCAGTGCGGAAGACAAAGAGAGGCAGAGGGTGAACTATTAGTGTGTTCTCCAGTGTGTTTTCCATTAAATGCAAGCACGGCGTACCAGTGTTAATCTATGTGAGTGGCCAAGCAGGCGGGAGTGTGAGTCAGTGCGGGGGTGCGGACATGGAGTGAGGGTAAGGGGCCAACTAATGCTGAGTGGCAGTTGATAATGCCAGACTGTTATATCAGCATCTACCCTCCGGCTCCGAGCTTACCTCTCAGAGCCTGCTGCTGCCATCAAACATTTCTCCACAAATACTATGATACAATGGCACGACCACCTCGGCGAAGCTTCACATTCTGCAGCAAACGGTGTACTGGCGCAAAAATCTAATCAAACGGAGGTTATGTGGTGCCTAGAGCTATCGCAACAAATTACAACTTCATTTGATGTGTGTGCATATCTTGTCTACTAGCACAACAGTATTTGCACGCACAGATTGAACTGCAAAACAAAGAATTTCAACGCATTAGTCTTACCAAAAGCCAAATTATGGATTAGGTACAGATGAAATAAACAGACAAAAACAGACATCGGTTTCTGGTGCAAAGTTCTCTTCACATTGCAGCTGTACAGTATTGAGGGAATTTATCTGCGTATGCTCTGTTAAGAACTGATGTAGAGCATGTTGTGATTTTCTTGTTTACAACTGTCCTTGTCTCTCAGAGCCTATCTCTGTCTATTGAACAGCACATTCATTAGGCTCACCCCAGCTACTGTCATGTTACTGCTCCACTGTCACATCCCTATGATGACAATAGGAAGATGGAAAACTGTATTTATAAGAGTGAATGTTCTGTAAAATAGTACATTTCTGACAACAAAATTAAAAGATGTTGTTAATACCAGACTACATATTGCACATGTTTCAACTATATGATACTTATTATATTAAGAAATATGTATCAAAATATACATTCCCATCAGTGGAGTGTGACATTTTTAGTTAGGCCATAACTTAATTGCTTCTTAAAAATGGCCTCCTGTGACTCTAATAGGCAATTAACCTTAAATGTTGCACACATTTCCTCTGATGTATATGTGGTATGCACAAATTAACACCTCTTACAAAAACATACTCCACCACACACACTAGAAACAAAAGCTTTGATGCAGCAGAGAGCAAGTGTATGAGGACTGACAGTTGCATTTAGCCGTACACAAGGCCACAGCGGAGGCTTGGCACTGACAAATAAAGTGTATGGAAATGAGCCTGACTTGAATTTGTTTCTCCATTATCCTGTTGTAATGGCAGGGCAGGTTTTTGTCTAACTGCAACACAACAACAACATGCATGTGCGTTTATTTTCCTTTAGCCCGAATGCTCAGCCATAATGCACAAAATGCTCCATTACAGAAGACCTTGAGGAAAACAGTCAGTGGAAGTTGTTTTTATTTTAGAGTGAACTGAGCAGAAAAAGAGAACAAAGTTAGATTGAGTCATCATAAGACACCCAACTTGAAACCACTTTGTTTTAACTTTTTGTCTCTATGAGGGGGCTTAATTGATGTAGTGCTGGGGTCAACACAGTTTAGTATTTTGGAGAGGTGGGCCTAACAGCCTTGTGTTAAAATACACTGCCAGACTTCAAACCTACATCCAGATGCTTTTTCTTGAATATGTCCTTGATGACTGAGAACCTCCACAGACACATCCAGAATTTTGTGTTCAGCCCTGATAGAGCTTTAGCACAAGTTAATGAAAAGGAAGCTACTTTCCGGCTCTAAGTATGTACTGTATTGTCCTGGTGCTTCAATTGATTCATGTTCAAATGATCAGTTGTATCTCTCTGATGTGTCAGATAGTGGTGACGAGGGGCCATGAAGAGCACAATGTGCTACTGAAAGATAAACAGCAGTCAGAAACAGTGTAAGACAGCAGGCAGAAAATTGTTCCTGGAAATAGTGCAGTAAATTGAGCAGTGGCACTACCTATATGGCCGCTGGACCACACAGTCACAAAGGAGCTTGGGCCACCTCAAACAAAAGCCTAACAAACGGCTACAAGAGAACACAGGCTCTGGAGTGCATCCCACTTATCTGTCTGAGGCTGCGGATGCAAGTCATTGAGTCCTAGGTGCACGTCACCAAATGACCCTAATTGATAGCCTGCAAACGAGGTCACTCTATCTTTTGCAGCTCCTGAATGTGTAACAAGCTGGAGGAGAGGAAAGAAGGAACGGAGGAAGAAGCCATATGCACTAACCTTTAATATCTGAGAAGGAAAATGGCCGTGTAGCAGCTCTATCTCTACAATTTTCTCTTTTCATTCAGGAAAAGCACTATTTCATTCATGCCATTTCCGTTCATTCATCAGCTGGGGCCAGCCTAGACTCACTGTGCCATCTCCACACCAACAGTCTTATCAATGGACGTGACGTCAGCAGCGCCTGCAGCTGGGAGGTGGCGGGGGGAGGGGTCACGTGGTTCCACCGAGGGTATATACAATAAAGTTGCGCTGGCCGTGGTGCTGAAAACATTCACTTCAATTGTAGTACTTAAACGTCAGTGCAGCTGCCACACAAACACAGCTAAAACGCATAGATTTCCTTCATGTTGGTCACAGGCTGAAAAGGGAAGACAGTCTCTCAGGTGATTTCATGAAATAATCTCGGCTTTACCCGCGTTGTGACTTTCACCATCTGCCCACCCCCAGTGGGACTCCAGGTAAGCGGAACCACGTCTCCTGCACCATTCACAAACTCACTTTAGTGAAGGCACTTTGACTTGAATATCATAAAGTGAAATTCATCATAAGTGGAACTAGATTGCATGGTTTGTGTGCGAGATGTCTTTTCAAAATGCCAACTTTTAAAGAATAGATGTCTTTGGTGTTACAGTGCGATTGTTAAGTGTGCTTGTGAAGTGAATATGAAATGAGTTTTTGCTTGGGACTTAGCTTCAGGTTTTTAATGTTGGTTGTAATAATTTTTTTTATCACTTAAAACGCTTCTAACACGTTCTGAGGAATACTGACACTAGCTGAATAAAACAGGGACAAATGATTATTAATGTAGTTTATTAAACACGATCGAGTATGATAAATCAAATATAGACTAGTTGATAGTTCATTTTGTTATTAATATTTTTAAGTTAATTCATTTACCATTTCATTACCATGGCTCGATTTAAAGGCGGGTTTTTTTTTGCATCTGCTGCTGAGGAGCCTGTGAACATCTACGCCGCTAAACTAAAATATATATATATATATATATATATATATATAAAGAATAAATAAATAATTTTTTTAAAAAAGCGGAAACGGCCCACATGTCAACAAGCGTTTGTTTGAAATAAAATTGGACTTGACTATTAACTGTCGGGTCTGTTAAAAATAATCCACATGTTTACCACTTTGGTCCAGATTAAACACGTTGATTTGGGCTGGCGTTTTGCACGCTTACATTCCTCCACTGCCACTGACACAACCCCACGCTCCGCGCACGGCACGAAGACACCACTTTAAATCCGCGAGAAACAAAAGTAAATTTTCTTCTCTAAATTTCACCATCTTTTTATTTTGAGTTCTGGCGCCTCAATCAGGGACCGTAGGGTTAAACAAATCAACAACTGCTAGCGCAGCTTTACGCATGACCTCCCAGCTCAGTGCTGTGTCCGCCCCAGTGTCCTGTCGTCGCCTTGGCGCATGGAATACCAAATACATGGCTCCATCACAGCCCAAAAGATCAGATCCGTTTACATTTTTGACTCTGCTGTTTTGTTGAATTAAACGCTAATGTGTGAAATGGAGAGACGGTGCTTTCGGTTTGGACTGGTTCAGAGGAAGAGGTGAGACATTTTGAAGCAACAGAATTAGGGACTAAAATTACGTGCTAACACCTAGGCTATACTTTGACAGCGTAATCCAGATTAACATAACTGTGCTCTATAAAATAATTTCTATGCTCAAAAATATTTTGTGTTACGCATGCCTCATTGTAAAGAGACTTACACAAAAGAGCTATTTAGTATGCTATATGCAGTTTTTTTAGATGAACGAAAGAATGGACAATGGCGCAATCAAGAATAAATAAAATCATTTGGATTACCGTGATTTTTATGACCAGACTGCAGCATTAACATGCGCTTGAACACGGGGTTACACTGAAAAAAAAGCTTAAAAGGAAAGAAGACCATAAAAAACATGAAGGCATATATAAAAGACTTAATTTCCGCTGCGTCTGGAACTTGATACTATTTGTTGTGCATTTGGCATGCCTCCATTGCATCTGTCTGCGCTTTGTTAAAAAAATTAAAATAAGGGGAAAAAAAAAAGCCTCAGTCTCTCAGGAGGAATATTGCTTAAATCAAATTTAATTGCTCACCTTTTTAAAAAACCAAGAAGGTTTTTTGGGTACCTTGATTTAAATTTCTTGTTGGTTAAACATCAATAAATTAACTAAATAAAATTAGTTATTATTAATTGTGTTTTTATTTTAATCACACATATTGACTGTAGGCTTTTCCTCATGGTCTCCATAATGTCTTCTTCTGCTCCTGCCCAGGTGCTTAGCCTCCCTCCTGCTGGTTCTGCATGGTCATGACCTGTCATCACGTCTCTTCTCCAGCCCGCCTTGTCCTATTGGTCCTGCTTACTGTTGCTCCGCAGTTGGCCGGCGCCGCCCCTGCGCGGAGCGAGGGGCTGGAGGGAGGGGCGGAGGACAGCCTAGACCACGCACTGTCACTCCCCGTCTCTCCTATCAACATGTCCCAGGACCGGGGTGAGGTCCCAGGCTCAGATAAAGTGACTGACCAGGTGCTGGCTGCCCTCCTGGAGGCCCTGGACCACCCGAGTGAGGGGGACAGCAGCAGGGAGAGAGACTGGAGAGAGAGTGGGGCGGGAGGTGCCCTCGCTGGAAGACTCTGAGTCTGGTGAGATAAGGAGACCAGTGGCTTCTCCAAGAGAGCCCAGGGCTGAGCAGCCAGAGGAGGAGGAAGGGGGGGCTGATAAGATGAGTGCACAGCTAATTGTAAGGCAACCGGCAGCTGCTCAGTCTGATGACCTAAAGGAAGAGAAAGAGGAGGAGGACCAAGGGTGGTCTGAGCAGAATGTGGGTGTTGTACCTGACAGTGTGAGCCAGGAAGAAGAGAGAAACCATATTCAAAGTTTTACCTCACAAGGAGATGATGATCTGCTGCAACGTAAAATAAGAGGCTACTTCCAAAACATTGACTTGGGTCTCCAAGACAATGAGATCCTCCCTCCACTCAAGGGCTACAAGGCATACAACACACAGCTAGCGCGTGCAGGAAAGAAGCTCCACTGGCAGGAAAACAGTGCCGGCAACCGCCCCATCAAAGGTGGAAACTTCATGGATGACTTCGAGGATGGGGGGGAGGAGCTGGAGGAGGAAGTAGAGGAGGAAGAGGAGAGCCTGTCCCGCATGGAGGAGGAGGCCAGGGCACAAGCTGAGAAGCAGGAGGTGCTGCGTCAGCAGGAGGAGGCAGAGCGGGCCAGAGAGGAGGAACAGAGGCTCGCAGACATCGCCTCAGACATGTTGCTGCAGTACATGGGCCGCAAGCAGCAATCATACATGAAGCCAAGACAGAAGAGTAGCATGGGAAACACAGCTGAAGACAAGCGCTCAGAAGAGATTGTCCCAGATGAAGATGACATGGACCAGCAGATGATTGACCGGCTCATTGAGATCAGTAGCAAGCTGCACCTTCCAGCAGATGACGTTATTGAAATTATCAGCGATGTTGAGGAGAAAAAGAAGAAACGGAAAGAGCTACAGCAGCAACCAATCATCACCAACCCAGTCACTCCACGTTTCCGCCCACTGGTGCCTCCTCCTCTGGCTGCACCGCCTATCTACCATTTTACTGCCTCAAAAAACCCCAAGAAATATAAGCACAACAAGTCCAACAAAAAGTGGCACAAAGACAAAGTTAAGTCGTACAAGCAGGACTATTGGTACAAACCTCAGAAGCAGATTGACTACTGGTACAAGCCGCAGAAGCAGTTTTTAGCTTTCCCCTCATATCCGTATTACCAGAAGCCATATCGCGCATACTACCCAGTTTATTTTCCATATCCTAAATCACAGTATTATGGCAAGCCTCCTCCCCTAAGAGACCAGTCATTTGGCCCCCAGGAGCTAGACCTCCAGGCCCCGAGGCGAAAGAACTGGGCTGGGAGTAAGAACCGGGGCCAAGGCTGGAGGCAGCAACCTGCGCCTCGCCTGCCTCTTACGCCCTATATCTCCAACTATATCCTTCCTCACCCACGGACCTATCAAACCCTACCTGCCCCCAAACCTGTCAACCCGCCTCGGAGAGGCAGGCGACCCCCCTACTACCCACACGTCACTCCGGGAGATGACTATGAGGAAGATGGGCTAGTGCCCCAACTGGACAGTGAGGAGGAGTTGGAAAACTTTATTGAGAGGATCTATATGAAACGCAGAATGTATTGAGAGACTAAATGGACTGTTTTAGTTCAGATCAAATCAGAGTTGGACTGACTGCAGTAAGACAAAAAAGACTCAAATGAGTTGTTTTGAGCTTGAAGGTAACTTAAAGGTCCTGAAATGAAAAGTTTGATTTATGTTGTGTTCAGTGTACTTCAGTTAATTTCTTTGGTCAAGGGGGGAGAATGACGTGTAAGCTCCCTGTAACCATGTTCAGCCTCTTGCTCAGTTTACATCTGAAACAGAACATACCAAAGTGTATGTCTGTCTTCATTCAGGTTGAACTCTGATGCTATTGCATATTTCAGAGTTTTCTACAAAACACATACACAATTTACATTTGTGAACATTCAAATGCAGTTGTGCCCATTGTAAGAAAACCATGTTTACAACATGCAGCATATTTATAGCATTTGTTCACTTTGTGTGTGTCACAAAACAAATTTAAGTAGAATTCTTAGTTACACAGGTGTATTGATGAAAAACTGCTGTGTTGACAGTATGTTTTTTTGTATTTGACATGTGTTGTTGCCTTTCCTGATTGGACTCAACAATTTACAAGGTGCCAAATACAGTTTTTCTCAAGATAATGAATTTTGCCTTACAAGTACCATGGTTCTATAAGGGAAATGTCATAATTTTACATTCTAGTATATTTTCATTGCAATTGGTCCCAATGTAAAAACCCTGTGGACTCCAAAAGCACAAACACTGAACACTTCCAACCTGGTGGACTAAGGGTTTTTAATCATAATGGGACCCAGAAGTTCTTGTGTGAACATATTGATCGTAGATCCACCAATCACCTAATCAATATCATCATCACATCCTCATGACACGGGGCTCCATTTGTCACAGTTTTCCAAGTCACATCTTTTTTTATGTTTCATTTTGTATGCACTCATATATTTCTATTTTTTGTTACATTTTCTTTAGTTTTAAATTCTTGAGGTCAACCTAATGTATCTGTTCTGCAGCCTTTTACAAACAGATATCTACCAAGAGGCTACAAGAATTTTGAGTAACTCATTGAAAAGTTTCAGGCCGGGGAGTCAGGGATTGCGCTTAAACCGTTAAATGCACGTCTTTCTACTTGCAACTAAAAAAATGAACAAAAAAAAAAGAACAAAAAAAGAGAAAAAATAAAACAGTATGGAGAAATCAAGATGGTGGTTTTCTCTGAATAAACTGTGATTATTATAAAAAAAAAAAAAATACATAAGGAAGAGGGCCACTGTGTCTACAGTGAAGCCATCTGTCTTGTAAAAGGAGAGTGTTGTTGTTGATGTCACCTTTAGCATTGTAACATGTACAGTGTGAAATAAATATGCCCGTGCAATGTGTAAATAACAGCATGATGATTACTAGTTTTGCTATATGATAAAAAATAAAAGCAATTATTTTATTAAAGTTCCGTTTTTTAATGGCTTTTTGAGGAGTGTTATGTTTTACTGCAGCAAACATAAGGCACGTACACCAATGATGAGATGCAGTGGCAACATACTACACAGTTTTGAGACAAATCTATACAGAGTTCATTATAAGCCAAGAAAATAATACAGAACATGAAAAACAGAAGCAGAAATGAAAAGAGGAGGAATAACTGAAAAACTGAGGAGGAAGGGACATGGTAACTGCAGTGATTGATGAGTCACATGATTGCTGGATGAGTCATCCATCTGTACACTTTACTGCGCAGGACCACACACTCATGCGCACACTGCTGTATAGTAATTTAGCTGCTGGCATTCAAGATAAATGATTGAGCCATGTTTGCTGCTGCCTTAACCCAACCAATTGCAGATGAAAAGGTATTTGGTAGATAAGTTTGGCCAAAGCTTGTTTTCACACCTCCTCTTCGCAGTCCCCGGAGGCTGTCATTCTTTAAATTGTTCAGGCCTTTTTCTTGATTAACATAAAAAACAAAACCCATGTTTACTGCCGCTGCTCACACATTGACAGTGACTTACAGCGCTGCCAATATGCTCACATCCCAGTTCACATCTCTGAAGATTACTCACCAGTTTACTGGCACACTCCTATTCATGCTTTTATCTAGCTTGTCAAACAATTCCTGGACACTGTCTTATGAATTTTCTTAATTGCTGCTTTTATCTGGTCATACGGCCTTGTTGAGGCTACAGAAGGAGGGATTTAATTATTAGTAATGACTGAGCTCGGATAACAACACCACTGGCCACTGGACTGCGCCAGATGGGCGGTTGAAAAAAGGAAAGAAAAACAATCAAGAGCAGCTCCATTTGTAAGATATATTCATGTAAAACAGTAATGCAACATGTCACATACTGTGTGCAGTTTAATGCGCAGGAAGAAACACTGTGCAAGCTGCTGGTAAGCTGCTAGTGATCACAGATAATCCCCTAAAGCTGATAACATAATACAAATACACATTTGATTTTCACCATATTGTCATTTCAAAAGGACTCACTTATTAATGCACTAAAGAAATCCGATTGCGATAATGTTAATGCAAGGTCTGAATGCCACTTGGTCATAGATTTTAAGGAAAAATTACTGTATATTACAACATTAGAAAATCAATGAAACCAAAAGCATCTTCTTCTTACCTCTTATTTTGGGGCACGCTCACTCAAATTAGACAAGAATGCCATGACAATTTAGTTTAGATACATGTTAGATGTTTACATGCGTTTAAAAAGTGGGGTGTTAGACCATTACACCTAAAGTGGATAACTTCTTATTGGGTCGTATATTTGTTCATACATTAGTCTGATTTCAACGAACGTACAGCACAAAAAGGTTATTTAAGACTCATGAGGCATCTACTGCAGTGAGGTCTGGTGGGAGTGTAGCTAATATGAGAATGAATACAGAACATATATCAAACTTTATTTAGCTATTGCAACACTCATTATGAGCTTAGCCAGATTCCAGATATTAAAACAAACCACAAATGAGAAGCAGGCAGAGCAACGGGTGACAGGAGATGGGAAAAGTCGAACTACATTAACTATGTCACAGGGTTGAGAAATTAAACTTAGTGTGACGCAGAGCGTTGTCTGACTCAACTAGACTTGATGTCAGTCATTTTAATAAACTGCGCATTGAAAATTTACTTTAAATAATCACAAATATATTTGAACTTCTTGTCTCATAGAGTAACTTTTCAATAAATGTGGAAATAATAAAAAAATACCTCTAGTGCAAGTAGAAATTTGTCTATTTATTTAGTTATTATTACCTTATTATTGACCTTTGACACCTTGTAAGATAACAAAAGAATGAAGAAAAGTCCTTTCCCACTTAATTGCAAAACATACAAAAGTACATTGTTAATAATCTGTTGTTTTTTCATATTTTGTGACGTACTGTGCAATTGAGATTAAACATTTCCCACGACAATGGATTATTGTTTGGCAAGCTCTGGATCACATTACCTTTTTATAGTATTCATTCATGTTTTGCCTTGTGGGTGTACTATAATTAAAATGCAATTTGAATTTTGCAAAAGGCTCCAAGTCTCACAGGCACAAAAATTGGTATACATCCAGCTTTTGGCACAAAAGAGTCTGACAGCACAGCAATTCATCAGTAATGGCCCCAAGAAGCCTGTGCATTTACAGAAGCAGAAACTCAAGCAGAAATGTCAGTGGTATGAATATGAGATTAATACAGCTGTAGACCTTTAAAATCTGATTAAATAATGATCATGCATTTTCTACAGCTGCAAGAATTTGGCTCAACCTTTAAAATCCAAATATCACAGTTACTTTAGACAAAATAACATGAAAATAACAAGAATAAAAGAAACATATTTTTCAAATAACTTCATCTGATACACTCAAATAGGTCTTATTAGGTTGCGTGGCAACCACCATTTTGGCAGTCCTTGTTTTTTGTTTGAAAATGTCATGCTATTTTGATGCATACAGATGTTTATTTTGAATTTTGCTTTGTAAGAAAGCACATATTTAGGATCTGTTGATTATTAATAAATGAAACATGTGAGTTAACACAGTATTATTCTAAGACAAATAGGTGACCTTCACAAAATTCAGCAGAATCTGAAACTTTCTTCTTCCATTTATACAGAAGTATGTGGATTTGGAAAAAATGTCTCTATATCTCCTGAGGAAAAAAAAAATAAGATTTGTTTGCAAATGTGTGTTAAAATTGTCCAAATTGCACCTTTGCTCTGACAGCTATCTCCATCTCTTCATGTAAACACAAGTGCTGTACCCTTCACAAACACAGTGACAGATATGAGTGTCCTTGCATCTTAAAATGACATGATGGCACTGTCAATGTTAACTCTGCACTACAAGTAAAGCTGTTTGAACTGTCCTGTTTAAATAAACAGCTTTTTGAATCCTCTATTCATCAATGCCATAGCCAGCCAAGCCCCCTTTGTAGCGCACAGACTTTTGCACAGTATATTCTTCATGAACATGCTTTCAGGAACCATTAGGACAGGGCTGCAGTGGGGACCCCTTAAAACAGCACCCTTTGTTTATGATCCCTGCAACCCTTGTCATTTTGGTCTTTCCTTTCATCTGCTGCTCCCTGATTTTACCCTGCTCTCTACCCCTTTTCCCATCTTCTCTTTTATTTCCTAAATTACCCATGCCCCCCCACTACCTTTTAATGCTCCCCAACACCTAATCGTCCACCCCTTTTTTCTTTCTCTTCTCTCCATTTCTTGTTTTGTATGCAAGCCCCAAGGGAGAGAAATGGGTGAAAAGCACTCTCTCTGCGCCACTGTCACAAAAGACTGGTGAGTCATCGCCACTTATGTTCCCGTCTCCCTCCTCCCACAAGCACACACACACACATACACAAAAAAAATCAACAAAAAAAACACTCAAATTGCTCTCTACCTGCCATGCATTTACAGGAAGCTGCATACTTCAGTGACCGAAATGGACATAAAAACATATGCACACATTCCGCAGCAAGAAATAAATGACCCCAATTCAACCCCAGCTCACTTATTATTCAACAATAGCTTTGGCCAGAATTTAAGCATGTCTAAACTCAACAAGCACAATATCAGGACACACACACACGACCAAGCCTAAGTTTATACTAGAACTTAACCCGGGACGATCACAGGGCAAACGTAAACCATCAAACAAGGACTACACTAGGGCTAACCCAAGACTAAAAGTGTAGACTAAACCCATCAAAGGAATAACACAAAACTAAACTAAAACAGAAAATAAACCATTTATAAACCTTGACTTACACAGAGCCTAAACTGAGGACTGTAACGGTCTAAATGAGTGGGTCAGTGGTAGAGCGGGTTTCCTGTAACCCAAAGGTTGGCGGTTTGATTCCTACTCTCCCCAAAGTTTATACTGTTGTTGTGTCCTTGGGCAAGATCATTTCTGTCAGTCTGCCCCAGTAGTGCTAGTAAGTGACCCAGTAGTAGCAGTAGTAAGTATTATTATTATTATTATTATTATTATTATTATTATTATTATTATTATTATTATTATTATTATTATTATTATTATTATTATTAAATCTATTAAACTATCCCAGGCTAAAACCAGCCTTCTTAAAATCCCAAGATGGGGGATTCCTAAACCCAATCTTCTTATTTGGTACTCATCAACAAGTTAAAGTCAAACTCAAGATTTCTTTGGTTTTGAATGAACTTTAACATCCTGTAATAAAATAATATATGGTCAACTAGTTAGAGTAGCCTAGGTTCCTCTGTTCTGTGCGCTGTGATTGGCCGAGAGCTACTTACTCATAAATGGCCCTCCCATGTTAAGAAAGGAGAAGAATTCACCTCCACACTTAGATGGAAAGTCATAGTTGTGAAACTAAAAGGGTTTTCATTATGTGAGGATGATTAAATTGCATATTATCATTACAGTTTTAGTTTTTACCAATGACATACAACTGTTCACATTACGTACGGACGCCTGGGTTGGCATAGTATAGTTTTTTCCTCCTTCATGTTTTGTTATACATTTGGACAAAATGTAAGGCTGAAAAACGCGTGGGAGAGTAGTTCTGACAACAATCTGTGTTGAATTAATTATATAGATAAATCACAGAAACGAAAACAACAATCACTTACTTTATTAACATGCAGACAATACATTTATGTGATGTGAAATAAAAACTAAGACAACGAAGCTATGCCTTCTTGAAAATGAAGATAGGTTGGGAAATGTCTTTAAGCGATGCTCCAGCTCCCTCTGCTGTTGGAAACGGTCAATTACATATGTTTTTCACGTTGTGAATGAATCTGGTGACAATGACACCCACGTGCCTTTTTTTTATCATACACTGTCTAAAAGTGATCATTTAAACTTGTGAGTGGTCTTGAGTCACAATGCAATTACATTTTTATCCACCTCTCAGTCTGGCAGTGTTTCCAAAAAGAAATGTATCTTGGGTTTGGACATATCCGTTTTCCTGTCACATTTATAATTAATACTGATTTATTAATCTCGTTCTGACTGTATTATTAGTTGCAAGTAAGTAAGTCATAGACCCTATACAACACCATACAACCCCTAATATTCTGATAACCATAAATATTGAGTACTAATATTGAGTCTACTAAATGAGTATTCAGTTTTGTTCTGTGGGGTGTTGCTTATGTCAAAGCCCTCTTCACCACAGGGACATTAGAGTCCTCACCTGATTACTCTTTACAGAACCATGCTTGTGAGCCATTCAGACGCATCAAATATTAAAGCCTGGAGTTTCCGTTTCACACACACTGGGGGCGGGCCTGTGCAGCGAAGGTACAGGTGCACCGAGGACAGACAGACAGACAGGGGCAGAAAGAGGGAACAGTCTAAGAAGGGATTGAGATTAGGGATAAATCACAAACAAACAACGCTCTGGGAGGGAGATATATGAGTGGGCATGGAGGAAGAAAGGGTGGCACCAGAAGAAAATACACAGAGGTAAGACAAGGAGAGGCTGAAGATGTTTATGTGCGATCATGTGCTCCCTCGGAGTGTAACAGTAGAGGCTGGGTTTGTGTAATCCGCTGAAGACCTATTGGCTGATAACCTTGTAGTCAAGCACTTAAGAGGGCATGTTTTCCTAAATTCTGCTGCTTCTCCCCTTGAACTTCAGTGAGACTTTGATCCTGCCTGAATCAGAGGCCTGTAACGAAGAGACTGAAAACCCCCAAGAGGAAGAAGAAGGTGACAACAACACACAAAGTACAGGCAGAAATGATGAGGTAGACTCCACACAGGTAAGATTTACTGCCCATGTTTGATTTTATGGCATGTTTTTTATTTTTAATTGTGAGAAATGGGGTAAAATCTGCACTGCTTTTTGCTTAAGATGTTGTGCGTGTGTGTCCTTTGGTTGTTGTGAGTGGGTGAAGGATGAGGAGGAGCTGTGTGTCAGTGATTCAGAGGCCACACAGCAGGAGATACAAAACACACAGAGCGACATTGAAGGCCTCCCACAGTCAGACACCCCAGCAGAGGACCAGGTGACCCTCCAGACAGTGTCAACCCAGTCCCCTAACCCACAGAGTGAGTGACACACAGCCACCGGCTCAATACATGCTCACTTTAAGGGAGTAAGATTAGTCTCAACCAAATTTATACACAAACCTTTTAGTGTCCGAAATGTGAAATTGGTTGCAGATATATTTTTTAAATAAATAATTTAATAACCCCAGAGGCCTGTAGTACAGCGTGTAGTTCATGAACTCTTCACAATATAGGTTAACATTGTGTGATACTGAGAGAAGAAAGATTTAGGCAGCCAACAGGCAAAACAAAAGGAAAATACAATATGGACCTCAGTGGACAATTTAGCTGAGTGTACTCCACAGCAATTTTCAAAACATTTTAAGAAGCCAAACCTGAAGCCTATTTAAACGTAGCCTTTACTAAAGAGGATGATATGTGATTTTATTTTCTGGAATAATCAAAAAACAAAGCTATGCTAAAGATCATAAAAGCTCTGTGATTATTATTACAGGCCGTCCACACGGGCCCTGCTGGTATTGTCTGAGGTCTCTGGACTCTCAGTATCGTCCTCAAACTCCTGCCCAGGTAGTATCATTGCCAGCTGCCACTGGACTGTTGACAGCATGTGTGTTGTTCAGTTAAAAACCTTTTTAACAAGTCGGATAACTCCTGCTAATGATGATCACAAGTTGGCACATATAAATCATTTAGCACTTGTAGTAGTCCCTCTACTGTCTGTATGTAAGGAGATCTTTATGTCTTACTAAAAATATCAACCAGACTGACTGAGGGTGTTACAGTGAACAAAAACAGCAGATGAAATTTCATGATCTCCTTTTGTTGCAACTTTAATGCACTGTAATAGCACCCTCATAGCGCTGTCTGCTGCTTTGACAGTGTTTATGCCTTTTACTCAAACTACAATGGCCATGTGACCAGAAGTAATGATTTTTCAAAGACAATCCTCCAGGGAACAGTCCAAAGAAAAAGAAGAAATGGACAGACACCATTGCTGAGTGGATGCCCTTGAACTTTGCCACAAACCAGTCTCTTACCCATGACCAACAGAAATGGAAGACGATTATTAACTCTTTCACGTAACGCAACCAAAAATTATGGGTTAAGGGAACCAATCAAAAAAAAAAAAAAGGTTTTAAAAAATAGTTATTATAATAACATTATGTTCTTATTCCTTTCTGTATTCAAAATTTACAGATTGCTGGCACTATTATTTCCAAATGTATGAATACTGATATAAGCCTGATTAGCTTATTCTTTAATAAACTAATCTTTGTTTTACATTAACACAACCTTTTTGCATTTTTTTTCAGGAAGAGTCGGATCCTTCGACTCCAGTGCCCTCTAGTGGACAACAAAGGTTGATGTACCAGACGGACCCCAGGCCTCACTTTGGAGTGGCCTGGTCGTCCCACTCACCATGTCACCCTCTATGGGACAGCGAGGGGCCTTGCTGGGGGCAGAGGAACCAGGAAATCCCCAATCCTACGCACACCTGCCCTCACTGCCATTTGGGGCTCCCGGCTGACACGCTGCGCTGGCATGAGGTTGGCACCAACACAAACATAAATATAGCCACATAACGTGAAGGGGAGTGTTTTAGCTGAGAGGCTCTGACAGTTGTCTTCTTCTGCACAGGCCAAGTGTCTGCTGTTTGAAGAGCCGAGGTCCTCCAAGAATTAAACAGCTTTAAATTTTGCTTTATGTTATTTATCATTTTTAGTTTTGTAAAAATGTATTATCTTTAATTTCACCTCAATGCTGTGTTCTTTTATTTATTCTAAGTTACACAATAATTCTACTTTTACAGTGATTACTTTTATGTAAAATGTGATCTACAATAATGATAATACAATATATAAAGATGTTTTTGTTACTGATATTTTGCGTTTTGGCTTGCATAAAGTTGCTTATTTTATGCAATAATTTGTTTATTTTTTCTGTTTTTATTTAAAAACACATACTGGCAACATTTCTCTGCGGAAAATGTTGCCAATAAAGAATGGTAAATTATGTAATCAAATGGCCTTTGTACTACAGGCTATTCCATGCATCTGCATCCTTCTTAACATACACAAAAAAGGTACACCACTATGACCTTTTCTAGACTTCTGGCTATGGCTTTAGTTGGCAATACACACCACCACATCAGAAACTCTGGACAACAAAGTCAAACATTTACAACTGGACTGAGACGAGACAAGGGTATCATATGATGTCACATCTTTGTTCAAGTTCATCCCCATCTTCGAGGCAGTCCAAGGAGGGATGCTTAACACATCTTAACACTTTCTCAGATTCTAAGCATTCACAGAGGATGTCAAAGCGGTGCACAACAATGTGAGAATGTGAAAGCTAGGGGGTTGTCACGAGCTAGGAGTCATCAGGACCCCTCAACACAGAACCCAAGAGGCACCCACAAGCGCTGAAGGAAAAAGGAAAGAGGAACATTACATCCGCAAAGACAACCTAAGGATATCTCAAGTGGGCATTTGCCAAATCCTGAAGGCCAGCAGGAACGATCTTGTTGTTTCCTATGTAGCTGGGCTATCAGAAAAGCTCAAACTAACATTTTGGTACAATTCAAAACAGGCAAAACAGAATTCCAAGCGAAAAGCAGAGTAATGTAGTCTGTACCAGAACAGTAGGTCATCAACATCATAGAGGGTAGGTGGGTAACGACTCGCCCACTAACACTGGCCATTCAACTGAGAACAGCCCTAACTACTCCTTCTGAGTCATAAACTCATCTCACAGATTAGTTTTTTTTTAAATAATAGTCCTTTGTCTCTTAAATGAGGGACCAAACATCTTCTGTTTCTAAACTATGTCAGGATGCCTTCTTTTTAACCCTTTAGTCCATGGTAGATGACCTATACATTTGAAATTGTCGCTTGTGTGACATCTAATATTGATAAATGCATTTGAGGAACAATATATTTTTTCAATCTCTTAACTGTTAAATGATGAGAACATTGTTTAGATTTGAACGCTGTTCTACAATCGAGACACTATTCTTTTAGTGACTGTTCATACTGGCACACATCTGGACTCTGCTTCTGACTTCAGGTAATGCCTCTGTCACATCAGACATTTTAGAATGTTTTCAAGCCCAGAAACCTAGATAGTAACTGTTCCCAACAACTGTTAATGTGTCCTTTAGGTTTGGGTCAGTGAGCTTATCCACACAAAATGGAGCTAGAGTTGGAAATTACAAGTGATGCAGAGTTATCAGATGCTTACAATGAAGACCCTCAGAGCAGCTCAGAGGACTCCAGCAGCTGGGCATCACTGCCTGACTTTTGCCTGAGAAATGTGTTCAAGTTTCTTCCTGACAGAGACCGTGTTAGAGCAAATATGGTCTGTCAGCACTGGTACAGAGTCATGCACTCACCCTCTTTGTGGCGCTACCGTCACTTCCGCTTCAATGGGCGCCTGCGTAAATACAGACAGTCTGAGTACATTTCTGCTGTGGGTTATGCCCGCTACCTGGGAATGTACTTGCACAGGTTGGATGTGGCTGTGTATCCCTCACGCAGCTCTGTAGTAGCTCTAAGACTGGAGCAGGCCTTTAGTGGACTGTTTAAAGAGCTCATAAGGTAAAGAAGTGGCATTATTCAAGTTTTTTTAAATATTTTATAAATATAAAATGTTACTGAATTTGTTTCTACAGCGTAGATACTCAGCTGTATTCCCTGTCTCTCAAAGGACTGGAGTTAAAACAAGTGTTTTGGACAGTGAAAATCAGAAACTCAGTGGTGAACTCTCTGATTGCCTTTCTGCACAAAGGATCCTCAAAGCTCACCTCTGTTACTTTGACTGACATGAGCAACTCCTTGCATCAGGTGAATACAACCAGCTTCACACGTTTTTAAGACCTATTCAAATTAAAAATGTATAAATTGTAATGACATATGTGTGTATAGATTTGTTTTGCTTGAATATTATGCAAATTATAGACATTAAAACTTAACATTAATATAGAATATATAGTGTATAGTGTAATTATTCCTGAAAATATTGAACAGTATCTGTGAATTTTTTGGTGTAGGGTTTGGAACTACTGTCTGTCTTGTCATCTTCTCAGAGGAGCATCTCACATTTGGACTTGCGGCACTTCTTTTTCTGCAACATTCCTGTTTATCTTAACACCAACATGCCCCAAATCTTGCAGCAGCTGCGAGGCCTGACTGACCTGACTCTAGATTACTCCTGTGTGTCTGACGAAATGCTTACAGCATTGAGTAGAACCTGCCTGAAAAATCTGTCCATACAGTGCTGCCTGGCTATGCCTCACCATCAGGTAAGCATGGAAACTGGGATTTGATTGTGCTAGTGTAACTGACCCATGTTAGTTTTTAAACTCCACTTTAGGACTGTAGGAACTTTTTATAGATCATCATTTATAAAGGTCTAAAAAACTTAAATTTGTAGCATGGACCACAACAATTTTATTTATCAGCATCTTTATAGTGACTCCATCTGACCAATAACATTGCTTATTTCTATTTTTAGAGTGATCTTTCTTAAAACTCTTTACTATTTAGACTTTCCTACTCAAAAGTTAAATAGTATGTCTCTGATCAGGTGGTGAATCGGGATTCCTGGGTAAATTTAACCTCAAACTGCCCAGACTTAAAAGTCCAGATTACACTGGATCAACTCATCAACACTGACCACTTGCCCAGGATTCTGCAGCGTGGAATTCCCCTGACTGAATACAACATGTCTGCCTTCTACACCGTGGAAGAAGAGTGGAGCGCCAAGCCTCTTCTCTTTGAGCTGCTGCCTCAATACAGCTGCAGTCTCCAGGTCAGCTACAAGCAAACACAAAACTCTTGTAATGCTTGGTCAAAAACTTTATTAATGAAGGGTATTTATATTTGTGCGCTAGATTAAAGCTAGACAGGAAAAGCTGTTTTTCACTTCCATTTACCAGGCCTTGTCTTTATGCACTGCTTGCATTTTTAACTTATGTGTCTAGGGTGCTGTAGTGAATACGGAAGACTAGGTGGAACTTCGAGGACCAAGGAGGACACAGATCCACATGGACACTGTGTTAAAAGTGAAGACTTGTAAATAATTAAAAATAATGAGTAAAATGCTTAAGAGTAATGTCAGAGTTAAATGTAATTCAATGATGTTTTGGAAGTGTGAAAGAAAATGTTTTATTCAAAATGCAAAATGTTTTAAGTATAAAAGACAACCAGGAGTTTAACTCTAAGTAGGCCTAGAATCAGCAGGTTAGAATATAGGTCAAATTTTGTCTGTGAGCAGAGAACAGGAAGTCATGACATGCAGTGACACACACAGAGCCTGGGACGGCAGGTACACACAAAAAGCTCACAATAGCCAGGGCACTTGAAGTTCACAAAAGGCCGTGACACTCATGGAGTTCATATTAGGACAGGGACACACACACAGAGTTTTGGACGACAAATACACACAAAGCTCACAAGACAGGTCACAGGAGTTTACAGAAGACTCAGTGTCCTACTTACGAGTTCACAGAGTTTAAAAAGGTTGTCAAAGCGCATGTGTGTTGACGTCACGACTACACCCTGTCCAGATGGTATAAAAGGAAGACTTGAGACTCCGACAAATTGGGTCTTGCAGATCCATTTGATAAGGGGTCAATACTATATCAAAGGAACTGCATAAACCCCACTCTCTCTGTATTGTACGTTTTGTACGTTTTGTCTACTCTCTGTACTCTCTGTACTATAAACTTTGTCTCTTCTTGGGGCTCTGCCCTGAAGGACCAAACCTCTTTTTTCCCTCACCAGTATCACTTTGGGTCGTTCCTAGGATAGTTTCTATCCAGTGTGGGTTAACTACAGCGGCCTTCTACTCCTTCCTCTAAAAATCTAACTCACCCTCTAAAAACTCTGGAAAAAGGTCAATCCTAGTATGTTATGTTACAGGGAGTAAGAGGTTAAAATTGGGAGAAGAGGAAATAAAATTCATAAGTGTTACATTGTAATATTTTGTTTAACCTTTTAATAAAGGCCTAGTTCAACGCTGGGATAAAGACATATTCACTCTCCAGGTCGTTCTTTAAATTCCTAAACAGCCTCTCCCATCGGCACAGAGGTCTGATTATCAGAGTCAGACTCACAAACAGGCAGGCCGTCCAAATCATCCACTGGACATCAGAATAACAGGGAGATTCGACCGCCGTACATAAGCCTAAGGTAAGACCTCTATTAAAATCCTCTATTAAAAATGGGACTGTCTTGAGGATAGCGCTCATTAGAGGAGTCACACACTCGGGGCTTAAATTTACAGACGGAGCTGTTATAGGGTTAGACCAGACTTTAACCAACCGACTTGCAATCGGGTCTGGCATCCACCTACAGTGATCTGTCAGCAGCAGAAGTCATTAATGTGTAGAAGCGAGTGCTGTGTTAGAGTCTCATAAAAATAGGAAATAACAGGGAGTTAATCCTCACAGAAGGGACAATCTCCAAAAAATTGTAACTAACCGCTTGACCATTAGTGACCATTCGTGACATGGCGCCCAACGTGGGGCAGTGAGAAATAGGGATACTATTGGTAAGGCCCCTGTTTCATAAACTCACAATATCAACCAATATTGTAGTCCTGCCAAAGCCACGAACCCGCTTTAAAGACCCTGAGAGAGTTAAGTTCAGGCAACAAAGCCCTGTTTTAGGAGGTAAAATAGCTGGGAACGACTTAGCCAAAAGAGCAAGCGATTTCTGGTTGGAAATACAGGGAACCATTGTAAAAAGGGACAGAGACGGGTAAACTGCAAGGGATTTGATCACTCCTATAGCTACTACCTTTAAATCAATAAGCCTCTACCCACAGAGTTATCTGTTAGGACTAGATCCATTTGTGAGACAGGACTAGCCTATTCGAGATACCGCGATGATAGACCCAACCCGACAGGACCAGGTTCAGAGTACGGACCGCAGTGGCGGTGCCGTAATTTATAGAGAAGTTGACCTGGAAGACATGGAACGTGTGCATAGTTCTTCCAGTCGAGTACAGCGTCCGTGCCCCCAGAGCAGCAGACATGCCGTTTGGGACGGAAGAGTAACTCTGACTGTGGTAAAGTTCAAAACAATGCCATTTAGTAAAAAAAGACGCAGTGGTATGGAACCCAGCTAAAACAAAAGTACTCCATAGAGGAGGATTTGCGAAAGCAGTATGATAACATTTTCTATTAGAAAAACTATGACCAAGTAATGACATTTACAGAAAGAAGAGAGCTTCAGGACAGAACAGTTGTGCTTCAAAGAATGACTCAGAACGAGCAGGCACAGTGCATCAGGTGCTACATGTAATATATGCATTATGCTCAGCGTGTTGAAGCCTCAGTCTTAACAGTTTGCTTACCTTAGATTAGTATTTGATGCCACACGTAGGCTACTCCAGCTAAGGTACAGACCATAATCATGCCAGTGTTCGGAGCCGCCTGGTTCGGCTACCATGGTGTTACTGTGATGCACGCGCTCACTAGACCCGTACAGATAGATACGGAGCACAATTATGTAGTGATATTCTTACAGTGTTCACTTGGCTGTTAAACCAGCCCACAGCACCATTTTACGACCTGAAGTCTGCACTGTGAAGGCAAGATCCTGTGACAGGAAGGACAAAAACCACAGACCTCAAGGTGCAGGCAGGCACTAAAGAGGAGTTTAGCAAACTGTTAAAGTAGTGTATGAATAACCAAAAGACAATATAAGAAGAAAAAATTGTCCATAACAGAGATATATTGGATTGAGTTGACTAAATTTGGCATTTAGATTGAAAACTACTTTGTACATTATACTTGTGTTTTGAAAAGTTTTGTACTTAGTGAGCCTCCGAAGTTTGTACTTATATAAAAATATCTAAATATAAAAATAAATAAACAAATAAAAGGGATCAGATAGACCTTTTTAGTTTTGCCAACTATATTGCTTATAGCTTTCTTCTTTAAGATCTGCAGTTTATTTTTATACATTTTTTTAGTAGCTTAAATAGGTGTAGAACCACATAATATTACAGTAATTTAAATGTGAGGCAAATAGGAACCTGTACCAGGTCAGAAGAGCTTCAGAAGGAAGAAAATGTTTTAACTTGAGAAACAAGCCGACATATTCAGATAAATTCTATGTCAATTAATTAGTATGATTTTCAAAGTCTGAACATTTATTAATAAATATTCCGAGAAATTCAACAGATTCTATCTTATTAATAGCTCTGCCATTTGTCCTAATCTATATATAGTCAATGTTCTTTTGATTTACATTTTGAGTAAAATATAATAGAAATAGTTTTATTAATATTTTAATATAATTAAATTACATTTATTCAAGTGTCCACTTTTACCTTTTACTCATTTTTAAGATTTTGAAGATGTTCCAATTTTTTTTAATGACAAGAATAAATTGTTTTATTAGCAAAAATGACCTCATGTAGAATGTTAGAGAAATTTACGAAATCATTTATATTTAGGATTAAAGTGAGCAGTGGTAGAATGATTCCCTTTGAGTTTGTGAGTTATTTCTAAGTACATAATGCTTACTCTTAGATAGGTAACTTCTGCAGCAGCTGTGTGCCTTCAACACTGTAATGTTATCTAAAATAATTTTATCAGTGGTGTTGAAGGCTTTGATAAATTGAGAAAAACTCCAATCCTACACTCACCTCTGTAAATGGCATATTTTTTTTTATCTTTCAACAAGGTCAAGTATTGCCTTACAGTTTGTGTTATTCCTTCTAAAGCCATAGTATGATAGGTTAGTGTATTACATTTATTCAAGTAGAATCTTTTAAGGACAATTCTCTCCACGTTTTAGAAAGATTGTCAGTATAGATATGGTTGATAATTTTGTTATTTGTGGTATGTTATTTTTTAATTTAAACCCAATTTAAATGCTAGGATAATTTTTGCAACTGTTGTCAGTTTAGTTATTTCTACATAAAGCAGAGAGAGTATTATTATTATAGAGCATTTAAGAGGGACTATTATTTTGTTCATAATGGCTCTTATGATTTTACTGCACTTATGCCATTCACACCTGCTGTATTCGAGCTTTTTAGGTCCATAATTATTTTGTAACTTCTGTTTTATCCTTTAGTGTACCTTAGAAATAGTTCAGATTATTTTCTTTAAGTTTTTAATGATAGGAGGCTTTACTTAATAATCACATAGTCTTAATACAGAGTTTCTCCAGTTATATTAAAGTAATTATTAGAATTGTTTTGCAGTGTCAATGAAGAGTTTAATAGAAGAATGATCTATGAAATCTGTTAGAATTACACCTGAGACAAAGCTGGCATGTGAGCAGCAGAGACAAAGCATGACATAATTTAAACAGAAAACCACTTCTCTGCAGATGTAGGTCAAACGTCACAAGCCAGAGTTAGACTAAATAAGCTGCTCCTTGTGATATTAGACAATGCTGGAGGTAATGGACAGATTTATCCAATGAAAAGAGCAACAAGTGTAGTAGTGGCATCAAAAACAGCAGAGTATATGACAAAAAGGAGGCTCAGAGTTTGAGAATGCACAATAGAATTCACTTTAAGAACAAATATATAACAAACTTATTCTAATTGCTGGGAATACAAGCAGAATGGTCCATACCACATATGTCTAACATTAATGGCATCGCAGAACGAGCAGTCAGAACGGTGAAAGAAAACATCCTCCCGAACCTCGGAAAATAATTAGTTAAAATAATAAAACAACTTAGCTTACCCCATTCTAACGAGGAAAGGATGTAATCACCGCTATAACAGGTGACTTTGTGACTTTAAGAGATAAAGGGCACGTTCACCTGAAACAAATTAAACCTTACCGAAAATAAAGAAATTGTTATATCCTTCGTGGATTAGCAAAATCCATAATTTCTGACAACCATGCACTCTTGGAGGAAACGTTCTTGCAAAGGGCTGAAATATGCGCAGCAAGAAGAGTAACTCGGAGAGACATGGGAAACAGGGAAGTGGATAAAACCCCTTTGTGTGTGACTGGAGGCAAGGTGAAACTCTGGCGTTGGAGATGAAAATTTATTTTTGGGAGAGCCAAAACCTGGACACTAGGAGAATGAATATGTAAAATAGAAAATTAAAAAAAAAAAAAAAGGTATTTGTTGGGACAGTGCTGCCTATGTGGGCATCAGTGTTTTAACAAAGTATGGCAAAGAATGAGGCACATTAGGCCTCAGATTCAGAAACAGGTTCCTGTGACGTTAGGACACATGGAGCTGGCTAGACAATATAAATAACAGTATGGTCAAAATGCTGGGATAAAGAGTCTCCCTGGTATGATGTGTGCTATATTGACTGCACCAGAGAGATGCCATGTAACTGCTTTAAGGCAGGAATATATGATATCAGACAATATAATTCTGGGCGAATGACCACCATGTATTACATAGGAAGAATAGGTTATAGGTTAGTACTATGCCCTCTCTGAGACATTGCATCTAATAGATGAACAATGGGAAGAACCAACCGAAATACATGATAGAGAAAGAATAATCACAGGAAAACTAGACAAAATTAGTAGCGAAGCAGACCTGGGCTCCTTCCTGGAGCACCAGAGGTAGAAATGCCAACCATTCTTCCAATCCTGCATGACTGGGTCACAACTGGAACACAGCTGTAATCAGCGGCAGTCTAGATTTTTTATTTTTCCACATTGGAAGGAACAAGCGGACAAAAAGGCAGGAACCCAAGGCTCCTTAGTATTAAGAATGGCACAGGCCATCACTAGGGCCTGTGAACAAGGTTAATGGTGGAGCCCCTATTGAACCAGAGGGGAACTCAAGAACTCAGGCACAGATGTACATCAGTCCATGGCGAGTGCTTTGTTAGCTGTCTACTCTACTTCAGAGCCGATAATGTCTGGGATCAGCGGGTGCGGGCGTTCTAGGAATCCTTGGGATTGCAGGGCCAGCACCCCCAAGTAGAGGACGAAACGGAGGGACCAGATGGGTTGACCCCCGATGGCCCTCTTCTCCTCTATGTTGCTGAAGATCCAGACTACAACACTGCGCTGTCCACGGTCACTTTTCACATATACAGCAAGGACAGCTGTCCTTTGTACAAAGAGGGAGCGAAAGGCCAAGCCACTATTTAGGACCCCTGGATGGAGCCCGAGGGTGCTGCAATGGTTCCTGACCCCTCCAACGACCATGGAGTGGCTTTTATCCCGCTACGCACTCTTCTTGCTTGTGTACCCTCCTCTTATGATGCTGAACTTTTCAGGCAGAGATGTTTTGATGCAGCCATGTCCCGCTTGATAGAGCGGGAGCTTGAAAGAACAAGGGCCTATGCATTTCTGGCAATGATGAATGAACTGGACAGTCAAGGACACTCGGATAATGACTTTGACGACGATGACCCAAGAGGGACCTTTGGACGACACCCTCCCACCACTGCCGACAGGATGGGAGACCTTCAGATACATGACGACCCCTTGGAAGACAACTTGGCCCTCGAACTTCCAGAGGGGGATGTAGTGAATACGGAAGACTAGGTGGAACTTCGAGGACCAAGGAGGACACAGATCCACATGGACACTGTGTTAAAAGTGAAGACTTGTAAATAATTAAAAATAATGAGTAAAATGCTTAAGAGTAATGTCAGAGTTAAATGTAATTCAATGATGTTTTGGAAGTGTGAAAGAAAATGTTTTATTCAAAATGCAAAATGTTTTAAGTATAAAAGACAACCAGGAGTTTAACTCTAAGTAGGCCTAGAATCAGCAGGTTAGAATATAGGTCAAATTTTGTCTGTGAGCAGAGAACAGGAAGTCATGACATGCAGTGACACACACAGAGCCTGGGACGGCAGGTACACACAAAAAGCTCACAATAGCCAGGGCACTTGAAGTTCACAAAAGGCCGTGACACTCATGGAGTTCATATTAGGACAGGGACACACACACAGAGTTTTGGACGACAAATACACACAAAGCTCACAAGACAGGTCACAGGAGTTTACAGAAGACTCAGTGTCCTACTTACGAGAGTTCACAGAGTTTAAAAAAGGTTGTCAAAGCGCATGTGTGTTGACGTCACGACTACACCCTGTCCAGATGGTATAAAAGGAAGACTTGAGACTCCGACAAATTGGGTCTTGCAGATCCATTTGATAAGGGGTCAATACTATATCAAAGGAACTGCATAAACCCCACTCTCTCTGTATTGTACGTTTTGTACGTTTTGTCTACTCTCTGTACTCTCTGTACTATAAACTTTGTCTCTTCTTGGGGCTCTGCCTGAAGGACCAAACCTCTTTTTCCCTCACCAGTATCACTTTGGGTCGTTCCTAGGATAGTTTCTATCCAGTGTGGGTTAACTACAGCGGCCTTCTACTCCTTCCTCTAAAAATCTAACTCACCCTCTAAAAACTCTGGAAAAGGTCAATCCTAGTATGTTATGTTACAGGGAGTAAGAGGTTAAAATTGGGAGAAGAGGAAATAAAATTCATAAGTGTTACATTGTAATATTTTGTTTAACCTTTTAATAAAGGCCTAGTTCAACGCTGGGATAAAGACATATTCACTCTCCAGGTCGTTCTTTAAATTCCTAAACAGCCTCTCCCATCGGCACAGAGGTCTGATTATCAGAGTCAGACTCACAAACAGGCAGGCCGTCCAAATCATCCACTGGACATCAGAATAACAGGGAGATTCGACCGCCGTACATAAGCCTAAGGTAAGACCTCTATTAAAATCCTCTATTAAAAATGGGACTGTCTTGAGGATAGCGCTCATTAGAGGAGTCACACACTCGGGGCTTAAATTTACAGACGGAGCTGTTATAGGGTTAGACCAGACTTTAACCAACCGACTTGCAATCGGGTCTGGCATCCACCTACAGTGATCTGTCAGCAGCAGAAGTCATTAATGTGTAGAAGCGAGTGCTGTGTTAGAGTCTCATAAAAATAGGAAATAACAGGGAGTTAATCCTCACAGAAGGGACAATCTCCAAAAAATTGTAACTAACCGCTTGACCATTAGTGACCATTCGTGACAGTGCACTTTAATTTAATTGCTATTAGCCACTTATCCTGGCTCACTGTTGATCCTTTTTTTGTTATGTATCTTTTGCAGCACCTGAATCTGGACCTGAAAAACTGGAGTGAGTCCCTGGATGTGGAGCTGCTAGAGCTAGTGGAAAAGTGTGAGCGTCTGGAGCACCTCAAACTGTTTGCTTTTTGGAAGTCATTACTGTGGAGAGGATCCTGCTCCTTAGGCTGTCAATTAGGCCTTTACTCAATAAGATCAGGGTAAGTAAAAGAGCCAACTTTAATTTTATTTATTTAATTTAATATTATTTAACAGCTGCGTCTTGTACTTGACACAGGTCAAATTTTAAAGTTCTTGTCTCACCAAGCAAAACATTTTAACAAAGCTTAACAAACTTTAACAAACTGGAAAATTTATGTCAATGTGTTAATAATGGAGCTTAAGCTGTGTTCCTTCTCTCGGTTTTTGTATTGGTCTTGTTGTTGGTCTTTGTCACTTTATCCTTTCTTGGTGTAGGTTATGACGTGGACAGAAACTACAAGGCTACATTGTACATAGCTAAGACATTTGTCACTTATGTTACTGTCTTTTTCATTCTTATAGTTGAGGCTTTACTCGGTCAGGAGCAACTTTGAGGAGCGAATCAACCAGCTGGAAAACACAATGATTTCCTACATTTGTCTCCCTGATGAACTGAATTTTTCAGCTGTAGTCTACAGCTTTTAGTGGCCACTGTGCCACTGTGCCAGGTCTTGGCTGACCAGTGCAAAAGCGAAATAAATGAAATGAAGCATGACACGCTTCTCCAGCAGTGTTTCTTCAAGGGGCTAGGCTGGGGAAGGGTGAATGTGTAGAGACACTGACCCAGTTTCATTGTAGGGCTTTGGCATGGACTGCAATATTTAAAAGCTGCAGCAATTTGTTCATAAGATTAATAAAGTCAGGGCCTGATGAGAGGACTACAGAAATGGGTTTTGTGGTTGTTTTCAGGCATATACTGTTTGCAAGTCAAAATAAGTAATGTTCATGTGTGGATTTATCCACTACAGGCTAAAAGCTTGATTTACAAGATGTAGAATTTTCTAGTAGCCTATTTTAAAACGAAAAAGTGAAGTCCGTACACAGTGAAAAAGCATCCTCCATCCATGTTATTGGTCGTAAAAAGTCATGCCTTGTCACGTGACTGAATAATATATTAGGCAGCGCAGAGAGCCAATGGTGCCGTTCCTCAGCTGACCGCTTTTTGAATATTGATGCTCCCCCAGCCGCCACATTGTAGCCCCTGCTTGTGTTGGACCCCCTCTGATATTATCTGAGGGTGCACACCTCTGAGACGAAATGTCGTCGCTGTTGAAACCATTTTCGTGCAAAAGACCGCATGAAAGCTGTGGTCCTCAACGCGAAGAAGCCGCCGAGCATCCCCCATGTCATCACCAGCCTCCGTCTCAGCTGCTGGCCGCGGGGCTGGGCTCTCTGCCGCTCTACCAGCGCTCCTACGCGGCCAGGAGGAACCTGGCGGCCGCGGCGGTCGGTGGTAGGAAAATGACACATCCAGGAAAAGCCATCCTTGCAGGTTAAGATTATTCTCACCGTCTTAGTTTTCCCGTGACAGCCTCTGGTGCTTTGTGTTTAGGCTGCTCAAGAAGGCTAGTCTCAGTCTGGTTAAGGGTAGTCTGTCAGTGTGGAAGTGGGTCAAAACAAAACGTATTCATCCAGCGGACATACTACAGCGAGGTGTAAACGAAGCACCTCTGGATAGTTTAGGCCTGTATCTGCGTAGATTTAAATAGTGAATTATTTTAAGAGGGTCCTATTCCCCTTTCACGTTGCTAAGTTAGCAGATTACATTGCATCAAATTAAAATAGATCATGACACACCCACATCGCCTAGACCAATGGCCTACTAGCATAAAAGTCACCTCATGCATGTTGTAGGCTATTTGCAGGCTAAGCATTCATTTTTATAAATGACAAGATTTGTAATTATTAAGAAGAATATAAGATGATACACTCCCATCTCCTTCTTGTTATGGATTTTATTAGTTGTGCTCACCGATGAAGACATAACACACTAATATTTATTTAGCATGACTGTACCCATGTCTGAGAAACACAATTGCTGAAAGGTTGCTACCACTATTCTCAGAAACGTGTTTACATTGCGCCTTTCCTCTCAGGTGGCATTGCAGGGGCAATAGAAATCTGCATCACATTCCCAACAGAGTATGTAAAGACTCAGCTGCAGCTGGACGAGAGAGCCAACCCACCACGATACAGAGGCATTGGTAAGTCACTGAGACTGGGAAGGGTTTGTGTCATTTTCCTCTGCTGTATGCTTACTCACTGTTCTATTCATTTATGTAGGGGACTGTGTGAAGCTGACCGTGCAGGATCATGGGCTCAGAGGGTTGTATCGAGGTCTCAGCTCTTTGCTTTATGGATCGATACCCAAGTCTGCAGTGAGGTGACTACATGAGTAATGACTGAATCTAATCAAATGTAACAACCACTTTTGCAATGACTCATGGTAGTTATTAAGTATTGAGTATTGTAAGCATATAGGCAAATATATAGATTTTTAATAATTTTTTCCATTTGATTTTTAGTACCATTTTTGAATTTGCTACCTTTAAAAAAAATTATAATAATAATTAAAAAAAATATAATAAAATAATAAATAACTATATAAAAAGTTTTTAGCTTTGTGACATAATTCATGTCCTTTTTTAACCTTGTCAGATTTGGCACATTTGAGATACTCAGTAACCCTATGCGAGATTCCACTGGTCGTCTAGACAACATGCGGAGCCTTGTGTGTGGTTTAGGAGCAGGGATAGCAGAGGCGATTGTGATCGTCTGTCCAATGGAAACACTCAAGGTCAGTGAAGCTGCACTTTGTGAATACCATTAATCTGAATGAACACTGGTAAATCTGTAATTTTTTTTCCTTTTTTGTAGGTGAAGCTGATCCACGACCAGTGTTCACTCAGACCTCGATACAGAGGCTTCTTTCATGGTGTTAGTGAAATCATCAGAGAGCAGGGTTAGTATCTAGTAGGATGCAAAACATTATTTACATGATTCTTACAGACTGCACTTGTATGTACTATAATATGTGTCCTATTAGGTGTAAGAGGGACATATCAGGGTCTGACAGCGACTGTGCTTAAACAAGGGTCCAATCAAGCAATCAGATTTTATGTGATGACCTCTTTGCGTAATTGGTACAAAGGTAAACAACCTCATATATTATAGTAATATTAATGTTGGTTTAAAAAAAAAAAAAAAACACATAACATTTATATTGGCTATGCTTCTCTTTACTGCTGTCACCTACATTTAGGCGATGATCCTAGAAAAGAAATGCACCCAATTGTCACTGCAATGTTTGGAGCAACAGCTGGAGCGGCAAGTGTTTTTGGCAATACTCCTCTTGATGTAGTGAAGACACGGATGCAGGTACTGTAAGAAGGAGTTCTTTGTTACAGCTTATACTCATTGAACACAGTAATTATTCGCACATGTCTAACAACTCGGTAGGGTTTGGAGGCCCATCGGTACAAAAACACATTCGACTGCGCCTTTCAGATAATGAAGCATGAAGGACCACAGGCGTAAGTACTTCTGATCTTTCTTCTAATGCTGTTTGACTGCTGCATTTAAACCACTTAACTCGTATTGGTCTTCTCTTCAGATTCTACAAGGGGACGGTGCCCAGGCTAGGTCGTGTGTGTTTGGATGTGGCTATAGTGTTTGTCATCTATGAGGAGGTGTTCAAACTACTCAACAATGTCTGGAAGACCCAGTAGAGCAAGCACACATCGAGGGAAGCACAGTGCCTCATACAACTGAACACCTCTACAGCTCTCCAAAAAAGACAAATGACTAATGTGACAAAGAAGCAACAAGAACTCTCCACGGATGGTGTTTGTCTGGCTTGTTGCATCACACACTCCAACTTCAGAAACTCTCCCCTACTGGTTATGCTAAAGTAGGATCATTATACTGCAAAGGGAAAAGTTGTTTAAGTGCAGTTTTTTTAAGTAGATCGTTATCTACAGTAGTAGTCAATAGTTCAACCAAAGGATGAGAGGATGTAGAAGGGAAGGAAACTTAAGAGGGCTTTTTAAGAAGAGCTATGTTTTAGATTTCAATGATTTGTTAACATTTTAGTGTGAGCACATTGTACTAAAACCATAAACATTTCCTTTGAATCAAAAACTACTTAAAATAAGCAATTTTCATCAACGCTAGTAGACTCATACAGTATCCAGTACTAATACGCCCTTGAACGTGCCCGTATCTTGCAGTATATCAACACATTGGGTGTTTTAAGTGCTTAGGTGATTGTGCATTTGGTGTCATCACATGTAAGCATTCACAGTATCTTTGTGCTGTGTCTGTGCTGATGAAGATTAGATGCTCTTCATTATGTGGCTAATTCTGATGAATGCATGAATTTCAACTTGGCACATTAATTGTTATACACTGACTGTACTGTGGCTTGCAGGCTTATTAAGGCTGCACAAACTGATCTAAAGTCAGCACATCATCAATACAAGCACTAGCCTGTGATGCATCGTTGCATCAAATGCATCATTAAAGCACAATCTGTGGGAAATTTATACTTAGTCTTTATGTAAAGTACGGTTGGGGTTTTAGATCGAGCACATGGTTTTCTGGGGCAAAACTACTGCAATTGAAAGATACACTCACCGGCCACTTTATTTATATGCATTTAGGCATCTACATGTGGTGAAGTTGACATCTACAAGTTCAAACTGAGCATCCAACAATGGAGAAGAAAGGGGATTTAAGTGACTTTGAATGTGGAATGGTTGTTGGTGCCAGAGTGGCTGGTCTGAGTTTTTCAAAAGCTGTTGATTTACTGGGATTTTCACACACAACCATCTCTAGGGATTACATAGAATGGTTCAAAAGAGAGAAAATATCCAGTTAGCCTTGTTGATATCAGAGGTGAGTGGAGAATGGGCAGAATGGTTAGATGATAGAAAGGCAACAGTAACTCAAATAACCACTCTTTACAACCAAGGTCTGCAGAACACTATCTCTAAACACACAACACGTCAGACCCTGAAGTAGACGGACTACAGCAGCAGGACACAACTCTGGGTTCTGCTCCTGTCAGCTAAGAAAAGGAAATGGAGGCTTCAATTCACACAGGCTCACCCAAATTCGGACAATAGAAGATTGGAAAAATGTTGCCTGGTCTGATGGGTCTTAATTTCTGCTGTGACATTCAGATGGCAGGGTCAGAATTTGGTGTTAAGAACATTAAAGCATGGATCCATCCTGTCTTGCCTCAACGATTTGGGCTGGTGGTGTAATGGTGTGGGGGATATTTTTGTGGCACACGTTGGGACCCTTAGTACCAATTGAGCATTTGCCACAACCTACCCGAGTATTGTTGCTGACCATATCCATCCATTTATGACTACAGTGTACCATGTCGCATGAACAACAATAACTTGCAATGCTTGGAGAAAAAAATATTTGCCTATTCTAAGCCATATGAATACAAATTAGTTGTTTGTCATTAAGTAATGATTAACTTATTTAAGTTTACCTAAAACAAAATGTTTATTATGCATTTTTATGTTTTCATTAACTACTGCACATTTTTCAACATTGACTTCATGTTTTGCTGCTTTTATAAATGTCAATCAGACATGACAATGTCTTGTTGGGTGGATAGAAATCTATATAACAGATGAATTTCAGATAATAGTTAACATATAAAGTTAACGTAACCTTTCCAAGTATTATAATTTATTAAAAAGACCTTCAGCAGCACTTCTTTTAAGCATCAGTTTTATATGAATATACAAAATTAAACCTAGAAATGCAACCCACAAAGAAGCAATTTATTTTTCTAATTTGAATCAGAAAACTTGCCGTTGGCAGTACAGAAGTCAGTAGGATAAGACTTTGCTGACTACAGAACAGAGAAGATTAAAGGCTGAAGGAGTGGGGAGAGGGCTGCAGGCTTTAACATTACAGACAAGGCATTAGTGTTCCCACCTGTTGCGTACGCTCATTCATCTATAAAGGCTTAAGGTGAGCCAAGATCCAAGTGACGTACATTATGTCAAATGTATGTTAACATATTAAATAAAAATATATTTAAATTGTATAGAATTTAACCAAATTAATAAAAATAAAAAAAATCATTTAAACTTTTACATTTTAAAGCGAACTCATGAAATGATGCTTATCATATATGGATGCTCTCATGATGTTTCACTTTGGTTTCAGCACTTTACAGTGTCCATCCTCGAGACTGTTTGCATTAAGGTGCTTGCCACTGCCATTTTAGGGAGCAATAGCACCAGCATTCAGATGGCTAATGTGTTCAAGCCATGAAATCTTCACTCAAAGTGTAATAGGGATACGGCTATCTCCTCCATCTGAAGATACAAATCACAAAATTAGTGTGAAACTGACAAATCTGAGACATCTAAGACATTTTTTCCTAACTTACATTCTAAGGCATTTATCTTTCCCACCACTGGCCACTCTCTGCCCATCTGGACTCCAGTCCACTGCATAAACCTAAATTTAAAAAGACGACAGGTAAAGTAAGAAAATACTCATTCATTTTTAAAGTCCCTTCCTCTTACCTCATCAGCGTGACCAGGAAGGTCTATGTTAAGTTTTCCTGTTTTAACATCCCAAACTTTGAGTGTGCTGTCACTGCTGCCACTGACAAGCAGCCTGCTGTCTGCAGACCACGCCACTTGATACACAGATCCTACATGGCCACGCAGAGAAGTTAGGTACCTGCATTCAGAAACAAAATAAAGGGAATAAGAAGCAAATGTTTAGGCTGAGAGTTCCATCTGTTGGATAACAGTGGTATTACAGATACAAACCCAATTCCAAAAAAAGCTACTTTCATAAAACCACATTTTATTCACAATAGAACATAAACAACATGTCAAAATGCTTCTGTTTTTATTTACATTTGACAATGTCATCTTTTTGGAATTGGTTTGTAAAAACTACAGAGATTCTTAAGACTTACTTTCCAGTACGTCCGTCCCATATTTTAATAGACTTATCAAATGAGGCAGAGGCAATGAGTCTGGTGTCAGGCGAGAAGAGAACTTCATTGATGAGAGCACTGTGGCCAGTCATCCGGGCCAGAGGCTTTTTGTCCTCAGCAGGGTTCCATAGATAGAGGGTGAAATCGTCTGATCCTGACACTAAGCGTTCTGTAGTTGTACCCTACATGTGTATAAATTAGGTATAATAGATTAAGCATCAGTGGGTCACAACAAAAACAGATGTAATAGATACACACTATACATACCTTAACTTTATTATATCTCTCAAGGGCTTTCTCCTTCAGCTCCCCCACTAAAAATTGGAAACAAAGTCTGTCAAAACTATTTACTTTGGTTCTATCGCTCCATAAACAGATTCAAGCAGACTACAAGCATGTAAATAAAAATGTCAGCGCCTACTTACATGATCCTTGCAGGTCTTGAGGATTGATTGTTGCTGTTGCAGGTTCAAAAGCTCCCGTGCGGAGAATATAATCTGTGCTGAGAGCCAAAGTGTTGACCCAGTGTGCGTGACCCTGCAGAGTCCTGCATTGGACACCCTGCACCAACACAAAGATGACAATAATTTATAGCAACAATTGGCATTTGTAGCCTTTTTATGAACATTTTTGCATTAATTTGTCACACCAATATCTCATTTTAGTCTCCTTGTTTCCCATACAAAAGGGACTAAAAGGGTACATTGTGAGCATTTATAGAGTGTAAATGGACTGTGTAAGGGGGATGCTAGTATTCATTGTTAACATGTGCACGCCACAGACAAAATTTAAAATACAGGGAAAAAACTATGAACAACATTTAAAAAGTACCAATGTGAAAGTCAAAGCTAAAAGAACATGGCAATTTTAAATAAAGCAAAACAAATCTAGTGTATTATATGGAAATTATTTTTTATTCTTGTTTATATACAATCTCACATTGGTCATGCCTGACTGTTTTTGTTACTGCAGAATCAAACAAGAATACTTGGAAAAAGTATGCTTTAGATGAAGATCGAATATTAAAAAGATAATCCCAACAACAAAAAGTATAAAATGGCCAACTTACATCTATGGCTCTCCAAACTTTGATAGTCCTATCCTGGGAAGAAGTATACAGAAGCCCATCACCTCCCCACTTCACACAGGTGACTGACTGAGTGTGTCCCGTCAAGATCTTCTCACAACGTCCTAGTACTGTGTCCCAAATACGCACTGAGCCATCCTTAGAGCTACTGGCCAAGTACCGGCACTCAGGGTTACTGAAAGAAAGGAATGTTATGGGTATAAATAATAATTTATTCATTCATTTTATTGTGTTTTAGGGGATGTTAAGAGCTGGGGGCTCCACCAGATGTATTTGGGTTAGAGGCAGGGTACATCCTGGACAATCACTAGTTAATTGCAAGGCTGACACGGACTGACTAGTTGCTTACAGGTGGAGAGGTTCCCAGCAAAGCCAAGTGATCCACTTGCTGTGTCCAGTTAATGTCTTTCCAATCTGTGTGCCCGTCACTGGATCCCACAGAAAAATCTATGGAGAGCAAAACAAAAATTTAAGTTGGATGCATAATTAATTATATGATAATGCTATGCACATTAGAAAAGTAAACTCACCTGACTGTTTTTGCATCCTGATGCTAACTTTTTGCCATCAGGTGACCAGGCAATGCTTAGTACCCAATGTGTGTGACCTTATCAAAGCAAAATTAAGTGCAAAAATCATTAACTGTTTGTCTTTTTAGATTTGGTAAAATCCTGCTATAATACAGTTTGAATAAAGCTTGATACCTCTAGCTGTATGATGAGGTGTCTCAGTCATCAAGTCCCAGAAACGGACCGTTGTGTCACCTGAACCACTGGCCAAATATCTGGAAAAGTACAAAATGGTAAATAAAAGTCTACCTCCTTTTTTCCTAATAAGGGCTTAAATCATAGAGGTACTCACTTGCCAGTAGGGCTGAACGCAGTAGAGATTACAGCTTCTGTGTGTCCTTGCAGCGTGCTGGTGCAGCGAGCCACAGCCCTGACCCTAAACACGGCTTGCGGCTGGTACACCACTGGCAGCACCTGCTCCGTTTCAACACACAGTGCTTTCAAACACGTCCCCAGAGTCGACACCACCTCTGCTTCACCACGCACAAAGAACGCCAATGGCACCGGCTCTTCCTACAACAGATTAAGTGTCATAAAATTACTCCTTAATCAACATTCATACAAAAGGTAAATTTTATATTGTGTAGTATCTGACAATAAATTTTATTTTACAATAAAAACTAGTGTTTTCTTCTAAAGTAATATCCATATTTGTTTACATAATTTTCCATTGTAAAACAAAAAGTAAGACCTCTGGTACTACATGAAAAGTACAAACCTTTTGAAGCAGAGCATTGCAGACCAGCTGCAGTTTGTCTGGAGTGATGTCCAGAGGCACATCAAAAGGTGAACCCAGCGCCTCTCCTTCTTCATTTTGAAACTGGATCAACAGCCTTTCTACGTCTTCAGTCCACATTATTTGAGTGAGGTAGATACAAAACTGGGCAGTCCCTGAAAGAAAAGTAGTACAATATAAATTCAATCCATAATAGTAGACAGAGCCATAGCTTGCCTCGTAATAACACGAAGAAACATAAGAGCGGCTTCAGGTTTTTAAAAACGGAACTAAAACACCTCTGATGACTGACTCTGCAAAGTTGAGATTGCTACGATTATGTTTGCATTTAGCTACAGCAACATCAATGCAACATGTCAAGCTAACGGCTAGCATGTGTGCTAGAGGCTATTGCTACGACAAAGCATCGGAGAAGAATAGGATAAAAGATATATTCTGGATATCATTGTGGATTTATTTGTATTTTTATAGTTTTAATGATATCCTCAAATATACAGCTTGACAAATTGAGGATTACATTTAGCTACCCCTGTGAAAACTAAAAGCTAATTCGACTGGTCTCTTTTAACATAAAATCTAGGGCTCATTTCTCAGCGATGACAAGAGTTTATAAAAACGGACAGTTGTTTACATCAAGTGGAAATCAACCCGACACTATAATAATTTATCCAACGCTTACCTTAGACTAAGCAGACATGGGCTAAAGTTCCCCACGTGTGAGTATCTGTAGCGGAAGGACGGCCCCTTGGCCAGGGTTGCCAGACCGGAGTCGTATTTTCCAGCGCAACGTCGGAGAAGAAGCAGGGCAAAAGAGGAACCATGGACGGTTTCTTATGACTACCTTATAATATCAGTGAAATAAAATAACCAGATACACTTCACGTAACAGAGCCTTAATTTGTGAAAGGTTAATGAGGTGCTTTTAATGTCGTAGCCTATATACTTTATTTCAATGTTTTACAATGATTCAATTAGTCACACACAATAGTAGGCTAAAAAGACAGTACACAGTCAATGGGCGTATGCTTTCAAAACGTCAAAACTTCATAATACTTTTGTGCTTATGAAAAACAAAACTTAACAAAACCCAAAGTCATGAGCCGGTATTAAGTATTTTATTCAAATCTGACATTTCACATTTTAAAAATATTAATTTATTGAACAAACATTTAATTTGGTTGATAATTTATTCCACTGCCATTGATTTAAGTTTTGTAGTTGTTTTGTAAAGCATTGTGATTATTTCGTATCTTGACATATTTCCCATAAAATATTTTTATTGTACATTCAATAATTTCTTTTCATAATAAGTATTACCTACAAATCTACAAAAGCATAATATGAACATACAATCATACAGTGTACAATCATGTGCAACAATGACATTTCATGAACTGTAAAAGCATCTGCACAGACAAAACAATAAAAGCATACTTTCAAACACTATTTGAAATAGAACTTAATTGACTTCCAGTCATAGTATTGTTTTGCAAAAAGTTTGGTCTTTTCATTCTAATCTGTCTCTCTAAAAGTCTAAAACACCCACTAATGTAAATATATTTAGCTGACTCATAGATACATGTTTCATTATATGAAATATGAAATGAAAGGCAGAATGGTTTCTTATTGTTTTGGCACAAAATGTCTGAGTCATCCAAAGCAGTGGATGCAAACTGTTGATCATAGGTAAAATGTAGAAAAAATCTGTCTGATTTTGCAAGAATAAAATTTGTGCCTAATTAGAATTTATTTAAGGCCATTGACATTCTCAGGAACAAGGCTTTCCATAACTGCACGCTTTGACTCCAGGATCTGCAAAACAGACAAAGAGAAGCTGATAAGAGTACATCCAAACAGCTTTTTGCACTGTTGTGTATTTAAGGTTTTGAGTTCTGTTTTTATTGGTCATAAAATAAAGAAAATAACAGAATACTTTCATTAAATATAAAACATTGATAATGCAGTTATGCATTTTTAGCTTTTGAGATCTGTTAAAAAAATATTCCAATGTGAATGTGTCAAAAGAAAAATGGCAGCTGAGCTCTTTTAATAAAAATAATTTTAAACCCTACCTGGAAACTGGAACTGAGACCAATGATGGTTTGCACGTTTGTACTGTAGTAACCTAACACATACTGCCCACCCAGGAGAGGAATTTTATCTTTGTCCACAGATATCTGCAACCAAATACACAAAGAACACATTTCTTGTATGTATTTCCAAACAATCTCCAACTCCAATCATGCATCATTTGTGTCTTACCTGTATGACTTCATTTATTTCTGGCAACTCATTCTCTCGAACCCAAACAAATGTTTCATAATCCATTGCACTCTTAAATCCCCCCTGTAGGAAAAATATAATATACCACCAGTTTAACACTGAGCATGGTACTGCCAAAATTTCTGCCGTGGCTCTCTACCTTGTAAAGACCTATCCAATCCCATGTGGAGGACATAAACTCCTCCTGCACAGTGTAGTTGAGAATTGCGTCCTCGTCAGCGCTCCATACACCCTCGGGAGAAACATGCACCAGTTGAGTGTCAAAGTATTTTCTCAACTGCAAGACAAAACGTGATAAAACAAAAGCTTTAACAATAAAAAAAAGGCTAGTCATTCATTCATTCATTCACAGGACACCTAGTCTTCCCACCTCCAGGCTGAAAGTAGCAATGACAGGCTTATGGTCACTGACTCCGTAGCTCATGTCACAAGTGTATTTGTCCTGGGTTACAACGATTGGATACTCGTCGAGTCCTTCATCAGTAGAAGTTGATTCCTTCTCGTCATCATCCTCTGATGGTTGGCTCTGGGGTTTAATGCGCCAGAGGATTCGGTCAGTCCAGGCAGGTTTCCTCTTCTTTCCGCTGAGTAACAGAAAATATGTTTAATTTTTCTATTTATTCTGGCATGACCTGACAAATATAATCTTTGACTGTTTGATATGAAGACTGTATGGGTCTTGGAAGTGTTTCCTTAAATGTAACAACACATATTTAAGAATTGTTACTTTAATTAATACTACATATAAACTGTATTTTTAGGAGCACTTATTACACATGCTTTTGCTTTTTACACATGAAGAGTCACAGACCATTGGACATACAAACGTGCAGTTAGAGAAAACACACAGTAGTAACACTAACACTAATTGACGTGTGGCATGCTCACAGATGTGTAAAATACCATTTATTATGCTATTCCATCTTAGGGACAAATTCAAATAGAAACATGCAGAAACAAGCTTTGGGGTTGTGAGGCCTGTAGGAGAAAATCTCAGCTAGGAGGAGAAAACGCTAAGGATGCGTTGTGTCCAGTTCCTTTGTTCAGTAGGTTATATCAAATACAACATATTGCATTAGGATAGAGTTCTGGCGGTCCGTACAGGGTGCACCAGCAGAAACACCCACCTTGGCGGGTCTAGATCCCTGTACCAGACCCACAACCAGACAGAGAGCAGCCCCCAAGTGAGAGAAGTTAGGAGGAAGAGCAGTGTGGTGCTACATCGCTGCAGGGGCCACGGTCTGTACATGGTTAGAGGCCGTGCCAAAGTACTCTTTCTGAGAGAGACACATACATTGTGTCAGTAATTCTCACTTTACATCTCAGAGTTGCGCTAATTAGCTATGCATTTTGGTTCTGTGTCCTACAATGGAATTTATTTATGTTCATGTGGCTATTTCAACGCGGTGACAGAAGGTTGGTTTGTGCACTGACAGTGTGGCAATGTGAAACATGCAACACAAAACACAAAATATTGTCTTACTTAGAACCAAACCATGTCTTTGGAGAGCTGTGCAACATGAAAATGGAGACAACAGAAAAGTTTTGTATGTATCATATATATGATTTTTTTAAATCAAGTGGCTGTATGAGTTGTTTACCTGGTGTCATAGGTGTCAGAGTTGCGGTTAAACTTGTACGTGGGTTGAAAGTTTAAGGGTCCTTCTTCAAATTCTTGAAGAAAAGGCTCATTCTTCTTCATCATTGTGAGCTGTGGGAACATTGTAAAAATGATTAGCTGGGGTTTTCTAAACTGCCTGCAGAGTATTTGGTGCTTTCAAGTACCACACCTGGTCTTTGCTCCACAGTAAATTCAAACGTCCACTGTTGATGGAAGAGCGCAAGAAGTGCAGGCCATGGTCAGCAATTCGAAAGTTCAGGTCGCCAAACCAAAACACAACTCTGAAGGAAAAGGTTGATGGATTATTTTACTTATTTACATTTCATTCCTCAGGGTCATGCTGCACATTCACCAGTTCCGCACTTGTGGTCCAGGACATGAGGAGTGTCTGAGATGTCAAAGTCTTGCACATCCAGGATATGCTCAAACTCATCTACTCGCTGCAGAGCATAGTTCATATGAGCGGCCAGGTGGCAGCTGAGGAAGCAGACCATGTGACCATAGAAGGAAAACCGTACTGAAACAGCACCTTTATTGCCCTAAAAATATCAAAAAGTAACTTACTATTTTAAAAGTGATAGACATTATATTTATAAGATGCAAAGCGGTTGGAGTGCACTTGCATAATAATGCCAGCTCTTGAAAAAAATGTGTTACTGGAATGAAAAGACTATTCTCATTCATTCCAGTGTGAATTTACAAAACTAATTAAACCATTTGTTTTGTAAGTGTCTGCCCTCCTGTACTGAACTAGTTTTACCACTGAGTGGTCTTTGTTTGTGATTGCATTGTGTCAAAGATGCAGCACATACCACTTAACAAGAACAAAGGGCCATTCAACAGATTCAAGAGTTTAAACTATACTATCTAAAGCTAAAGAGATCCCTGGGGAGCAGTCTTTCAATAGACTTGTGATTGTTTATTTACCCAGTAGCCGAAGATACCAGTTCTAGTGTAAGTGTTCTGAATATTCCGGATGAAGGGAAGATGAACTTGTTTAGCAAACACCAACAGCAACAAACCCTGCATCCTCACTGATGTGACCTATGCAACAAATAATGAGAAAAAAAAGATCAAAACCCAAAGCACATATGATAACAACTCCTACTGTACATGTGAGCACTGTACATGGGACAATCCTGACTTTTCCCACCTTGACAAAACCCCGTGGTCCCAGTGTGTTCATGAACACATGGCTCCAGGAGTCCTCAACAATCAGGTCTGAGATGTACCTTATAGGAGTAGCGTTTACTTCCTGCAGACTGCAGACAAACACAGATGTATACATGTTTAAATCATGACAAACTAAATAAAGAAAAGATTGATTCCATTTTATTTGTTTTGACCAACCCAATAACAAAGAGATCAGTTGAAGGCTGCACATCCAGTTGCAGCAGCGAGCTGACGTCTTCTGGAGGCTCAGCTGTGGCCACATTCCACGTCACCATGTACAGCCTACCGGACAAAATTGTCACGAAATAACATTGTCAATGATATAAATATATATTTTTTACATATAATTGGTAAATTAGCAGCATGTACTTTTTAAGATTTCAGGTTGCTGTTTGGAACTGCTGTTTTTCCTGTATACAGTGTGCGGTAACTTGACGTGTTGGTGAGACTAGTTGGAATATCCAAAGAAGTATCAAAATGATTTTTAAGCTAAACTCTTACTCAAAACTCAAGATTCATAAAATATAAAGATAATCATTTTTAAGTGTATCTTTCCTGAAGAACTGTGAACAACCTGAATGTGTCGGTGGGCATGAAGCGCCCACACAGCTGAAAAGCTTCGTCCAGCGATCGTGACATTTCTTCGCCGGCCTCTTCATCTGAACTCATGTCCTCAATGCAGGTGAGCAGCTGTGAGAGTCTCTGGCGCAGCAGCATCTTAGATCTGGAGCCCTGAGATGCTGAGCTGCTAGTGCTGTCTGAGCGCACACGGCCAGTGTCCCCAATCGAATCCATCTCAGGAGATGTACACTACACCTTTGTGTTGTCCAAACAAAATCCACTTGGAGTAATGGCTTACTCTCAATCTTCACAAGCTGCATAAGTTGCTGCCATTCGACAAAAATACCTTCTCTGTTTGCCTTCTGTTGTAACTCCTCCAAAATGTCCGGAAAAAAGTTTAAAAAGCTCAGGGAAAGTGTTGCTGCTGCAGTCCGTCCTGGGGCAGTGCAGTCCTGTGCACTCATGCAGCAATGAAGCAACGATTGGGGTCGAGTTGGGAATTTGGGCTCTAATCGCAGGCAGGAGACAGGCATGTGTGTGTGTGTGTGTGCCTGCTGAATGTATGTGTGTATTAGGAGCATTTTTGCATCACTTGGGCAACAGTTGAGATCAGTAAGAGGTTTACAGCTGGCATCAGCCGATTGTGTCGTACAAAGCTTGCACCCTCGTAATTACAGCCATGCATTAGTGAACAGACAACAGTGCACAATGGCATTAGCTTCTTTTGGCCTCAATCCATTTTCTCCTCATTTAGGTGAAAGGTTATGTATGAAAACCCAAAGTAGTGGAGATTAATTGTACACTTTAACACAGATGTTTGAACATGACATTTTCTTTACATTAAGTTTATATTGGGAAAATACCGTAATAAGGTTTAAGCCTAATCCCTATAAAAGGCTTTTACATCAATTTAATATTGCAGTTTTCTTCTCTGAGCACTACACCATTGATGGCATTTCGTTATGTATAAATAATTAAATTAGGCTATAGTTAATCATGCCAAACCTGTTGGATTACTGAAGACATTTCTGTGGCAAAGGTTAGACAACATAAAAACTTAATTTATTATTTCATAAATAAAAGCTAGAAAAGTCTAATCATTAGTGCTCCAGTTTTCTGTTCATGTAACACTGTCACAAGGAGAGACTTAGGGCACATTCTTTAGAAACCAGAGGTGCTAAGTACATGAACAGAAGGGTTCACTGCTCCATTGAGAAAAAAAAAGAGAGACTATATTAAGGCGCAGACCCTGGCATCCACAAAGATACATGCACCTTGATTTCCTTTCCTTCTCTCTTTCTCTTAAAAAAGCTCCGTTATTTCCATGCAACTACTTTATTACTTTTGAAAGGGCACTTTACCTGCACTTGTCCTTCCCAACATAGTCAGTTCTTCCAGTGCTCATTCTCCCCTGTGGCAAGACAAACACAGAAACCAAACACTAGATTGAGCCTATAGCATGAACACTAACATGAATGAAGCAAAAATGACAGCTCCAAACCTGGATGTCATAGTAAACATCATCAGTAAAATGACTGTTACATTACGTCATCTAGACAATTAGCCCCTGCCCTGTTTGGCATCCCATTGGACCATCACTGCAGCAAGGCAAGGCAAGGCAAGGCAAGGCAAGGCAAGGCAAGGCAAGGCAAGGCAAGGCAATTTTATTTATATAGCACAATTCATACACTGGGTAACTCAAAGTGCTTTACAGAAATATGAGCCAGAAAACAGAAAGTTCACACTGAAAGGTTTTGGTCTTGATATAACCCAGGTCCTATTTGGTGTTGATATGATCTCATAGAAGCAGATACGAAGCCTACAATAGCTCTGTTCTAACCAAAACTGTTACTTTTATAATACAATTCCTCTATGTCAACATGGGCCTAAATGTCCACATTATCTTCAGAATCTGATTAATACCAGTTGCTTTCACCAATTAAAATGGATTAGGATTAAGACACAGATTTTGCAAGACTGGCTTGAAGCAAAATCCCACCAAATGCATGAATACTACACTTTTGAAAAACAAAATGTGTAGCTTTATATATTGTCTCAATTAAATGCATTAGGGAGTTTCACTACCTTTTAGCCCACAGTGATTAATGCAGTTTTGTTTTGGGATCCTTCAACTACCACTACAGTAAACACACGGCACAATAGGATAGCCTACTCTAGACTCAGAGGCAGACTCCTCTTTTGTTATTCCTCATCTTCCAGCCAGGCTCTTACCGGTGGGTATGTCTCTCTGTTGTGTCGTCCGCAAGAAGCTGCAGACCCCTTGCTGGCAGATGACAAAGTTCTCCAAAGGGGAGTCGAGAGACTGGGGGCCCTTTCCTGCAGAGAGTCCCGTTGTTTAACTGTGGTGTAGCCTGTTTCGGTGGTTTGATTTTTGTGTGCTTTGTTTCTGGAAGCCTGCTGCTCCCACAACCTGCTCAGGACTTAAAGCGGAACATTGTATCACGCGCGGCCTTATCCCAGGTTGGTTCACAACCAGTGGGGACCTAGGCGTATTATCTCATTCATGAATGGTCATGTCTGTTTATTCGATGTCACCATGACGCATGGCATTTGTTGCACCAAAGCCCCCTTTGTATATTCATAAATAATCCTTCCCTTTCTTAGCCACATGGTTACCTAATGGGGCTTGAAAATGTGTAACTTTGACATTTATGAGTTTTGGCTACAAACGTGCCACTGATTCAAAACTGTAAACATGACATATACTGTTGGAAAACACCCCATCACGGCTATTATTATTAAGACCAAAATACTTCGAATGTTGCTGAAGTAGGTCTAAAGCCAGGACAGAACATGGTATAGACCAGGAATTAAAAAGTACTAAGCACTGCATTTTCAAAACAAAACTAAAGCTAAAACCATCTCTCTACATCACATGTGTTAAACTCAAGATCTGGGGGCCAGTGCTTTATGTGGCCCTCCAATTAATTTTGTAGGTCTAGGTCATATTTTTGGCACTATGTTTAGATTTGAACAGGTTTTAGATAGATTTGAATCAGATTTATTGTATTTGTTCATGAATTTACAGGTTAAACCATTTTCTGCTGCAAAGATAAATAAAACCTGTTTAAATCCAACTTAAACCTGTTGAAATTCATGTTAAACCTGTTCAAATTCAACTAAAAACTGTTCAAATTCACCTAAAACCTGTTTAAATCTATCTAAAACCTATTCAAATCCAAAACAACCTGTTCAAATCCAACCACTAGTTTCCATAGAAGGAGTAAATTAGTATTACAGATAAATACTCTACTACTAAATGAAGAGGAAACCTGATATTAAACAATTATAAAAGCTTCAAAAAGTCACAATCTTCGGCTCCCTGATTTACTATCTCGGTCAAAAAATAAAAAGGTGAGTGAGTGATACATTTGTGTAAAAGAAGGCAACAGTTAATTTTACTTTAAGGTAATGTGCGCTTTTATTTACCTATTTCAACATGGCAGACAGGCCTTGAAGCTTGCCTCACAAAATGTGTAGCGTGTCTGATGGCTCCTCATAATCAGGGTTTAAAGTAATCGTTGCATCCTAAGCCTGATTACTTTAACCTCCTTTTATACAGTGTCTTTATCCATTACAGACGCTCCACATTTGTGCATGTGACTAAACATCTGCACCTGTTTAAACTGCATGTCTTTTCCCTTCCTTTTGAACTGTTGAAAAGATGAACCTGCGTGTCAAAGAATACACATATTCTGCTGTCACATTGAAGTTAAAAGCATTGCACAGACAAAACACATTTCTTTTACTCTTTTTTATTCATTTCTTTACTTTTCCAATGTACAGTAGTGCTATTGGAAGATAAGATGACAAAAAGGCACAAATTCACAATAAAAGAAAGAAAAACCGGAGACAACTAACAAGAGGATAAGATATAGGGGAGAATTAGAGATTTCAAAACTGCGTGGGATTGTGGAGTAATTTGGTTTCAGATTCAGATTCAGAATCTAACTTCAGATATCTTTGAGATTGTCTCTGTTAAATTGTATTCTCTCGCAGGTTTTTTCAGTTTAATCAGGGTCTTACAAGGGACCTATAGCCCAGTGGATCTCAGCAGGTCTAATGTTGGGACCCACAGGTTTCCAGCATTAGCTATAGCTCAATTTGTGGCGACCCACTATTTACCAAACCCACTTTTCAACGTTTGATTGAATTGCCATCAAATGGATATTGAAAACCTACCTCTGTCATAGTAAAAGTCTCACCAAATATAGCAAAACATTTCAACTATATTTTAACCACACACTCTGTGACCCACTTTTGGGTCCAAAACCACCAGTTGAGAAGTCAACCATGCATCTAACAGCTTCTGCTGATTGTGTAGCTGTCTAACAACCCCGGGCAAAGTAGACAGTTCTCCTCAATGTAATTTCTCAAGCTGCCATTTTACTACGAGTTACTTTGTTTGTGTATTTCTGAGACTGACAACAGAGATACAACATCCAGAACAAAAATATATATCTATACGCTGTCCTACCGATGACACATGGGAAGCCAGGAAACTGATGAGAAATAGGGGTTTTCTTTGCCTCTGCTTAGCAATTTTAGCTCAAGATGTTGTGACATATCACATACAGTTATTGCTTTGCTGGAGCATCCTGAAATCTGCAAATAAATATTCTAAGTTAAGAAAGCATTAAGAAGTTTTTATGATACACTACTTTCTCATTGTCACTCAGAACAGTTTGTTTGTGTAGAAATAACCGGTGTGTTGTTTTTTTTTGGGCAGGACTGTCTCATCTATATATATATGTGTGTTCATCTACTTAAATTGATTTACTATTTACAATGTCAATACATACAGTACATCCACAAATCTCCAGGGTTCACTTGGTAGCCCATCACAGACAGTACGAGTAAGATGTAAATAAGATGGTCAGTGTTGGCTTTCAAAGAGGAGGCAACAGAAATTCCCAAGACGTTAACTAATTCAAATTCTAAGCAACCAGCTCATGTCTGGAAGTAAATACATGGTTTGTGTATGATGTTGTAAAATATACTATACATAAATAGATTATGACTGTATATAGAAGACATAATGCAGAGTATACTGGATCAGACTCAATGCCCTCGTTTGTGCTTCAGTTTAGCAACAGTGTTCAAAACTAGCACTCAAGTACCATTTTAAAATAGGCCTAAACAATGATATGTGAGCAACTGCAATTTATGGTCATTACATGTGAGAACGCAAAAAATATTGTTATGGCTTTAGCCTTTGGAAGTACTATGCTGCTTGCTCTTTAAAGTCTTCACACTGGTACAAACACAAGAAAAGTATATGAAAAGAGGCTAAACATGTCAACAGGGGCTGAACAATAGTGCCTGCTGTGCTCCTTAAGCTTCATTCATTGTTCTCAACTTTACTAATCACAAAACACTGCACATCACCCATGCATACACCTAAGAAACTAATGACACGCCTCATCCACTGACAGACATAATAGAAAACTGCATCTAATGATTAACATTTCAACTTGACCTCAAGCATGAGCGATGGTTCATGCCATTTGCTGAATAAGATAAAGAAGAGACCATGGTAACATGGTATTTATTGCTATCACTGGATAAGATTTATCCACTGCAGGTTGAAGAAATGACAGTCAGGGCAAGAAGTGATGCGGAGGACTTTTATCTAATTTCAGTGACAAAAGGAAGCTATTTGTCCATAACTGGTAATGGTAGCCATAATTGCTAGTTGTGCAGTGAAAAAGAATGAAAGCCAAAAAGAGTCATTTACACTGTTAGCTCTTAGCTCTAGCTCTTGTACTGTAGTTATGTACTGTACACTTTCCATTGACAAGTGATACCTGTTTGTTTCTGTGTATTCTTTATCTGTGCATCTCTTCCAGCAGTTTCATGAGTAGCCTTTAGTCTACACTTTGAAGCTGTTTGTTTATATGAACTGAGTTTAAGGAGAGAAAAATAATCAAATGTAGAAAAGCCAGAGCAACATGTGCTAAACTCACATTTATACACAAAGAGAAGCGCACACACAAACTCACAAAGCAAAGGAACAAAACAAACGGCTCAGCGTATTACTGATAAAAAGTCTTGTGAAATAACAGGAGAAGACGACCAATGCCATCAGCACAATCCTGACCATACAGCTGTGCTGCGCTATCCACAAAATTGACTTTTGACAACAAAAGGAAACACTGCATAAAAATGTGACAAGCACAATTCAAAAAAGAAAACAAACTAAAGTTAGAAATAAAAATCACAAGTTTAAACACAGAGGAGATACAATCTGAAAAATGAACACTCATAAATAAAACTACAGAAAAAATCATTTTAAAAACCCTGTTTATATATATATATATATATATATATATATAGCATATATTTTAATACAGTTATTTATCTTCCCAATATACCATATATACACCACTGGGATATCTTAATTAGAAATAAACCCTAAATCACAGAGATAAATGACACTGCTCTCTGCAGAGCCGAGAGACTGCCAGGATTAAACTCGTTGCTACTGGAGGCCTCAGAGAACCATAAGGTTTTGACAGAAGAAAAACAAAAAGTAAGAGAAACTGATAGGACAGGAGACATGAGGTGGAAGATATAATCTTAGGAGTTTACTAGGTCCAGAATCCCTGAAAACCAGATTATACCAGGAGAGGAGGGTTTGGAGCAGACAGCTGCTTGTTGTGTCAGTCAGAACAGAAGAAGGATGTGAATCCGCTGGTGTCTGGATGTACTTGTAAGAAAAAGACAGAGAAGACAGCTTATTAATTAGCAGCCACTGCGAAAGTCTGCTTTACTAAAGACACTAGAAACAATTAAAGTCTCAGCACTTTTACGTAGGGATGTGTTTTTACAATAAACAACCCATTGTACAGTTATATTTCATTGACATGTTCCTACCTGATGAGCAGCAGCATTCACAGTTCAACACATCCTCAGTCCTCTAGCGCCACCATGCCTTTCACAGGATCTTTCACTCTCATCTGTCACATAAAAAACTATAATACTGACAATCCTCTTCTTTAAAACAAACCCATTGTGGTTCTCTCTTCTGTCTTTGCTCACCTCGTCTAGCTCCTTGCGTGTGTCCTCCTCCATACGTCGAATGTCTTCCATGCTCAACTCAATCCAATTGTCAATCCAGCAGAACAGCTGACGGTGGAAGTTAGTGAACAACCGCTTTTCTTGCTAAAGCAAAAGAAAAAATACATGAATATTAATGCTTATAAACAGTTTGAAAAATGGATAAAATCTTATCCATTGAGTGCTGCATTACACTATCCATCCAGTAGAGGCTGATCCAGGCCTCCAAACATGACATACCTTTTGAATAAAGTTCTCCACTTTGTTTTGCAAGCCCCACCATTTGAATTTGACAGTGACCAGTTTGTAGGCACACATGTGTGGGCAGTCTTTTTTGTTGGGAAGCTCCTTCTACAAAAGTACAAACCCAAATGATACAAAAACATGTCCTTCTTCCACATACCTATAGTGTATGCTCAATGTACAAACACTGCATGTGCTTAGCTGTACATGCAGTAACGTGTACACACTGTACCTTCCAGTCAGGTCCTAAAGGTCCCCTTCCTGTCTTCATTGATTTGAACTTGCAAGGATCCTCTTCAGGCTTGTAATCCTGGAGAAAAACATAGCATGACCGACATGGACTGCGTAACAAATGGAGAAGTAAAAATTACAATAAAGCACACCTTATGGTCTACTTGGCTTCTGTCTGCAATATCAATATAGACTACATCCACCTTTTTCCAAGTTTCAGGATCAAGCCCATGGACCTAAACAGAGATGATGTTATAAATGAAGTCTGTGAAGGTCTTTACATAAGGCAAAGAAAGGCACCTGCCCAGGTGGTATAAAATGAAGATGTCTGGCAAATGATTAATGTACAATATTTTCAACAGACAGAAATCTACTGTGAACATCCAAAAAATACATTATTCTAACGGTTACATTTTCAAGGTGTCCCAAGTCAGGTTTATGCCACGTCTCTATTTTGATCAGGAAGTTCTCTTTCATATACTCATTCTGCAGAGAAAGTGCAAAGGACATGGTAAATCTCAGGTAGAATAAAACTAAAAATCATGCAAATAATCATAAAAGCAACACATAACCCACACAGTCACTGTGTCTGACTAGCCCTGCCACTAGTGTGACACTCAAATAGATCCAATTTCTAGCTCAACTTTCGCCTTACTTTGACCTGTCAGTGAGTGCCATGGCACATGTGAGCATGTTTTGGATGAAAGAGGAGCATTTACTTACAGTGATGACTGCAGAATCACATTGTAGCAAAGAAAGAGAAGAAGAAAGAATTAAAACAGCAAACCATTAATGAGAAAAGATGTGATGTTCAATGGTAAATAGTAGCTAAAACTAAAACGACAATGGTACTGTTTAATGGCTGATAGGTAAACTTGATATGCATGTTTTTGCTCTGTGCTTATATGACACAGAAGTGTCAGGCCGAAGGCTCGAGTGATACATGCCCCTTCTCACTGGACTTAAATTATTCAGATACTCCTTCAAGGTGACAGTGAGAGAGACAGAGATAGGGAAGTGAATGGAACAGAGCTATAATGATGTCAAAAGGTGAAAACAAATTCATTATAAGAAGTGATATATATTTAGTAAATTATTTGTATAACAACAAAATGTATATGTGGCATGTGTCTCATTTATTAAAAGAGAGATCAAAGAAAGGATTTCAATCACTGGGAGCATATTGGAACCAACATGTCTGAATTTCACAAAATAAATATAAGTGCAGGTGTGCACTGCAGGTTACCTGTGCGACAGTAAGGGTATGCGTTCCAGGCTTTCTCATGGATGTTAAGAGCTGATGAAGGAGCCAACATCCTCACAAAGGATGGCACTTTACTGCACAAAAACAAAAGGTTGCAAATGTCAGTGCCTTGTCTGACAAAACCCCAAAACTATTCATGTATAGTATTTTTGGGATTGTTGTTGCACTTTATACGCTATTTATTTTGACAACAGAATTATGTAAATACATTTCTCTTCATTAATCCAGTCAAATGTTACATTTTAATGCACTCAAATAGGCTCTCTTGCTCTTAGTAATGACCATAACGTGGCCAATTATGCCACAATCCAAATTACTGTAGTCTATTAAAGAGTAGTATATAAATATGGGAATGGTGAAATGCTACAAAATCCTGCTGAAATGAATGAATGTTTTTTCTTTTTACCTAACGGTTATAGTCTGAAAAAAAAAGAGGATTGGGCACAGGAGTTTAGAAACTCTTACCTCTGCAAATGGTAGATTTTATGTGTGTACTGTCCCTTCTCTCCTTCTTTCTCATAGGGCTCATTTTTTAACACCTCCACTCCTTCTCCACCACCCGTCTCATTCTTACTGGCCTCGGCCACAGAGTAGAGCTGGCCCACCTGATACTGCAACAAAACACACAAAACAACAAGAGGCTGTTACTGGTTTGCTCTTTTAATGTGAGTTTAGAAATGCAATACAATGGCTCAATTTGTACATTTACTATAACTTTGGAATAAAGTTAAAGAGCAACAATTTCAGGAAAAAAAAAGTTTAAGGGCTTTCCTGAATGTAAGAAAGAAACAATGTTAGTTTACATCAGAGAATGTATACTTCCTGTGGGAGATAAAGATATTTAACGTCCTTCTACCAAACACAAATAAACCTAGTAAAGGACAGTGAAAAAAGACTGACTATTGCCAAATTGCATTATAACTGGTTTAGTTTAAGCACAACATCAGCTCTGTAAGAAACTTATTACCACTGCATGCATTTCTCTTATTCAAATATCCTGGGACTGCAGATGGAAATTACCAACAGAGCTAGAACTTGGTACAATATATTTCCTTTGTATGAGGTTCATGTTTAATTGTATGTTGTTCCTGTTTAAATAAAATTATTGAGTCTATGTTTCATCCGGGCACACTTTTGTTTAAAACCAAGAAAAAACACTCAGGAAAGGAAAAGAAAACACCCAGCGCAGCACAGTCTCTCTGGTCATTGCTACAGGGCTCCTGGTTGTTGGTCTTAAAGATGGCCTTGTTGTTGAATGTCACTCAACCCTTCTTACTACATTTTTGTGCATGATTCTTCTTCTTCTGTATTTATATGATTTTTCTTAACTGCCCCATTCTTGTTTTTTTGTTAATTTGATGTACACAGCAGCTGTGACTATTAAGGGTCAGTGTTCTAAAACAGGGCCTACATTTTGACTTTTGTCTGCCTTTTAAAGGTGTTTGTCCTCAAAAACAGAAAAAAGAGAATCCTAAGAAATGCAACCCTTTAAATAAGACAGAGGCATTGGACAGAGGCAGTATTTTGGCACACACAATGAGAAATGACAATAGAAGTAAAAGCCCTTTTTTTTCATGCAAGGGATGACTAAAAACTGAACAGCGGGGGCTCCCAGACAAAAACTTTGCCAGAACATTGCTTTAAAACATAAATCCAGTAAATGATTGAACTATAATTGAACAGTGACGCTCCATAGTTTGTGGTCGTCAGGACGTGGAGAGAAGACGAGGCAGCAGCACTGGAGGGATGTGATTCAAGGGCAGAGGAGAGTGCGTGTGCCCCCACTGACAACAACCATTACTCAACTGTCCCTAGGACTTATGGGTCAGATTAGACTCCATCTCTTCTTCTCGTTTTTTCTGTTTTACTGTGACACTAACTCGAGCTATGACCAAATAAGTCTACATTATAACTGCAACAGCATTTGAGGTGCTTTACAAATTTAAATTAGCCCAATTACGTCCTTGTATTCGAATGGAAATGAATGATAAATTAGTAATAATATCCTTAAGCATCTCGTGGTGCCTTACATGTGTATTGTTTATGTGTTCAATAGCTACCAAAAGACTAAATGACTTGGCTGTTTTGGCAAGATTTTTGTCAGTTTTTACATTTTGCTTTTAATGATACCATAATGTTTAAGGTGTTTCCCTCAAATTAATAGCTTTAGTGAGAAAATGCCATTTGAGCTTCTTTCTGCTGCAGTTCATCAGATAAGAAAAAAACATAAACTATTTCAGCTTACACACAGCTAGTAATATAATAAAAGGCAACTTACCTCTTCAACAGAAATGGGAAGAATCACTCGACTGGAAAAAAAGGGAAAATAAATTAAGTTACCAAAGCCAATATCATGAATTCTTGAAGCTAAAGGACAAACTGTTTCTCCACAGCCTCCTGTTGAACACATTGAACAATAAGAATCTCCGACACAAAATTAATTCTGGATAATACAATCAACTAAACAGTGCTTTCTTTTAAATGTTTGTTGCTTGCACATAAGTTGCATAACATAGATTCAGCTGTTTCTTTGCCATGCAACTAAAAACTTATATTGCATATTATTATACTGTGTTCTTCCGGCAGATATTCTCCCTTTGTATGTCAAAATATTTGTCCAGTCACACTGTTGCCAATGTGAACATATATGAGTTGGTTAAGTTTGTCCATAGCTTTTGTATTAAGTTAGAATTTAACTCAACAAGCTTTGTCAAATAAGACTTTGAGATATTGCAGGTACATATCATTCAACAATGTAATAACAGTAAAATCAAACAAAGTAATGAATCACACAATCCTAAATTTTTACTTTGTCCCGGGTCTAAATACGCTGGCAGGAGTAAAAGATGTCTTTTCATCTGGACTCTTTGTGAATTCTCTCACATCCATTGACACCTGTGTTGCCTTGCACTAGTCAAATGTCAGGTGCCACGTTGTGCACACAGAAAAGTGGGCCAGGAGTGCTTAAGGTCAGTATTTCAGTTGTACATGGATCATTAGTTCACTTTCCTGACTGTATGCTACCATCGAGGTGTGTCTTTGTGTGTGCTAACAGTACCGTATTTATGTGCACTGAACATTTAATCATGACAAGTTTAATTAATTTCCAGGCAGACAGCTGAGGACTCTCCCTCTAATCACTTCAGGTCTTTAGCCATGTGAGCCTATTTATTGATTAAACGTATGTGGGCAGAAATCCTCTGATAAATGTATTCAAGACCAGATTCTCCTTTTACCTGCTTGTATTTATAGGAAGTTAAATGTGAGCCAGATGCAGTTACACCTACATATGATCTTGAAAATATAAAAAAAACATTTACCATGTAATAATGCACTGCACCTAATTTCCATACTAAAAATAAAGAAACTATAAATCAACTTTACTTTAGTTTGTATGGTAGCGGTAGAATGTGTGCTGCAGTAGTTCACCTGCTGATAATGCTTTTTCCTGTTACTGAGAGGTTTTCAAGCAAAGCACTATAACAATCATCTTTCCTTTACTTTATCTGGTGTTGTGCATTTACCTTAAAGGGATAAGAACCATTCATCTTTACCATACACTTCTCACTAGAGCTGAGGCCTGCTACAGCAGTGTGTTAAAGCTAACTGTAAGCTCACCATGGAAACTGCATTTATCAGGTGGCCAGTCATCATAACATACAGACTACAACCAGTGTGTCAAAGCCTCGAGACAGTGTGCTATTTTACCGCTGCTGTTGCCTAATCTTACATCCTCCCCCCCAATAACCTGCACCTTACAGTTCATTCCTCTCAAGTTCATCCCTCTACCCCGGCCCCGTCTGCCTGTTCTACCCCTCGCTCAATTCCTCTGGAGGGAAATGCCGGAGCGCACCACCAGTCGTTTCACCTTCACCGCGCATCAATAACATGGCCACATCAGCCATAGATTTAGTAGAAGATGGGATGTGGCTTAAACACCAGACATTTCTGCCTGTGCTTCACCGCTTCTCTGCCACAGCCTTCCTCCAGTGAGATTATCCTCTTGCAGGCTGTCGGTTTGACTTGCTATCCTAGCCGTGTGCGGTGTGAAGGGCACAGACAGCCATGCTATCCGGCTGCGGATGCAACTCGAGCTGCCTCAGTGGAGGATATATATTGTGATGGGCTGCCGTTTGAATAAAATAATGGCAGATGAGCAGAAGAGTAAGATAAGGCACGTCGCCATCACTTCACTCTGGATTTTAATTCTTGTAAAGCCATCATCGAGTGACTGGACACACAATGTCAGCGATAAACGAGTTCACACTGCTCTCACACGCTCGTGCACGCAGGGATACTTACAATTCCTTTATGAGCATTTTTGGCGGTGTAGCAGTAGTAGATATATCACAGAGGGGAACTGCTAGATAAGTTCCACAAACAGGCTCGGTCCTCCGTTTGTCTCTTCTTCTCTCCGCTCGCTACTCTCCCACCTTTCCCCTCTATGTCATTCTACCTCCACACAGACGCTATTTTCTTCAAATTCACTTCCTGATAGGGACCGCGGCGAGGCGTTGCTGTTGCGCGCAGAGGGCAGCGAGGCCTGTGCAGAGCAAAGCAAGGACGCATCAGCAGCAGCTTTGTCATTTTGATGTAACTTGTACAAAAAAGACTAGCCAAAAATATGTAGTAACAAAATCATATTCATATTTTAATTTTAGCTTCTAAAAGGTTTTTCCTTTTTGGCATCTGAGACCAAACAACTTCTAAAATAATATCTCACATGAAAACACAGTGAAACATTAAAAACGCACAAAAGAAATAGAATTAATGCAAACCTGGAATAATGTCTTTTCTGTGATGAAGGAACGGTGGGATGCTCTAAAGTCTATGAAGCGTTTTTTTTCTCCAAAGCGTGCTCTGCGTCATCCCGGTCGCGATGACGTATAAGCGTGGCAAAACCATCTCAGTATCTATGGGAATGAAGCGGGGACCACCACCCGTGGCACAGACGCACTAAACGTCATCTCACTAAGCCCCTACAGAAACATATCGCGCTCATCCTTTCACTCTCATTCCCCAGAGACGTTCACGGGAACTCGCTGTCTCCAAAATGTGACGCTTATTACTGGTACATTATCAGTTTGTTATTGTTATTGTGGGGAAAGTCCTCTCAGTCCAGTGCCTGCGGGTCTAAGGACCACTTTTACTTTGCCACCGGATGTTAGTTCGTGATGACGAAACATTGAGATCCTAATCCATCTCCAGCACATCCAGAAGATTTCCACTTGTGCGCGCGTGTGCGTCCGTCTAAAATTATGTAATGGCGCTCTGTTGCAGTATTTTTAGCGCATCCGCCTGCCAGCTTCCGTTTATTCTAGTGTCCTATATATCTCTCAAGCCAGGTCACATAAATATGAAACTCTAGACCCCAGGGCAAATTTGGCCCTTTCGCCAATATTTATTTAACCTAGCCTATATTTCAGTTATTTATACTTCCACCAGTTTATCAATAATAGAAGATAATGTAAAAGTCACTCCAGCGCTTATTTAGTTGAATTTTAGCTTTTACTTTAAGCTTTATTGTTGTAAGCTGTTGCACGTGATGTAAAGACACAGTTTAGGCTACTTGCTGCTTTTCCCCTGATCCGTTTGGGGCAAATGGGCATCCTGCGTGCGCAGATGTTTACAGGTGTTACACTAAATAGACCTGTGATTTACCGAGACCTGTGACTCCAGGGAGCGCCTTCATCCTACCCCAAAACAGGAACCTCAACCATATCAGCTGATAGTTAATGCTGGATGAACTAGGACAATAATGATTGAACAGTTATTTCAATTTTTAGACCATTTATTACAAAACTATATTGGTCACATATTCTGAAAGCAGCTGTTACTGTCAGATTAAGTGAGTCCAAATTTAAAAGGTTAGGATAAGAACAAATATGTTTAAATCAATAACGTTAAATCAGTCTGCATGTTTGATTAAGCAGACGCTGGAATCCGCCAAGGCGCCCCCTGGAGTCACAGTTCTCGGTAAGTCAGCGGTGTAGCTCTCAGAAGACCACAGCAGAACAAACTCCGTCACATTTCTCCAGGGACGAGAGGCCGAGGTGTCAAGTGATAGCCATCTGCGGGAGTCAAGTAACAGACACACGAGCGGACTGCTCACAGGCATGCGCAAACAAACATGGAGTGAGAGAATGCACAGAAAAGATGCATGTAGTCTGGGCTTTTAATGTGAGAAGAATGGGTCCCTAACTATTATTGTGGCACAGCCTGCAACAAGCAAGCTACAAATTACAATTATAGTATTATTCAGATAGAAGGAAGTTCACATAATACCGTTTAGTTGCATTTTGCAGTTGCATTACATTTTTTGATTTGGCCAGTCGTGCTTAGAGACTTAGATTTAGTCAGAGATGAATATGTAGTGTTTAGCGCCTCCTGTTGCCTGATTGTAGAACTGATGATTGAAATAACTGATAAAAGACACATATTCTCATTAAATCAAGGCTTTCTTTGGTCAGATGTCATTAGTTAAACCTGACACTCCATAATCTGTAAGATAAATGCTTACATTAAAATGTGTTTTTTCATTGTAAATAATACTGACATACAGCTGTTAATTTTCTAAACACTTCTATAAAATTCACAGTAAACAAGCATTTAAACAGATCTTTATTAAGCACCACTTTGTCCAAAAACACAGTCAAAACACATAACAGCATAAATGTATTTAGGCTACCTATTTGCAGTACCTGTTGGAAAAAGTGGGATTTTTTGGGATTTTCAAATCAGGTTCAGAGGAGGAATATAAAAATGTATTGAATTGAGTTGAAATTAACTTTCTTTAAGAAAATGTGGGTGGACTTAAATGAATACTGATGGTATAATCTGTGGGTTAATGAAAAAGAGCATGGCATTTATACTTGTACATATGGAAAAGGCAGATCTTGTAAAGTATAAATAGAAAACTATGACAAGTAACCAGTAATAAATACTAAATAAATTACACCCTTCTGTATTTTACATATATCCCTCTAACGGAAATATTATTTTCAAATTAAAAATCTTATCTATAACACATTTGTTACACTACGTAAAATAGTGAGGAATTTGCCCTGTTACAATTGTGATGGTTTATAGGTTAAGTATATAATAACAAAATAAAAGAAACAACTAATAATAACAAATGAATCCAACATTAGGCTATACAAAGTGGTTTGTGGTGGTGACATCTCTTTTTCCGTTTCTGCTCATAAAGATCCTTGTAAAGCAGGTAAACATGGAGGTTTGAAAGAAGGAACCAAGAAGACAAGTCAGAGGTTTTGGGGGGAATACAGAGGCTACCACCTCCTTCCTTTCACAGTCTTTCCTCTAGCTGCTTCTTCATTTTTCTTCTGTCCAGTTTCCTTTTTCATTTCAGCAACATGCCAAATACCTTGTTTCCATGACAAATGCAGTGTCAGTAGAAACCCAGATCTGTTTCATTGTGTGAGGGTTCATAAAGACCTGTTTCACATCTAATATTCTAAATATCTAACAAAGTGTCCCTTAAATTTATTAATAAATTGTCTTTTTCCACTGCAGAGTATGGTTTTTCTTCAAACAAATGCCTCAGGGATTTCAGAGCAGTTGATTTTTATGTAGATCTTGGCATTTTCCTCCATTTCCTGCTGCCGTTTGTTGAGCGTTCGTCTGTACCAGATCAGGTACAGAGGCAGCAGAAATCCCAACATGCTGACACCCAGCAGTCCGATGTTGACCTGAAAGATAAAGCTTAAATTAGCTATGCCCTAGGCCTTAATTTGAGTGAAACGTTTGTGTGATTGCATACATACCCAGAATGGATCTCCCTCTAGTGGTCCCATCATAGCCAGAAACAGAGGCTGCTGCAGCAAAGCAAATACAGCACTCACTAGAGACTGCATGCCTGTCAGACTACCGAACTGGGACGAGGGATACCTGCATGGCACAAGAGTCGCAGGTTAATGTTTATAGCAGCAAAATATTTGGAAAGACTGACATGTTTGCAATATGTTATGAAGTTTCTGAAAATATATGAGAGCAGTAAGGATGTTTCAAGTGCACTATGTGACATTTGTTCTGGCGCCAAAATATGTCAAACCTGTTTTTCATTTTGCAATAAAATCTTCTATTCAACATCTAACTTGCATATAACTCATCAATAGAGGTAGTGGCATTACTCTTACCAGGGTACATTGAGTATATTGCAGTTTTATGGTTTAACAATACTCACACAGCAGCATAAAGGCCACCGACAGCTGAGTGAATGAACCCTCTCACCACGGTGTGTAAAACAAATGAAACAATCTGTGGAAACATATGCACAAAGGTTAATGGTTAAGAAATGGACAAAGCAGATAATAGAGAATGTTTTCTTCGGTAATAATGGTGCTAAAAGTGTTGACTCTTACGTAATGTTCCTGTTGTAAAGATGATGCTAATCAGTAACTCATATGATCACTTAAAGAGAGAGCACTCAACCATTTACCTGCAGAGGCAAATTAGGCACTAAGCATGTTATCCCAAATCCCACCAACAGGAGGTTTGTGAGGACAAAAGCTCGCAAGGCGTTAGTCACTTTCTGTGTCTTTTTGTCTCTGCGTTTCTTCTTTGAATCTCCACTGTGGTTCGACATCACAAGGAGAAAGAAAAGATAGTTGGACACCAATTTCAATCATTTATTTATAAAAACAGTAAATAGTTGTAAACACTCACTTGCTGCTGGGTTCTTTTTCTCCTTTTCCATCGTCACATTCCTTTAACTTCCAGTCCATTATCTGACCAATCACAGGAGTGGTCATCAGACAGAGCAGCTGGAGCACACCAAATATGGACGAGTATAAACTCACTGAGAAAAAAAAACAAGAGACATTAATATGGCCATGGATGATTATTATATATTATTGCTGCGGTTAGAGGAATGTAAAAGCCTAATGGGTTTTGTGTTGCTTGGTTAATAACTATAATGGTACCGTTAATTATTAGCCAGTGTGTTGATGGAGACTGCACAAAGCAGTTCAAAAGTCATGAGGAGGTTTATGGCCACAGGAATAATGATAAATGAAAAGTGCTTCTAGCTCCAAGCTTATACGATGTGCACTTTTTACTAAGGGCCATGTTTAGTTAATGTGTACAGCAATTGCCAAGCAAGCTGTACTCAAGATGTACTGTACACAAGGTCTAAATAGCACTATGATGACTACTACAAATCGGAAGGGTAAATGTAAGTGAAAGTAATCTACTGATATTGCTAATCTTACCAACTTCCATTCTTTCAACTGAAAAAGTCAATGAACATTTTGTAAGTTCAGTTGTTTTTAAGACATTAATCAAAGATATTGAACCTTGTTTACTGAAAACACAGCAGGACAATCCATTATATTGTATGTAGAACCAAAGAAAACATGATTATCTGTTGAGGATAAAATACTAAGTAACTAACCTGTGTTGAAGTCTCCGTCAGTGAGGGACTCGAGCACGCTGTTCATGGCGCCCATGTAGAAGAGGAGGCGCAGCTGAGTGACGGACATCGTCACTAAACTGAGCAGGAAGATGGGACTAACGATGGTTTTCAAGAATGATTGAGCTGCGAAGAAAATCAAGCAAAAACAACGAGTAATTAAATGGTACATACAGATTCCCTTTACAGATTAGAAAAAAATATTTTCAATCTTACATTCTTCTTGTGGCTTGGACTCCATTTCGAGATCCGTAGTGGACAGGCAGAGCTTCTGTCCCTCTTTACTGGGCAGCTCCTCAGGCTTCAGGCTTGTGCCCACGCTAAGGCGACGGCCCACTGTGGTCACTTGGCGATAAAACTGCTTGCCTGTGATTTTGTGGTCAAAACCCAGCCAGCTAAACTTAATCTTTATACTAAAGGGAAAGTGGAAGGGGAAAACGTTATTAACAGAAGTAGTGTAGGAGATAAAGAACTGCATCTAAGTGACACGTTTTATGTTGAAGGGGACTGAAGGACTGCATGTGTGTGGCCCTCACCTGTAATCCATGTCCTCTGGGCCAGGAAATGGTTCAAGCGGCCAGTTGAAGAAGCAGTTAAAGAAAACCAGGCCAGCGCAGGCCGCCCACACAACCAAGATGGAGATGAAAGACACGTCAAAGTCATAGATGACCTGTGTTAATCAAGTAAAACAAGTAAAAAAATTGAATTATTTAATTGTTTTAATGGCCTTGATTTCTACTTCTTCTAATACATTTGTATATTCAAACATTCATTTAAAATAACATGGTCATAAGCACTCAGGCAATGACTCGTATAAAACTCCAGTGAAACAACGCTACAGTAACAAGGCTTTTGTTCGATATATTCATTTGTTTTTAATAAATTTGCTGCCCATTACCTTGACTCCTGGGAAGGTGACGGCTGAGGAAGCATATGAACCAATCATGAGGGCAATGAATGTGGAGCGAAGGTCCCCGAACATGTTAGGCAGCTGGAAAAGAAGAAGAACAAGTCTGTAAAGCTTACATTAGAAATATGTAAAACAGGATGTTTCATTGAATACAGGTGTCAGCTGAAAAAAGATGGGGGTCCCAAGTTTAGGAGAGAGCACCACTGAACTTAAAACAACACACACAAGAGACATTAAACAGCATGACATTGCACACATACAGTACACAGCTGCTTAACATGAAAACACCGACTCTATACAGCTGCATCAAACACAGAGGGTGAGCTCCTGGCGAAAGGGCTCCAAATATAATGCTTTTGTATTTATTTCTGAACAGACTGAGGAATGTTGAATTATCTGATTTCTGACAACTAGTTATCTAGTAGTTGTAGGAGTGTCGGTGTGCATTGAAATTAAGAAATCTAAAAGAACACCTGTCTAACGTACATTTTCAAGGCCATGGGAAGGTGACTTGCCATTAATAGAAAGCCAGTGTTATGGTCAATTAGTAGCCTCGTGAAAGCTGAAAGTAAATTGTGTGAGGTGAAGCCATGCTCAAGGACACTGTGTAGGCCACTGATTAACCCAGGCCAGTAGTAGGTCCATAATGTCCATTGAGAAAGAAGACACGTTTTAATATAGAAAATTTGTGAATTCCTTGAATTACAGCCTATTATTAAAAGAGTACTAACTTACTGGTGCTGGTGGTAATGATTAAGGGGGGGATTATCTGAGAGATTTACTGTAAGTAGCAGCACATAGAGGGTAAAAAATATTGCCCGTGGTGGTATAGAAATAGGACATTTTGTTGGAAGATTTATGTGAGGCTCTCTCTGGGAACTTCATCACCATGGAGCAGCACTGGACTCCTGTTTAGATTTCTGGTTTACAATGGTTTGATGAGTGATGGGTTGGGTAAGGAACACGGTCTGATAAACAGCAGAGCGGTGAGTTCAAAGGAATGGTAAAGTGTCGACCCTATATGACTGGGAAGCACTGAAGGAAACATCTGCATCTCTTTTATTATTTGTGTGTGTATAATGCAAATTGTACTCTGCCCTTCTATTTTCTTCTTTTCCAAAATGATTCATCTAACTAATTAAAGCTGAGGTCTGTTGTCCTTGGGAACACAGAGCTCAGTGTTGCCATAGCCAAAACAAGACAACAGAATGTGAGACAGTCAGGAATGCCAGACAAGGGAGGGTGGGAGACATGGGGCTATTACACACACAAACCTTAATGAAGCAAAATGGCAGCTCTTCTGATGATGGTAAGTTTACATCTGAACAAACACTATACACAAACTTACTGTGAGAGAGGTGAAGGTCATGCACATGCCCCCAAAGCCGTTGAATGTCAGGGCAATGAAGATGAGGACAGAGAGTTCTGCAGAGGACACAAATGTTAAGACCCTAAACTAAAGCACATCAACTGGAATATATATCAATGAATGAAAGAACTTACCATTTGGTTTGTAGGCTCCATATGCAATCATTAGACAGGACAGACCAAAGCAGGTGCTGCAAAGAATAATGTATTCTTAACATTATAAAGAGAAACTAAACCCAAAGCTTCCAAAGTTAAATATGCTTTGAATAAACACAATATCTTTTGAATAAACACAGTATCAATATCATGATGATGTGTTATGTTATTGCAATTGTCCTTTCTTCTTTAGATTAGACTTGATCATTTCCTGGCTTACCTTCCCAACAGTCGGAGCTTCCGTGGCCCGTATTTGTCCATGACGATTCCCAGCGGCAGCGTTATGGCGGAGAGCAGGAAGGAGCCCACAGTGAAGGCCAGGTTCAACATCTCGTCCTGCTCCTTACAGATGAGCCAGCCGTTCATCTTGAGGAGTACATTGTGGGGAACCAGAGGCTTCATTTCTACCCCATCCCCTAGTCCCACCACACCTGCTTCACTCTCATAGTAGTCAGCGTACTCATCGGACGTCTGGCTCAGCAACAGCTGGGACAAGTTACCATTGGTGCTGTTTTCTGAATGAGAAACAGAAACATTGAGGGTGACAATAATCCAGAAAATGTGCCCCTTTTTTTTCTGTTGCAGTTCAGTACTGATTAAAGTTATTCTGATAATTGATTTTTGTAAAACATCTTGGTAATTTGCTTACATTTTCACAATTGTCCAGCATTGTGTTAATCATAATCATGCTTTATATTGTGGTTATAACAAAGCGATGTTGACGCTTCAGATTCATCATCCTGTGTGACAAACCACAGCCTGCACGCTAAGCATTGTGTGAAATCATGCAACACCACAAACTTTTTGACGAGTGATCACATATCTCTGCTGAATGTGCATTAAAAGCTGAATTAACCATCATTAGAGTCCGGTCAGCTAACTTTTTTGTTACTAAGCTGCATTTTGTTTTCTGCTTTTTATCACTCGCTATCAGTCTGTGTTGATTATCAGTGGACTTTCATCGTCCATAATAGCAGTAATAAAGCCTGCTGTCAATCTCTGTGTCCCTCTATCTCCTGTCACATGCCTCGAATGAGCTGAGTTGGTGCTTCTGCCCTCTTTTATCAATCCAGCAAGATAAGGGCTAGAAAGCCACAGTTAGACGCAACCTGATTTGTACACGAACACAAATTACTACAACATAATGAGAAATAGCTTTTTGAAAATGAACTGAATTAAGAAACAATCATGAAAAACATAATGAACCATTAATGACACACACAATGTCGTGGCTCTGACCAAGCTCTGACTGGGACCTTTGTATAAAAAGGGGCATGGAGAAGGATGGTCGCAAAAAGCTGTTTTGAATTAGAAAAGCTAAAGTAAACCACTCCCTTTTTGTAATGAGATGGCTATTTGAGTTCTCCCTCTGTTATTGTCTGCTTCTCAGTGCATCTGCTGTCGAGTGTCCAACAGAACGGCCGCCACGGGACAACTTAAACCCGATGCCCTGTTTTCCTAAAATGCTCATTCACTTAATTTATCTGATCTAATTAAATCTTTTCAGTCCCGAGCAGCTAGGACCCGTTCAGAACACTTTACCCAAGAATGGAGAAATCAAACTTAGAGCAGTGTTGAGTTACTCTGGGTTATAACAGTTCTCAGTAAGTAGTAGAAATTGGCAGCAAAGATAACTCACCTTGCTCATTGCAAAGGTATGAATAAAAGCCTTCCGACTTGAGCATGATGAGAAGTGATCCCCATCCCAGCAGCACAGCAGAGAAGAGCAAGTTCTCAATAATTGCAGTCACTGCCATCCACCAACGCCTGGCGAATGCAGTGGTCAGTGTTGGAGCCATGGTCCACGGAAGAAGCAGTAAAACAGCAGAAAAGATGGACCTGGAAACAGGAGTTAGATGGTATCAAACAGCAGGCCTCTCTGAGTGACGCTGTTGTGGTCACTCTTCTGCAAAGAGACAGAGGCAAGAGGAAATGGAGTTTTTATAGTTACACTTCAAGTCACATGAGCGAGTGTAGGAAGGTTCAGCTTTGTAAGATCAGAAGATAAACGTGAGTAACTTTGAACCTAACAAAGACAACTGGCTGCCTAACATAAATTTAAAAATACACAAAAACCTAGGGCTCAAACCTGCTATCCTGTAGCTGCTAGAAAAATGACATTCACTTCCCTCTTGGCAAAAAAATACAAATATTTGGGCAAAAGGGTTGATGGTGATGTAAGAGTTTCGGTTTTTAATGCATAAATCAAACTGGTCCAAACTGGACTCAGAGGAAAAACGGGTCTTTCTCACACTGTGGCCCCTCTCTCCCTCTCTTCCGAGCCTGTCCTACACGACCTCCAAATATCCTAACAGAGTCATCCAAGCGTATCTTATCACTTCAATTATTCTGGGCGCATCTAAAACATAAAGGCGCAGCTCCACAAATAAAGAAATATGTGCATACACAGAGGCACAATGCTACAAACTCTAAATCAAAAAGTAAACATGAAAGCACAAATCTATCATCCAACTAAAAATTATTTTAAAGACAAAATTGTTTGTCTATGAGAAACTGTGAAAGGCAGTAACTTACCTCACAGACCTTATCCAACATGTAGGATGAGTTTCTCATGTCAGGAGTGACTTTTGTGTGAAAAGCCACATTTTATACGTGTACCGGTGTGGTCCCCTCAGAGCGCCCTCTGCTGACCACTTCCTCCAACACAGAACAGGAGTGACGCAAAAGGGTTTATCAAAATTTATTATGGGATGAAGTGCTATTATTGGATAAACAGTCTCAATTGATTGTGAGCTTTGATCTGTCCTCTTAAATGTATATGCCTATAAATGTGGATAGAAATAATTATATATAGAACTCGAAAATACATAATAATTCCTAAAATAAAATACCATCCATTTGTTACAAAGTCTATGCTTTTTGAACTTTTGGAAACAACAAATTAGTCATAAGTTAGTCATATGGAATGTGGGGATATTATCTGAAAACAACACACTTTATTGATTGTTTACATAAATGCAGGTTATCTTTAACCTAAAAAGACCTGTTTTGCTTTAATGTTTATTCGCGTTTGGCGTCAGACACATTGACAAAGCTGCTGTAGAAGTGGAATGCTGCGGGTTGGCCAATCAATTTGCAAATCAATCAGAGAGCGCGATAACAGTGACGCTATCTAAATGAAAATGTGTGCATTGATCAGTGGCTCAGACTGAAGGCACCCCCAGTTTGTAGTTCAAAGAGTTTTGTTCCACAAACATGCTTATCTGGTTTAACACTGATGGGATGTCCTATTACAAATCACATTAGAACAAACATTTATTGATCAAAGTCTCCATATTACATCACAAAGAAGCACAATTATATTTACAATGAGGTATATCTCTAGAGAACACAACTGTAATATAACTTTACTGAATGTTGTGTGTCCTTAAAGGCGCATAAAGTGCAGGAAATGTTCACTGCCAGGGCTATTAAAATGTGTAGACTGCTCTTTGGGAATTTGTAGTAAAAATGCACCCCTGTGTGGCGATATTTGGACTAACACATACATTAGAGCAAGGACTAGCACTTACTGACTCTAAAAATATCACAACACAAGTTGTTGGAGCCATTTTATTGTAATTTGTGTTTGTGACACTAGAGGGCATATGAGTCTTTGGAGTATATTTAAGCCAGAGGCTAATGAGTCACAGGTGCGCAAATGGACGCTCAAACAAACTTTTGACCGTGCTATGTAGGCTGTTTTAGAGGTGCAGAAATAGTGGTCATACCTCGTAATAGTTTGTTTGAATGGAATATTTTTATTTTTAATTAAGAAACGAAGTTACGTTTAAAGTTATGTTTTTGCAATGCCAAATGGACAATAAATGGATTGGCATATCCGACTTTATTAAGGACAATGATTTATTCAAGGTAAAGTACGCGTCAGAAACAGACAACAAAATTCCACATGTGTCCCAAACAGTTTAAGTCAAAAAGTTTGACCGGAGGAGCCTGAGTGAGCTTTCCCATCGAAGAATGAAGTGGATCAAATTGGATGACTACAGGAAATGATGATCTCGATTATTTACCCATGTTTATGGTGTCTGAGGTGATGTTTACATAAATATGCAGTAAGTATTTCAAGGTTTAAAAAAATGGCGGATGAAAAGGAGTTTTATGGTTCTGAAATCGAGCATGATGAGGCTCAGAATGAAGCCGGTGAAAATGTTGGATCATTCGTACGAAAACAAGAGGTTAAGCTTACTGCAAAGGGGTTAATGGCAAAACTCGATAATTTACAAAAACAAAGAAAGTCAAAATTGGACAAAGCATCAAAACTTAAAAGGACTATACAAGTGTTTATGGGTAACAATGAAAATGGTTTACAATGCAATGCAAAGAAGCAAAGGAAGCACATGAGTCTCTAATTGTTTTATTGCCTGATGAAGAGGGAAACAGGCATGAAACCTGGTTTAGAGCAAAAATATTAGAGGTTGTGGAATTTAACGCTGAGGTAAATAAATGGATGGATGAGCTACAGGAGGAATGTGATCGTGCTACTAGTTAAATTGAACCCAATGATAGCATTTCAAATGTAGAAACAAGGCTTAGCAGTCGCACTTCAAGCCACAAAAGTAGCCACCACAGTTCACGCTCCAGCAAATCCAAAGCCTCTGTGCAACTCACATGCATTTAGCTTGAAGCGGAAAAGGCCGCTCTTGTCATTCAAGCAAAGTCTTTAAAAGCAAAGCATGATATTAAGCAACAATTGGAAATGTTACAAAAATGTAAGGAACAAATGAATTTCCTTTCTGCTTGGCAAAGCCAGAGTGGCACCTCTAAAACCTGTCACCATTCCTCGTTTAGAATTGACTGCTGCAGTCCTTGCAATTCGCATTGACAAAATGAAATGCTGCATCTTCAGCTTCAACTGGAAAATTCATGTTTTTGGACAGATAGCACCTCGGTCCTGAAATATATAAGGAATGACAACAAAAGATTTTGTACCTTTGTGGATAATAGAATTTCTGCGATCAGAGATGCTTCAGAGGTAACACAGTTGAGGTATATTCATACTTCACAGAATCCTGCAGATGATGCATCCAGGGAAATGACTGTACAGCAGCTCAAAACCAACAAAAGATGGTTAAGTGGACCGGAGTTTCTAAAAGAACCAGTTCTGAAATGCATGGAAATTTCATCACTGAAATCTGGAAGATCTGAAATCAGAAAGGACAGTTCTATTTGCAGGTTAAGTCCTATTCTACAAGATGGATTACTGAGAATTGGTGGGAGGTTATGCAAAACTGCTATGGCAGAAGAAGGGAAACATCCTGTTATTTTATCCAAAGATCAGCATATTTCCAAATTGATTCTTAGGCATATTCATTTGCAAAGTGGCCATAGTGGAAGAAACCACATGCTCTCTAAATTAAGAGAGAAATATTGGATTACCCATGCCAATTCAAGGGCCAGAAAAATTATTTCCAGCTGTAACTTCTGCAAACGATACAAAGGTAAACTAGGTGATCAAAAAATGGCTGACTTGCCCGCAGAAAGAGTAACTGCAGATCTATCTCCACTTTCTAATGTAGGAGTTGATTACTTTGGCCCAATTGATGTAAAAAGAGGTTGCACTTGTGTGAAACGCTATGGTAATCTTTACATGCATGGAGATGGCATACTTGTTGGACACTGACTCCTGCATAAATGGGTTACGACGATTCATATGCAGAAGAGGACAAGTATGTATTTTGAGGTCTGATAATGGAACCAATTTTATTGGCACAGAAAAGGAATTGAAAAGAGCACTTGCAGAGTTAAATCAAAATAAAATCACAAAGGTTTTGGCATACAAAGGAATTAAATGGACTTTTAATCCACCTGCAGCTTCACATTATAGTGGTACATGGGAGCGCATCATCAGAATGGTCAGAAAAGTGTTGGCCTCTGTTCTTAACCAACAAACACTAGATGATGAAGGATTACACACTGTTTTGTGTTAAACTGAGGCAATTCTCAATGACCGACCCATCACCAAAATGTCTGTGGATCCCAATGATCTTGAAGCCCTTACGCCCAATCATCTTCTTACAATGAAGAGAAACCCAATCTATCCTCCTTGTCTTTTTGAGAAATCAGATCAGTATGTAAAAAGAAGGTGGAAACAAGCTCAATATCTTGCAGATCTTTTTTGAAAAAGATGGATAAGAGAGTACGTATCTTTGTTACAGGAAAGGCAAAAATGGACAAAAGAGAGATGTAATCTTATGCCTGGTGATATTGTACTCATTGCAGATTCTACAGCCCCACGCAATTCTTGGACTCTTGGAAGAGTACTAAAAGACTTTCCCAGACAAAAAGGTTTAGTTAGATCAGTACAAATCATAACCAATACAAACACAATAGTAAGACCAGTAACAAAGCTTTGCCTTTTATTGGAAATGTGAAACAAGGTTTACATGAAAAATTGTGCACTTCTTCAAATTATTAAGTTAATTAAGATACTGATTTGTAATAAACTGTTGATGGATGGCTCCTTGTGTAAATATATGGATTGAATTGTTTATGCCCTACGTCATTAACGAAGGTCAAACAAACTTTTTGACCGTACTATGCCTGCTATGTAGGCTGTATTAGAAGTGCATAAAATAGTGGTCATTCCTCGTAATAGTTTGTTTGAATGGAATATTTTTTATTTCTTAATTAAGAAACGAAGTTACATTTACAGTTATATTTTGTCTTAATTAAATTTTTGTTTTTTGCAATGCCAAATGGACAATAAATGGATTGGCATATTCGACTTAATTAAGGACAATGACTTGATTTATTCAAGGTAAAACACGCGTCAGAAACAGACAACAAAATTCCACATGCATCCCTACACAAGTCTTTATTGCACATTTACAATAAAATATTTGGTCATAGCAATGTCTTTGCAAAATACAATACAATACTGATTTTATTTCAAGAGATCTTACCATGTGAGGAGGGCTCTGAAAACACAAAAAGGAAATGTATAAAATAAAAAATGCTTTAAGCAGGACATGTACACCTATCCATCCATCCATCTTCTACCGCTTATCCGGGGCCGGGTCGCGGGGGCAGCAGTCTAAGCAGAGAAGCCTAGACTTCCCTCTCCCCAGACACTTCCTCCAGCTCTTCCGGGGGGATACCGAGGCGTTCCCAGGCCAGCCGAGAGACATAGTCCCTCCAGCGTGTCCTAGGTCTTCCCCGGGGTCTCCTCCCGGTGGGACATGCCCGAAACACCTCCCTAGGGAGGCGTCCAGGAGGCATCCAAAACAGATGCCCGAGCCACCTCAGCTGGCTCCTCTTGATGTGGAGGAGCAGCGGCTCTACTTTGAGCTCCTCCTATCTCTAAGGGAGCGCCCCGCCACCCTGTGTAGAAAGCTCATTTCGGCCGCTTGTATCCGGGATCTTGTTCTTTCGGTCATGACCCAAAACTCATGACCATAGGTGAGAGTAGGAACGTAGATCGACCGGTAAATCGAGAGCTTTGCCTTACAGCTCAGCTCCTTCTTCACCACGACAGACCGGTACATCGACCGCATCACTGCAGAAGCTGCACCGATCCGTCTGTCGATCTCACGCTCCCTCCTTCCCTCACTCGTGAACAAGACCCCAAGATACTTGAACTCCTCCACTTGAGGCAGGAGCTCTCCACTAACCTGGAGGGGACAAACCACCATTTTCCATCTGAGAACCATGGTCTCAGACTTGGAGGTGCTGATTCTCATCCCAGCCACTTCACACTCGGCTGCAAACCGTCCCAGTGCACACTTAAGGTCCTGGCTTGATGGAGCCAACAGGACAACATCATCTGCAAAAAGCAGAGATGAGATCCTGTGGTCCCCAAACCAGACTCCCTCCGGCCCCTGGCTGCGCCTAGAAATCCTGTCCATAAAGATAATGAACAGGATCGGTGACAAAGGGCAGCCCTGCCGGAGTCCAACATGCACTGGGAACAGGTCTGACTTTCTGCCGGCAATGCGAACCAAGCTCCTGCTCCGGTCGTACAGGGACCGGATAGCCCTTAGCAAAGGACCCCGGACCCCATACTGCCAGAGCACCCCCCACAGGGCACCGCGAGGGACACAGTTGAATGCCTTCTCCAGATCCACAATACACATGTGGACTGGTTGGGCAAACTCCCACAAACCCTCCAGCACCCTGGAGAGGGTATAGAGCTGATCCAGTGTTCCACGACCGGGACGAAAACCGCATTGTTCCTCCCTGTACATCTAATCAAACATTTAGATACAATAAAGGTATATTTCAGCCACTGACATGACCACACCTTGAATAGTAAACGTGGTTTCCATGCCTGCATAGATATGGTCAGTTACATGACATTGCAGCAGCCAGGTCCCTGGGTTTCCAACTACCATCTCCACAGTCTGGAAAGTCCCAGGGAAGAGGTCAAATACATCTGCACGATGCACTCGGTCCGTCTGAGCAATACCCAGAATGAACAGTACATAGAAACAACAAAAAGAGGAACTGTGAGTTAAGAAATATTAAGCAGTGTGCAAGCAGTAGAGCAGATAGACATAGCTTAGAGTGGCACTTCTAATAAAACTTGTTGTAGGTTGTAGAACATAAACTACAAAATTCTAACTAACCACATGTTGATAGTGTAGCATACCTTGTAGGTGAATGTCTCAGCGTGAAAGTGAACAGTGTGCATGTCCACTTCGTTGCCCATGCCTAACAGATACCAGTTCACTTTCTGGCCTTGTGTCATCACCAAGCCCTGAAGGTTTCCATACATCTTACCATTGATTCCTTAAACAAACATGCAGAGATTGTTTTGTAACATAATACAATTTTTATAAACTTTGCATGGACTGACCTGGACTTCTCTGTAAACTCTACAAGTGGCAACACTTTTGTTACCAAGCTTACAACAAACACACAATACAAATGTGTCATAAGCTTTGTCATTCTTGTAAACAGCCTACTTAAGTTACTGCCTCTTGAAAGACAGTCTCCTCTAATCTCTTACCGTGCATCTTGTTACTCTCCTTAAATCCGTCATCTATTGTGAAGTTTTCAGGGTCAAGACCAAGGTGTGTTCAGATATTTTCCTCCAAATACCACGACTGGTTTTCATCATGAATCATAAACAGCAGAGCAAATTCTTTGTCGATATCGACCCGCTGTCTGTCTGCCCCGTTGCCTTGCTGCAGTGTCCCGGGCCTACAGACAACCAGTGGACCCAGGAGGCCGCTGTACACATCCTCAACAGAAACAAATGTAATGTAAAATTAATGCAAATGAATATAATATATGAATATAATCTGTATATAACATGACTGTATATAATTACCTTTATAAAATCCACACTGGAATAGTAAGCATAGGTAAGACAGTTGGGATCTGTGTCTCCCGGACCAGAACTTTGTGGAACGTCCCAGGCCAACTCGAGTATGTACCCTGAGAGAGAAAGCAGAGAGGAAAGAGGAAACAAGCAAACCTTAAAAGATGGTTTTCATGAAAGAGCTTAAAAACAAATGCTTTTTATTCCTAAACAGGAAAAATGACTCTTACCTGGATGGACATGGATGTGTGAACAATCTGCACTGATAGTTCACATTTCCTTTCAGCTTGGCAAAGCCAGAGTGGCACCTCTAAAACCTGTCATCATTCCTCGTTTAGAGTTGACTGCTGCAGTCCTTGCAAATCGCATTGACAAAATGCTTAAAGAACATCTTTAGCTTCAACTGGAAAATTCATGTTTTTGGACAGATAGCACCTCGGTCCTGAAATATATAAGGAATGAAAACAAAAGATTTCGTACCTTTGTGGATAATAGAATTTCTGCGATCAGAGACGCTTCAGAGGTAACACAGTGTAGGTATATTCATACTTCACAGAATCCTGCAGATGATGCATCCAGGGAAATGACTGTACAGCAGCTCAAAACCAACAAATGATGGTTAAGTGGACCGGAGTTTCTAAAAGAACCAGTTCTGAAATGGTCAAAGATAAACATTGAATCAAACATCAGTGATGATGATCCAGAACTCAAGAAAGAGCTTGCAACAAATGTTCTAAGGGTTGAGGACACCAACAATGCAACCCATAATATTTTTATGATTGGAAAAGACTCAGGACAGCTGTTGCATGGATCTTGAAAATAAAAAAGGTTCTACATGGATTAATTTGTCAAAGAAAACAATTGATCAATTAAAATGACTCCAGTGACTTGGAACAAAAGTTACAACAAACCAAAACTCTGTTTGTTGGACAGAAATGCTTGTCTTTAGATGACCTTTCCGAGGCGGAAAATGCTATTATTCAGTTCCGTCAATGGGAAAGGTTTAGCATGGAAATTTCATCACTGAAATCTGGAAGATCTGAAATCAGAAAGGACAGTTCTATTTGCAGGTTAAGTCCTATTCTACAAGATGGATTACTGAGAATTGGTGGGAGGTTATGCAAAACTGCTATGCCAGAAGAAGGGAAACATCCTGTTATTTTATCCAAAGATCAGCATATTTCCAAATTGATTCTTAGGCATATTCATTTGCAAAGTGGCCATAGTGGAAGAAACCACATGCTCTCTAAATTAAGAGAGAAATATTGGATTACCCATGCCAATTCAACAGCCAGAAAAATTATTTCCAGCTGTAACTTCTGCAAACGATACAAAGGTAAACTAGGTGATCAAAAAATGGCTGACTTGCCCGCAGAAAGCGTAACTGCAGATCTATCTCCACTTTCTAATGTAGGAGTTGATTACTTTGGCCCAATTGATGTAAAAAGAGGTTGCACTTGTGTGAAACGCTATGGTAATCTTTACATGCATGGAGATGGCATACTCGTTGGACACTGACTTGCATAAATGCGTTACGACGATTCATATGCAGAAGAGGACAAGTATGTATTTTGAGCTCTGATAATGGAACCAATTTTATTGGCACAGAAAAGGAATTGAAAAGAGCACTTGCAGAGTTAAATCAAAATAAAATCACAAAGGTTTTGGCATACAAAGGAATTAAATGGACTTTTAATCCACCTGCAGCTTCACATTATGGTGGTACATGGGAGCGCATCATCAGAATGGTCAGAAAAGTGTTGGTCTCTGTTCTTAACCAACAAACACTAGATGATGAAGGATTACACACTGTTTTTTGTTAAACTGAGGCAATTCTCAATGACCGACCCATCACCAAAATGTCTGAGGATCCCAATGATCTTGAAGCACCTACCCCCAATCATCTTCTTACAATGAAGAGAAACCCAATCCATCCTCCTTGTCTTTTTGAGAAATCAGATCAGTATGTAAAAAGAAGGTGGAAACAAGCTCAATATCTTGCAGATCTTTTTTGAAAAAGATGGATAAGAGAGTACGTATCTTTGTTACAGGAAAGGCAAAAATGGACAAAAGAGAGACGTAATCTTATGCATGGTGATATTGTACTCATTGCAGATTCTACAGCCCCACGCAATTCTTGGACTCTTGGAAGAGTACTAGAGACTTTCCCAGACAAAAAAGGTTTAGTTAGTACAAATTAAAACCAAAACAAACACAATAGTAAGACCAGTAACAAAGCTTTGCCATTTATTGGAAATATGAAACAAAGTTTACATAATAAATGTGCACTTCTTCAAATTATTAAGTTAATTGTGTTATTAAAGTTAATAAGTTAATATAGTAATGCATAGTTAATAATGCATTGGATGGAATGGAATCCTATGTCAGCAGACAAAGTAGATCAGCAACTGTATTTCTTCATCCAGAAGTTGAGTCAAAGCCAAGGACTACAATGCAAAGCAGCACAGATGTTACCTCACAACCTGCTTCATCTCATCATGTACAGCAACACGCATCTTCAAGACCTAGATCAACTGCCTCAGTAGATGGGGAAAGGTTTGGTTTCACACAGAATTTGCTCGAAAAGCATCAAGAAATAACAGAACTGCTAATATAGCAACAAAGGTCTCAAAACTTACCACCACGTGAGAATCCAGTGTTTGAAGGTGATCCATTGCAATTTAGTTTGTTTACCAAAGCTTTTAAACATTGTGTGGAGGAAAAAACAAATAACAAAGGGGATTGCTTGTATTTTCTTGAAAGGTATACAAGAGGGCGCCCAAGAGAAATTGTTTGAAGCTGTATGAATTTGGCACCTGAAAGAGGTTATGATACAGCTAAAGCTACAGCCGTTTGGAGAAGATTATTTTGTTTCTGCTGCATATATGGAAAAGGTGCTTGGATGGCCTATGATCAGGCACAAAGATGTCGCAGCTTACCAAGATTATGCAGTCTTTCTACGTGGTTGTTGCAATACAATGGCAGATCTACAGTACATGCAAGAACTAGACATGCCAACCAAAATGAGAGCAGTAATTTTAAAACTTCCATTTAAACTTAGAGAAAAATGGAGAACAAATGCTTGCGATATCATGGAAAGACAGAAACGAAGAGCAAAATTTAGTGATGTCAACTTTATTGAATACCAAGTTAAAATCATTTCAGATCTAATATTTGGATCCATTCAAAATGTAGATATGAGAACAATTGGTAAACCCAAAGATGTCTACAAATGGAAAGCACAATCCCAGTCAAAACCTAAGTTTAAGGGTGACAGTTTTGCTACCAGTGTCACCAACGTTGACAAAACCTTTGTTGGTGAAATCCAAAAGGCAAACGCTGAACAGTATATCAGCAAGTCCAAGAGTATTTTCATCACCTGTTTGTTCTGTTCACAAAATCATTCTTTGGAGCAATGTAAAGAGTTTAATGGGGAAAACTCTTTACATGGGGAAAAGGTCAACTTTATAAAGGAAAAAGATGTGTGTTTTGGTTGCTTACATGTTGGACACCGGAGCAAAGAGTGTAAAAAACACTTGACTTGCAAAGTGTGCAACCAAAAACACCCCAGTGTTCTTCACATTTATTGCAAAGAGTTCAAAGTTGATAAAGCTGTCAACACAACCATAGAGCAGTATGTAAGATCAACTATCAACAACACGCTTGTATCTGCTCAAACATGTGGTCATATAGGGGCTGGGGATAGCACTGGTATATTACCTATCCTTTCAGTCCAAGTAAAGTCTGCTATGGGCAACAAATTTATTCAGACCTATGCATTTTTGGACCCAGGCAGTACCTCTACTTTCTGTTCTGAAAGTTTGATGGAGAAGCTTCACCTGAATGGACGAAAGACAAAAAATTGTTTGCTTACAATGAGTCCCAAAACAACAGTCTCAAGTTATGTGGTAAACAACATGGAGATTTCAAGTCTTTCTGGTAAAGATTTTTATGGCTTACCAAAAGTTCACACACAGAAGCAAATGCCTGTAAGCCAAGCTAACATGGTCAATCAGGAAGACCTAGCTAAATGGCCATATCTTGATGGTATTCACATTCCACAGATTCAAGCTGAAGTGGAGTTGTTGATAGGTACCAATTTCTCAAAATTACTTGAGCCATGGGAAGTAGTAAATAGTCAGGGAGAAGGTCCTTATGCCATAAGAACTCTATTGGGGTGGGTTGTTAATGGCTCTCTAGGCAGTTATCAAACGGAACAAAATACTGCTAGAGTCAATAGGATATCTGTTGAAACCTTGGAGTTGCTATTGGAAAAGCAATACCAGATTGATTTCAATGAGAAGATGTCAGAGGACAAAGAGAAAATGTCCAGAGAGGATGCAAATGTGAAAAAAGTTTGAAAGGAATGTAAAGTTTCAACAAGAATATGCAGATTTTCTCAATGACATGATTAACCAAGGCTATGTTGAGAAAGTGCCAAAACATTAGTTGGATAGATGTGACAGTAAGTTTTGGTACATTCCACATCATGGGGTGTACCACCCTCATAAAGGCAAATTACAAGTGGTATGCGATTGTGGAGCAGAATACCAAGGCACATCATTAATCAGTCAACTTCTACAAGGCCCAAACCTCACAAACTCTTTAATTGGAGTTCTTCTGAGGTTCAGACAAGAACATGTTGCTTTTATGGCTGACATCAGAGCAATGTTTTACCAGGTCAGAGTGGCAGAGGAAGACAAAGACTTTCTTCGTTTCCTATGGTGGCCAGGTGGAATTTTAACAAAAGATGTTCTTGCCTTCAGAATGACCGTTCATTTATTTGGAGCACTTTCATCCCGAGTTGTGCATGTTTTGCTCTGAGGAGAACTACAAAGGACAATCGGCACTGATAGTTCACATTTCCTTTCTGCTTGGCAAAGCCAGAGTGGCACCTCTAAAACGTGTCACCATTCCTCGTTTAGAGTTGACTGCTGCAGTCCTTGCAATTCGAATTGACAAAATGCTTAAAGAACATCTTTAGCTTCAACTGGAAAATTCATGTTTTTGGACGGTCCTGAAAATATATATAAGGAATGAAAACAAAAGATTTTGTACCTTTGTGGATAATAGAATTTCTGCGATCAGAGACGCTTCAGAGGTAACACAGTGGAGGTATATTCATACTTCACAGAATCCTGCAGATGATGCATCCAGGGAAATGACTGTACAGCAGCTCAAAACCAACAAAAGATGGTTAAGTGGACCGGAGTTTCTAAAAGAACCAGTTCTGAAATGGTCAAAGATAAACATTGAATCAAACATCAGTGATGATGATCCAGAACTCAAGAAAGAGCTCGCAACAAATGTTCTAAGGGTTGAGGACCCCAACAATGCAACCCATAATATTTTTATGATTGGAAAAGACTCAGGACAGCTGTTGGATGGATCTTGAAAATAAAAAAGGTTCTACATGGAGTAAGTTGCCAAAGAAATCTATTGATCAATTCAAATGACTCCAGTGACTTGGAACAAAAGTTACAACAAACCAAAACTCTGTTTGTTGGACAGAAATGCTTGTCTTTAGATGACCTTTCCGAGGCGGAAAATGCTATTATTCAGTTCCGTCAATGGGAAAGGTTTAGCATGGAAATTTCATCACTGAAATCTGGAAGATCTGAAATCAGAAAGGACAGTTCTATTTGCAGGTTAAGTCCTATTCTACAAGATGGATTACTGAGAATTGGTGGGAGGTTATGCAAAACTGCTATGCCAGAAGAAGGGAAACATCCTATTATTTTATCCAAAGATCAGCATATTTCCAAATTGATTCTTAGGCATATTCATTTGCAAAGTGGCCATAGTGGAAGAAACCACATGCTCTCTAAATTAAGAGAGAAATATTGGATTACCCATGCCAATTCAACAGCCAGAAAAATTATTTCCAGCTGTAACTTCTGCAAACGATACAAAGGTAAACTAGGTGATCAAAAAATGGCTGACTTGCCCGCAGAAAGAGTAACTGCAGATCTATCTCCACTTTCTAATGTAGGAGTTGATTACTTTGGCCCAATTGATGTAAAAAGAGGTTGCACTTGTGTGAAACGCTATGGTAATCTTTACATGCATGGAGATGGCATACTCGTTGGACACTGACTCCTGCATAAATGGGTTACGATGATTCATATGCAGAAGAGGACAAGTATGTATTTTGAGGTCTGATAATGGAACCAATTTTATTAGCACAGAAAAGGAATTGAAAAGAGCACTTGCAGAGTTAAATCAAAATAAAATCACAAAGGTTTTGGCATACAAAGGAATTAAATGGACTTTTAATCCACCTGCAGCTTCACATTATGGGAGCGCATCATCAGAATGGTCAGAAAAGTGTTGGCCTCTGTTCTTAACCAACAAACACTAGATGATGAAGGATTACACACTGTTTTGTGTTAAACTGAGGCAATTCTCAATGACCGACCCATCACCAAAATGTCTGAGGATCCCAATGATCTTGAAGCCCTTACGCCCAATCATCTTCTTACAATGAAGAGAAACCCAATCTATCCTCCTTGTCTTTTTGAGAAATCAGATCAGTATGTAAAAAGAAGGTGGAAACAAGCTCAATATCTTGCAGATCTTTTTTGAAAAAGATGGATAAGAGAGTACATATCTTTGTTACAGGAAAAGCATAAATGGACAAAAGAGAGACGTAATCTTATGCCTGGTGATATTGTACTCATTGCAGATTCTACAGCCCCACGCAATTCTTGGACTCTTGGAAGAGTACTAGAGACTTTCCCAGACAAAAAAGGTTTTTAAGATACTGATTTGTAATAAACTGTTGATGGATGGCTCCTTGTGTAAATATATGGATTGAATTGTTTATGCCCTACGTCATTAACGAAGGTCAAACAAACTTTTTGACCGTACTATCCGTGCTATGTAGGCTGTATTAGAAGTGCATAAAATAGTGGTCATACCTCGTAATAGTTTGTTTGAATGGAATATTTTTTATTTCTTAATTAAGAAACAAAGTTACGTTTACAGTTAGATTTTGTCTTAATTCAATTTTTGTTTTTTGCAATGCCAAATGGACAATAAATGGATTGGCATATTCGACTTATTTAAGGACAATGACTTGATTTATTCAAGGTAAAGCATGCGTCAGAAACAGACAACAAAATTCCACATGCGTCCCTACACAGGTCTTTATTGCACATTTACAATAAAATATTTGGTCATAGCAATGTCTTTGCAAAATACAACCTCATAACCTTATACAGTACAATGCACAAACAGTAAAATAGTAATAATTCACCAGTACAAAATGTTGTTGTTGACCCGATTAAATAACGTGTCTTGTGTTTAAAATGGTAACATATGCCAGTATACATTTATCATTCTAGCAAAACAATAGTAGAAGTGATTTTGTCCCTTTAACTTATAAATGCATTAATGACCACTGGTCCTGATTGTCCTGTTTTCAGTGAAGTCCGGCTAAAACCACAAGCAGAGCCAGGCCAAAGAGCAGCGTTCTCATGGAGATGACAGGTCTGTATGCTGTAGCAGGAAACAACAGGAGATACAGGATTTATATCAAGTTATATGAAAATGTGGATAGCAATGTGGAGTGCTTCACTGGATTATAAAACAGTAACTTTCAAAAACTAAAAAGAAAATTGCTGATTTTGCAGTAAATTCTTAAATCGCTCACCAATGCGTTTTGACAGGACTATTCAATTCACTGCAATATCAGAGTTTCTTTGCAGTTTTATATCAAAATGTATTTGTTCCACATCCTCATTGATATCAAATTCCCAAAATAAAGCACAAACAATTTTTTCCTATTCCTTACACTGACAAGGCCAGATAACATTAACAATATATTTCTGTTAAGATTCTCAGTCATCCAGGTCATCTTAAAGAAAAGGTTAAAGTAAAGACATCTGGACTAGTTTTCAAGGTGAAGACGTTTCATCTCTTATTCCGAGAGACTTCTTCTAGTCTTTTTTCTAACAATACATTCCACACAGTACATACTGTTCCTGACCTCTGATAGAGAAGGCATGGAAAGTACCACATAGAAATACTGATTTTATTTACCGTTGTGCACTGTGAAAAAAACTGAAATAATAAAGAGATCTTACCATGTGAGGAGGGCTCTGAAAACACAAAAAGGAAATGTATAAAATAAAAAAATGCTTTAAGCAGGACATGTACATCTAATCAAACATTTAGATACAATAAAGGTATATTTCAGCCACTGACATGACCACACCTTGAATAGTAAACGTGGTTTCCATGCCTGCATAGACATGGTCAGTTACATGACAGTGCAGCAGCCAGGTCCCTGGGTTTCCAACTACCATCTCCACAGTCTGGAAAGTCCCAGGGAAGAGGTCAAATACATCTGCACGATGCACTCGGTCCGTCTGAGCAATACCCAGAATGAACAGTACATAGAAACAACAAAAAGAGGAACTGTGAGTTAAGAAATATTAAGCAGTGTGCAAGCAGTAGAGCAGATAGACATAGCTTAGAGTGGCACTTCTAATAAAACTTGTTGTAGGTTGTAGAACATAAACTACAAAATTCTAACTAACCACATGTTGATAGTGTAGCATACCTTGTAGGTGAATGTCTCAGCGTGAAAGTGAACAGTGTGCATGTCCACTTCGTTGCCCATGCCTAACAGATACCAGTTCACTTTCTGGCCTTGTGTCATCACCAAGCCCTGAAGGTTTCCATACATCTTACCATTGATTCCTTAAACAAACATGCAGAGATTGTTTTGTAACATAATACAATTTTTATAAACTTTGCATGGACTGACCTGGACTTCTCTGTAAACTCTACAAGTGGCAACACTTTTGTTACCAAGCTTACAACAAACACACAATACAAATGTGTCATAAGCTTTGTCATTCTTGTAAACAGCCTACTTAAGTTACTGCCTCTTGAAAGGCAGTCTCCTCTAATCTCTTACCGTGCATCTTGTTACTCTCCTTAAATCCGTCATCTATTGTGAAGTTTTCAGGGTCAAGACCAAGGTATGTTCTGATATTTTCCTCCAAATACCACGACTGGTTTTCATCATGAATCATAAACAGCAGAGCAAATTCTTTGTCGATATCGACCCGCTGTCTGTCTGCCCCGTTGCCTTGCTGCAGTGTCCCGGGCCTGCAGACAACCAGTGGACCCAGGAGGCCGCTGTACACATCCTCAACAGAAACAAATGTAATGTAAAATGAATGCAAATGAATATAATATATGAATATAATCTGTATATAACATGACTGTACATAATTACCTTTATAAAATCCACACTGGAATAGTAAGCATAGGTAAGACAGTTGGGATCTGTGTCTCCCGGACCAGAACTTTGTGGAATGTCCCAGGTCAACTCGAGTATGTACCCTGAGAGAGAGAAAGCAGAGAGGAAAGAGGAAACAAGCAAACCTTAAAAGATGTTTTTCATGAAAGAGCTTAAAAACAAATGCTTTTTATTCCTAAACAGGACAAATGTCTCATACCTGGCTGGACATGGATGTGTGAACCACTTGGTTTGATTCCATGTGCAGTTATTGAATACGGTCGCTTGGCATTGTTCTTGAATGTAATAATGATCTGCTCTCCAACCTCTGCTTTGATTAAAGGGCCTGGAGAACACAGAATATTTAATGCTATTTTAACCTACCTAATGCAACTTTTGTGTCATTTTTGGTCAAACAAAAGTCTCTTACCCATAATTTCCAGGTGTTTTTGGCTAGGTGGTCTTGTCTTTCTGACTTTAAAAGTCTCATCGGTGTATTCTCTGTAAACCACTTTCTTATAGCGTGAGCCAATTCTGTTTGTCCCTTTCTCCACAAAGATACTGCCAGGACTGGACATGAGACCAATGAGTACCAAGTAAACAAACTGTAATACATTATACTGCAAATCATGGTCTACATTTCAAACATGCATCCTACTATTGAGTGCCCTTGTCACCTGTCCTTTGACATGGCCATGTGTTTTTCCAGTTCCCAGTGTCTCTCTGGAGAGTAGTCCCATTCGATTTCTTCAGCACTGATAAAATACTGCACAGTGTTCTTTGGTTTCTCTTCACTAGAGCTGAAGTTGTTTCCCCTGCACTGTTTGACTTCGTACTGTTGCCTCATGCCAGCCGAGTAGTGGTCTGTTACTCTGCAGCTTACTTCATACACACCTGCACACAGCAGCACAGAGCATAAATACAGGAACTGACATGTATATTATTGATAGGCTTTTCATGGCAAAGGGAGATTAAAGCTTTCTAATGTGACTCAAGTAATAATTATAAAGTTAGAGTTGAAGTTGTAATTTTTAATACATTTCAAGTTGAAGATTGTATAATGACTTGAGATTTTCAATAGATTTTGAATACCAAAGCTAAGGCCTTTACCTAATAATCACATATGTTAAATAAATCCTTAACTGCAAAGGCATGCTTGAAACCAAAAGTAAATGCCACTTAACTACAAAATAAAGCTGTGTATGTGTCGTAAAAATGTATTGGATGTTATCATTGTAGTTAAAACTATATTTTTTAGATTACAGACATTTTTGTATGTAAGTGCATTAGATGGACACAGATAACTCCACCATCCCTTTAAAAGTGTTTGATCAGAGACATTTTCATATGTAAAATATATAATATATTTGTATTTCTATAACTAACTATGACTTCTCAAACATGGCTCAAATAACTGTTAATAACATAAAGACTGGATTTAAACGTTTCAGTTCAATGTGTTTCCTGTTGCATGTTTCAAAGTGAGTTTTGTTAAGAAACTCCTTTCAAACAAATTAAGACGTATGACTGACCTCTGACTCTACGGATGTATTTGTTTATACAAAAGTAAGATACAGACCTGGAGTGGTTGGCTGCATATCAACAGTAGCTGTGGTATGAGGAAACAAATTGAGTGTGTCTCGTGTTGTATTCTGCTTCTTGAAGGTATTCCCCTCAAAATAAACTCCATGGAGGTCAACTTCAGTACCCAGTCCAAAGGTGTACCATCTGACTCTGTCTCCAGCGCACATCTCCAAGCCAGGGAGGTTCCCATACATCAATCCATTTACAGCTGCAAAGATATAAGATATGAACATGATATCGGTACAGCATCAACTAAAATTAGAAAGTCAATACAGGTATTTAAACACACCATGCATTTTATTGCTCTCGATAAAGCCCTCATTCTCAGGATTTGTCTGATTGCTGCCAAATTTGTTGATATTTTCATCTAAATACCAGCTCATGTTTTCATCCATGACAGAAAACAGAAAGAAGAACTCCTTGTCCACATCCATCTGTGAAGTAGCAGCAATTTAAAGTGGATGTGTATCAAATCAAAAACATTCATCTGTTTAAGCGAGACAATAAGTCTACTACTACTTGTCTACTAAAAAGTGTTACTTAAGGGCTACAGCTTAACAAAGGCTAAATTACAGATACTTAATGAAGTAGCACCTGGGTTCCGTTCTCTGTGAGCGAGCCTTTTTTGCACACAAGCAGAGGTCCGACTAATCCAGAGTTGGTGTCTTTAGGAGGATCAGTGGCAGAGTAGTAAAGATAGGGAATACAAGAGGGATCTGATGAAGAAGGACCTTCCATCACCTGCCAGGTGTAAGTGAAACTTTCCCCTGGACCAACATGAGAGCCAGGCTTGTCCACACCTGCAGAAGCACACTCAATTAAAACTGATAACCTTTACATAATTGTAAAGTACTTGTAAACAGTACAAGGCATTTGGATGAATGTCTACCATCTTCATAGTTGGTTCCCTGAAAGCGTTTGTCATAGTGCAGGCCATGAGGCTGGATACTGTAGTTTCTACTGGCCATGTTCTTGAATATGACTTTAAGGGTATCTCCTTCCTCTGCCTTCAGGGCAGGACCTGAGCCAAGGGACAAGCAGAGCAGCAGTGGTTCAAAGGATGTGAGTACACATTTAGCAAACACAAAAGTCTTAACAACAGTATTAAGTCCTTACCAAGGATTCCCAAATGTTTGTGTTCAGGGGTTGGTGTTTTTTTAGTGGTGAAGGTGCCATCTGTGTATTCTGTATATACCACTTTTATATACTGACCACCGATCCTAGAATCCTCCCTGCTGAAAAATACCTCAGATGCACTGTAGGGAAAACATTGCAAATATTACGTTATGTGGAAATTTTTTCAACACATTTGAGGGGTCATGTTAGGTCACAGGAACAAAAACAGCTCAGCTCTGTTTACTCTGGACAACAAAACACAGCTTCACCACAAGGACATTGTGCACTGAGTTTAAACTCTTCTTTGACATATTGTGAGGGTTTCAAGTGACTTTACCCCTTAACATTCCTATGTCCCTCTAGACAAAAAAAAAGTTGCTGTCTCTTTAAGGTCTAGAGAGACATAGACAACTGCCTGGTTTGAACATGTGCACATGCAGCATATCATTCAAAAGCTAAGATTCTCATCTTTATTGTATATATTGTTTCCAAATTTGAAATGGTGGTAGTCAAAATCTTATTGTGTAAGCCTATTGTGTGTTTAAATCCATATCTGTCAAATGGAGATCAACACCTGCAATAAATTTGACCGCTTGAGTAAAAATTAATGAATGTTACCTTTACAAAGAGCCCAAACATTTATATGTACTCCGAAGGGTTCAAGCTTTAGCTTTAATTTTAATTTGGGTATGCCTTTTTATAGGTGTTTAGGCAAATTTACCCGGAATGATAAGGGGCTACAGTGACAGCCTTGATATTGATGTATACAGTACTGCTCTACAATGCCAGTAGGGCCACAGTACAGTAACTACTCAGCTGCACTGTGTCAGTTTTCGTTGTTTGATTTCCAATAGAAAAAACACTTGATCTAAAAGAACGTTTATAGAAACTAAATCAAATAGAAATCATTTTATGGTGATAGTACATATTACTTTAGTTTACGTGGTTGTAAAACTTGTGTTTGTAAATATTCCAAATAGTTTTAAACATGTATTTACATTATTGTAACATACAGTTGTGCTCTTAATTGTTTGGCCATTTTTTGACCATATGAATGGTAATATAATTGTTTTTTTTATTGTTTGGGATGCAACAATCCCAACACCCAAACAGGACAGACACAAGCCTCAAAACTTCTAGAACAAAGTCATTTAGAGTGATGAGACCAAAATTTAACTTATTGGCTACAACCATAAATGTTAAATTTGGAGAGGAGTCAACAAGGCCTATGATGAAAAGTACACCATTTCTTCTGTGAAACATGGAGGTGATCTGATGTTTTGGGGATGTGGGAGCTACAAAGCCACAGGAAAAGATAAAGGCAGCATGTTATCAGAAAATACTGGAGGAAAATGTGCACTCATCAGCCCGGAAGCTGCGCATGAGACGTACTTAGATGTTCCAACATGACAACAATCCAAAGCACAAGGCCAAGTCGACCTGTCCTAGGCTACAGCAGCAGCCTGGACTGGCCTCAGTCTCCTGACCTCAATATCATTGATCCAGTCTGGGGGGATCTCAAACGTTCAGTTCATGCAAGACAGTCCAAGAATTTACAAGAACTGGAGGCTTTTTGCCAAAAAGAATGGGCAGCTTAACCATCTGAGAAAATAAAAGCATTAACCACAGCTACCACAAAAGACTTTAATCTGTCATTGATGTTAAAGAAGGCAAAACACGTTATTAAGAACTGGGGTATGTAAACTTTTGATCAGGGTCATTTTGGGTAGTTTCTGTTGTCATTATGATTTAAAAAGAGTAAAAACAATTGTTTGACAATAAATGGCTTCACCCAACCACTAACTATCATTCATATTATCACAAATTCTGCAAAGGTATGTAAACTTGAGCACAACTGTATGTCGTTACTACAATATGACTTCATAGTGGAGAAAAGAGACTTTGTTCTGGTTTCACAGAAAATGAATACAAATTCTTACCTGTCTGGCTCAGTTAAAGAGACATTATTGATCAGATCTCTTCCTGAGGGGGCGTAATCCCATAGTACCTCCTCTGCTGCCAAGTAGTATGTCCGCAAAACATCAGTCTTTACTGTGGGACTGATGTCAATGCCACACAAATTTACTTCATAAAACGCCTGCATACCAGCTGAAACAGGAAGCAAAATAGACAAGGAATTACAGGTAAATAATTAATAAATAACTTTCAGAAAACAAAGGTCTAAGGGTCAATCCTAATAGTACAGTAAAATAATAAATTCTTCAGTACAGTAATGTAAGATAACACAGAAAAGTAGAGATACTAATTGACAAAGTAAAAATAGAAAGAGTTAATGAGCATACATTTCTGGGTGTGATCCTCAGTCACAATGTTAGTTGGAGACCACAAATAGCAAATATTTGTTCAAAAATGTCTAAAAACATTGCTATAATCGGTAGGTGGGTAGACAAGTATTAAATCAGAAAGCTTTCTCCATCTTATATTGTTCGCTCATCCTACCGTATATTAATTACTGCACTGAAGTACTTTCAAGAGCCATTTAAAGACATTATACAAACTCCAGAAAAAAGCCATCAGAATTATACACAATGTGGGTTTCAGAGATCACTGTTCTTGAAATCATATACACTTAAACTTGAAGACTTAATCAAATTAAAAGTTTACTTTGAGGGGTAAAGATTTCAAAGTACAGTGTGTTCATCCTACTTAAAAAAGTGTGTCAAAGTGGTGTGACTTTATGGAACAGACTAGATGATAAGGCAACGTCATTGTTACAACTGTAAAAACTATATAGAATTGTATAATTAAGAAATATGTTGAAGTGAAATAATGAATATGTAATTAAAATGTTTTTTTTATAAAAAAAATATATAATTAAATATTAATAATATATTAATATAAAACATTATAGGAAGTATATCTGTTTTTTTCTTCAGTTTTGTGAATCATTGTGGTTGTTTTGTGTTTTTTATTAGTATACACTCTTGTAGAGCCTCTAATTAGAGCCCCTCTCCGGAATGACAGGATTCATCATAAAACAAGAGATGTTGCTGAGAGAAAATTACTCAAATCTAAATTTTGTTAAAATAATAAAAATGTGGATTATGTAAAATGTCAGCAAATTAATTGAATGTTAAGCAAGTATATTGAGCAAACCTGGAACATATTGTATTTGGGAAATCACAAGTTGTGTTGGTTTAGAGAACACACTACGCAGAAGGAAACCTCATTATGGTGTTGTTTAACAGCCACACAAAAATGCATACTTCCCTTTCAGCAACACAGCACAGCAATTCCAGTCTCAGAACAAAGAGGTCAAAGACTAGTATAGAGATCAAAGGTCACACAAAGGTGAAAGGTCAGGTGCCCTACCCTGCAAGTGGTCATTAACCTGGCATGTCAGGAGCCACTTTCCGCTTGCCTTTGGGACCATCTCAGCTGTTGCAAAAGTGGCTGGGAAGAGGCTGAGGACGTCTGTGCGGTGGCCACGATCCAAAAGTGTGTTTCCATGAAAAAAGACAGAATGAACGTCCTGTTCATTGCCCATGCCAAACAGATGCCAGGCCACTGCACGGTGCTGACATAACTCGATTCCAGGTAAGTTCCCAAACATGTACCCATTAATGGCTGTCACAAAGAGAAACACAGAAGTGAATGTGACAGACCAGTTATATTTTGATAACTGAAATAATCAAAAGAGAAGTAAGTGTCAATTTGACTAATGTTATGTGAGCCATATATTTCACAGTTGACCACTGCACAGATGGACACCAGCAGCTCAAGGTAAGTAAAGTTAAAACCAATCCTTAACAAAACACGCTTCACAAACAAAGATCCCTAGGGTTATAGTAGAGTACAATGCAACTTGCTCTTGATAAAACCTTTTTGGGATGGTCTGCCATTGTTTTAAGCACTGTGAATGCTCAACGAGACTATTTGGATAATTCTTGATTGTGATCGGTCAGATAAAGATGGAAAATGTATTCTCCGTTAGGTACAAAGCAGAAAGAATGGGGCACCCATCTCACTGACAAAGTAGTTTGAATATATAGTTGTTTTAATCAAAAGAACTTACTTCTCCTTTTAACTTAAAAATCTAACCACTCTAACCATGCATCAAGTTTGATTCCATGAAGTCTTTATCTTTTACATCTGGTGGATTTGTTAAATTTTGCATGTTGCTCCTCAGGTACCAGCTGTTATTTTCATCCACAACATGAAACATCAATATAACATCCCGGTCAACGTCATTGCGTAGTGAATCAGCTGGTTCCTTTGGTTCTTTTAATATTCCTAATTTAAAAAAAATAAAGGAAAAGATTTAAGGTTATTGTGACTATTACTAATTTTCATCTGTGGAAATATCAGTCTGCTTACCTTTCTTGCAGGTAAGGAGTGCCCCTATCAGTCCCGAGTTGATCTCCTTGGGGGCATTCAAGTGTGAGTGATAAACCCAAGTGATGCAGTTGGCATCGTCATCTGTGGGAGCAAACTCTGGTCTGACCTCCCAGCGATAAGTGTGGCTACCTCCTGGTGGGACAGAGTCATCCTTCTTTAACTGGCTGGATGTCCCATCTGGATATAGTGCCCCTGATTGACAGATCACAAAGGGTTACTCCTGAGTGTGTTTCTGCTAAGTAACAGTTGGCCTCTTTAGAAATGGAGCAACAAATGCCTTGATTCATGTAATAAATGCAATGCTTTCAGTATATATCAAAGAAATGTAAATAATGTTGGTCTGAAGTGGGAGAACATGAATACTGGCAATATAACGGAATAGTCATGTAAAGTGGCCTGATTAACATGAACAAATCAAAATTGAGCCACTTTTGAAGACATAACTGAGCCTCTGCAAACTTCATCTGTTGCGTAAATACATACATTTATGCAGTGTATGTGCAAACACACACCTTCAGCATCTTTCTCATAGAAGACTCCATGTGGGTGCATAGAGTAGTTATTTGTCGCAAAGTTCTTTAAATGAACCACAACAGTATCACCAACTTCAGCTCTCAGTATGGGACCCAGATAACCCAACCATTTGGGACGGGGAACAAGTTGGGTGTAGGTGCCATCTGTGAACTGTCGGTACATGGCTTTCTGATAAACCCTGCCGATACGGTCAGGTCCTTCCTTCAGAAACACAGATGCACTCCTAAAACACACAAAAAAAGTCAAAGCAGTTCAAACACCTGTGGCATTATGCAAGCCCCTGTTGTCCTTTTGGTCTGTCTCTGTCATGATTAAGATCTAATACTGTACCATTGGTGCTGCTGTAAAACAAATTGCATCATATTGCAGCTGTCTAACAATTAGACACAACTGTAATTACAGGCTCTGCTCACTAATAACCTGCTACTGGAACTGTGGCAAAACACTGTACAACCAGCCACTGGAGAAGGACAATCCGCACAGCACTGATGTTCAAACACAAATGACACACTGGTTACAAAACTATTGACCGCTGGGTGATGTTGGGTTGTAATCAGTTTGGCATTTGCCACAATTGTTTTCCGGAAGAAAAATGTCTTCATGAACTTTTATCTAGAAAGGACCAGATGAATGCTATTGTGAGTGAATGAGTCAGTCATCAAATGTGTTTAGACTGACAGAAAATGTCTCACAGTAGGCTACCAGTAAGCCTCTTAGTATAACAATGTAGACTATAACAATACCAAGATGTCCATAACAAAAGGTTTATTCATTTTGAAGGAAGAATAGGATCTACATTTAAAAAATCACACCTACAAAATGACTGATTACCTCAGCTTTTGCAGGCTCTAAGGAAAAGCCATTTTACAGTGAAGACTTTATATTTATTCTTTTACAGCAGTAATTTAGATACACTGTAAAGGAAGTGCCCTCATCTTTACTGTGCCAGAAAAGCACAAGACACTGGTCAGAGGTCTGGACACTGTCACACCCTGACAAGGTGAGATAAGGTAGCCTACTGAATAATGTAACATATATATTACACTTTTTATGGCATTTAGACTGAATAAAATTGTGTATACTTGGCTCTTCCCAATATGAAACACAAAATTTGAATTTCTGCCTATTTGTTGGCTCCTGTATGTTTAGGCCTATAAAACTTACTCATCATTGTCGATATCCTGGTCGTTCAGCAGGTTTTTTCCACTTGGCGCATAATCCCACCAGTCCTCAACGATCCCCACATAGTAAACCCTCTCCCTGCTGCGCTGTCCTGCCGCAGCGTGGACGAACAGAAAAAGCAAAAACGTCCACAAGACCCTCGCTGTCTCTGCCATGTTTCAGAGCAACGCGCAGTGAGCTGACCCGATTCAAGAGGAAGAACAAGCAGAAACTCCCGGTAACTTATCCATGCGAGCGCAACAGTGTGCGTTACAGCAAACAGGCAGCCCACGGCACTTATGAAACTCAAAGGAAAACAGTTGGCCCATTCAGAGCGACGACCGCCTCCTGTGGGATCAGATTCAAACGGATAAATCCGGTCAATCTTCTCGCGTTAATTGTTAAAGGATAAGTTGCCGGAATATCCCTTGGGAAATTGAAGTAATCGTTGGACTTATGCCAAATTGCAGACTCCAGCACCCCTGGGCATCACCCCCATACAATCCAAAGTGTAGCTCCCAACTCTTCGGAGACTGGTGCTCATCATCGGTCTTCAATCCTGCTTGCAGTAATGACAATAGCTTAATTTTGTTGGAGACGAACATTTCGTGCAGTCACTCGTTTATGTTACACCTTCTAGGTCAGCATCCAATTTTATGATCCGAGGTGTCCATATTTTATATAGTGTACTAAGCAGTAAACACGTGTAGTTTATGGGTCCAGAGGTCTTATTGCTTCATAATAATTTTATCAAATCAAATTTTCTGTTTTAGTTAGTATGAAGGCTTGTCCCTCTTCTCAAAACTCAATGAACACTGCGTAGCACAGAGAGCAAGAGTGACATCTGCTGCCAAACTGCTGCAATTAATAAATAAAGACCTGCATCACTGGTCATCTTAATCCCCAAAATACAATACCACTGGTCAAACTGTGCCCAATACCTAATTCTGGTGTCCTCCTACCCATCACATCAACAAACAAATATTACATCACAGCTGAGCTTACATAAATAAAATAATTATCGAGATGTAACAGACTAAAGTGATGCAGCAGAATTTGTCTCCTTTAGTGGATACAGGCATCCTTACATAATGTTGCTTTAGGAATACAATAAAATAAAACACTTTTGTAAATACTACAGTGAAGTAGATAAAATAGACACTCGTTTCTCTCTTCCTGCCAGTGTAACCCGTGTCTTTGGGCCGTGTGTCTTTACGCTGGTGTCATGTGTCCAAGCCTCAGCCCATCCGCTCAGTGAACGCGCACAGACCGAAGGCGCGCTCCTGGTCCACCGGCTCTGCTCGCAGTCCACCGCAGACATGGCTGCTTTGAGTAAGCTACCGCACAACTGCTACGAAATTGGTCATACTTGGGACCCGTCTTGTGTGCGTTCTGCACTGGACGTGACCAGGGGTGCTTTGGAGGTCTCCTTTAAAATATACGCTCCTCTTTATCTGGTAAGTTGTGGATTTAGCGTAAAGGAGCTAACAGACGCTAAGGTTAGCAAAGCTAGCTAACTAACATGTAAGTTAAGTAGGGACAGCCACTTCCACAAAACCTTGTAACGTTATAGATTAGCTTAGCTGACAAGTCGATAAGGTACACTCGTGGACCAGGTTCAAGTTCATGCAGGCTTTTAATGTATTTCACAACATTTGCTGACAATGGAATTTTGTTGCTCATATGTAACCTGCAAGTGGGAAATAGGTTTACTTTTTACTCTGTTTATTAAAAACTATTATTTTCTAAGAAGACTAGACTGATTCATTAATGTTTATTTAAGTATGGCTTATCGGTGACTTTCAGCAATGACACCCCCAATGTATTGCAGGTAGCAGCTTTGTTGAGAAGAAGGAAAAAGGATTACTACTTGAAAAGACTTATTCCAGAGATACTACAATCTACCTCTTTCCTCACGGCCAATGGAGGTCTATACATTGTTTTCTTTTGTATTCTCAGGTAAGATGCAATCTATTCCTCTGATTAATTACATATGCAAAAAATAGTAGAAACCAAAGGTACCTGATCCCATTGACAATACTTATGACAGGGTGTCCAAGCCTTTTGTGCATTTGAATATATTTGAAAGAACATTTCCAAGGGGTGACGGATTTCAACAGGTTTTAGTCTGTTTGTTAACGAGATTATCAAATTGTTTACCCTGGGCTGTGGACCTTTCACCTTACCATAGAACGGCACTCTGTTGTCATTGTTTTTTTGCCACATGTATATATGTCATGTACCCACTGCATGTATCTCAAAAATAAAAAGTTTTGTCCATCTTACACCTTTAGGAAACTGTTAGGTGGGTTCTACTCCTGGTCTGCAGGATTTGGCTCAGCGTTACCTGCCTCCTATATCGCTATTCTTCTGGAGCGCAAGAGCAGGTGAGGTCCTTGTTTATGTTAGTATGCATTAAAAATGTGTTACAGAGGATGTTTTTGAGGACGGAGTAACCATTGACTGTTAGTACGTTTTGAAATGAGTGCATCCGTAAGAATAGCCCCCCTCCTTCACAGCTCATTTTGAGTGAACACCTCACAAATCTCATGCACAAGCATTGGAACACAAATGTTTGTAGAGTTGAAGTTACATCATCATAATTATTGGAATGGCATAACTTGGCATACTTAAAAATGGGAGTTTGTGAAAGATACAAACTGGAAGTTTGGTAATGCTACAAATAATAGTGGGAGTACTAACAGTTCCTGTAAATTCTTGGGCTGTTTTGCATGAAGTGCACGTTTGAAATTTCCCCAAAGTGGAGTTTCCAGAACCTTCACTTTATGCTGCTGTAGCCAATGACAGGTGGACTTGGCCTTGTGCTTTGGATTGTTTTCATGTTGGAACATCCAAGCAAGTCCTATGAGCATCTTCTGGGCTGATGAGTGCAAATTTTCCTGTTCCTGTGGTTTTGTAGCTCAAACATCTCGAAAACATCAGCAATCCACCTCCATGTTTCACAGTAGGAATGTGTAATTTTTATCATAGGCCTTGTTGACCATACCATGGCCCCAACCATAAATGTAACATTTATGGTTGGGGCCAAAAAGTACATTTTTGGTTCTATCATTTCAAATGACTTTGTTCCAGAAGTTTTGAGGCTTGTCTCTGTGTTGTTTTGGCGTATTGTAAGCGGGATGCTTTATGGCATTTGTGTAGTATTGGCTGTCTTCTGGTGACTTGACCATGCAGCCCATTTTTTTTCAAGTGCCTCCTTATTGTGCATCTTAAAATGGCCACACTGCCTGTATTTCAAGTTCTGTATTTAAGCTGAAGTTATTTGTAGGTTTTTCTCTGCATTCCGAACAATTTTCCTAACAGTTGTGGCTGAAAGTTTTGTTGGTCTACCTGACCTTGGTTGGGTGTCAATAGAATCCTTCATTTTGAACACTGCTGATTGGCCTTCTCAATTCCTTTGGATATCTTTTTATATCCCTTTCCTGTTTATACAGTTCATTACCTTTTCCCGCAGATCCTTTGAGAATTATTTGGCTTTTCCCATGATTCGGAAAAAAGAAACGTCAGTGAAGGGGTCTGTCAGGAGCCCAGAAATGCACACACTATTTACAAGCAAACAGATCACAGGTTATGATGGTTACCTTTACTAGCCAATCAAACCCGTTTGTGTCAACTTGTGTGCATGTTATCAGGGTATGTCAACTTTTTATCAGGGTCATTTGGGTAGTTTCTGTTGTCATTGTGATTTAAAAAGAGTGAAGCACAATGTTTTACAGCAAATGACCCAACCACTAATTATAAAAAAAGTTTTTTGTGTTATTATTCATATTCTCTGAAAAATGGCCAAACAATCACAAATACTGCTAGGGTATGTAAACTTATGAGCACAACTGTACGTGCTTCATGTTGTTTCTCAGCCATTTTGCAACTTTGCGGTCAGACCGGCGGAGCAACAATGAATATAAGCTGGGGATAGCACCGGAGCTGCATAAACACTGTATGCGCATGCGCAGCAACTGGAACACATGTGCATAACTAGCCAGAAGGCCAATGGATAACACTCGCCAAGCGTCTATGATTGGTTGATGTTTTTTTGGTCCCACAAAAAACATAATTTATGAATATAATAATAAAAAAAATTAGTACACCTATTTAAAAGTTGGTTATATGTCTCAGTTTTAGATGATTTATTTAGAAAGAAATTAACATTAAAAACAACCTCTGTAATACCTTTTTTAACTAAACAAACCAAAGCTGGATGTTTTAAGAGCTGCACATGTACTAAATTCATGTAAGTTTATTAATTCCCAAGGGGACCAAACCACATACTTTTCAAATATCATAAATTGTTTTCTTTTTTTCTTTTTGTCTTCCTCCCATTCAGGAGAGGACTGCTCACAATATACATGGCAAATCTTGTAAGTGCTCATCTTTCTGCGTTTTTTTTTTTTTCTTCAGCGTTCTTTCAAGGTTAACTATGTTGTCTTATTGCCCAGGCCACAGAGACATTATTCCGCATGGCAGTGACTAGAGGCATCCTCAAACCCATCAAACATGGCGAGGTAAGAACAAAAGCCAGGAGCAAAAAGAGGATAAGCTTAAAGAAGGATCAAGCCTGACTGTTGACACACCATACACTTTACCTCATTGGGTAAACAATCTACACTTTATAATAAATGTCAAATGTCAATTGATGAATTATATACTGAACAAAATTTTAAACGCAACACTTTTGTTTTTGCCCCCAGACACAAAAGTGTTAAGTTTTGTTCAGTATATAATGGAATGCAATACATTTTGAATAGCAGTCAATGTGTACTTAATATGAACCATTTTATTCTCTGTTTAGGTGTTTTTGTTTTGCATTACAGCATCCCTCTACACATTCTTCTTCAGGTCAGATAACCATGATACTTGCAAATCTCTAAATATGGATAACTATTGAAATGGTCTGTAGAAATCTAAACACAATCACAAACTCATAACTGACACGTTTACCTACATTGTTTTAGGAGTAAAGATGGTCTTAAAGGATTCGCTTTTTCTGCACTGAAGTAAGTAGACTTAGATGTGAGAAGCAGTCTATCTCATTAGCTCCTGTAATTTTCTTTGTATTTTTTTGTATTTGTAATTCTTTTTATAGAGTTTTAACAAGTGTTTCTGCCCTAGATTTATCATTGGTAAAGAAGAAATCCCATCCCACTCAGCTGTAACGGACCACAGCCACCCGAGATCACATGAGAGGACAGCTGCCATAGAGACAGTGGATCCACAGCCATCAGCACAAAGGGCTGTCCCCAGGAAGAAGACTCTGACAGCATACACCAAGGAATTCCTGGAATTAATGTAAAAAACGCACCACATTAAAAATACAACCAAATTACCATGGACTTATGCAAAATCTTAATACTTGTTTGTAATATGTCAGATGCAACCAGGGACCAAGACACAGCTGTTGCAAACATTACCATGATAACTGCATCTCCTACTGTGTCAAAGTAAGATTAAAATATTACATAAAAATATTGATCTTTTTAATAGATTGTTAAATAGAAAACATTTCAATTTAACAATGTGTTTTATCCTTGTTTGACTTTGCAGGGTTTTGTCAGGATGTTCAGCATTGGCTATCTGATTCAGTGTTGTTTAAAAGTGCCCTCAGCCTTCAGGCAGATGTTCTCTAAACCTTCATGTCTTCCATCCCTCTTCTACAGTAAAGAGAACTTCCAGCTGGGGGCATTTCTGGGGTCTTTTGTTAGTATCTACAAGGTGTGTTTTAACTGGCTTTTTAACTTTGTGTTAAACTGTACTATGCTTTTAACTTTTCTTTTTATACTTTTTTTTTATTATTTAGTACGTTCTAATTTTATTATTTTTTTTTGGTTCTTAGGGAACAAGCTGCCTGTTGCGCTGGTTACGTAATATTGATGATGAGCTTCATGCTCTAATAGCAGGTAAAGCTAGAGTTGTGTAAACTACTTAAATCTTTATTTGTTGTGTTAGACATGCATTAAATGTATTATATTATATTTTGTTCCACTTTTAATTTTCCATTTTTAGGGTTTTTGGCTGGCCTCTCAATGTTCTTTTACAAGAGCACAACAATATCAATGTACCTCTTCTCAAAGCTGGTGGAGGTAAAGGAAGATTTGATGATAAAGGAGACACTTCCATCTTTTAAGTTGGTTTAAGTTGGTATCAAGAATGCCATATTATTGGCTAATGTATGGCAATTATTCTGTGTACACCAGACCATGTACTTCAAGGGCATTGAAGCAGGCCGGTTCCCTTACTTTCCACATGCCGATACAGTCTTGTATGCCGTTTCCACTGCTATCTGTTTCCAGGCTGTAAGGAACAATAAACAGAAAAACTTATTTACACAATTCTATTACATCCTTGTTTGGCTTAATAATCCTGCCATGTCCTTTTACTGCTCCAGGCTGTGATGGAAGTGCAGAACCTCAGACCAACATACTGGAAGTTTTTGCTGCGTTTAACAAAGGGCAGGTATGGATGGCACTGGTGAAATTTACAGACATTTCATTTTTTGTTTTAAACAGAAGCCTCTCAAATATGAATTACTTTACAAACGTGATATATTATTATTTTTGTTTTCTAGGTTTGCTCTGATGAATCGTCAGTTGTTAGATGTGTTTGGGACTCAGGCTTCCAGAGATTTTAAAGGCTTTGTTCCTAAATTGGACCCAAGGTACACCACAATCCCCAGCCAAATACTCCCCACCGGAGATGAGATCCAGCTGGGTTGACTTGGCCTACATTTTGAAGCTTGATTCAAAACCTGACAGCTTGGTTGTTTTTTTTGACTCACTTGAAGATTTGTTTAGTGGGAATGTAACAGCTAAGTTACAGTCATTTCAATAGTATGGTAAAAGCCCAAATCTGCCCAAAGCAAGCAATGCAGTGCATCACACGCAGGTTCCTAAAGGAAAGAAGTCTGAAAATGTTGATTGGGACAATATAGCTCTTGGGTTGATGTAGCATTTTTCAAACTAAAGCACTAATATTATTGTGGGAGTGCATTGTTTTATTTCCCTTTTTTATAATTATAGTTACATTATAATCATTGACTGTAACACAACCTCAGAATTATTATTTACTGTCACCATATCAATTTAATTTAAAGTTATTTTATTTTAAGAAGATGCTATTGTCTATATCTTATCAACATATTGTTATGTATGAAAAAAGTATGAAAACCTTTAACACTTTAAACACCAACCCCATGGACTCCTTTTATTCATCTGTCTCAAAGTAAGCAAATATTTTTTGAATGGACTGAATTTTACATTTTACTTGGTAATTATTGAGCGTGTACAGGTTGCTCCTGCTAAATTTACATTTCAATAATTTTTAACATTTTATTTTTGTCTTTACATACATCTAACGTTATTGATTACATATTTTACTAACTGCAGTTTATGGTTATTTAAGTTTTGCAATAGTGAGACCAATCTGCCATAGTATGGTACTAAAGTATATGAAGCTCACAGTGTGTTATTTTTTAATTTATATTTTCAATAATCACTTGAGTTTTTAACATTTGCTCTAGGACTAATATGTTTTGAACTACAACAGGTTACTGGATAGAGCATAATACATATAATGGGGTAAAAAATGGCAGAATTTCAAAAAGGTTTTAAAGACATGAATTTATATTTATGCAATATGTCTTGGAGAGAACTCGCAATTCTTTTCTGATGTTAATTATCACTGTCATAATGATAAAGAGATTGTTTGGAGACAAAGGTTTTCTTAATTCCGAATCCTACAGTAACCTAAAACACACCGTTAAATTAACTTTTTGAGGAATTGTCTTTATTCGCATGTTCATTTTATGAGATATTCAATTTTAAAGACTCACTGGATATTTAGACATAAATTAAAGTCATTCCGGTCATGAAGGTATTGCTAAACTACAGCATATTTTGAAATTCAACATTGTGTATATATTTTTCTTATTTCATTTATTAAAAATGGTTGTTTACAGGGATTTGAATAACCAATTTTCTGTTCAGCTTTAGACACACCTTACCTCCACACCAGAAGCTATGATTGTGAAAATGCAGTGCATTTAAGATGGACTACACAATAAAAATGTGATGTCTACATAATCTGTTAACTGTTAAAGGATGTTATATTATAAAGGATGTTCTTGATTCCTAATAAAAATGTATAATTAACTTCTTGTCGCAACCGGCACATTTGTTTTGCGAAGTTCATTATTCGCTATGGGCTGGACTATCATAACCACTTTCTAGAGGGCAAACATGTGCCAAAATGTTCTGTTTACGGGAAAGAAGAAGAAGATTGATAAATTGACGTTAGCGTCAAGCTCGAAGGATCCTAATTCAAAGTAAAAGCCGCCGATTCAAATTAAAGTGATGTAACAACTTTAATTTAGTCTCGTATTTTTTTTTAAGGTAAGAAGAAAAATCAAACATTGACCTGTGTTTTTTAACCTTTGTTGACAAGTACATATCATTATTCAGAGTCTATTTGCATTATTTTGAAAATTGTGACAGGAAAAGGGAAATAACGTAGCCTTCCTGCTTGTTCTATTTTATTGACTGCCAACCAGTGTAACAAAGTTTTATTATATATAACGGACTCTTTAAATGTTCATTTATTACAATGGGGGGTAAGAATAAACAGCGAACGAAAGGAAATGTTCGGGTAAGTTGCATTATTATGTATGTTAAAGCGCGATATAGTTTATTGCTAAGCTTTGAAGCTAATATGCTCAGCTAAAGGTACGCTTGTCGATAACTTCTTACATCTAGTAATCCTTTTGTCATGCTGAGATGTATAGACTTTCACAATCTTATATGTTGTGTACATAAATAGCCGTCTAGCAGCGGACGCGCCGCGGAGGTGCTAGCCCGGGAAGGTGGTGTCATTCCTGGGTTTGTGGGCTTTGACACGACGGTCACTTCGGAGGTCAGTTATGTCCCTGCTGTTCACGGCGCAGAGGAAATAGACAATCTGGTCGATGCCGACTTTCGGCTGGTGCTTAGAAAACTTTCCAAAAGAGATGCTGTCACGAGATTGAAGGTGTGGAATCAATTATAAGCATTAAGCAATTACAGTGTATATAATTGCGTAAATGATGGGGTGTTGTTTCAGGCTGTGCAAGACTTTGGGGCCATGTGTCAAGAACGTGATTCTGAAGAGGTTAAAGGTGTCCTGCCATACTGGCCAAGAATTTACTGCAAGATATCAGTGGTGAGTTGTTGTTTTAAACTTTTACCTACATTTATGTCTACGTTATACGCAAATAATTTGACCATATAAGTAGTTAGAAGATTCTTGGAAAAGAGTTGCATAACACAAAAGACAGATTTCTTTTATGCAAATCTCATTTTTGTTATCAGGATTATGATCGGCGTATTAGGGAGGCCACTCAAATTGCTTTTGAGCAGCTTGTGCTAAAAGTGCGTCGCAACTTGGCTCCGTTTTTGAAGAGTTTGATGGGTCACTGGATTCTGTCGCAGTGTGACACTTACACACCAGCAGCATCTGCTGCATGTCAGGCATTTCATGCTGCTTTCTCTCCCACTAAACAGCCTGAGGCCCTCAACTTCTGCAAGGATGAGATCTTTAATGTAAGAATGATAAAAGATAAAAAATGATAAAAGATCCTGTACCCCAACTAGATAAACACTAAAGCTTTATGTTGGGCAATTTCAGGTACTTCAAGATATTTTATTAAAGGAGACGGCAAACACATTAAGTGATCCACAGTAAGTAATTAAATGGATTATACTGGCCTCCTTGTTTTTGACTTAATCTACAGTTTTATACACACTCAAAGTGTGAAAAGTAATAAATATGTTTCTGTTTTTCAGAAGTGTGACAGAGGAGGAAAGGGAAGCTAAGTATGTGCGCATGGTGACCAGTTCTCTGCTTGGAGTTAAGAGACTGATGTTTCTGCTGCCTCAAGATGATAGGACAGCCCTGGAACCAAAACTAACAGATCTTCTTAGCTCTGCAAAATTCTGGAAGTACAGCAAACACAAAACACCACAGGTGATGACAGGATCAGTAATGTTACTACAATACACATTACAGTAGTATTTACAGTACAGTTATGAAACAGTCTTAATTTTCTATATACAGACAGTAAAGCTGTTTTAACTTTACCATGCAGTGTATGTTGTACAAACATGGTTAGTTTTTTCCTCAGGTTCGAGGAGCATTTTTTGAAATGGTTTGTGCCCTGTGTGAGTTCACTCCAGCCCTGGCACAGGCTGAAGCTGCACGACTCTGCCCTGCTGTTCTCCTCAGCATTGATGACGCTGATCCTTTGGTGTTGGCACCTGTTTGGGAAGCTGTTCTTCATGTTGTGTCTACCATTCCTGTAAGAGATGGAGAAGGCCTATACCATGTGCATAGAGTAACCTAAGCAGCATAATAGGCAGACATATTTACATTTATTGTGCTTTCTGATCCTACCCTAGGACTGCTGGAAACACGTAAATGCCAAAAAAGGATTCTTGCCTAAACTTTGGGCCCTATTAAAAGACGGTGGCAAAGGCTTGGCCAAAGCACTTCATCCCAATCTAATGCCACTTCTCAGTAAACTCCCAGAACACATTACTGATCCAGCAGCAGACTTCTACACCATCTTTTTCACATCACTCATAAATGGGTATATTTTATTTTTTTCTTTTAAATAATTTTAATATGTTTGGAGTTTATAGTCAATAATAAAGTCTTGTATGCTTGTTCTCAGTCTTTCTAGTGAGCGTGCAGCATCAAGTCCATCAGAAAGTGCAGTTATTGTTACTTCTGCTGTGGAGTGTTTGAGATACTGCATCCTGCACAATGCACAAGATGATGAGGACCAGAAAAAAATTCGCTCCATACTTGTATCACAGCAGGTAAGAGTAGAACTAGTTTTGTATCTTTTTTGAATACTTAAATACCTAGGCCCCTAAAATCTCTCATCCATTATTCATGTGTTTTGCAGCTTCTACCATTGCTGGAGACTGCGCTTGGAAGTCCATCCCTTCAGAATGGCCCTCTCTTCCTTTTAGTCACTGAAATGCTTGTTTCCTGGGAGAAGCGGGCGGGATTACATGGTACAGTTGAATCGCTTGAGAACAGAGATATCTTTGAAGGACTTGTTGCTGAATTCTGGGAGGGACTGGCCCTGTTGTTTGTGCGTTATGTTGACAGTGATAAAACAGACCCAAAGGCGTTTGAAGGGATGGCCACTTTGTTGCAGGTGAGTGTAGCTCTAGAGAAAACTTGTTGACATACTGTGATTCATCTAACAAAATAAGTATAAATCTGTTTGTTTTTATCTCCCCAGGTGATGCGTTACCCTGAGAAAGTAAATAGAAGGCACACACAAAAGAAATCTGTAAAGATTTGTTTCTCCAAGTCAGAAGATAATGAGAAAACTGTTGTCGAGGGGGATGGTTCTGAGAAGTGTGTGCAGAGAGGGCCTCCACTTGTCAATGAGGTGTTTGGATCCCTACAGACACAGCATTTTGAAGATGTTGTATGCCAGCTGGCTCAACTGTGCCTGGTGCATGTGAATGAGAAAAACTCAGAGAGACATCTTGTTTTTCTCTCTCGCCTCCTGCGGTCCTTTCCCACACAAAGGGTCTTCACTGTGAGTCATCACTTAGTTTTACAGATTAAAGTATTTCACCTGGTCATCACCTTGTGTACAGTCATATTGTAGCTAAAGCACCAAATTGACTTTTACTGTTCTTTATACTTGGGGTATATTTTATTTTCTACCATAACTGTATTTTTTCAGACATTGGTTGAACTAGATGACCAAATATTAGAGGACAATAAGCCAAAGGAAAACGTGAATATGGAAAACCCAGCCATGCATTTCTTGCTTGAACGGGTAATGGTGTGGCTGGCTGAGTGGAGACATAAAGACACTGAACCCCTTGTGGAAATGGTTTTCAGCTCGTTCAACTGCTGCAGCCAGCATGAGGCAACCCATGTTCTCAATCACATCACCACGGTAAAATAAAACACTGAGGTTACAATCTACTGCCTTGGTCTTATGTGTGTGGAGGTATTATGACATTTACTATGTCATTAAACATTACACACTCACGTTCCTGTCTTCTTTTCTTAGATGAGTTTTCCATGGGGGATTACTCTACAACTTATACAGAAGGTATAATGCTTCACTTTGTTTATACTTAATTGTTAACACTGATAAAATGGTGTTGATATTCTATATCTTATATTCTTAAATCTTCCGTCTGTTCCTTAAGGCTTGTGCAGACCCTGAAACTCTTAAGATCTATAATGAATGGCTCAAAGGTTCAATTCTGGGTGAGACACTCTTAGGATTGATAGAGGAACTGTGTAAGGTTGAACACACAGCGCCTGGCTATTCTTTAACCAGCAGCCACGGTTGGACACTTATTAGCCTGGTCCTGTCTCAACACCACAACAATGGTAGATAGTAATTCAAACACCATAATTTTGATTTGATTTCCATCTTGAATCTTTCTTAAGTGGCATACTTGTCTTTACATTCACAGTTCCACTGATTGGGGAGGTGTACATGGAGAAGATCCTTGAGCGGCTGCATGCCACTTTGTCTGAGACTAAGAGTCTTTCCGATGCAGGCAACATGGAGCCCCTTGTTTCATTTGTTTGTGATGTGGCCTTTACCTTCTTCTCTTCTGTACAAGACTGTCTTCTACTAGTATCAGCCGAGGAACTACTGCTCACTGTCTTCCAGCTTACTGCACAAGATCAAACTCATACACATCTTTCTGGTGTGTTTATTTTATTTCATTTTTTACACATTGAGCATCTACACAATGTGCTTTATACAATAATACAAATAACTAATTGTTTTTGTCTTCATTTTATAGACTCCCTTTTAGTTAAACTAAAGAAAGTTTGTGTTGCTGGTGTACAATCATTGGTCCAATTCTCTGAAGATGAGATCAGAGACAATGGCTTTCTTCATAGTGCCATCCTTTGGGTGAAGAACCAATTGCTCACTGCCAGTCTGGACAATAAAAGGTTTGTTAATGGCAAGAAAGGGCTGGGAAATTTATTGAAAAATCACATATTTAAGGGAAAATGTTTGATTTTAAAATTAGAATACTTAATTTTGCCTAACTTGTGCATTTTCTTTTTTATTCTTGGTTTTGCTCAAACTTAACCCTGGCATATTGTTAGTTTACAGGCTCTAGTTATGGCTGTTCAAAACCTTATGGAGACAATCGTTTCATTCTGCGCTCAAGACCTACCCCTGCTAATCCAAATCTTTACTCTATTGACACCCAGTGAAAATGAATGGATGAGAATTCGTCAAGCCTTACCTCCTCAGGTGACCCAGATAATAAATGCTTGTTCAAAATATATATATATATTTTTTAAGTAACACACTAGCTTAATTTGTACAAGAATGTGTTTTTCTGTGCCTTACAGTGGGTAAAGACTCCTTTGCTGGCTAGTCGCCTCAGAGCAGTTTGTGAAAAGCCATCAGTGGACATGTGGAAGTTCAGAGCTTTAACTCGACTGCCAGCCCACCTATGTACCTGTGCCTTATTAGGGAAGGTGGCACACAGTGCTATAGTAACACAACGTGACCAAACGGGGGCAGAATGTACTTTACCTCTCCCAAACCTTAAACTTGCAGGTAAAAGATCATAGTATTTCATAATTCTAATGAACATAACTCTGTAGTAATATGTTTATGTGTATGCTCTGTATGTTTAACAGCTACAGAATTACTCTATGCTCTCCAGTGGTGTAAAGAGGTAGAGTACAGTCCTGCTTTGGTGTCTACCTATTACAGCTTGCTGGTTGATACAGGGCTATCAGAAGGACTTCATAGTCTGATCCCAAAGAAAGAAGTTCTGCAGACACTTTACACCAGGTAAGGTTTATAGTCTTATGTGGAGAGAATAATGTTAATTTCCACCACTAATACAATCAGGTTTATATAAGGTAATGATGCATTTTCTAATATGCAACACTCAGTGCTCTGTATTATGTTTTGTAGATCAATAGAAGAAGGTGGATTATGGTCCTTGACTTTGGAAAACTATATCCAAAGCAACAACTTTGATAGTGCAACACTGAAGAAACTCTACAACACTGCAGAAAGGTTAGCCTTTTCATATGTGGTATAAAATGTCTTCTTGAAATGTCTTTGGTTGTAATACTGGGATTTACTGTTATTTCAGTTTATTCCCGGCATCTGGCGGTAAACTGAGCACTCTACAAGTAGTATGCTCGTTTATGAGCAAAGATGACAGAGATACTCTTGTAGCGCTTGCAACTGCGGGAATCATCAACTGGCAAGAGAATGAGGGTGAGAGCATACGTAATAAACACAAATACTTAAAAACACATGCATCCATTAACTTTGGGGAAAATGTTCCAGATGTGTATGGATGTATGGCAGTGCTGCTAGGCTGTTTTAAAGCTGAGACCTCAGTAGAGGATGAGATTGTGCTAGCAGTTCTTGCGACGTTGATGGAGTGGAGAAACAGTAAGGAGGAGTGGTTCCTCTTTAACAGGTAAAATACTCAAATGGTCGTGTATGGGCTCGCATATTTGCTTATAATCCAACTAATTATATTGCATATCTCTAGTGATCTGTCAAAAGTGTCTACAGAGGAGTTAAACTTCACAGTAGAGATGGTGTGTTTCCTTTCATGGATAGTGGCACACTGTCCATCAGTTCTTGGAGGCAGCCAGTGGGATTTCTTACTCTGCTCTATGTTAGCCTGGTTGGCGGTAAGAGATCTTGTGTAAATTTTATATCAAAACTTGATTGGTTATGCTCTGTGTTCTATTAAAGATAAGACTTATTTCAGAAATTGATCTTTTTTTTTTAACACACTAAAAAATCTGTTTCCTTAATCTAAGACTGCCAGTGAGAATGTGAGTAGTCTGTGGAACCCATGGGTGCAGCTGTTGGTCTGTGAGAACGCTACACTCATTGTGAAGTTGAACCAGTTTTTTACCTCATCCCCTCCGGACACACTGGGGATGCTGCCGTCAGAGTTGGCAAATGAATGGAAGGACTTCTTTGTAGATGGAATATACAATCTACTCTTGCCTCTTCCTATTAAAATCATAGGTGTGTACAGTAGAGATTCAAGAAAGGGCCACCCTCAAGTTACCACAAGTCCTTGTCCTTTATGATCATTATAAATAATTACAAATGTATTGTCTTCTTATTGCAGATGCTTTTCCTGAACCAGACGACCTTGCGTTCCCATTGCAGGTTCTTCAGTCTGTTGGTGTGGCATTGACATATGTGCCCCAGAAACAGCTAACTGATAATTCACTTTCACCTCGATTCATTGCTGATCAGAAGACAAACCTGCCAGAAAACCTTCAAACGCTGCTAAATACTCTCTGTCCTCTGCTGCTGTTCAAAGCAAGGCCTTTCCAGATCACTGTCTACTACTTGTTGGAAAAGTAAGTATTTGTGTTTATAAAAACCAAGAACTTTGCAGAGGTTTAGCGTTAATAACATGAATAAAAGAGGAGTTTAAATTACAGGGTCATGCCACAGTTGCCAGAATGCGATGGAGAAGGAGACAATAGCAAGCCTGATGATGGGAAAGACGAGCCATGTCTGTAAGTGAAACAAAACCTTTAAAGTCTTGTTTTCATGCCCCCCCCCCATTAATGTTTTTTTTGTGTTTAGTTCTCCTCCAGCTGCTTTGATGGCCATTCTTTCAGCCTGTGAAGACCTTTGTGAAAATATTCTGACTGGAGTTCAAGTAGGAGAGTTTGCAATGGTCCAGCCTCTTAGTGTGGAGTATTCATGCATTCTTGGATACTTGCTGGCTTGGAAGCTGTTACTGACTTTCTTTAGATCTTCACCTTCCCATGTAAGTTGTGAGACTGAAAAACTATTTTCTAAATCATGTGAAGATGTCTTGACAAGGTGTTTTCTTCACAGCTGCGTGCACATTATGCACAGTTTCTGAAGAGAAGTTCCTCACTGAACAAGCTGCTTCTACATCTTTTCAAGCTAATGCCTGAAACGCCTGTCTATCCAGGTCAGGGGACCGAGACAAAAGAGGCTAAAACCTTCTTTACAGAAAACATCTCTCTGGCTGTTGACAGTAAGTAAAGTGTACACACACTTAAGTCATCAGATGTTAAAGGTAAACAAGTGTGGCTTACTCTTGTCTGCTGTTAACAGAAAGCCACAGTTTTGAGTTGGAGCTCCCTCACCTGGCCTGCAGTGTATACTACAGCACACTGCAGGACCTGCCTGCCATGGTGCGGCTGTGGTGGAACAGCCGGGAGAAGAGAGTGAGCGCAGCAGTGGAAAAGTTTACAATCAAATATGTCAGTCCGGTTCTCTCCGCTCAGGAGATCTCGTGTGTCCAGTCCAGCACTCAGATGTTTGACAGCATGACTGTAAGTATTACCAAAAGCATATTCACCTGTTTGAACTGCTATTTCGAGAATAGATTTAATACAATGTTTTATACAACATCACATTTTTAATGTGACCATGGTTTCAACATTGACATGCTGTTTTTGCAAAACTAATTTAAATTTCTTTTTTTTTTTTTAGTAGTATATATTTTGTAGTAACTCAACTGTGTGCAATAACATAACAAATATTATAGTTTCATTGCTTCTGAAAAACCTTTTTAAATAGCATAGTGTCCTAGAAAATTAAATCTCTTATGACCTTTTGTACAGGCACGTTTGCCCTACAACTATTGTCTAAAAGTAAAATAACACAGTTATTTTAAATAACACAGCAGTCAGTTTTTATTTGTCATATATCCTCTGCCCATAGGTCAAAGCTCGCTCAGCTGCGCGGGAGGTGATTGCTACTTATTCTGTGGATGATATCTTCATCGAGCTGGTGATTCAGCTACCACAAAACTACCCTTTAGGCTCCATCACTGTTGAGAGTGGGAGGCGTGTGGGTGTTGCTGTTCAGCAGTGGAGGAATTGGATGCTGCAACTCAGCACTTACCTTACACACCAGGTAAACAACATTAACACACTACTGTTTATACACAATATTAAATGTGAAGGTTTAGATGCTAAGGAAAGTCCTCTATCCAAGTTAAATCCATATTATTGAGCCTCCTCCTGGGCTATAGTCCAAAAGGGTCGAAACAACAGATTTGACTTTTTGAGAGGAGAGTACAAACTTGGCGTCGGGAATCGAAATGGAAAAGACTGTATGCAGCAGTTTAGTAGCATGTAAATGTGTGTCTGCTTTCAGAATGGCAGTATAATGGAGGGCCTGGCGCTGTGGAAAAATAATGTGGATAAACGCTTTGAAGGAATAGAGGATTGCATGATCTGCTTCTCTGTTATCCATGGCTCCAACTACTCTCTGCCAAAGAAGGCCTGTCGCACGTGCAAAAAGAAATTCCACTCAGCCTGTCTGGTGAGATATATTATACAGTATGACAAATGGATACAATAAGACACGTCTAGTCAATTAACTGAGCTGAACTAATTATGTTGTGTTTCCCTTTTGTCTACAGTACAAATGGTTTACTTCTAGTAACAAGTCCACCTGTCCACTGTGTAGAGAAACCTTTTTCTAAAATCCTCATTTTAACATGGCTGAAAGGATGATGGATGTGCAACCTCTGTGCAACAGGATTTTTTTTTTTATTTTAACGATTCAGCGATGCTTTTCTTGAAACTGCAAAGGAACTATTCATCAGATTTTTTTTTCTTATTTGGTTTGTTATGTTTGTTAATTATATACGTTAAACTTTTCATATTGTCTTAATTGACAGACACCCAACAGCATATTTAGCTAATGCACAATTCAGTTGGTGCATATAACCCTGAACAGGAGAGTCATTTTACTAACAAATAATAATAACAAAGATGTTCAAATGCAAAGATGTTTCTTTCCTAATATTTAGGAGTGTAAAGCTTATGTCTCATTTATGACATGCCTTATACTGCTGCAACACTTTTAGGCCAGCAAATTTAATTAAGGAGATTATTTTTTATTTTTATTTTTTTAAATACTGTTATCAACAGGAATCATGTATGTTCTCCTTTGCCTGTACACAGCTGTAAATACTGCTGGGATCAAGTAAAGAAATTCCTTTTGACTGTCTCATCTTGTTTTGGTTTAACCATTCGTGTGCACTATACTCATCCCGACTACTCCACTGTGACGATCCCTGAGGGGAGTCGAAAACGAGTCGAAAAGCCCTTACCAGCAGAGAACATACAGTTGTTCAGTGATCATAACCGTATTATCAAAAAAACATCAGGTTAGGTGGGCTATGTAATTAATGGCTCATTAATATTGGCCTCTGATGGCAATAATAATCAAACGTTAAGGTCTGGCATTACAGGACTTTCTAGTATGAACTTTCCTCTTGTACATGTTCATCTAAAGGAGATTTTTGATGCTTAATATCCTGCATGTAAACAATCCTAATGCAAGGAAAAAGTCTAATAATTTTAACAGTGAATAACATAAAAGTTGTGATTATTTGACCTTTACATAGCTTTATTCAAAGTAGGTTATAACAATGACCAAGTCCTTTGGTTAATAGTTATAACCTTAGCCCACTTAATTACAGTTATGCAGTACATCCATATAGCAATTACTGTAAATTAACCTGTGCTAGTTTCCAAGAAAAGACTCTAATTAGCTTTGAGCCTGCGACTGCTGGTACCAGTCTCCCATGCTCATTTATCTTAGGTCCACCTATTCGTCATGTTGAATAATTTATCTGTTTAATGGAGGCTTGCTCTCATCACACTTGTTCCTATGGAATTAATTATGACAGATTAAGCATGATCAATGAATTAATCCTTATCATTTGGTCAGCTGTCTCGCTCTCGCTCTGTGCATTTGTAATTCATTATACAGTCAAACTTTATCAATACATACAGTCAACATCCATCATCTGCCCTTGACCTTTTTAATGGCTATTGATTGGTTTGTCAGGCATAAATATTTACACTGGATTCCCTTCCCTCATGATTTAAACACACACAGACCTAAAGTGGACAGCTTTGAATCTTATTGCTCATTATGTGCTTGATTAAACAGTGGTGCAAATGTTATGAACTACAGCACTGCCTTGTGTGCAGTCCATCCTTTGTATTATAATGAGCCAATCTTTTCCATTAGATGGCAGCATTGTCAAATAACACAACTGGGAAAGTCAAAGAAAGTGAGAGGATGGACCAGATCAGCTCTACAGGAAAGAGGTCTCTCTCAAGAGATTTAATTATCAGCAAAGAGCGTTTATGTTGGTACGCTGTTAGTCGTGTTGCTTATCCGACAAATACATTTTAATTCAATCCAAATGATTAATACGAAGTTGGGGAAATTACCAAGAGAGCCCAAAGGACTTATTAATATGTCCTCTCCTGTTACTCAAATAAATGTAATGGATGACTTCAGTCTGTTTGTAACAGTACTGCCTGATATGAAATAATTCTATACTAGCAGCTTTTTCAAATGAAGCAGGTCATGTTTGGTGCATCTTAAATCCTTACAGAAACACCAAATGTGGGAGAGTTCAGGGGAATGGGTTTTTCTTCATGCTCCTGTCCACACAACTAAATGAGGTGAATGAGATCATGTCAAGTGATGATACAAATATGGAGTGGGCTTTGTTTAGCAAAGGCATATGGGTCTCATTTGGAGGATTATATGCTGCTTCAAACAGTTACAACTTCACACAATAGGAATTATCTACTGCAATTATGTTCTTTGTAAAGTGTTGCTATGTTAATGTTGGTGATTTCAAATTCTTCAGAGGACAGGGAAATCTGCATTATCCAAAGTTAGTGCTGTGAACAAAGAGTAAAAGAAGAAGCTAACACAATAGTTCTTACTTATTGAGCTATGTCTGATTAGTTATTTCACATTTGACCCACTCATTTGCAGGCATTACAGTATTGCACCTGGAAACTGTAGTTTGTAGTTATTTACCTCTGTGTATATTCTTCTGAAATGTATAGTTTTATGTGTGTCTGTGCTGTCATGTTTCCATAAGCTCCTATTTTCCCATGTTTCCCATTTTAAAATGCAATGTTTGAAATGGCACACTATACAATCATCACGAGGATTTAAATGTAATGTGGTGAATTTCTCTGGTTAATATAGACAGGGATGTGAGGGGATTTATATTTCTATCGGGTCCATTTCTTCATGTGCATTCAATTCAAATGCAAAATGATCAGTTTTACTGTTTGTCTCTGTCTGTACATGATGATGGTGATAAACAACGGACATGATTATTGACCTCCTTTAGGCTCCCAGACATGCATTTATATTTGTCATTAGGACTGCTCTGCCACAGTTTAGATCTACTGTTATTACTCTGTCATCATATACAGGCCTTTTATGGCTTTCTATTACCACTGCTATGTTAACGCAGTACTGGGGGGCACCGACGCACCAGCCTGACTGTGCTGTTTTTACAAGACTATAGTGAGTAGATTTAATAATAAAAAAAAATGAAGACAAGTCCAATAAAAAGGCTGCTAGTGTAAAATAGAACATGAACAAATATGAAGGGCGCTATTATAAATATTTCTAGGGTTAAAAGTATTTCCTTTGAGTACCAGTCATCATTACATAATTATCACAAAGCTTGTGTCTACAAACACTTTCTTTACAAGCATTTATAACCCAGTTGCCCCAGCTCATACCCATGACAAAACTTTCTCGCTCAAGGGGCAGTTCTTTGGAAAGGGCTATTTAAGTATTCCAAAGAAGTTCACAAGAACAAGTCTGCTCACAAATAACTTCAGCTGTGCACTTACTATAAACACCTTATGGCTGCAGTTTCAGCAACACTGCATTAAAGTGGGGCTGCATGTCACTAGCAGCACAAGGGAAACTCACAAAGAATTAAAGCACGACTGAACCTTTTTTATATTGGATCTAGGACAAACACATTACGAATGGTACTTCCTGACAGAATATTTTAGGTTGTGTGTGCTCACAGCTGCACATGAGCTAAATAGAGACTAGGAACAGGGACAGTAAAGCTTTACACTTCCAGCAATTAGTGATTGTAGTTCACTCTGCAGTCTCACATAAAGAGGTCCCAGACAGATTTCTGACTCTCATTGCAGAGCTAGCAGTTAGATGACACGTTTTCATATCCCCTCTACGTCCTAAATTTAGAGCAACCCTTAGATTCCAGACTCAAGATTTCTTTATTGTTATTCAGCAAAGACCTCACAGGTGTACGAAGGAAATTAAGAGCAAGGCACAAAACACAGTAATTCTAAAAAACATTAAAACTTAAAATGTAAAGTATGGTAAGTCCAACTGATGTAAAATGTTCTATTTAGGAGTCAAAGTTCTCCTGTAGCTACTGCAGGCTTGATTTGCAGTTCTATTTAACAGACCACAAAGTTCAATTCTTTGCTGAAAGACCCTGAGGTAAATATGTGGATGGAAATGGGAATTTAGTGCCCTGTGCTGCTCAACCAGGTACAGTTGTATTATATGTTGAAGTATTATAATTAGGGTGACCATATTTTCAGACTTACAATCTGGGAAATTTCCAAAAACCCAGCTGGTTGATACAAAATGATGCCACAAAATTTGTCCTGTGACCGTGATAGTTCCATTAATTTGTGTCGACAGTGAATTACTCTGGTGCATTTGATGATGATAAGTCACAAAAAAAAGTACATTCCCAATGAAGCAAAGAAATCTGAAAAGGGTTGTACTCTTTCTTGTCGTTCAAGGTTAAAAAACATGGCACGTAAAATGAATTCAGTGACAAAATCTATGGATAATTGTTTTGAGGTTTACCACAGTGATTGATATTTGCTTATGCAGATATTTGCTGGGACATGGGGAAAGGGAGTGTAAACGCGGGACAGTCCCGATTAAACAAGGACATATGGTCACCCTATCTTTTAATTTAAATAAAAATATTAGTGGATTTCATATAACACAAACCAGTCATTCCCAAAAGAGTTTTGAAAAGCCTCATAAAGATTTAAGGTGGCTTTCACTTAAAAAAAAAAAAAAAAAAAGAAAAAGAAACAGTCAAAGATAAAGATGTCACTTCCACACTTTAAAATCAAGGTTGGTGTGACATTACGGCTGACATCGTTCACAGAGACAGACACATAAGTTTACCTTTTTTAGTTACTGGACTGGCCTGTCTCTTTCTCTTTCTGTTGTAGTATTTCTGCCAGACATTTCCGTGGCTAGTATATCAAAATCTGATCTGGGCTCGTTCTGCCTGTCTGCATCAGTCATCTAAATGGCTGAGCTGATAAACAACACAGTGTCTGACCCCCACAAACTAAGTGAGAAAGCATCTGATCTAAGAAGCTTTACACAATTAGGTAAATCCTAATTGGCAATTACTTTGATTTGTAATCCTAAAGGTTTTTAATGAGCTCATTTAATGGGGCCATGGAGCATGATAACGCATGGTAATTGGTTTTAAAATAAAGCTAAAATCAAGGTGTGTTTGTGGGTGGCGCCAGCATGCTCTAGCATCAAGACAAAGATTTTCATCATGACATTTTAGAAACAATCTCCTGCTAAACCGAATAATCACCCCTCGTCATAACGTGCTTATACATCTCTCTTCAAGGGTAAAAATAAAGGGTAAAGAAGTGGTGCAGTTGCAGGTTTCTTCTTTCTACAGCTGTGAGTGTGGACGTCTCACTCTGTGCTTCTAACAAGGTCGGAGCTGTCAAAAAAGAGTGAGGCCGGGGAGCTATAATACACTCAGGCTGGAGGGAAGAGTCATCGCTCATACGCACACCAGACTGAAAGAGCGCGTGCAGAGGAGAGGAACAGTATGAAACTGAGGAAAAGAATGGAAATGAGAGAATGGAGAAAAGGGGGGGAGGAAAAGGGAGATCGGGACAAGAGAGATAATGGAGACGTGCTGGCTGCCTAAAGCACTACTCTTATGACAGTCGTCTTGGGCCAAATCTGAGGGCGACCCGTAAATGCCTCTGGCTTTACTAAACTTCACAATGAGGGATGCACACTCTTACCTTTAATCTTCCGTTCTCTAAAAACTCATCTCAAAACTATTTTCATGACTTTTTATTTGCCCATCTTTCATGTTGGTATTGTTTGAGCACACATTGTTGGAAACGTCTCTGTCAGAATGTATGGACTACAATCTGTAACAAATACACTTGGTCTATCTAACAATGACACACTAGCTTTATTTCGTATTATTTAGAAACTGGCTTTTGCTGTTGTGAGCAATAGAAGATGGAGAGACAGACCAATAAATGACATAGGTTGGATTTTATTTTATTTTATTTTTTACAAATGATGCCTTAAAGTAAAAATAAATTTGATATTTTTTCATGTTTCTATTGGTTCTAAAAAAAAGATAATAGGCAAGAGAGCCAAAACTCAGAAATGCTGATTCTTCAAATCTCACAGAAGAAGAAACAAGAAGAGTAGACATTAAACCATTCTGGAAGAAATTGACTTAAACCCAAATAAGATTGACGGGGGACTTTGTAAATAATATAATTGTGTTGTTTCATTTGAAATGTTATTTTTCACACCTAAGTGCTTAACCTATGATAAAAACGCTTCATTTTAAGATAAATTGCATCTGCACCGTAATTACATTTTCCAGACAAAGGGTGAGCGGTATTGGCTGATGCAAGCCATAATTTATTCCGCTCCACGGGCCGTTATCTGTGTGACATTGCAGTGCCACTCAGACACTCACATGCCCCGCTTATCATTTTTGTGTTGGATGGAATGTATTCAACTAATGGCTAATAAATAAAGCTAATTATGCTTGTGATAATGGAATGATAATTTGACAACAATTACTCACTCAGTGCAAAGGACACTTTCACAGACTGAAGAGCAGAGAGGGGAGAGATACCTAAAAGGTGCCTATGGGCTAATACACACATTATGTCTATATTATCTCACTGTGCAATAGAGCCATATCAAGGCTAGCAAAATAACAAGGTAATCAATTAAGTTAACCAGGCAATTAAGTTAATTAATTGCTTGTATGCCCATGAGTTTCCTGGGGCTTGTGCTGTGGACCACATTACAACACTGGCCAGTGATTAGATTACAGACTTTCTAATGCCATTTGAGGCTCAAGGGTGAGAGCGGAAAGTGGAGTCCTGCTGGCTGCTGTGAGCTTCTGTCTCCAAATGAACCATAATACTCAGTATGCCTCAGTAGCAAAAAGATGGGGGATAAATGAAATAAACGAGGCAAAAGTAGCATAGAATTGAATCTGCCGTTAGATAGAATCATCAGAAAATAAAATGTGAAATCTGCTTTTGTTTGTTTGGACATCCTTAAAATGATGTTAAAATAAACCACAATAAGAGTCTTATCAGTGTTTATATATCAAAAACAATAATCTCAGTAATTTTATGTCAATCTCTGTGTGTTTTGACCAAATCAACGACAATAAAATAGTCTGTGAGAGCTTGTATTTCCCCTAAAAACACAGGTAAAAAGATGGTACATTACGTGGAAATCTAGTGGCTTTAAACCAACAGACGTTTATCAGTTCAGACAGTAACTATATTAACTTAACACTGCTCCAAAGTATGTCAAATATATAGCTTAAGTTCTATATGGTTGTGATTATCTGTTAACAAATCCCTGGTGTTTTAAAAAGATTTTGGGACCCCATTCACACAGTTAAATCCTTCTGTCATAAATTCTGTCTGTTTTTAAAAACTGGGCGCCTGCTAATTATTTTCTACCACAGCTAAGAACCTTGCTCACTGATAACATCTACTAACTTCAATTCAAGTGTTGCCTAATCTGCCACTCAGAATTAAATGAGATTTCTTAAATTGTTTTCTTTTTTTTTGTATGTGTTATATTCTGTTTGTCTTGGTGCAGCTAGTTTTTCAGACACGGTTTGGATTTGGAGATTATATCAGGAAAATAATGTTTAGTGTTCACGTTGCACAAAAACCTCTAAAAGACTACTATTATAGTAAAATATTCTGCTTTTACACATAGCTGCTAAAACACATCCTTGTGTGTTTAGATCTTGTAGATTGACTTGGTCATGTAGGATGTTGCTGTCTTAAGAATGATCTGTAAAAAAAAAACAAAAAAAAAAACAAGAACTTTGAGTTCAAGAGTTTGAAGTTCCAAACTATGGTTTTCTATAAAGTATAAATATTTAGCAGTGACTTTGTTCTTTCATAAAATAAATGCCGGTTACAGTATTGCTGTGGGAGGTTGGGAGGGTGACGGATAGAGTTTTGGGCTACTGCAGCTTTAAGGATTACCTGCATAAAAATACAGAAGACATTTTAAAATCATTTTGGAAATCCTGTTTGGACAAATTCAAAAGCACATGAACACAACATACTTCATTTTTAGCTCTTAAACATTGCACCAATTATGGCCCAAAATGACACACATATCAACTGATTCCTTGTTGTTCAGATTTGTCTTGCGTGACTGCCAATAATGGCACACAGTTTCTCTTTGCCACATTGAAGATAAGAGGTCCTGTCATTAATGTAAATGTGCTGGGTTTGGGCTGCGTGTCACCACAGCAGACATCTTGGGTGGATTTCACCAGAGCAGAATGCGCCCCTGTCCCTCCGTCCTGTGTGCTCTTGTATTTTAATGAATGTGCTGACAGTCGAATTAGCATGGTGTCACTATGCTAGCATGCTTGTGTAACATGGCTGCACAGCTGTCCCACACTGATAGCACATAATGCTGTATTGGAGGCCCACAATACAGGCTGTGTAGTGGAGAACACTTTTTTCTTCTTACATCTTCAGGATTCTGTACACATGAAGTAGTATGTGTTATTTTAATTCAGCTACAGGCTAAATCACAGTTTTCACACATTTTCTGTATGCACACAATGTTATTGTAATGCTACATCTGGGATCTGTTAAAAAAAAAAGCAAGCACTAACATATATTTATAAAAGTATATCCATATATGAGTATATAGTTAAGTAGTTAAGTATGAAGGCTACCTTTAGACAACAGTAACGGGATTTATAAAATAAGTGCTGGTCATGTGGATCTCTGGAGCCAAACAGCTGCTGTCCTAACTTCTATATTTGAGCAATAAGTGACCTTGTGCTCAGACGTTTTCAGTTTGTATCCAGCTTTTCTGTCTTGCTGAGCTCAAAGGTTCTGCTTATGTCACTAGTGCTACTTGGGTATGCTTTACAGTGTTCTAATCCATAATACATTTTTCTACCCATATTGCAGAAAATACTCTGCTGGATATTTTTTGCACGCCACTTGCGGCCTGTACCTATTTCTTAGTCCTAGTGCAGTAAAGAAGTGAATAATCTTTTTAATTGAGTCCCCCTAAGTACACAGACGGCATTCACCCATCACTCTACCACATGGCTGCTATTTTTAAACCCACAGACACACTGGAGAGCCTACTCTTTAATAGGCTCCCCAGGGTTATAATGTTATTGTTGATTTTCATGCAGCAGACCAAAGGATGTACATAATCAAATTCCCATAGAAACGAATGTAGACACACAACTGACACAGAACATTTGCATTAAACTCCAGCACACCACTCCATCACACTAGAGATCTTGTGTATCCACACAAACCTGAATTCTTCATCATCATTTCACTGCAGATAGTCTATTTGGAGGTGATCAGAAGCAGAGTATTTCAACTGTGACTGTGTAAATCGTTTGTTACAGTTAAATCAGTTAATAGAGTGCTTGAACGCAAAAAAAAATCTCCATTTTAAGCATTTTATCTTGTACAGTCAGCATGCACTTAGTGAGGCAATAAAAAGCAAGTTTTTTGTTAGCCTTCTTCCTCGCCAATCTGATTTATGGGAGAGATATTTTTATTGGGAGAGAAGTGCATCTGTGTTAGTAAAAAGTTAAACGAGGACAAACCCACAAATGTTTTTTCATTGGTTTAGTAAAGTGCATTTATATTTAAAAAAGGAGAAAGTGAGTAGGAGCTGCAGGTTCAACTACTAAGCATATAGTACCATTAGGACAAGATTTAATTGTGTATGTTAGGATTGATATTTTGTTAAATAGTTTGTAAAATATATGTCGATCAGAGCTATTCTCACTGTGGCTTTATCTGACATATTATTGATCAGCAGGGAGTCTCTTACACCATCCTTACAGAGGTGTTATGTTTGCTGTTGAGGGTTGGTGGCTGTAATTTACTGTCATGTTTGTTTATGTAAAATAAATCAAGTTGTGGACCATTTGCTACTTCTAAATATTTCCTGGGTTTTTGCTCAAATGCCCAAAATCTATACCCATCATTAACATCTTTATTGTTGCCACACCACAATATAATGGCACCGCAAAACACAATACATATTAGTTAAAATTTACTGTAAGCTACATCTTAATATTTATTAAATGCATATGCCAAACTTATCTTTCATGCTCTTCTTCCATCATGCTCTACAGAAAGTATCATGCTTTGTAAAAACCCCATTCAAGGGCTCTTTTATTATGATTATTTTTGACGGGTTGCATCCACTTGAAAACACACAGGCACTTCAGTGACTAATGCTGTTACCTTGAAACATACAAATCAAGAGCTTTTTGTTTTCTTTCAAGTATCTGAACCCGGCATGACAAAGTGGATATATGAATTTTGTTTCCTGTCCCCACTGGTCGATTGTGCACATCAAGTCTTTATTAATATTGGAGGGTTATCAGGTTCTTAATACATGTAATAAAATGTCTATGGAACGAAGCGGCAGCAGGTGTTTAGTGAGGGGTAATTCTTAATTAAATATCAGTGTCCCGCTGTTGCAGCATTGGTTTAACAGAAATATCCACAGTGACCTCCACACTTCAGCCCCCCTTTGTTCCTCATTTAGCATAAATCAGCAGAGAGGAACAAGCAGGCTTTTAATTACACACATGAGGTTAAAAATGCACTTTTGAAGAAGTCCTCTCTTTACAGTGTAGTGCTAAAAGTCTTTCTGCACTTTTTCGTCAGTGTAGGCCATTAACATTATATTTATCACTGCTGCATGAGAGTGTACTAATGTTCATATAGCAAAATGTTTCTGACGCCGTTGCATTGTCTGACAGTACCATCCCTAAAATAAAATTAAAAAATCAATTCTATTGTACACTACCTTAACAGCTGACTGAGGAACAATTACTCACAAGCTCTTTCTCTGTTTCAGTGTGTGAACATTTGTAATGGTAGGTAGACTTCTCGGTCTGAGCAAGTCTGTGTGTTAATATGAAGCTGGATGTAATGAGAAAGTGAGATGGCAAATCTCTGTCCATGGTTCTGAAACTGAACTGATCAAAGTCTCAACCCCCGAGATTTTTGGTGTGCAACATAATCAGAATACTGCATATACACTGTAGTATTCTCATTTCTCTTGTCTCCACTGCCGTCTGTCACCCTGCTCCTGTCTTTATTTAAACAATAACCCTTACTTATCATTGTGGTCTTGACTAATGCAGAATTTCCCTCACTTCATTAGTGTGTAATATTTTCCTGTGTCTCCCTTGACCCTGTGCAATTTGCATATCCCTCAGACTGATGGACACTCCTTAGTTACTGTTACACACATCTGGGGGGCTATAAAACAGAGCCTAAAACTGCCTACAGCCATGTCATTAGAATTCATCTTCCTGATAGACCCAAGTTTTGGCTGGGTGATAAAAATGACTTTAAAGAACCCAGAGGCAAGGTTTTTTAACACCTGCTTCTCTGGCTAGAGAAAAAAGCATGTGCACAGTTATGTGCAGGATTCTTGTATTATATGTTGTGTTGCAGTGCTATTTTTTGACACTATTTTGTTGCACTTTAGCTCTTAGCCCCAGTGCAAAATCTCTAATGCTTTGCCCTGTTGGCTTTCTATTGATTTAACAATGTACCATGCTTTTAGCTTACATTTACTAAATCTGCTCTCACTGACACTGAGGCTTCTAGCTGCTCTGTATAATTACACATATTGACATGTAGTTAACAAGAAAACAGTCTTGAAGGATTTTTGACTTGTTGTTTGCACTTTTTAACTTTGTCAACCTCTGTCAGCGGAAATTAAAGTTACGCAATAACATGTGTCTTTGTACTTCAGCTCACATTTCTATTGTGTGGATTTGCATGCATAATATATATTGTCATGAATATGTTGTCTACATGTTTAAAGTTTGAAGAAGGCATACATGCTTTTGGCCCAATCCAGATAAAGGCACTAAAGCACTGAAGCCACTGAAACCACACAGCTGATTTAAAATAAGCCAGTTGAGACAAAAAAGAGTGAGACGAGACACAACGTAAAGCAGCCAAGTGGAATGGGGTGGGCCATATAAGGCTTGTGTGAGTGCAAAAACGAGCAGATTATGGTAGGTATAGAAAAATGTGAAAGGGTGGGTATAGCAAAAGTTGGTCAGTTAAGCTTAAAACCAAAATGGTGGCAGGTCAGCTGACAGTCAGTCAATGAGGCTCCAAGTTTCCTTGTTAAATAATGTTCTTATAGTCTGGTATGTTTTTTTTTTTCCTCTAAGCATCAGTACACTGGGCTTGATTCACCTCTAAATCTTACATACTTTTTTCTTGTCAGGCTTTGTGTGCTGAAAACTAAATTTAGAATTTAATGTCTAGGTGGACACTTGGAAATGTCCTTGCATGATGCTGGAGCATGTCTGTGCCACTGCTGCATTCACCGTTTGGTTTTTAAAATGAAAGTGTATTACACAAGTTAAACAAAGAATGTTTGCTTGTGGCCGAACACTGGGGCCCTTTTTGGCCCATCTTAACGGCCAATCTTTTATAAATATTTATAGAGGGCATCAGGGCGTATTAAAAAACATGACATGCTAAGATCTCTTTATTCCCATGGAGATAGAGGTCAGTGTGGAGCTGGCACTGAGGAGGGGTGACAGAATAAAGGCAATGGTGGAACAGTAGATGACTTTGGCAAGGACATGTTTGACAGATCTCTACTTTCTGAAGAAAAGGGAACATCTCAGTAATCAACATCTGTCTATTATTTCAAGCCATACATAGAGGACTGTTGTATTTTGTTCTATAAGGCATATAAGTAGTGGTTGCAGTGTAAAGAATTTAGGAGCCATTACATCCACAGTCCAAATACATGCAACACATGTACATCACACGTGTGCATCACTCATTGGAACAATAATTAACAGCTGCCTAAATTGCTCTCCTTGAATTGAGTGGTTTTCCAGGTAATAGAAAATGAATAAATGGATAATTTCTATCTTTGCTGTTTTCACAAAAAAGTGTGTTGATCAAATCATTAAAACAGCAAAGTGATAACGATTTACCTTGATTTTATTGAATGTCTAGACACAGATTCCGCAACCTTCTGTTCACATAATATGAATCAAAATGTGACGAAATTGAAAAACGAATTGCTTCTAGTTGTTAACAGTGTCTGCCAGTAACATAATGGCAAATATTTTGAACAGTATTAGAAAACATCATGCGTGTTGTGAGGTTGATGATCCTTTGTCTGAAAGTAAATGTTTAAGGCTGACATTCTGTTAAATGGGTAAGTGTTTAGTGTGTGTAGTAGCCATTGCACGTCACATGTGCCACTGAGTTCAGATCAGTTTGAACTTCTGTGTCACACTTCGACAAACTAACAAAAGTTTGTTGACACAGCAGCTTTTCCCTCTATCCCAACTGCAATAACCAACTTAAAGCTCCCATGTCAGGCCCCAGCTTTAATGAGTCACTAAATGTGCAGAGCTGAGCAGAGTGTAGCTTTAATGATGTGGATGATTCAGAGTTTCCTCTTCTCACACAGGCCTTCCATCAGCACACTGCGCTCTTATTAGGGGAAAATGTTCAACTGTAGCTCATTTTGTTCTCCTTGCAGACATGACTCTTCTGCTCTGCATGGAAATAGGCTGGCAATAAGCTTGCATTCATTTCTTTAACACAATCTAAACTCACATAAATATGCCGCACATTGTCAGCAGATGCACAGAGATATTAGTTTGTAAATATAATGGTATTCTGGACTCAGTGAATACACACAATGTACCCACTATAACTTTTTATAGTTACAACATTTGGGTTATTACAGAGTAAAGATTTCATTTCACATCAACTCACACTCACTAGCCCGTAAAGTTGTTTCTGTTTCTGGCACACGAAGAGGATGGTCTGAATATTTAACTGGCTATTATTTCCAACACTGAGGAAATACAAATACGGGCAATGGACTATGCAAGCAATAATATTATTGTGAAATCTTTTTGGACTATTTTCCTCTTTGTGTGTCTCATTTGTATCCTGGTTATACTTGTGTGGTAAAAAGACCTGCTTTTAGTTGAAAGTCTTCTCTCAGACTGTGCTTTGCAGCGTCATGTGCCAACACATATATTCACTTTATATCCAGTAGCCTACATAGTTTTATAGCCCAATGGTTTCCTTAATCTGTAAATAAAACTACCGGTGAACACACGTATTTTGCTGTGACAAAGAGTCAGTAGTCCAGGCAGTACTCGGGTCACCTTTTCTTACAGATATGTGCATGACACCTTGTTACAGTGTGATACTGAAACCCTGTGGGATTCATTAAATTTAAGAAGCAAATCCGATGATGTTTAACAACTGCTTCATTTTGGGTCACAAAGCCCCAGGGACAGTCTCTCCCTCGTTGCTCGGGTGACATTTAACCCTTAGAGATTGATTAATTAAGGTCTTTACGCCAACATCCACACCTGAAAAACAAGTCATTTTCATAATTGGGGATTTTAATATCCTCTGTAGTGTGCAGCGATGACAGGTGAGATGGGCTGGTTTACGATGCACAGTCTCTAAACTAAACCGCTCTCCCTCTAGAGATGTCCTCTATCTTTTGCTACATGTATTAATTTAATATATGTCTAGGGCCACTACAAAAGCAACAGAACTCTACATGAACCACTCACTGTTAATCATGGTTGTCATTCTGTTTGAGTCCTTTTGTTAATTTACATTGTTGCCCATGGACTCTTTTCAAAAAGTTTTATTTATTGATTTTTGGCATTTTCCACAATGCGTATTATTTTGTTCTATTTTTGTTTTTGTAGTTCTTGTTTAAACCATCTCTGCTTCGATATTTGTGTGGTGTAAAGTTTTTACAATAAGCTTTGACCTACTGGTGAAAGAAATGATAGACACAACAGTTATTTAGCCTTCTTATCTGGGACCAGTTTCCCTCTGATAGGCTCCCTTCTTGTAGTGGACATCCCGGGCCTCGGTCATTAATCAAATCATATCAGTGGATTGTCTCAGAAGTTTGCTGAAGCTAAATGCAACTCATCCATCACATAACTGAAAGGCTTCATAAGTAAGAGATGTGGACATTTTTCTTCTCCAACCCTTGTCAGAGAAGGAAGGTGATCTATATGCAAAGTCTGCTTCCTACCCTCAACGCACACTTGATTAGTTTGTAAAGCTGGACCTCCTCAAAGAAGAGAAACAATGGGAGGATTTATCGAAGCAAGGAGGAGAGAAGTTGAGAGGAGACGCAGCGGGAAAGACAGATGGACGGGTGAGAGGAAGATTGGGTTAGTCGCAGATAACATCAGCAAGTGATAGATTCTCACAGAGACTAAATTGGGCTCATGGGCTGAGAGGGAATCAGTCTAAGTCCTGAGTGACAGGCAAGGAGAGCGCTTATCAATGACTAGCGACGCTGGATTGGACATCTCTTGAATGGCCTTATGATAAAGCTTCTCATTTGGATGCGTGTTTCTTCAAATGGTACACGGCGCCATAATCGATAATCCTTTTACATCGATTCAAAATGTGTGGTTTGAGTCTGTTTCTAATCTGGGCTCGAGCTGACACACATATTAGTCGGGCCATTATAGGCGCACTTTAAAAAATGAGCAGCGAGGTGGAATGCTCACGGTTAAGACCAAGGCATTAAGTCTGCAGTGAAGACTTCGATGTCCAGTGACAAGGTTAGAGGAAAGTCAATAGTTGCTCCACTTGTCCCTGTGATCACTGACAGCCCCCTCCCACTGTCTCCCTATAAACCAGCAGTAAAAACTCCAACAGATGGCTCCAGAAAATGAATGTGTGAGTGGGAGAGCAGCTTGTTCAGGGTTAAGAGAGACATTAGTGAAAAGTGATTTTAAAACAGCACCAAAGATTTCTTAATCCTTCACCTTGTTCTGGCTCGCTACCTCACTTACAAGCATTTGCTGTGTATTTATTAATAGTGACTTGCAGGCATGTATTTTAAAATCTGGAAGGCTTCAGTCTGTGCATTCATTTTTAAAGAGACACAAACAACATCTTTGTGGATTTTCTATTAAAGACCTGAAGACTACTTTAGATTAGGGCTGCCCCAAAAAAGTCAACTAAAGGTTAGTTGATGGGAAGGAGGCTTGGTCGAATTCATTGGTTAGTTGCGAAAGTAAAACAAAAAACTTATGTGATGTTACGTGTTCAGTATGCGCGTTGAAACTTCATGATGCTGCACAGCCTGGGCAGTGTATGACATCAAAGCAACACAAAATTAACGCAAATGTTTTTATTTTACATCACTCTCATGGTACTTTAATCCAGAGCGCACGTGAGGGAGAGCATTAGCAAGGTTGTTTTGGAACTTAATATAATGTAATAATTAGGCCATGTCAGAAAAAAGGTCGAAAGTGTGGGATTATTTTGAAAAGCTAAAAGATGACCCTAAAAAGGCAGTCTGCCAACTCTGCAGACAAACATATGCATTTCATCATTCATCAACATCAAATATGGCTTATTTTACATTAACATTCATTTAGCAGACGCTTTTATCCAAAGCGACTTACATTAAGCTTCTATTCACCAGTGTTACAGCTGGAACTGATTATGGGACGACTGCTCTTCCACTCAGCTACGGCTATCATTTAAAACATGTAACACCTGTCTCAGACTCCAATCTCTCCGAAAAGCAGCCTAGGGACCTCTCCTGCTTTTCTTTTATAAAAAAAATTCAACCGGACCAATTTTTTCTTGGACAAAATTCTAGCGTTAGCTTAGCGTGCGACTTTAGCATCAGGATGCCAATAATCTCAGCCTTAAACATTAAACGTTAAACATTACGTGACTGAATTAACAGTATTAGTATTATGCAGTTTTTCTTTGTTTTTCTGTGTTAAAATACATGTTCAGTGGTGAAAATATACTTTATCAGCAGCTCTTAAACTTAAGACAGCTTTTTTCCTTGTATACAGTATATATAAATGCAATTTAATTATGTTTATATCATAACTGTGCGATTATTCGACAAATTGCTTAAATGAAGGACTACTAGTCGACTAGGAAAATCTTAAGTCGGGGGCATTACATTTTTTGTCATATATTAACTGTCCTGCTAGAAAGTGTTATCATAGATAAACCAGGTAACTTTGGCACGAGGAAATCTACACCAGAAGGAAAAAATCAAGGAGAAATGTGCTACATGCACCCTCTAAACTGACCCTGTGTAACGCTGAATCACAGGATAAATATCCACATTTAGTAAATAAAAGAGCTGTATTCCTGTTAACAAAAACTCATTCCATCAAAGTGGTACAAAGCATTTTTCTCAAGCAAAAAAAAAATTACTGATTGTACTAGGAGTTTGATTAGCGGACCAGAATGTAACCTGTACACATTTGTTTGGAAAACCATGCATAATTTGCCATGTACATCTTGCTGTGACTACAAGTCTAATGGAAATTGATTTATTGTGCTATCCAAATACACAGCATAGATAAATGATCGCAGATTCATAGTGCATATTTCTCCTAGGGGAGTTCACTTCTGTTCGACGCCACAGACATATTAATCACCTCCGGGATGGAGACTGACAGTGTGATAGTTTCATGAATTACTAAAGCCCTTGCAATACAACAAAGCCTTCCGGTTGATCCAAATAAGGTCATAACTCAGTCGCATTTGTTTGCGAGTGTCACACACGAATGACATGGCACACACACACACACACACACACACACACGCACGCACGCACGCACGCACGCACGCACGCACGCACGCACGCACACACACACACACACACACACACACACACACACAACAAATACTGTTAGCGTGTTCCATAGCAGCCATTTAGACTGAAGACAACACAAAGTTAATACTTATTATTCCAAAGCAGTGGGGAGGTGTTGAGCTCAGCAGTCTGCCCAATTTTATAATAAACAGCAGACTGCTGAGCTAAATCATATCAGAGCGATGTGTGTGCTTCTCAGAGCCATTTGTTTCTGAGACGGAAACACATCTGAGAAACTCTAGTGAAAAGTAAGAAAACATCACTGTTGGGAGTGAAACAACTAAGCTGCATAATTACAAAAAATCTATTAGCACATTTTAAACAGTTTGCTTTTTGTGTGTTTTCTGAACCGCAGTGATAACATTCAAATAGTCTGTTGCTGAAGAAGAATCCTCCATCATTTTCACACTGTCAAAGATAGATAGAAAATAAGAAGGGAAATGTTTGTTGTATTTATTCTGAGTTGCTCTTGGTCTCCTACCTGAAGTTTAAATGCAACTGATTTGAATTTAAGGAGGTGAGCGAGGGCATCTTAAAGAGAGTACAAGTTTGTTGAAGTTGAATGTCATAATAATGTCCTACACGTGAAATCTTTTCTATAACAACCAGTGACCGATTGCAGTTATCTAACCCACACGTTATATTGTCATGTACACATTTGTATAGTTTAAACATTGTGAACATTATTATAACAAAGGCAGTGTTTGATTTAAGAGGCTCACTGCAGAGCTGTTTAAAACACTTCTGAGCCTGTAATTATTTAGCACTTCACATTTGCACTAACATTGCAGGATTTATGCAAATGAACATCCAGAGTAGAAAATGCCATTCCGTTTCTGCTTAAACAAGATTAAAAATGCGATCAGAAAAAACTGGCATTCCTTGGTTTTTGAGAACAGAATTTCTCCTTCTATTGTCAAAAGAGGGATATCAAGCCATCTAATTGTTTAATGACAGGTGAATGAAAGGTATCTGCCACAAGACTGACAGTCAAACACTCTAGCAACAGTGTCAAAGCCAAACCCCTGCTATGTCCCTCACAGGCAGGGGGTCGCTCAACAGAGATGGCAGCATTTAGTCAGCCCACAAACGATGTGACACTTCAATCCCCCCCCGGTCTGCAACATCTGGTCAATACTGACCCATGTCCCACGCACTGGCAACGATCCCCACCAAAACATCTGTTTAAAGGTGACCCTGACCCCCGTGTAGCACCTAGGTGTAGCGTTGTACCTCGCTCTACATAGATCATTAGTTCTGGACCAATGGGTGGGTCCGACGATCGAGATGCATATGAAGTACAGTCAGTGGAACATCTGGTTCAGGCTGACCCTCGTGAGCCTGACCTCTGTCTAAGAAGCAACTTTCACTTAACTATTACTTTTATTGTTCGACTGTCTCCCTGCATGTTCAGACGTTTCTTATGTAACAGAAATGTTTCTTTGCTGTAGGACTATCACCTCAGTGTCCCTCAGTGGGTGCAGTGTCTCCAAACACAACATTTACTTACATTTTTGCAAGTTTTATTTGCTTTTTAAAACTCTTTCCTCATCTAAAAATGTCAGCCAAAAGTCACAGTTTTCAAAAGTGTGTTTTGGGTTTCAACTTAGAGCATTAACAAAGGACATTTTAATATTCTAATTTAACTGGTTTCTGCCATCTCAACGACTTCTTTTTTAAATGTACAACACACGCACTCATTTACCAACAGCTATTAGAGGCTCATTTAAAACTGTCTTCATGTCCTGACTCTGCAGTCTGAATTGTCAAAAATTACAGCCTTACAATATTATGCATTAGCAGCCGATCCAAACCCTACATCTGTTGCTGCAGATCAGGCCAAAAACGTCTCTTGTTCATAAAGCTCTATTCCTCTTTGATACGCTGACCAAACGGGTGTCTTTTATAAACTTCATAAGCATTGGAACAGACACTGTGATGGTTGGCTTGTGCTGTTATTACTGGTGATGTGAATGAGCACAGCTGCTATTACTTTCAAGTCCACACTGCCAGGTTTAATGGATATGTTCTGCCGCACCAAATGAGCTGACGGAAAAGTTCTGCCACATTTTCTCAACTTGCTACAGCTTCAGAGAACCAGACGTCTGACAGATGATGATTATAGAAATATGGTATGATTCGATGTTAAATTAAACACCAAAAATGTAGTGGGCAGTGATTATAGTTTTTATGCCTATTTCAAAATGGTAAATGGTAAATGGTGTGCTTTATACAGCGCTTTTTTGCACCCTTCTTATGCACCCAAAGCCTTTTACATCATGCATCCATTTACCTCATTCACACACATTCACACCTGGGGCAGACAGAGAGGGGGGCTGCCATACACACGGTGCTCACAGCCTTCTCCGAACACCACCAAACTCACCTCTACACTCACATTCATACACCAGTGCTACGGACACTGGAGGCAAGTTGTCTTAGATACAGTTATATAAATAATATACAATATTTCATTTAAGAAAAAAGCCAGGGGATATGAATGAGGAAGCTAACCTTGTTGCTATGGCCATTGTGTCTCAAGACTGTTTTGTTGACATTTTGGACATCAAAGAGGATCCTTGGCAGACAGTATACTTAACCTTTATAAGACGTCCATTCACTGCATGGCTCCTGACACGGGGAGACTATGGCTGTAAAATATCTTTACTGGGGGTCAGTCACCTCCATTCTGTGGTCGGGACTTCAGTCAGCAGAGCTGCACATGTGGGCAGAAATCCTTCAAAGACAAACTTGTAGACATCAAAGTGGTCTTCTGCACAAACACTGATGGCATCTCCAAGCACAGCAAAGCGCTCATAGCCTGTGTGCATCTAGACTACATGCGGTTCTGGCTACACGTGGTCAGCACAATTACCAAACATCAAAGGCCACTGAAACCTCGCCTGTCATCCTCGGTCAATCCGTCCAAAGTGAATCATCCTCTGAGGTAAATGGGGATCAGGCGACACAGCAGAAGAGGACAGAAGAACAGCCGAACGAAGATAAGTTAAGAGCCTGTGTAGAAGACATGTGTGTTCAAAAGAATGGGTGAGCAGGAGATGGGGATTGATAGAAGGAGGGCAAGATTGAAAAGATCCGAGTGGCCACTGTGAATCCACATCATAAAAAGGAGGAATGGATTTGCATATGGAGTGGCTCATACCTGAGAGACAGCTGCAGACTGACAGCAGCGGGCAGGTTGGAACCACGGCACTGTGGCACTTTCAGAAAGTGACACTTAACGAGAGCTCTCTCTGTGTGTGTGTGGAAGGGCGCCATTCATCTTAAACAGAACTTTTTGCAGCAGTCTTCAAAAATAGAGACAGTTTTTCTCATTTCCTCACATCCATGTGTCCCTTTTTAATTGCCATTCCCCTTTGCAGTTTTGTCTTCTATTTCTTTGCAAATATTAAATCAAGGGGCAACTGGGTATAGAGACGCAGTGACCTATCAGTGAGCATAAAAAAGATTGAAGTGGTGGTATGCAAAAGATGAATGAATATTCCATCTGGGCTTCGTATAAAATGACTTAAACATATCTGTAAAACTAATAGACTTATAATAAATCAAGACGGAACACTTTTTTCCTCAGCAGCAACAGTGTGCAATGTTTTTAAATATATCAAAAATGATTTGCCGTGTTGCAGTTCTGAAGAGATGTTTGAGGCTTTAAAGGATTTGTGAAATGAATACAAAACCTATATTATGAGCATTAACATCCTCCACCATTTGATTTAGGATGTGATTGGCCATGAAGTACCATGTTGACAAGGTACTGAAGAGATGTACACAAATAGCGGTAGGTTTTGGTTTGGTGACAGCTCAGCGGACTAAGTACTATTTCTGTGTTGCATGGCTTCAAATCTATTGCTGCCTGTCAAGCCACCTGTCTCTACCATCTGTCCTGCTCTTCACTGTTCGCTATCTAATGAAACTGGGGTACAATACAGCGGCAACTTTTCCACACTCAAGAAGTTTGACAATCATTTTCCCTATAGAGAAGCTTTGAAAAGTGCTGTAAACTCAACTCAGCTCAAGAGGAAAGTGCGAACTATTCATGTGAAACAACACATCCTCAGCATCTTGTCCAAGCTGACCACAGTGACCTCGCTTTTCATCATGAGCAGCAGCAGCAGCAGCAGCAGCAACAGCACTGTGAGCTTTGATTGCAGTGGCTCCCTTGAGTTCACTGTCATTACCGTTATCTAAATCTTCCACTTGTGATTGGCTAAAAGGTGTCACACGTCCTACTGTCGATACGCTGACTACACTCACCTCGCTTTAATTTTTTATTACTAAGGTTGACTTCTGCAGCATAATCTACAGTGTTGTACTGTCCACACCACAAAACAATTGACGAAAAGATGAAACTATAGCCAGAAAATGCGAGTATGTTTTGTAACATAATGAGAATCCACATCAGAGATAAGGTTATGGTTTAAGTTGTTGATGATAGAAATGTCCTGAACATTTTTTCAGCATTTAGTAAAAAGTAAAGTGGTTAACATGTTCCTCATTGATACTGCTTTTTCTTCTCAGGTGAGGACAGTCTCATCAACAAAAAGGTGATGGAGATGTTATAGTTTTATCCTTAAGATGAAGCATGAGTGCAACTTTATAAAAAGTCCTGGATCAGTGACAGACCCCCCACTACAACCGGCTGGCACAGACTTGTCCTGGAGCTGTTCCCAATGAAGTACCTGAGCTCCAGCTGACACTCCAGGAGGGGCCAGCTCCTGCAGGTATGAGGGCACTGATATAGCCTCAGTGCTAAGCAGCGCTGTAGTGAACTTCTTTTGTTCCCTTGGACTATGTTTGTTTGTTCTTTATGTTTATGTGGGATTTTTTTTTGTTTTTCCAGAAAAAAAAAAAGAAATACATAAAACTTTCTATACAATCGTTCTCATGTAGTCAGTTGTCATTTACAGGCTGTGTTTTAAAAGTTTGGGTTTGGAAGTTTTTCCACTTTGAAGCTGCACAGAAATCCCTCCTTACTCGGTTTATACTGTCATTGTTAATCAGAGGCCTTCTCCACTCGGAGGATAGATTACGCACAGGAGGATGCTGTGAAATGTAACGTGTCCACTGAAAGGTTGCCTCCTTCTGTTTAACACTTTGGGTGTGAGAACTTCTTTTCTCAATTACTTCTCTCTTGATTTACTGTGTCTCATTTCAGAGCAACCACACAGACCAGACAAAAGTGTTAGCAGACGGTGGATTACTGAGAGGAAATAGGGGTTTAAGCTTGAATACACTCCACATGACAAACTGAATTGTGAACAGTCAGCTAAAACATGTCAGTGCGTGTGTGAGCAAAGTAATTTGTTTTAATACTGAGCTAAGAGGCTTGACTTAAAAATCAGGCAGGTACAGGTATTTTGGCAAATATTTATTCAACTGTTTCATTTCATACATGAGAATGAGTCTCTGAATTAAATATGTTAAATCCCACAGAGAATAAGGAAAACAAGTCCTGGTTGTAGCTGTAAGGAATCAAGTCTTCTCTGTACCAGCTGATATGAAAGCTCATATAAAAAGTTAACCAGCATGTGTTTAGCTCTTCCGGCTGAGTAGGACTGTTTATTTACAGTGTCAAGTCTGTGTCAAGTTGTATGTCAGAATGTGAGCTTACACAATGCTTTACAAAGCCAAAAGTTCTGTAACTATAGCATAATGAAGATACTGACAAAAAAAGTAAAATGGATGCAGTTAACATTCTGTTTTTTGGTCAGTGTGAATAAAGAAAATAAGGAATTAACTAGGAATATATCATTAACTTTTTTATTTTTTTTATTATTGGCTGTATGGTTTTTCTGTTTGTGCTCAGTCCTGCACTATTTTCTGTACACTACTGTGCAAAAGTCATGATCTAACTACAAGAAATATAAAGACAAATGATAAAAGATCATGGTCACATCAATTTGAACAATATTACCAACACCACAAGCAGAAATAAACAAAACCTTCTCAAAGCTTTTTTGGCCTTCCAGTCCGGTTTTGGCTCTAACCTCTCCTGATTCTTCAAGTTTCTTAACTACAATTTTCTTCTGAAAGTGAACACGCTGATGAGAAGATGTGGTTTTGTCTGTTTTTAAATAATAAATATGTCATAATATTTTTTTCTCGGGCATTCACAGAAAGCCATTCAGAGGAATAAAAGTTGTGGGCTTTATAGCACAGCTAAAAAGACACATTAGTGTACATTGTTGTTTCAAAGTTATTTTAGTGGTGGTTTGCAAATAAAATATGAGAATTAGAGGAAAGGCTACTATGGAAATAAAGAAGGATTTGCTGAACTGATACTTTGGCTTTGTAGGGCACTGTACTGTAAATGTGTTTGTTTGCAAGAAATACAACAAAATGAAACTGGCCCCAGGAGCATTTATCAAACTATTCCTCATTATTGCAGCCTATGTCTAAATGTCTAAGTCAGGAAGTATACAAACCCTACATATGATTCTTAAGACCCCAAAGAGCAAGATGGCAGAGTTACTGAAGAATCACTGAATAGTTTTATTAACATTTGTGAGAATCCGAAACTCAAAACATACATGGTCTCAGCATTTAAGGACTAGCACAGTGAAACGTGCTCCAACAAGTCCCCGTTTAAGACAAAAGAAATCCTCAATGAAATATATTCCTGAGATGCAAAACAAAACACAACAAATTCATCAAATTAAGAATAAAAATTGCGACTGTGTTACATGTTTGTCGATGTCTGTCATGAGGGGACAGGGCTGATTATTCTGTAGTTTCTGTACAGTGAACATAGTAGGGCTTTTTCAATTTGAACCTTAAAATCAAATATACAAAGTGTGTAAGTGGACTTCATTGCTTTTATATTCCACTTAGTGAGCTTTATGGGCCTCTATTATCCTCAAACTCTGTGCGAGTAAACCAGCCATCCAATATTTCTGTGAGCACAGGTGCAGCTGGTGCATATGCAGGCTTCAGCAGGAGGAATTCAGGTGAGCTTTCATAATGATCAATTATATCAGCTTATAACTCTTTCCACTTTAAAGCACAGGGCCAAAAGAACAGTCAGGTGGTGTCTCTGAGGAGGAAACAGATGTTGAACATAGCCCCCGAACAGTGGATAATCACATGCTTTTTTAAGGAAGTCTGAATTTTCCACTGAGTTGATATTGTATTGTCTACAAAGAGTTAGTTGATTTGTTGCTCAGAAAAGTCGCTGTAGAAATTGCAGCTAAAAGGATATATTCTATAAGCTGATATTTGCCATAAAGGTATGTAAAAAGCTTTCGAACTGCATTGAATTTGTTAAAATAAAATGTATTATATACCCTAAAAAGAACATTTCCATGTTAAGACCTAAATTCAGCACACACACACACACACACACATTTTGTGATTTTCTATCAGTCTTCATGTCCCTCAGCCAACGTGAAAATTATTCAGAAAATTGGGCAATTTCATGGCAAAATGGATGCCTCTATTGCGGAGCGCCGCCTGATCTGCATAGACATACAACCTCAGCTGCACCAATCTCACCTTTTTTCAAAGAAAGATGTTTATTTTTGGAGCCAGAACATTATGCTAAATACACATGGACTTATGCCCAATAAAAATGGCTCAACGTTGTTACTGCCCTGCCACCGGTTTGAAAAGAAAGGCCCATGATGTGTGGGTTATTATTGAAAAAGCAAATAGGAAACAGGTTTAAAGCTTAGTTTTCAACAACAATAAAGAAATTCAACTAATACCAAGAAAGAGCTACAGTTGAATCTATCATGGTCAAATAGTGCATGATGGGATGTGCCAGGCTCTCGAAAGAACATGTTAAAAAAAGATTTAGGTTTGGTCTAACTATTATAAAAAGCAATTTGCAAGAAATTAGCTCATTATTTTCCTGTCAAAACAATTATTTACATGTGGATTTCATTCAAATTAAAACACACAGAATCAAAAACAAATCACACATTTTTTTTACTTTTTTACTAAGAAATATCCATCAAATTAGTCAGAGTGCATAATTCGGGAGATGGCCCCTGTTCAGCCTCTAATTCAACATTGCAGTCCTGCTAATAATAAATGATCAACAGCCTGGTTCTTTAACTCTTCAAATGCATTTTTATAAACATGTAAAGTAACAAAAAACTTGATTGACACTGTCACTGATTTAAGACACAATCAAAAGAATTATATAGAAAAACAAAAACAAAACAAAAACTATAAAAAAACAAGCCATTACGTCATTGTGGTACAGTTATATACATAAAATGTGACAGAGAAGAAGCCAGTCTTGAAAACCATTTGATTTTTTTGAAGCTGAAGTGCGGTTGCTAGATTTAAGTGCACTGAAAGTAATGTATTGAAACTGGCAGCACTCGCTTTTGAAACTAATAATAATTGCAGCTTAAAAAAGGTTCTATGCATAAATGATATGTCAGTGGTGACAGACTACTATTTAAGTAATAGATCTAATGGTTCCCAGCTTGAGATTTACCCAAGCAGTACTTGAATCAACACACAGAAAACGCTGTAAATTAGCCACTGAATTGGAGACAGATAGGATTTATTTTTTTGCCCTCGGTAATAATTTGCCCCTCTTAGTAGATTAGTGTCTTGCCTTGAAGTCTTAGATCCCAGCAGCCATAATGCTTATCACTCTTTTAAGCTAGATCCCTGCAAACTGATGCATGACTGTGACTGTTATAGAAAAAAATAAACAAAAGTGAAGTAAAAGGCTATGAATGCTATATATTTATGGTTTGTGATATGTTGTGCCCCTTATTTAAAAAAAAAAATGTAGATATTGTTTTTTGTTGACAAATAAAAGTTATGTCAAAAGCCAGTTTTGCTTTTCCTTCTAAGCCGTTCATCCCACTGAGAGCATGCCATAAAAACAAAGCCATGGTTCGTCAATATCATAAATAAAATTTCATTGTGGGTTTTTCCTGAATAACTTAAATTTAAATAAACACAATTACCCAATAAAAAGCTCCTTATATACATGCCCCAAACTAAAACTGGAGTTTGCAATGACCAATGGGAAAATATAATGTGGCTAATATACAAATTTTTAAAGGAGTACAAGAATCCAAACAACTTATTCACAATAAACCACATCTTAGCAGACACAGTACACACCAGGGAGTTTTCAACCCAAAAAAATATAATATATTTTTTAAGTACAATAAAAAGATTTTGCTCAAATTTCATAATAAATTGATCACTGTGTTTGGACTGAATCAGAGAAAGTAGTGAATATATGGATTTCCCAGGAACACTCAGTCAGACTTTTTGTGCTTCTCCATTTGTTTGGATGTTTTGGAAAAGGCCCCCTGCAGATCTATGACTTAGCACTTGAACACTATTATTATTATTATTGTGTTTTTTTTTTATCCCCATAGTGAAAAACTCTATGAAAAGAGAATGGAAAGCAAAGAACAAGTTGGCATTGCTATTAGCAGAAAAATACATGAAAGCTGCCTTGACCTTATTCTGTGCGTACAAGAGATATCAATCTAAATGCAAAAGACATACAAAAAACACTTTCCTTTTCACTTTTTTGTACCTACTCGTTACTCACGGGTTTCTCTAGACTTAAAAATGATCTCAATGAATTTAATGTGTCATGAAATTACAAAGAGAAAAAGCTAAACTAACTTTGATACAATTTATACAGCTGTAAAGAGGAAGTGATTGACTCTTTCTGTACACCCGAAGCTGAATAACAAACTACCGTAAGCCGCTGAGGTGTGTTTTTTTTTTTTTTTTTGCTAAACTGCAGCCTTGACAGTGCAGAGCTATACAGACAAAAAGTACATGGGGACAGCAGGTTTAGCAAATGCGCTTCACTGTTTATACTGAGTTATTGAATGGAATGCCTTCACTAGCATTTTATATTTTTGGTGTGTATTCTCTGCGCTAAACAATACCACATTACCTTCTTAGACCCCTAACCCTAGAATCATATTATACACTTATCTGACAGACCTTGCTACAGTGTTACACAAAACCTTCTTCTTATCTTACAAGCGTTTTAATAATTACAAGTCTATTTTGAGGGAAAGGGTTCGAGAGAGCGGGGAAAGTGTGGAGCGTCTAAAAGTACCATATTCAGTGTGAGAGACATGTATAAGGCGTAAACAGCACAGATCTTCATTCAAATGAGACGAAAGAAAGCTAAGCGAAATGAAACGGTGGCCCTCGGGTTAACCGCCTCCCAAAGCGACCCACAGACAATAAACATGAAGGCATTGACAGGATCTCAATGGTAGTTTTAGGCACCGTGTTGACGTGAGATAGGATATGTGTTTTGTGGACATGTGTGAACGGAATATTTTGTGGCTCTACTCAGGGAAAAGGGCAGATGAAAGAGAGGAGGCCTTTTTTTTAAAAGCAGTCATGGTACAGATTTCCACAAGATGAGGAAGAAAATCAAAAAGGCGACAACTTCCACTGTAAGCTTCCGGAGAGACAATGGACATAGTGTCATGAAGAAAATGGCTGAAATAAAGGCAATAAAATAAAAAAATAAAAATAAAAAAATGCTTAGAGGGCTTCTTTGTCTGTGGTTTTCTTGGTGGTCAGGAGGCAGTGGTCAAAGGTGGAGAGACAGAACGAGAGAAAAGGAGTGGAAAAGGAGTAACTGGAGAAGTAAGAGCGCTATCACAGCACCCCTTGCAGTCTAAATGAAGTACTCTTTCTTCTCCTCTGCATGCGCGTGGTTTCCTTCGGCGTTGATGATGGCCGTGTCGGCATCGGGGGCATCATCCGCTCCTTTGGCTTCGTTTGTCAAATATGTTCCTGCGGAAAAAAAAAATACAACAAATCTACATCAAGGGAAACAGCTACGGAGCAGAGTTATTGGCAGCCTGAGGCGGGAAAACCATACATCTGAAGACAACATCAGTAATGCTACATTATTCATACTGCCGTGATGAGACGCTGGGACAGAACATGCAAATATACAGTGCAGAAGCTGTGCCGATACAGCAGATTAAAGAAGCTTACATTTACTGTATGTTGTATGTGTACTACTACCATCTTGACCATGAATAAGTAGTACTAAATAGGAATTGGAGAGATAATCCTCACAGAAATTTCTCCCGGTACTATAGCTACCCACTGAGTTTTCTGCACACTTACCTCCCACCTACGTTTATTGACATTTCTGTTTGAAATGGCTAAATGGCTACTGTGTACGTCCCATGGTTTCACCGTTGAATATAAACTATTACAAGTTAAACTGAGCTGGTCCAGACACTTTGACAATAGTAAGAAAGTTGATTGTGCAACAATAACCTGAAATGGGATTAGCTTTACAAATGGTCTCATGTATCTTATTAAAATACTTTGTCTAATACAAGCAGTGACTCCTCCTGATACGAATGTTGGATGAGCTGTCAATTAATGCTTGAGGTCACTGATGAAATTACAACATACAGCTTTTCATGCGATTTGTTCAGAGAAATATAAAGTCATCTAGTCTAATCTTTTAAGCCTTCATTGTCCAGTGTTATTTCCTGCACTTTTTTTGTCCTTGAAGAAGGACGGCTAAAGGTACAAGTAGGACATGCTCCACTTTCACTGTGGTTTTACCTTTATGCCTGGCCAAGTATCTTCCCAGAACGATGATTAAACACAAGGTGACAAAGACCACAACAGCCACCACTCCTCCGATCAGCGCATGGTCAGTGCCGTGCTGCCCCAGGGCATTGGGATCTAAGGAGAGACACAGACAGAGAGGAGTTGGAGTGACGGTATAGTAAAAGCACAAAACATAATACAGTAGAAGGCCAAAAAGGGACGATGGCTTCCAACTCATTCCTAAAGATTGTTCTGAGACAAAGTCATCTCTCTCTAAAAGTATAATGCAGATAGAAAGGAAAAGAGACAGAAAGTCAGATAAGGGAGACAGACATGGGTCCTGCAAAATGAAGAAACAAGAGAATGAAAGAGAAAAAAGAATATGAATAATTTAGGATCCCCCCTGCAGGAGTCCCCAACATGCAAAGCAGGGCAGCGGTGAAGAGAAGTACACAGTAAATAAATCATCATAGGGAAAATACAAAAGGAAAGATCAGTCTTTTCTGTTTCTAAGCCAAGAAAGACTGTTGTTGGGAAAATGAATTAGGTGTTTCAAGGTTTTGCCCCTGTCCCTCGATGTTGGCGGAAACAATTGTCAAGTCATAAAGGAATGTGCGTGATGAGCCGGTTCATGCCTCATGCAAAAGCCATCAAAGCTTTCCTCTTCCTTAACAATGACTTTCCTGTATTCACACTGGCTTCCAAAGTCTGGCTTGAAGGCTATTCAAGGTAAGGCTAAGGACGTGGCACTGATGGGGCACTGGAGATGAATCTAAAAAAGTTGACAGCGATGGCGTTGGGGGGGAGAGGTAATGGAATGGCCTGTATTATTCATATCAGTCTATGACACCTGAGAAATTAGCACTCATCTCATTATCCTCCGCTGAGTGCCAGGGCATGCCATACACATGCCTGTCACTGTCTTCTGGTGTGTTTGTGTGTGTATGACAGGTATGATTGCTAAAATATGGCATAGTCGCAGCAATGATGGAAGGCAGGCTGAGACACTCCAAATTTACATATGCCTGGTTTATGTAAATTTGGAGATATTTTTTTAAGCAAGAAAAAGGTTTGGCCCCCTGGAATCTTGAGGTTCTATATCTTTCTTTATTGATATAGGACTATTTAGACCAAGACAGAGAGCGTAGTGTAGTGTAGAGCTCAGAAAACAGGTGACGTCAGATTACTGTTTTTTGCAATGTTTCAGTTAAAGTAATGTCCAGTATTTAGAAGAATTTCCATTATAGTTGTAGTGTGGACAATACAAAAAAAACACACACACACAAAAAAAACATGTTAATTGCAACTTAACAGCTAAAAGTATAACGTAAAAACTTTTCTGGGCAGTGTATGAGCCCAGCTGCACAGTGTATCACATCATGGCATATATTGACTGTTTCGCTTTACTAATCTTTTGTTTAGGTGTCCGCCCATGTGGCCAAATTGAACAGCTGGCTTACTTTTAGTCCATAACTCTCCACAGTCTGAATGACCAGGCCGTCACACT